>OY728128.1:249621445-250871445 GCA_963277665.1 Viscum album | reverse complement strand
ATATAAGGGCACTATGATGATATGTTGATATTCGATAATTAGATACCCTCTTTTAATTGATTTATTATGTCATCAATCCATGATAGATGAAGTTGTTCTTTACTGTCACCTATTTCAAATTGGGATAATCGACAAAATCCTGTATAATACCTTCTACTATCAACACATATAGAATTAGAGCACCCCAAGGAGACACACTAGGTTTAATAAATCCACCCAATAATGGATCATCCAATTGAATTCATAGATCCTAAGACATATAAGAGGTCACAGTTATGGATTCATTTATATCAAGGAAAAACATGTCTATAGATATATCCCAAAATGAATACCTAGTCGATAGGGTATGACCAAAACAACTTGGGGGGATCATTCAAATACTATTCAACAACCTTGGGAAATACCAATATCGTATCCCTTATTAGACTCGGCATCATCCAATTTGTTAGAGATGATAAGGAATCATCACAAATATATCAATCTGAGGGTCTCATTCACTAATAAACAACATTGGTACACATCATCATCATGGAATATAACCAACTATTAATGAAATCCAAGATACACCATGTCAATTATATCAAATACATGATAAGGATAATGTGTATGTTTATATCCAAAATCATAACAAATGAACCCAATAATAGTTCTTCCCCAATACTAACTCATAGTCTCTAGACATATCAAACAAACTATCTAAACTTATAGCTAGTGTAGTCAATGCATAGGGGATTGAAAACCACTCTAGGAAATGTCCCAAATCATAGACTATAGTTAGGGAACTAGAGTTTTGTATAGCATGAAACTAAATCATGGAACTATCCCAAGTAGAAAATAGGTAGATTATACCTCATAAGATATGTGGGTCACATGGTTCTAGAAACACGAAAGCATGAATATGATCACACCAAATTCTAGGAATTATATATCCATGATATTGACCACCTACAAAATTTCACTCATCACATTACCCGAATTTAAATTGTATAACGTAGTTTTTTACTTTTTCTACCACATCCTCCCCCCTATATTTCTGAAACCTCAGCAAGTAATACTACAAAGTACGATTCTATAAAACCCTGGTAGCCACACAGTATTTAATGAGAAAAGTCAGGATCTCTCTCTTATGATGTCTAAAACCACCACAAGAGGATTTTGTATCCCACTATCATGGGTTTGAAAAAATATATCTCTGGTAAAATTAGTGGAAGAAGGTTGAAATCTACAACCTAACAATAGAAACATTATCCTATTTCTAGAAAAATGAGAACTCACAGTCATCACTATACACTTTAGAAGATCTTAGTGAACCCTATTTCATGTAGACTTGGACATAGCCAACATCTTCTCAATTACCTCTTCCCATACCAATTTTATATAATATGAAAAATATATATATAAATAGTGTGGCATATTTCATGATCTATAGGTGTAAACCCTACTCAAAATTTTATGTTATGGCCTCCTCATCTAGAAAAAGGTGTTAAACATACCATATTTGGTTCTTATAGTTGATTATTTAACCTAAAAACAATAAATCCCTTGTATATGGGTAGGTATTTTATTTTGGAAAGCCGGATTAGTGGTGGAATTTATAAACATGATTAGCAATGGATCCTTTCCCATGTAAAAGAAATCAAATACCTCTTTATGATCCTTAAGGACCAAAATCCAACACTACTAAGATAACTCATGCATCATCATTACAGCAAAATAAACCCAGAACATATTTAATGAATGGATGAAATTAATGAAAACCTATACCCCTTAATCCAATCCCTTAACTCCAAATATTAAATGGATCCCTCATACTTATACTGACCAGGGAACATTAATTATTTGGGAAACTACTCTATGTTTCACCATTGATAATATCTTATCTATAGAGATAGACTGGAACACTCTAATGAGCATATGCAATGTAAACATGATAGGTATGTTGAATTTGATTCATATATGAAAAGTAATAAACATAAATTACTATAAATCCAATGAGAAAATGAATATTTAATGTTAATTAATTAATTAATTAATTAATCCATTTTAATCTATTACACATTGTCTACCCAAGAATTGCCTTTAGAGGGAGGATGCCTCGTGTTCTGAAGGGCTCAACAAACCCTAATCCGCTGGAAAATTCTCACAGCTCTTCATCTCCTTCTTGATGTTTCTTGACAAGGCTGGATTCGACCCTAGTTGGGAGCTCCCCATGGGTTTATAGAGTTATCATGCGAAGGATATCTCAAACCTAGGATTATCTGAACCTGAAAATGCTCTTGAAGCTTCTTCTCTAACACATGAATCGAACGTGGCTCCGAGAGGTATTTCATTTCATGAATCCCTTAATTGTTCACATTCTTCTTCTTCTATATATGTAAAATCTCACTCGATTCTGAATCATCTGGATGATGGAGGTTTCACAATCGAAGCTGGCCCAGAGGCGATTTCACAACAAAAAATCATTTGTATGTTCTCTTTGATGTGTCATGTTTCTTATGTTAAAAGTGAAAACCCTGGTCTTACATTGAATTGAAGCACATAATTTCTATTTGCTGAGGTATTACAAACTAGAAGTCTATCGCTCTACGAAGATGGTTTTTTCATTTCCTCCTCAATTCGCAGGAGGATCTTGATAGTGTTTGGATAATTGGAAATCCTAATCCTAAGCCTAGGTTCCTCAGACTATCTGAATGAGACTTCTCCTTTGACCCAAATACACAGAGAGGAAAAACTTCCCTGGTTTGGGTCAGATAACATAACCTAAATTGGTTTTTTTGGAACCCTAGGATCCTCAATGATCTATCTTCCTGTATTGGAACTCCTTCAGAAATTGATCAAACGACAATAAATACTGATCATGGAAGGTTTGATAGTGTATTAATTGAAGTCAACCTTGAAAATAAACTAGCTAAAACCATTTCTTTCAATGGTGGGGATTATAATACTGTTATCAATTGTGAATATGAAAACCTATCATCCTTCTGTGATTTTGGTAAGATATTTGTAAACTTCATCCTTAATTATAGAATGGTTGATAGAGTCTCCAATCAACATAATTCCTCTGACTGGACTGAAGTTAGAAAAAATATAAAATAAAAGGCCCCCTACCCTGATAAAATAGGGCCTCCCAAAACTATCACTGAAAAATTGATTGCTAAACCTAAGGAAAATCCTAGGGTATCTTGGGATGACTTAGTGGAAGAAAATGACAAAGAACTGGTGGAACAAGACATAAAAAATATTTGTAAAATGAGGTCATTATAATTCTTCATAATCCTCTTACTCAAATAGAGTCTCCCTTAAAAACTAATCTTGAGTCTTCTATAACATTGGGTCATTGTAATATAGCAGAATATTCACGTATGGATTCATATTCACAGCCAAACATTATCAAGGGAGATACCCCTATGAACAAAAGTGAGGTTGGGTCTCCTTCTGGGACCCATCCCTCCCCTCACACCATAGTTTTGTTCCACCCTGCTCCCCTACTCGATTACAAGAGGTTCCCATTTCTGTTAATGTGGATTTGAATAAGAAAGAAGTTGGTATTAATCACAGTGTTGTCCCCACTGATCTGATGGGCACTGAAATTAAATATTCTTCTCTCAACTGTCCATCCTCATCTAAAGAGTAGGATACAATCTTTTCTGCCTGTATTTACAATGAAAAATTGTAGGTTCTCACCCCGGCTAAGGTTGGAGACATCTCCCAAGGTGTTTCAGCCTCAGGACCCTCTGAAATAGATACATTCACAGAGGCGCTATCTATCCTGGTTAAGGAAGATTCCATCCATCAAGAGGCCCTTGTCTTGGGTCCCTCTGAAACTGTTACAATTTCTGGGGCACTCTTTTTCCCAGACCCGATCTCTTCTTGATAACTTACTATTTTTAACAAGGAAAGAGTTAAATTTAAAAAATTTGCTTCTCCCTCAATCAAAATTGAGAAAACCTTCACTTCTAGTAAGAACACATACCATAGGAAAACTAGAGGAATAAATTCTAGAAATAAATAAAAAGGTGTTTCAAACCCTATGAATAAAAATTAATGCATATACTCTATTGGAATTGTCATAGAATTTCTAACACTGACACCCTAAATATCTTAAAAAGATTTATTAATATTCATTTTCCCTATTATACTTCCTATTTGGTGAACCTATGGTGCTTTTTTCACCTACATTCATTCATCTTTGCAATTTTGGCACTTCCTTCTTAGGTTCATGTAATAAGGGTAATGTTACGGACTATCTTTGGATCTTTTATCACTCATCTCTTTAGAATGTAAATATTTTCATTCTTTCTAAGCAACCTTTGAATTGTGATTACTACCTGGATAGAACTCATCTTTTCTATACTTTTGTTTATGCCAAAACTAATAACCACGATAGAAGAACTGTTTGGGATGAACTTTCCACTATCAATGCCAAAATTGGAGACCCCTAGGTCAAAGTTGGTTATTTCAATTCTATTCTCTCACCCACCGAAAAACTTGGCTAATCTTTCTCTTCTATTTCTTCTAGAGAATTCAATGCTCTATAAGGGCCAATAATCTTATTGAGGTTAAGCTAGTAGGTTACCATTTTAAATTTTATATACATCATTATAATCTATTTGTGGAGAGTAATCTCGATAGAGCATTCATTAATGATTTAACCCATGATAAATGGAACCAGATCTCCAATGTTACTCTGACTAACATTTCCTCAGATCATCACCCAATCATAGTCAGTATTACTCAAAATCTTCAGAAACCCTCTTTGCCTTTCAGATTTAATTTATCCTTTTCCTTGGACCCTGAGTGTGACACTTTAATCAATTCTTATAGGGATAACAAGGGTAACTCCAAGGACTCATTTTCTTGCACCAATAAGTTGAAAAATCTCAAACTTATTCTTAAAAAGTGGTGCAAAACCAAATATGACTTAATAGATAAATACATTAATGGTTTGTAGAATGATTTGACCCTTATTCAAAATTATTACAATATAACCAGATTTAATACTAACCCCCAAATTGAAATCAATATTTCTGCTAAATTAATATCCATGATAAACATTAAGAAGATCTTAAAGAAGAAAATTTTCAAAGAAAAATTTCTCAACGATAGTGACAGGAACACCAAATTTTACAACTCCCTTCAAAGAGATAGGAAATACAGTAGGCCTCTCTCCTAGTTAATGGTTGTGGGTAACATCATTAATATAAAAGAAGGGATTTCCAACCATGTTGTCTCCTATTTCAATGACATTTTTTATGGCCCCAATACCAAAAAAGAAATTTTTCCTAATATAATTCCGAACATGGTTACATTTGACGATAATCGTTCACTTAACGACATCACTCTTGATTCTGAAATTAATGAAACTGTTTTTGGCATTAATCCAGACAGTTCCCCTAGACCTAATGAATTTAATAACGGATTTTACCAAAAACAATGGGATGTCATTAATAATGATGTTCGTAACTTAGTCAGAACCTTCTTTGAAAAAGGGTTTATTCCTCGTGATATAAATTATCAATTTCTCACTCTTATTCCCAAAATTGAAAATACTGATGAAATTCACCTTTTCCAACCCATTTCCCTCTTTAACTCTATTTTTAAAATTATTACTAAGGTCATTATCAATAGACTCTCTGCTATTAGAAATAGAATTGTTTCATGGAACCGGTTTGGATTCATTAAAGGTAGATCTATACAAGTTTTCATTTGTATTTCCTCTGAATCCACTAATTTATTGAATATAAAAACAATAGGTTGAAATGTTTATCTTGAACTAGATAATACTAAAGCCTTTGACACGATTGACTAGGACTTTATTTTTAATGTTCTATCTAGTTTCGATTTCAATGACACTTTTGTCAACAGAATCAAAACCATTTTCAACATAGCCCATAAATATATTCCTATCAATGGCTCTCCTAGAGGTTACTTTAAATATCCCAAGGGATTCAGACAAGTAGACCCTCTCTCTGCTATCATTTTTTCTAATGTGGAAGACTATCATAACATATTTCTCACCCTCAATGTTGATCAAGGAAAAATCAATCTAATTCTAGCCTCTAGAAATTTTCATGCCCCATCACATCTTCTTTATTCTGATGATATCTTTTTCATCCTCCGGGGGGACAAAAGAAATACCAATAACCTTTAGACCATCATCTCTCACTATGAAGAGGTGTCTGGTCAGTGTGTTAACTGGCATAAATCCTTTATATATTTTGGTAAAAATTTCCCCCTCAACAGGAAAACTCATTTCACCGATGTTTTAGGGGTTAAAGAAGGTTACCTTCCCTTCACTTACCTTGGTGTTCCCATCTTCTGGGGACAACCAAAATTTTCTTATTTCCAGCACATAGTGGATGAAATTAATAAAAAACATTCATCCTGGGAAGGAAAATCCCTTTCAATGACAGGAAGGGCTTTCCTTGGGAAATCCACCATTTTTTCTTAGTTGGTTTACTCCATGATGGTCTAAAAGTGGCATGCGGGTCTTATTAAGTGCTTAAATACTGCTATAAAGATCTTCATCCAGAGCAGAAGCACTTTGGAGAGATAATTGGTCACGTTTTATTGGAAATGTTGTTGTAAGCCTATTGAATCAGGTGGAATAGGAATTAAAAATCATAAAACCTTTAATGAGGCTCTCCAGGCTAAATATATGTGGTCTCTCATCAATAATAAATCTCATCCCATGTAATTTCTCAGAACTTGTTTTCTTTATAAGTTTAAATCTTGTATTTTTCACTACATGTCTTCCTTTATCTATCCCTTGATTAAATCTACTTATTCTTTTATCTTGGAAAATTTTAGATGGATTGTTAGTAAAGAATCCACAATAAATTTTTTGTTTGATAACTAGACTAGTTCCCCTCTTATATCAGAGATGCCTAATTCTTTTACTCTTGATCCCACTACCTGCTCCATTAGGGACGTGATCAATTCTTTGGGTTCACATCTTTCGGATTCTATTAAGGATATTGTTGATAAATATTACTTCACTTCCAATGATGAAATTCTGCTTTAGGAACACTCTAAAAATGGATTTTTGGACAAAAAATATATTATAATCACCATTTCTCTAACATTGATGATAATATCAGCTAGATATCCAACTTAAATAAGGATTAGATAAAACCTTCTCATCCTACCCTCATTTGGAGAATTGCTCACCAAAAAGTTCCAACCGATGGTTGTCTATAGTCTTATGGTTTTAATCATTCCTCTAAATGTATATTGTTAAACCAACATTGGGAGGACATAAACCACCTTGTTTTATCTTGTGAGACTTCTACTACTCTTTGGAATTACATATTTGACCTTTTTGAGTGCAGATTTCTTTTGGATAACTTTATTTTCTAATTGTTGAAAAGGATGATTGAGCTTCTGAGGTCACCGCAAATTAGAAACCTTTTTATCACTACTATTGCAGAGCTTCTGCATATCCTCTGGTATGGTAGAAATGATTTCATTTTCAACAATATCTCATTTAAACTAAATGTAGGTAAAATGAGGATAATTATTACTATCAAAGAGGCTTCTATGATACAAAAAGACCATTGTGACAATTTTGTCATTGATCTTGAACCCCTCTGCTAGATTGGAGTGTGTGGAATATAATAAAAAAGGAATTAAACTGTTGATGTCTTTTGACATGCTCCTCCTCCTGGATGGATTAATGTCAATGTTGGGGGAGCCTCAAAATGAAACCATGGACCTTCGTGATGTGAAGGTGTTTTTAGAGACCATCTTGATCAGATTCTCAGATGTTTCTATAAAAGATGTGGTATTTCATCTGCTCTAGAGGACGAAATGTTGGGTATCATTCATGCTATCTTTTTTTTAAAACTTTTCAACTAGGGTAAAATCTAGATTGAGACCAAATTTTCTACCATTTTGAAAGCCATCTGGAGGGGTGTGACTCACCTAGAATGGTCTCTGAACCTCTTATGGATTGACTGCCTCAACCCTCTCAATAGTCTCAACTTCATTGCTACACACACCTTCTACGAAGAAAACAATATCACCGACAGTCTTGACAACATGGTATTCTCTCATGAGATCACTTGGAGGAATGATCTCCCTCTAGATTTGATTCCTTTTTTTATTAGAGATTCTAGAAAATTTCCCTCATTTCAACTCATGTAATTTGTATACTCCTTTTGTTTGAATAAATTGCATGGTTTTGGTCATTTACCAGAACTCACCCCCCCCCCCACAAAAAAAACATTGTCTACCCAATATTGACACAAGTGTAAAAAATCATAGAACATGATCTACTAAAAATATTTCACCCAAAAGTAGTGTCAATTAATAAAGAATGTATAGTAAAAATGATGTTCATCATGTTGAATCATAGTTGTCCATAAAATCTTATTTCGTAGTTGGTTTCCCTTGTGAGAAACACATACTAATCCCACATAACACTAATTCCCTACCAAATCATTTGTACTAAATAGTTCCTAACTCAAACCATCAATATATATATCTATATATATGAGAAGAATGATATTTATTCAACTCCCTCAATACCCACAACCTCTGAAGGTAACCATTATTGGTTAGTAATGATAAATAAGAGGGTTATCCATCCTGTGTGTGTGACTAATATAACCCTTGTTCTGGTTTCCAAATCATGTCCTACTGAAGCATGGTTTTTTGTTTCACAGCTTAACCTTTTAATTTCTAAAAAAGGAGGGGTAGTTCTGGAGGTACTGTCATGATAATGGTGATCTTATTTATAATGATTTTAGAGATATTTTGTAGGTTGGATATTGGTAATAAAACTCATAAATGAGTACCTTGGATGTTGGTGGGGAAAAATGATTGTGGGTGGAAGATATTCGGAAAAACGTTCTTGTATGAATGACATCTGATACAAGATGGTGGTAGAAATTGGTGTATTTCTCATGGATGGACAATGGGTGGCATATTCTATGAAAAAATAACATTATTAATTCACTAGGTACCACATGGTGGTATACCATGTACCTAGTGATGGTTTCCCCTATTTTTTAATTGGGAAGAATTTACCATTCAGCAGTCATCTCACTTTTAACTTTTATCCAAATAGGACAATGGGGGATCACATTTAATGATCTTATCAGCCCTAATTTATCCTCCCATAATCCCACTTTTTAGAGGAAAATGATTACCCTTTTTTAACTTTGATATAAAAAAGATTTTTATTTCAATGTTTAATTTTAATTGGAAAATGTTGTTTAGAGAATGGTTTTTGAAATATTCATTCAAGAAAATATGGGTTATTAAAAATTATTTTTCTTATGTTTGAGAATGGATCCATGATTTATAAAACATTCAAAAAAATTATATTTTAATTTATTCGAAAATATTTTTTCACATGGAATTTAATACAAAGCCTAATGTTCTTGTTTTTAACCATATTTTGGTTTATTTTACCTTATGTGGGAGATGCTCTAGTTTTTTATGATTGTATGATTATATTTTATGAATTTAATTATGGTTTCTTAGTATTTTATGTATTATAACATTATTATTCATGATTGTATAATAATAATAGGAGAATAAACCATTTGTATTTGTATGGTTATATTGGTTTATATATACTTTACGCTCCATATGGTGTAGGTCTATAGAGACAACGAGATACATTTGGTTTGTGTAAGGGACTTGATTTTTATTTTCCACCACTATGTTAATAAATATTTTCCTATGGCTAGTTCATGGAATTTATATGGATGGGGTTTCCTCCTTATTTTCATGTATGAGGGCCACATGCTTTTACCTTAGTGGTTTTTGTGGGATTTAGTCTCTATATCATTTGTTTAATTACCTATGAAAAGACATCTAGTTGTGTTTCTAGTGATTTTATAATTATTTATGGCACAATAAATCAAAAATTATATGATTTTTAACAAGGTAAACACATTCTTACATTCCCATGAACTTTTATGTTTATAGTTATAGAGAATTATAAAAAAAATACATATTAAGGTGTTCACTTCAACACAACGTAATTTTCCCCACTGAAACATGAAATTATGTTTACACACAACTTTCATTCAACATTATATGGTCCAATCCTTAATCATTACATATTCTGGATACTTTAAAATAGATTAATCTTTTATTTTGTTTACAAAGTTATTTTATGATTATATTCTTTTGAGATTTTCATCATAACTCTTAGAAAAAAAATCCATATATTACAATGTGGACACTTCTATTCAGTATCGATTTTTTACAAAAAAAACATTGAAAATCATATTTCATTCCTAGAAATATCATCATAATTTTCATCTTCACATCATCCCTACCTCCAATCATCATCAATACCCTATGAAAAACATTTTGAAATGTAGGATGAGACCAAAAATAACAATGAGGAACATTAAAATAAATAGATCCATTAGTCTTGTGAAAACCTTAAAAACCCATTAAAATTTTAACTTTATCTCAATGTTCTTTAATCAAATGAAATAAATCATTTACAAATGAAAAATTATTGAACATTTCTCTGAAATAAAACATTAAAATCCATTGAGAAAAATAAAATCCTTTTAGAAAACTTATAGTATCATATTTTTATCATTTTTAAACCCAATCAATAAATAACAAGAGAAAACTATGATCTGAAAAAAAATCCCTCGATAAGTCCCTCATTTTCTCATATCATGATTAGGAACATTACCTAATTCATTGGAGCACTATCTAGGTGCACCCATAAACTATGTTATATCATGTTAACTCTTTTTCCATGAGTTCTAAAGGGACTCAACCCAGTTTATAAGATGTATCAAGGTCAGTAGTTTCTAATATTTATTTATGAAGTACTATATCATCAATTTAACATTTTATACTTTCAAATTTTCATCACTAAACCAATGAAAATTGTTTTTAAATTTTTATTTAAAACACTTTCGAATATAAAAATAGTTATTTATTTTCAAAAAACATTTTGAATAAAAAAATTCACCAAAAAATTCTAAACAAATTTTTTCTTTTGATAAAAAATAAAATCATATAAATTATCTTGACATCATATAATGGTTGTAATGGTGGATAAATTCAGTTTCACTGTACACATTAAATTACTACATTTTTTAATTTTTTAAATTAATGTAAAATATTCCATTAAAATATACATTTTGAAACCCACAAATTAAATTCAAGATAAATTTAATAAGACCTTTAAAATTAATTTATATCCATATAAAACATTCATATGATTTTTTTTAATAACATGGAAATGGAAGAAAAATACTTGATAGGAGACTTTATATGCTGATCTTTAAAATAAAGTCCCTTCCATTGAGTCTGACTCACCACATATGTTATTTATCTTCCCGAATAATTTTTTTAAATTTTTTACCTCCATAATATACTTTTTCATGTTTTTTATTCCTTTAATTTAACTCATTATCAAGTTGTACATAATTACATACCCATTCATGTCCATAATGGATGTTTTAATGATATTCAATTCATAAGTCCCAAATGACTTAGGTGGGTGGAATAGTGTAAATGTGGGAATTATTTCATCATCTAAAGAATACAAATAATGAATTAATGAATAGTTTTTATTAATATATTATACTTTCAAAAACAATGATGAATGATTCTTACAAAAATTTACGACATTAAAATCATAGTGATGGTAAGTCGTACACACACATAAGAAACATTTCCATTTTTAATGATCATTATAGAACAAAAGTAAGTATTATTTTATATTTAATTAATTTGGTAATATAATAAATACCACATTTATTTTTTAAATATACATATATGTATAATTCCTATGATGTAAGGATGAAAAACAAATCACATCGCTTCATGGAGGAGGTCATCCACACATAAACAAAAATAACGTTATCTTTTTTCGGTGAATGATTGGGTATAAAAATAAGATATATGTTATCATAAAAGAATGAAAAATATTTCCTTAAAATATTATATAAAATTTAATTCAATGATTTTAATATTTCTTAAATGGTGGTGATGGAAAATGAAGTATATTGGTCTGGGATGTGGTACTATTTAGTACAAAAAATTGATGAATTATTTACCCATTTGATAGAGGAGGAGATGGATATATGATATAACATTAACAAAACAAAAACATGGTATAATGAATATACTTTTTTATTAATCCAGTATGAATAAATAATAATTTAATGTGGTAGAATAATAAATAAAACAATAATGCTCAGTTAAGAAGCCTACCTATAATTCATAAATTCTTTCTTTCTTTTCACATCATGACCTCTATTATTAGTATTATTCCATAACTGACCCTATATAATGAAAATATAGAAATTATTAAATATTTATTTAAGATATTTTACAAACTAAATTGGATAAGATTTGTGAATAAATGAGAATAATTAGTTCCCTTTTATAATAGAACGAAGGACAACTTTTAGAAATTTCACAAATATTAAATTAATATAAATTAATTTTGTGGTCCAAATGAATCCAAAATGATATTATTAAAAATTTCATTCGTTTATTTCAAAATTATATAATCCATTAAAATATTTCCATCTATGGATCACAACTTTACCCTTATCTTTTAGTTTTGACTCCTATTATCCTTTTCAGACTTATAATGATAACATGTTTTTTAAAACCATGTGAGTCCTGATAGATACAATAAATTAAAAAAAGACCCATCAATGTAACATTGCTGACACATTAAACTATATACAGATGAATTTCCTGAATTATTTATTCTTATAAATTTTATATCATTTAATGAAATATTATTTTTATAAAATATCATTAATATCAATTTTTGAACTATTTGATTTATTAGAATTTTATAACATCATAAAATCAAATGAAATTTGATTAAAATATTTCAAAACAAACCTAAAAAGTTATTTTTCTCTATAAAATTCATTTTTGAAAATAATTATTAGAAATTATAGCACTTTTTTTTATTTTTTGTATCATTTATTTTATTTTCCCATTAATTGAATAAATACTACATCACTATTGTGTAAGAATTTAAGGAAATTAATTATTAATTAAAAATAAAAATTTAATCTATAATATAAAGAAAAAACATTTATAATTCATGAAATTGTATAACTAAACATATCCTTTGTCAACCCCACACTAAAGAATTATAGTTATGAAAACAATAATTTGACATTTTGGCCTTTTCATAACATAAAATATTATAAACATCATAATCACATCCAAATGGTAAAAAAATACTTCATAATATTCCTTCATATTATTATATTTGATATATAATCATACAATAAAATTTATTCATGTTCTAGGATAGTTTTTTAGTGCATATATATTTTATTTATAACATTATTCACAAGACTTATACTCCATCATTGTTTTAAAATACAATTATTTTTGTTCATATTGAAAAAATTAAAAGAATCATATTTAAAAATTGAAAAATTATGATTTCAAATATAGAATACATTTATTGAGATTCAAAAAAAATAATAGGTAAAAATCAATTTAAAATCAAACTGATAAGAGGTAATTTTCTTTGTCTAAAAAATTACTTTTAAGTATAAAAATATTTCCATAAAACATTAATGTTTAAAATCCATTAAAAAACTATAATTAGATTTTATTAATCTAAAGGATCTAATTAAATTTTAAAACTAATAAAAAATTTAAACTGAAATTGTAAATACATGAAAAGAAAATACAATTTCCAATAAAATTTATTAATTTTTACTATTCATTGAAAAATTAATATTTTCAAAAAATTCTCAAAAATTAAAAAAAAATAATTTCTAAATTATGGTTAAAATTAGAATTATTAATTAAAATAAAATTATATTACTTGGAAATATAACTTCTAAATTAAATAATGTAATACATAAAAATATAATTTAGTTTAAAATAAATCTTTTCCTTTTGAGTGATAATTTTCTACCATCATTATAATTTATATATCTCAATAATATCAATCAAATAAATTATATATACTAATATTACATGAGTTGTTACATTTATCCCCCAATTTAAAATTTCTTCCTCATAATCTTATTCACTTATTAAAATGGTGTGGATTTCTTTACCCCTTGTCATTTTCAAATTCCCAAGTTACATATTCATCCATAGGGTTTCTCCACAAAACCATACCCTGGTGAAATTTATTTTACCTTAATTATTTCACAATATTTTCAAGAATACACACATTATATTCCTCATAATATTATTTATCTTCAAAATAAACTTCATTATTGATCAAAACATGAGATTAATCAATCACAAATTTCATTAAATAAAAATATAAAATGCACTATGTACCTTGGATTAAATAGGATGCATGGCTACTCGATACGAATCTTATCAAAATTTATCCATTATTACATGTGGTCCAATGAACCATGAACAAATATTCCACCCTTTACCATTCCACATCACATTTTCAATTGATATAATTTAAAAAAAAAAATATCCTCTACCCTCGAAAGAAAGAACATTTCTATGATTATTCGTTGAAATTTTCCTCTTAATTTGATTAATGCCAATATACTTGTGAATCATCATCAATTTCTCAGCCATTTTATTGACCCAAACTATTCCCATATAATTACTTTATCCTATTTTATCCCAAAATTATCAACATGACACAACTTCTATATAAATCTTTTAAAGGATATATTTATATACTTAAATAAAAACAATATTTATAAGAAAACTAAACTGAATAAAGTTGATGGTCTGCACTTCCCTTGATATCCATTAAATATGAAAGAATCATGTATTTAATTATATAAACATTTCACTTGTAATGTCCATTAGTTTGGGGATTATAATCTATATAGGAATTTAATCCAGTACCCAAATACATCTGATATCCTTTATAAAAATTTAATGTGATCCTGGGATCATGGTCAGATATAATGTGGAGAGTAACTCCATGTGACCATACTATCTACTTGAGGTACAATCAAAATATCTAATCTAAACAAATTATATAAATAATTGGATGGAAATTAATATATTTTTGTAATTATTCAATTATAACATAAATCACATTATTACCTGTAGAATTATTTGAAAATCGCACTATGTAATTCTTTAATATATTTTCCCATTTCCAGTCTGGATCTATAAGAGGTAAAATCATCTCAATCTGTAATTCACATTCTAATTTTACCAATTCAAAATTATATCATTTCATGGATAAGTTAGAAATATCTCTTCCCATTCTATCCCACCAGTAACAATCTCGATGGTATCTATTCATCTTAGTGCTAATAGGATGAATGAAAAAGGGAAATTTGATCTCCACTCAATAATTCTTTATTCTTCTGAGATTCAAAAAGAACAAATAGTATCATTTAAAATATAAATGAAAATTATTTTTCAAAATATAATTCAATAATTTTATCCTTATTAAATAATATAACCTTTTCATGTACCTCATGATATTCTTTCTGTGCATGTTTAATTCTTTATGACAGAGGAGATTCTAATAATATCTGATAAAGAATAGGGGAAGTTTTTTATCCTCAACTACAAGGAAAAAAAATTTCAAATCATTAACCAATGGTGAATATTAAAAATGAAACATGTTTAATGCAAGATGATTTTTTTCAACCAGAAATAAGGGATAGTTTTTTCTTTTTTTGGATAATGATGAATCATGCATCCATAATCCTTAATCGGTTCCATAAATCTAGTTTGATTGATGTTTAAATATTTTTGAGTGAATATATACCTCAAAAATTTATGATTTGTATATATTTTTCATTTTAACCCTATAAATAATTCACATTCCTTTGAAATAAAAACAACATAACAAAAAATAATAGATCTTGTGTTGGATAATTTTACTATAGTTGTTTTAGTTTCTATAAAGAATAAAAAATTAAATGATCCTTGTGAATTAAAACACAACAAACCTCCTCCAGATACCAAAATTGTAGTTGAGAATTTCACTATCTCTAAAGGGAATTCTCAAACAAGATAATTCACCAAAATTTTTATTTTTAGAAAATAATAATCCCATTAATTTGTTAAAATGAGTTTTTTTCATTATTTAGTTCAAATAGTCAATGTTCTAGACAACTGAGAAATTTTTCGAACAAACTATTAGTATGAACCTAATAAACCAAAAAAAACTACAAAAATCTCTGATTTTTTTATTATTTCGCATACATATGCAACTTTAGTATTTTGAAGGTCAACTTTAGTTCACTATTTTGAAAAATCGTTCCAAAGAAAAGAGGTTTTTTGCCTCAAATTTACATTATTACATATTTTTTCACATATTTTCTTATATTTTCTAGTTTCAAACATATTTCTATGTTTTATTTCATGATACTCATGACTTTTATAATATACCAATATTTGATCAATAAATATGAAAAAAACTTATCCATATATTGATGCAAGAATCTATTCATAAGATATATAAAAATAGTTGGTACATTAAACAACCCAAAGGTTATAAATACAAACTCATGATATCCATATCTAGTTTAAAACGATGTAATGGGAATATATTCCTCATTTTCCATTACCTGATGTTACCCCGAACTAAGATCAATCATCAAATTTTTTTTTCTCCCTTGAGCTGATCAAATAGAACATCGATATAAGGTAAATGATACAAATTACAAACAATGAAAATTTTTAGGGAACTATAATTAATGAAATGTCTCATTGAACTATATTAAAAAAATTTATATCCCCATGGTTACATTCTAGGAAGATTGAAAACATTATCTAGTAACCCTTTTAATAAAAATCACAATTCCTAAATTCCTTCATATTCCATCAGATCTAGGTATTTTGGAATTGTCATGACATTAAGAACTTATTCAATAGTGAATTTAACGTCCTATTCAAGTAAAACAATAGTTAATTCATTAGAAAAAACATCCCCATATTCATTCAAAACTGGAACATCATAATTTGATTAGTTTCATTCATTTCAAAAACATGGGAATAGATTATTTTACTTATATCCCTAATATATATCACATTATTTTGTTAGGTTATCAAAGGTATAAAATCATAAAAAAATTATTATACCTATAATATATCTTGGCAATGTAAAATGAATTCCAATCCGTACCTAAAATAATACTAATCCATAAAATTTTTATTTTTGAAATATTTTATGGAAATACCATCCCACTAAAAAAATAGCAATATTCCTATAAATATTATTTTATTTTATATTTCCACTCGTTGTTTTCAAAAAAAGTAAAAACACTCTTTAATGAGGTGATATTACACATTTACGTATAAAATTATCATAAATTAATGACTATGATGATATAGGTTAAAATATAGCATTGGAAAAATTCTATTAAACACGTATCATGCATGTAACAACATCGTTTGATGATTCAAAATCATCTGTATAGTAGAAAATGACTTTTCCACACCATTCATTTCTGGATCATGATGATTTTCATCTTCTCTAACTAAAATCCTATAAAATGTTAGTATAATGATCCAAATCACTGCATCTAAAACATCAAACCATTGTAAGACAATATGTTACCCAATTCTTTGATTTATCAGGATTATTTTATTTATAATTATGATCCTTATGGGATAATTGACTACACTAATAACACTTTCTAGATCCCATCAATAATTCATTGAAATTTCATTTACCAAAATTAGAAAAAGTTAAGGTTTTAACTATGAACATCATAGATATTTTTTATTTCCAACAACATTGACCTTTTCTTACACTTTTCATGTCAGGAAACTTTTATATCAGTAAGATATATCTCAAATTTCAGATCACAATGAACAAAATTTTCATAACATTTAAAATATCATGGGAGAAAATATATTTGTTAACATTGTTTCAATGATGTGTAATATCTACAAATTTTACTATCAATGTAAAGAAATAAAATCTATTATATACCAAGACAACCTTTTAAAATTATCCTTATATGGCTCTGATAAATATTCATCCTTTGTATAAATTTAAATGAATAATTTCTCCATATTGAGTCATACAATCATACGCAATTATTTCTTAAGAAAAGGATTCATAAATGATTCTCATTCCATGGTTTGAAGATTTTCCATTTCACCAGTACTGCAAACCAAAGACCACTATCAATTAGCTTCTCCTTTAAAATGATAAATGTTAACTATTATCTTTTGAAATTCGGAACATTGTATGGCAACATAAATATTTAAAAAATCTTTAATCTAACACACATCAACCACTGGGTTATAAAATCCATTAAATGTTAGTGGATGTTGCATCATAATTTTTTTCATTATAATCACATTACTATGTGGTATATCTATTTTATCTCTGAAATGGATACCAAGACTATTTATACCCTATTTTAACTGATCCATCACTATAAAAAACTACTCATTTACAATTCCAACCATTTCGTGCTACTAATTTGAAGAATATTTCCCTCTTAGTGCCTTAACACTATAGCTTACCTATTTTATATATAGAAACCCATTTGGAGAAAACATAATTTAAAATAAGAAACATGGTAATGTTAACATTCTATATCATTTCAACTTAACCTTCTGGTAAAATCATTTATGTGTATTGATTAATCATTATCTTAACCCCTAATTTTTTTTAAATCTTTTCTCTGATACCAACTATATGTACCCAACCATAAAAAATATATATTCTGCTGAAATTAAATTATAATTAACATTTTATGTGTATTCATAATGATTGTTTAGGTTTTAATTTTTAGAGATTTAATTCATAATGCTTACATTATTAACCCATATATTATAAGGTGGTCACCTCTATTTAATATCAATTTTTTAAAAAAACACATTTTTAGATGAATTGTCTTTTAATTTCATGAAAAGTGATCATAATTTTAATCATAACATCATCCTTGTCCCTACTCATTCTTATATCACCGTAAAATCATTTAAAAATGTGTTATTACCACAAAAAACTGATTAACTCCATCATTTTTCGTATTTAGACATGAAACATTACCCAATGCATTGGAGAACTATCAGGGTGCACCCATTGAATAATCTATATCAAGATAACCAATTTTTTGTAATCTTTAATGGATATCAAAACATCATATATGTTTTATCGGGATCACACATTTCTAAAAAATAAATATCAAGTACCAAATCATTAATAAATCATTTTATTCTTTAATTTGTCACCATTAATTCTTTGAAAATTCATTTAATATTCATATAAAAAACACATTCATATATCATAATTTTTTTATCTATTCAATAACTATTTTCAATACAAAAAAAACAAAGAAAAAGAGGGTATTTTTATTAAAAAATATATAATATTATAAATTAATAATATATTCCAATAATGTTTGTTGTGTGGTAAAAAGTTAATTTCATTGTATACATCAAAATTAAGCATTCACTTTTTTTATTTCATAATGAAATCCAAACATTCAATAAATTGATTCTTTTTTAAACAAATTTAATGAAATTAAAAAGAAAAATAAAACTTCCTTTAAATTTTATTTTTTCGATATAAAAACATTATTAATAATTTTTTTTTTAAAACGGTCATGGAAAATGTGTTAAAAGGGAGACTTTAAAATAGGATTTTTAAAAGAAAGTCACTTGCTTGGAGTCTGACATGTAATTTAAGTTCTCAATATTCAAAAATAATGTACATATATTAATTATTAATTTTATTTAAAACCATATTCATGTTTATTTTTTATTTAATATCACTCATTACCATATTATAAATAATTACACAATAATTTATGTTCACCTCGAATGTTTTGAAAATATTCGGCTCATACGTTCAAAATGAATTCGGTAGGTTTACTATGGAAAACTATGACATTATTACATCATCTAAAAAAATAAAAATAAAATAATTATTGTTTTTTAAATCAATTAATCATTTTAATGATTTCTTTAAATATGGTTATGAAAAATGATCTACATTACAATCATGGAGATAGTAGGTCGTATGTACTCATGTGTATCCTTTCCATTTTTCAATGACCCTTGTGGAAATAAGGTACATAGTATTCAATCATTTCATAAGGAGAATTATATGATAAATATCATATTATTTCTTAAAATATTTATATATATATAATAAATGATATTTTATGATGAACAAAGAATCACATCACTTTGTAGAGGTGGTTATCCAACCTTAAATATTAATGATGTTATCATTTTTTTGTGAATGTAACAAAAAAATAGGTATTATATTATAAATATATAATGATATATATGTAATTAATATCATATATAAGAAATAATTCCAGCATTATAACCAGTCATGAGAGGTGGTGATTGAAAATGAATGACATCAGTTTGTGAGGTGGTTGTCCCCCGTAAGAACGTATGATGGATTCATTTCTCATATGATGTCATATTAAATTTCTATTGGTTGTTCCATTAAAATGAAATCACCAATGTATTTGAAATATATTTTTGTTTTTATCTATACCTGTTTGAATAATATTTTAATGTTGTTTCATATGGAAAAAATATAAAAGTCTAGGTTAAGAACTATACCTATTCTCCATAAAACAATTTATTTATTAATACCATATGACCGTGAAGATTGGTATTCTACACTAAATAAGAGCAACAGAATATGTGGAGTAATTTTAGGAAGTTATTCGGAATGTTATTGGATGAAAAAATATATTTTGGAATCATTAATAAATGAGAAGAAGTGGTACCCATATATATGAGAGGCGAGGGGCAGTTCTCAATTTTCTGAAAAGATTAAACTAATATAAATAAATCGTTACTAAAAAATGGTACAAAATTTATAATATTAGAAGGTAATATTATTCAGGGTTACATTTCCCTCACCTAATAAAATATTCTCATGTTTGAATCATATTTGTTCCCATATCATTATGTTTTAACCCCATATGTACCCTTTTCATACATACCATGATAACAATGTTTTTTACAGTATGAGGGTCATGATTATTATTATAAATTAAAAAATGGATGATAAATATACCATGTTTGATATTTTATACCATATCCAAATCACTTAATCAATGATATATATTTAGAAATCTTATATCATTTAACCAAAAATTATTTTCCTAAAATTTCAATAATGTCAATTTTATAATTATTCATTTATTTGGAATTTTATAATATAAATAAATAAAATTAAATTTAAATAAAACCTTCTCATAAATATATAATATGTTATTTTTATCTATAAAATATGTTAGTCACATTAATTGTTTCAAATTATACATTTTTTCATTTTATTATCAATATCCTCTAGTTTATTATTTTCCTTAATTTAATAACTATTGCGTCATTTTTTTTATGAATTTGAGTTACTTATATCACAACTAAAATTTAAAAAATAAATTATCATGAATAATAAAAAAATTACATCTAAAAAACTATTTATAACTGAACATATCATATGGTTATTCTCATGTTAAAACAATATAGTAATTAAAAATAATAATGTGACATGTCATACTTTTTAATACATAATAAATTATAAAGTACCTAATCACAAAAACATTGAAAGATGTTAATATATTCAACATTTTAATTATTATGACAATATTCACAAATAAAATAATATTTATTAATGTGATATGGTAATATTTAAGTCCTTAATAGTTTTATTTTTGACATTATGTACCTGATTTACCTATTACCATGACAAAGAAATTATAAAGGTTATATTCATATTTACAAAAAATAAATTGGCAATCACTAAAAAAATGTGAAACTCTTGAATCCAAATATGGAATAAAATTTTTAATATTAAAAACATTATAGTGGTAGAAATTAATATTAAATTCAACAGAAAATAACTATATAAGAAATAGTTTTTCTGAAAAAAAAAATTATGTATACAAATTTCTTTCTAATAATTTCAAGTTCAAATTTATTTAAAAAACTATAAAGGATTTATTTTTAATAAAAATTAACAAAATACATTTTAGAACTGTTAAAAAGAATAATTTAGTGTTGTAAATACATGAATGGAAAATAAAAATATGATTAATAGTTTTATTTTCAACTATTCATTGAAAAATCATTATTTTTAAAAATTTAACAAAAATTAATTTTTAGATAATTTTGAAGTTTTTAATAAAAATATTAAATATATTTTTTTCAATGAAAATTATATTATTTGGAAATTATGATTTTAAATAAAACAATAAAATTATTGAAAATCCAATTTGGTAATAAAAAATTATTTATCCTTTTGACCAAAAATTTACCCAATATTAAAATAATAAATATAACTCAATAAAACCTAACTAATGAATTATTTATTATAATAATAATAATGTTATTATAAATAAATTTTTTCTTCATTTATGATCATTCAAAAGTTTAACGATTGACCTTGTTATAGTTTTTGAATATCCTGATATCCTATGAAACTCATTTTAAAATGTTTGATGAGAAAATAAAATCCACTAAGGGATTTAAAAATAATGGAAACCCATTAGTGCTGTGAAAACATGAATATATTTAAAGATGTTGATATTTTTCAGAATGAAACTATGATCACATAAATAAAACATTTACAAATGATAAAGTCGACATTTTTTACAAAAATCCTTTGAAAACAATTGACATGATTTAAAATAATGAATGAATCATAGTGTGTATGAGATATCCAGAACAATTCATTGAAGAAATTATTATTCACCTTTAACATTTTATAAACATTTCATTATTTATGATCTAAAAGGATTTTAATAAAATTGATTAGTATGAAT
This sequence comes from Viscum album, assembly GCA_963277665.1. Taxonomy (NCBI): domain Eukaryota; kingdom Viridiplantae; phylum Streptophyta; class Magnoliopsida; order Santalales; family Viscaceae; genus Viscum; species Viscum album. Next base: position 250,848,763 of record OY728128.1, on the reverse strand, counting down.
AAAATAGGTATCATGATGAAAATTTTCATCACCAAATTTCACTCATGTTTATCCCATGTTATATATAATTAAGGTCCTGTTAATTCTACAGGTGTTACCTATAAAGTTATCACACTCATTTTTTCCTTCAATGACTAATCATTTCCCAATATATTATAGGGATCTGTTAGGATCCCCCATCTTTATTATCTATATTGGTCCCCTCCTTCATCAGTAATAATTATTATATATTATATATTGAATAAAAAAATTAATCATACAAATTTTCATTATAAATGATTTAAAAAACATTATTTGAACCCCTAAGAAAATAATATTCCATTTTCACACACAAAATTGGTGAAGGAAGCCTTAATTTTGAAAATTAATTAACTGAAATATTCCACGAATAAAATGAATATGATATTAATTGAAAACCCATTAAAAATTTATTTTAATATTAATTATGAATTATAGTAATGATGGTGGGAAAAGGTAGTCAATCCCTATATTTTAAAAAATCATTTTCACTTTGGTAAAAAATGATATAAGGAATCATACATTATGTGTTAAAAATATTCCTTTTTAAAACATTAAGAAATAAAAAATAATAATTTCAAAATGAATTTTAGAAATCTTGGTTTTTTAAATAATAAAATTATTGGAAAACATTTAAGAACACGTTTACAGAAGAAAATAATTTCATAGGAATTTATTAAAATAAAATTTTCAAGAAACTCACATTTTCTTAAGTCTAATATAGCTTCATAAATTATCCAAAAAAATATAAATATTGTATTAGTTTTATACATTCATAAATACATTTAATTTTTTTCATTTATTATCATTATTTTTTTTCATTTCTTTATCCTTATGACTTCACTAGTTACTAAAATGGATATGTTCACTGTGGTCCTTTTAGGATTTATAAATTCAAAATAAAATTAGTGAATTTATTGTGGTAAAATGGTCATTGTTTCATCATCTAAAACAAGTTAAATTTTTTATAGAAATAATTTTTCATATAAAATAATCTTCGAAAACCATCCCTATAAGGTGGTATTGAAAAAAATCATATTGTTTCATAGAGATAGTCAGACATAAGTATGCATAAACTGCATTATAATTATAATATTCGATGGAAAAGATATAATGTATTTTGTATAAAATATTTTTAAAATCATAAATATTTTAAATATGTAATATTTCTTCATTTGTTACATCCTTATGAAAAACTATGTGGAAGAGATAATGAAAAATAAACAGAGTAACTTCATGGAGGTGCTAGTCCACATTAAGCATGAACAACAGTATAAATTTTTCAAAAAATGGAATAGTAAGAAGTTATGTATTATATAATCTTAAATGATTCATAATTATTTCATAAATAATTTTTATATTCATTTTATCCATAATTTTAGCCAGATTTGTGATATGGTGATGAAATACATAACACCTCCCTTCAAGGAGGTGGTAGTCCACACGTACACACTAGTGATGCCATAATTTTTTATAGGATGGAAAAGGATATGAAAATAGATTTTCCATAAACTTAATAAAAATTATATGTATGGAATATAATTATGTTATTATATTAGTTTGGTTAAAAAATATTTCAATGAGGTATAAGAATAAATAAATATGAACACTCTCAGTTAAGATTTATATATATAATTAAAAACCACCATTGTTTTATACATTAATCATTATAGATTTTGTAGTTGGTGAGACTATCACCTCTAGGATGTGGGTTGGGATGTCGGGAAGGTATTTTTGGATTTATTGGTCAACATAAATGATTAATGTTGTGTGAATACAGATGAGTGGAGTATCCATTTTATAATTGAGGGGAGTGGAACTATTGATATTATTCAATATTTTATAATAATATAAAGCCATAATATTGGGGGATTTGGTAAAAATCAGTTCTAGTTAGAAAATATAATGACAAGTGGTAAAATATTTTCAAATAAAACGTTTTAATAATGGATTTTTTGATTTTATCTCATAGTTTTAAACATAAATAACATGTTTTACCCTTTTACCATGGTGACAATATTTTTACCCAAGATACTATTCCTATTGAAAAAAATAAAATTAACCTCAGTAAAAAATGTCAATTACCTGATTCCGTATAAAAATATATATCTATAATCAGTCTTAATAAATTCTAGAAAAATAATTTTAATATAACATCATAAATTAATCAAAAAATAGTTTATAGAAAAGAATGCATTTTTAAAATAAAAGATAATTTATCACAAAATAAAATATAATGTCATTTTATATTGAAATAATTATAAAATGATAAATAATTAACTTTTAAGTGATATTTATAAACTAAATTATAGAAATAGTCTTTTATGAAATGAATTTAGTAAAAAAAATGATATATTTATAAAAATAATCATTTTCACTATTCACTCAAAAATAAATATTTTCCAAAAAATACCAAAAATCCGCCCTAAGATAAATTTTATAAAATTATATAAAAAATATATCCATTTTTTGAAATTAATTTAATATTATTTAACAATTAAAATTTAAAATTTAACCATATAAATCATAAAAAAAATCATATAGACAATACAGTTTCTTTTTCAACTAAAAAAATTCTGAATTTTATTGTAGTGAATATTACTACATAAAATATAATTATTAATATTAATATGGGATTATGTTTATATATTATTAACTTTACAAATGTTTTTATATTATTCCCCCTCATTTAAATGTCTCCTTAAAAATTTTATTATTTACATAAAAATTGAGGTTATTTTTCCCTTATAGCTTTTTAAAATTCTTATTTTTCAACTTCAATCAAATTTTTCTTTCATAAAACATTGATGATATGATTCCCATTTTTCATAAAATAGTATATTTATAATGTAAAATCAGAAAAAAATTTCGAAATTAGAAATATTATCTTTCAACTAAACTAATTCATGATTCACGACATATGATTGATCATATATATAATTCCATAATAATAAAAGAGGAAATGCATCATGTAACTAAGATCAAAATAGTGGAAATTCCAACTAGTATGAAACATATCCAAGATTTTTAAGAAATTAATATTTATTAATATACTATGGACTTAATTTTCTTTTCCTACCAAAATTCATAAAACATTTCTGTGGAGATACTTTAAGAAAAACAAGATCTCTCCCTTAATTGATAGATCTCTATTACATTTATCTGCCTAAAATTTATCTATGTACTATGTTGTATTTATACGGTGTCAAATCATAAAAACCTTCTCATTCTTATTTTTTCTAGAAATTTTGTTTCCAACAACATTATTTCACAAACCTCCACCCAATATTGTTTAGTTGAGAACTAATTAAAATATAATGCCTAAAAAGGTAGAATCTATCTACTAGAATGAAAACTATTATTATATGAAAATTACAATAATGAAAAATATTTATCCTAATCTCCCTAATAATCCAATGATAGTTCCCAATGTATATTTTCCAATGTACGAATTGTTCACTCTAATTATCCATCAAAATTTGGGATAAAATACATTGGGAAATTTAATTCAGTACCCAACCACTTTGGATGTCCATTTTAAAATTTTGAGGAAAATTTAGGATCCTGGTCAAATAAAATAGAATGATGGAATCCATTTAATTTTAATATCAATTTAATATAAAATATATAAAATTGATCTAATGTCTTAGTATCTTGAATTTAAATAATATTCATTGATTTAGTTTAATGAACAAATATAACCTAAATCATATTATTATATTGAGATTTATTGTTTGATCCAACCATGAATTCCATGTATATATTCTCCCATTTCACTCGAGTCATTGAAAAATGATTAATAACCCCCTTAAGTAGTTGTCATTCTGATTTAACCAGTTCACAATTCAACCATTTTATCATAAAATCTTCAATTTATTTCCTTATTCCACCATAAAAATAATAATCAAGAATACCACAATACATTTTTGTCCACCAGAATGAACAAAAAATATAGACCTATAATTTTCACATAACCATTCCCTCTTTAACTAATAATCACTTACAAAATGCAACATATTTACAAATCTAATAACATCATATTTTTCAATGTTAAATTCATTAAACTTATCCTTATTGGTAAATTATACCATTTCATGGAAATAATGAACTTTTAAAAAATTCAGAATTTCCTCTGATGGAGATGGTTTTACTAAAAATATATCCAAATAAGAGGGAGTTATGGTATGAACAATTTATAGTTCAATATTACTTAAATAATTAACTAAATAATCATGTTCCAATCATAGAATGGTTAATGATACATTAACTTTTCAACTCATGTTATTAGCTACCCAAATATCTTTAATTGGATGTTTTAAAATCATGCAATAATAATATTTTATTATTTCCCACATTCCTTTTTTCATATTTTCATGTGATTTTAATTTAATAAATAATTTAAAATTTTATAGTAATTATATGTTTACATTTTTTACACCATAAAAAAACATTTCTCCAAACTTTTAAATAAAAAACACTGCTATTATCTTTTTATAATGTTTAGGGTAATTAAATTCAGTGAGATTCAATTGTTGTGAAGAATATGAAATTACCTAACCTTATTAAATCAATGCATGACCAATTACTTTCAATGACTCATTACTATGAGTTAAAATTTCACCATTTATATTTTGCAATTTTATCACTAGAGCATTAACCAATCATAGTTAAATTTAAAAAAATATTTTATCTAGATGAATTTGAATACTTTTTTATTTAACATAGTTTGAGGGATTGATAAATAAGAAATATTTTAAAAAACAATTGGTAGTAACCTACTATTCTATGATATCTTTGGATCTATATCATATTATTAATTATTATCCTCTCTCTCACAATTATAACATTAAGAAGATCAATATTTATGTTATATTTAGAATCAATATTCCCATGAAATGGAATCCACTTAAACTAAAACTCACACTCACTAAATGTGTAAGAACCATTATCATTTTTTCGGGTATGTTTTTCCTTTATGGATATTTATGATAAAAAGATGAGTTTATGGACATTTCAAGAGTACATGTCCTGTACCTGGTTGTCGTGGGTGACCGCGTGTAGGCCCTGTAACAGCCAGTCACATGGATGTGTCTAGTGACCTGGATATGTGTAACACCCCAAGCCTCTACGGTATTATTTTCTTTGAATAATACAGTAGCGTGTGTTGTACGCAACTTCGAGATTCTAACACACCGTGACAAATCAAAGTATTTGTTATGAATAGTAATACCCACTTTTTATAATTTGATAAATTTTAGCTCTAAAAATGGACTTCATTTTTGGATTCGTAATATAGAAATTATCCTAGGGAGAAATTTTGGTACTTTTCAGATAACATTTATATTTTGATGAATAGTGAAAATTAATAAAGTTTAATTAAAAACAACTTTTTAATTGAAATCATTAATAGTGATAAATAATGAATTTGAGTTGTTTTAAAAAATATTTAGAATATCGTTTTACCATTTAATACAATGTTTGTCATTGGACATACTTTCTAATTTAAACCGGACATAAAAAGTGTCAATCTTCGGATAGTTATTATTTCTTAAAAACACGCCTTTTGTTTTGACAGGAGGAATTAATTTCAAATTAATTTCAGCCACTTCAGAGCTTTGAATTTAAAAAAATGGATTCCATATTTATAATCATTAGGTCCAATTTGTGTAAATAGTTAACTTTTATTTTTAGACATTGTGAATAATTACTTCGGTAAATATTTTATTTACCATGGTTAAAGGGAAAATCCGATAAATAAGTGTAAACAAATAATATTATAATAATACTAAATTACCCTAATACTTGTCATAACCCTATTTTTTGATACATTTCCGACCATGGTCATCTTTGGGTCGATTTTGGGACCCCATTGATCCACTTGTAACTGATAATGACACATTATATTAATTAAGTTAAAGTAAATAAAAAATGACATAAGCATATATCTATTAGAAAATAATTTTTACATAGGGTTATATATGTTATATTTTCTACTATAAATACTAATTAGAAATATAAAAATATTTCCAAAATTATGGTATTTTATTTATAATTTTTAGACATTAAAAAGATTAATTTATTTTTGACACAATGATGATGCATTAATTACCTTATTAAGGAAAGATTGAAATATTTGATATTGTAAATATAAAAATAAATTTAATTTTAGACTTTTAATGAATTAAATTAATTTTATATGTTAATATGACATGTTAGAGTTGATTTAATTAACATTTTTTGAAGTAATAATGTTGTTATGATTTCACAAAAAATCAAATACCAAATAGTGTCCAAATTGACATAAATGAGTTTTTAAAACAAATATTATATTAATAATTGATATTATATTCCTAAAAATCTAAGGCTCATCCAAAAGACTTATATCATGATATTTGTATAACTAATTGACCACTTTGGAGTCTCTTGGATGTATATAGTAAGTTTATTAACTATACAATAAAAAAATACAAAGTGACATTGTAAATCCCAAACTAATTAATTAAGTGTTAAAACTAAAAGATAAGGTTACTATAGTGACCCAAACCTGTCTAAAATCTTTTGGTTAAAAGTATTTAGACCCATCCCCACCTTAGGTTTTATATAATCAACTTTGGGGCCATTATAACCCTAATATGAATTTATTATAAATTAATACATTATGTTTTTGTTAAAGAACCCCTCCTCCCCCATATAAAAGGACACCACTTCTAACCAATTCTTCAAACCATAAAAGCATTTTTGTTAGGCCAAACCCTGCCCATTATTATCTCAACTTACCTCACATAAAAATAGAATAATTAGTTTGATCATAAATCCATCATATGGAGCCCTTTTGATAAATCAAAATAATGAACCCGAAGAAGAGGTAATGTTTTCACCACCCTCTTTCAAGTTCCTTTCTTCTTCAACTTCTTCTTTATTTGTTTTTTCCATTATAAAATAATAACTCCAGTATCTTCTATATAATTTTATGTTATTATAAATATGGTATAACCATATTCAGTATTCTATCCATCCTTTGACTGACATGTCACCATACGTGCGTACGTACGACCTACCGTCTCCACGTCATGGTGTAATTGTTATTCAATAGATTATTATTTAGATGGCTATAATAATTATGTGTAATTAATGTAAATAATAAATATAACAAAATAATTATTTTTTATATATAAGAAATACCATTTAATTATATATTATTTTAATATCAAAACAATGATATTGTTGCTCATGCGTACGTACGGACTACAGTCTCCACGAAAGCGACGAGATTCATTATCCATCGTATCCATTAAAGTATAATTAAAATCTGATGATTAAAAATAATGTATAAATACTTGATATCATTCTGGACATGAATAAGAGACAGCCTATCAATAACAAACATGACTTACGTAACAAATCATATATAAGAATACGATTAAGTTAACACCCGAAACGATGATAATACTAAGATATTATTAACAAAGAAATGTTAAAAGATCATATATGATATCATATTAATGTATATGATTAATTTATAATTTAATAACAATTATTTCACCATTATACAGTAGGTTAACCTACCCCCAACCATGGAAAAGTACAAGGTAAGTGTTTATTTCACAATCTCTTCATTATCTGAGGTTGTTTATACGTAATTATCTATTGTGACCTCTTTATCATCCACATCCATGTTTCTTAAAAATGTATTTCAAATCCTTCATAAAGTTTTATAGACTATGGTATAATGTCATTTATACCCTTTTTGACTATTTATAAGATGTTTATAAAGGAATATTTATCTCTTTTTCCAAAGAAAGTCTTTTTAACCATTTTGACTGAATTAAGGTAAGAGTGTCTTTTTTAAACTTATATGGTGGGTGAGGCTATTTTCTGCCAGTATAAAATCGTCGAAGCATCCCTTACAAGCTTATAAGAATATTTTAAAATTAAATGTTTTATTTTATAATTATGTGACTTTTAAATGACTTCAAATATATATATATATTCCAATCAAATAGTTTTGATTTCATCTATGTCAACATCCTTTGATGAATTTTACGATTATTTGAAGTTTATTTATTATGATACAAAACTTCCATATTATATTGAAGGTTTTGTGATATGTTTGACTGTGGATGTGTTATTTTTTATACCATTCATGGTTTACAGAGAAAGTATTGACATTTCGTATTCTAGTTTTAATACGAATGTTTATGTTATGTTTAAACTTGTTCATATGAGGGATGAATTGGACTTAATATGTGATGGGTGGAGCCCTCTATAGCTCCTCGATCCATCGGTAGGTCTCATGAGACAAACTAGTGTCCTGGAACGAGGACTTGACAAAATCTTATTTGTAGTCTTGGCACGAGGCCTTGGCTACATGGTTAGGATAGTCTGGAATTATGCATTCCATAATTATGAATGTGGTTATTGATATTGCATGTGATTATTCGACTATTGTAATATCCATGTGAATAATTAAATGTCATTATTTCATTTTATTTTTTCCATATTATGCTGAAGTTCAAGTTTGAAAGGCTTTTTATTTATTTATACATTTCCTTAAATGTTTATGCTTATTTATGAAAGGCTCTGCTATATTGTTATCTTTACTGGGCATTTAAGCTCACCCCATTCTATGTTTTATTTTTCCCAGGATGTGAAGAAGTATTTTATGAATGACATGCAGGGATAGTAAAAGGAGATATGTGTATGGAGACAAAATTTTGATGTAGTTTTCACTTTATTATGTAATGTAAACTTTTCGAATGTTTCTATTTATTCCATGGCTACTAAAATAACCGGTCTTTTGAGACTTGATCATTTTTTATCATGCCAATGTTATGTAATAATGCATCGACTCTAGGTAACTGGGGTCGAGGCGTTACAGTTGGTATCAGAGGAAGTTTAGTACAAACCTTGGAATCTAGATTTAGATAAACTCTGATTAGAGCACATAGACCTAAGATGGACTTTGAGGATTAGTGTAGAAGAAATTCCTAGAATTTTTGTATTGTAGATATTTTTTGAGTTTTCTGATCTATATATCCCTATCTAGATATGAGAAGGTAGAGGCGGGTCTGGCACTGATGTACCTAGGGGTAAACCCTAAAAAAACGTTTTGAGCTAGACTCGAACGAGAACTGGTGCACAACAATGGGCCTTGCATCACTCTTGGCTACGACACTCTGGGGGGATATGCTAAGGATAATTCTCATTTTCTTTACAATCCATTATGACTTTTTTATGAGTATATACTTCCTCAAAGAAAACATTTTATTATGATTATGGATTACATCCATAAAAAGTTCAATTTATGAAAAGTTTTTTACATGTATGGAATTACGTATTTTGATTCATAAACTGATCTAGTTTATGCCATTTTTTAGAAATGGAGCCTAGTGGATGGAATGGAAACTGTATCAATGAATGAAATAAATGTAGGGATTTCCCTCCTTCGCAAGATAATTATAGTGTAGATGGTGATGCAACTGGTGCTGATCAGCTAATCACCATACAGGGACAACTCACTCAGGTTATGAATAATAACCTGACCTCTATGGAGCATCCTGTTCCGAAGCATGGATGATCAATGTTAGATCACTTCATGAGGAAAAAACCACAAACATTCAATGGGAGTAAAAATCCATTAGTAGTTGAGAAATGGATAAACTCTTTAGCGAAAATATTCCATGCCTCAGGGAGTAGGAAAAGGGAAAACGTTATCATGGCAGTTTACCGCCTCACTGGAGATGCTAACAAATAGTGTTCATTGATTCAAAACACAATGGAAGATGATGAAGTATGAAATATGGAATGGAGGGAGTTCAAAGAGCATTTCATAGAAAAATACTTTCCTCGAGACCATCGATCAGATATGGAAAGGCAATTTGTGAGTCTGAGACAAAAGGAGGATGAGAATGTCGCAAAGTATAAGGCTAACATTACAAGGTTAGATAGGAATGCAGCAGATTATATACATAACCCAAGAATTATGATTGATCATTTCAATAATGGGTTAAAACCATTTCTCCATCGAGCATTAGTATCAAAATCATTCTCATCATACAAAGACATTGTGTCATGTGCTATGAAGACTGAAAAGGAATTCTCTAAGTCATACGACATCAAATCAAAGTAAGAGAAGAAGGGAATTGCTTATCACTCTGGAAATGGAAATAAGGGGAAGAAGGAAAAATGTTGAAAATAAATCCTATAGTAAATGTGGGAAGAAACACCCTGATACGTGCTTAAAGGGAATTGGAGTCTGTTACAAGTTTGGTGAAAAAAGCCACGAAGCTCATGATTGCAAGGGAAAGAGTGTTTCTATCATTGTGTAATGCTATAATTGTAGATAAATGGGGCAATATGAAAATGAATCTCCTAAGAGTCAGATGAACTTACCTTAGAAAAGGCTTAGGTATCAAGTCCAAGCTTATGAATTCACTAATGTTTAGGTTTAAGCTTCGAAAGACATGGTGGCAGGTAATTTAATAGTCTCCTCAAGTTTAGAAAATTCTTTATTTGATTCTGGATCATCACATTATTTCATATCTTCCTAGATTTATAAGAAAATTAGATATTTCTAATTTTATTTAACAAGGGAGTTTTCAGTCAAAACTCATAAGGGAAGTATCATTTCTAGAAAGTTCCTTGAATCAGTCCCCATTAGAGCACATAAATGTTCTTTATATGGTGATCACATCTTCATACCCAAGATTGAATTTGATATAATCCTTGGTATGGATTGATTTTGGACCATGATTAGAAGATTTATTGTAAGAATAAGAGGTTACGATTTTTGATGATGATGATAAGGAACACCTTCTCTTTAGAGAATAATCGCCACCACCTAATTCTTATCTAGATCCACCCCCAGTAGCTCAACTAAATTCAATTATTGGGATTGAAGAGAATTAAATAACTGTGGTGAGAAAAGGAATGTTCAAATAGAGGATTTACCTATTGTGAATGAATATGTATATGTGTTTTCGGATGATTTACCTGGACATCCTCTAGAATGTGAAATTTAGTTTTCCATAGATTTAATTCCAGGTTCAAGGACTATATCGAAGACCCATTATAGAATGGCTACTATGGAATTAGTTGAACTAATGAAACAAATAGAGGAATTGATTAATAAAGTATTTATTCTCCCTAGTGTTTCTCCATGGGGAGTGCATGTCGTTTTTGTTAAGAAAAAATATGGATCTATGAGGTTATGTATCGATTACAAAGAAATCAATGCTATTACAATAATAAACAAGTATACCCTACCTCACATTGATGATTTATTTGACCAACTACATGGAGCTCAGTACCTTTCAAAGATTGACCTTCGATCTGGATACCATCAGTTGTGTGTGATGTAGGAATACATTTCAAAGACAACATTTCAAACTAGGTACATGCATTACGAGTTTATAGTAATGCCTTTTGGATTGACTAACGCCCCATCTGTCTTCATGGATCTAATGAACAGAGTATTCAAGGAATATCTCATTAATTTTGTAGTGGTATTTGTTGATGATATCTTGGTATAATCCAAAAGAAACTATGATCATGAAATTTACTTGCGCATTATCCTATAGACTCTTAGAAGACATGAATTATATGGGAAGATTAGCAGGTGTTAATTGTGGCTTCAAGAGATTTATTTTCTTGTCCATATTGTCTCCAAATATGGAATCTATGTTGATCCATCTATGACCAAGGCAATCCATGAATGGCCATCACCGACGATTATAACTGAGGAAAGCAGTTTCGTTGGATTAGCAGGTTATTATCGACGTTTCGTCCAGAATTTTGCCCGATTTTCTAACCCATTAATGAAGGTCACACGTAAAGGGGTTAAATTTTTTTCAACAAAATAGTTTGAAGAATTTTTTGAGGAACTGAAGAGAAGATTAGTCAATGATCCTATATTGACTCTAGCATCGGGGAATGATGGGTTCCTTATTTATAGTGATGCATCCAAGAAAGGACTTGGTTGTTCCCTTATGTCGAATGACAGGGTTATTACCTATGCATCATGACAGCTGAAAAATCATGAGAAAAACAATCCTACTCATGATCTTGAGTTTGCTGCAGCAATCTTTTCTTTGAAGATAGGGAGACATTATCTCTATGGTGAAAAATGTGAGATACATACCGATAAAATGAGTTTGAGGTATATTTTCTCACAGAAAGAACTCAACCTGAGGTAAAGAAGATGGCTTGAATTACTCAATGATTATGATTGCGTGATACACTACCACCCGGGGAAGGAAAATAAGCTGGCATATGCTTTGAGCAGAAAGGATCATGGAGTTTTGAACATGATGATAATTGAAATTGATCCTATTTTCATGGATCCAGCGTAGATGGATATGGGAATCACCATGGAATTTAAAAAATCAATAATTTTTCAAAATTTTGCCAAAACATCTTTACTATAAAGGATAAAGAGTTCTCAGACTGGTGATGAAGAGTTTCAAAAGAAGATTAAAGTTGTTAATGATGTGATATTGAGAGACTTTGTGTATGAAGATGGAATTTTGAAATTTGGGAAGAGGCTTTGTGTTCCCCATATACCTGGTCTAAAAAGGGAATTGTTGGACGATGATCATAGTTCCAATTTCTCTATACACCCTGGGAGCACCAAAATGTATAGAAATTTGAAGGAACATTTTTTTTGGGACAACATGAAGAGGGAGATTGCTGATTTTGTGTAAATATGTATGGTTTGTCAACAAGTGAAAGATTGAAGGCCACAGCCTGGAGGAGTATTGCAAACTCTTCCCATACTTGAGTGTAAATGGGATAATATTACGATGGACTTTGTCATGGGGCTACCAAAGACTCCTAGAAGGAATAATGCAATATGGGTCGTTGTTGATCGTCTTACCAAGTCAGCACATTTTATTTCTATAAGAGAATATTTACCACTTGAACGTCTAGCAAGACTATATATTAATGAAGTTTTGAGACATCATGGAGTACCCCTATCAATTGTTTCTAATCGTGATCCCAGTTTTACTTCAAGATTCTATAAATGTATTCAAAAGGACATGGATACTAAACTTTGGTTGAGCACTGCCTACCACCCTCAAATAGATGGACAATCAGAATGGACTATTCAATCCGTAGAAGACATGTTGAGATACTTCTCACTAGACTTTCAGGGTGTGTGGTATAAATATTTACCTCTGGTGATGTTTTCCTATAACAATAGCTTCCATTAAAGTATTCATATGGCACCATATAAAGAATTATATGGAAAGAGATGTCGCACACCAACCTGTTGGGATGATTATGGTGAAAGAATACTCATAGGCCCAAAACTGTTGGAGGAAACGATGGTAAAGTTAAATGTAATCCAAAACCACATCGAAGCAGCTCTAATTAGGCAGAAGAGCTATACTGATAATCGAAAGAAGGATTTGGAATTTCATGTAGGTGGTCACATTTTCTTGAACGTATCTCCATATAAGGGAGTTATACATTTCGGTAAGAAAGGTAAATTGATTCCTAGGTACATCAGACATTTTGAAAATCTAGAATGAATTGGGGCTGTAGCTTACCGTTTGGCAATGCCACCCAGTCTTTCTAATGTTCACTATGTGTTCCACGTAACACTATTGAGAATATACATTCCCTTCCCAATGCATGTACTCACCTCTGAGGAAGTTGAACTGGAACCCGATCTATATTATTGCGAAGAGCCTATCAATATTCTTGATACAAGAGAGTATGTGCAGAGAAATCGTACGACTCGTCTGGTAAAATTTCTATGGAGGAACTATAAGATGGAAGAGGCAATGTGGGAACCCGAGGAACTTATGATGAAGAACCACCCGAGTCTTTTCATATGGTAGTATTCTAGAAATTTCTAGGAAGAAATTATTTGAAGGAGGGGAGAAAGTAACACCCCAAACATCCACAATATGATTCTCTTTGAATAATACAATAGCGTGTGTTGTACCAAACTTTGAGATTCTTTCACACCGCGACAAATCAAAGTAACCGTTATGAATAGTAATACCCACTTTTTGAAATTTTATAAATTTTATCTCTCAAAATGGAATTCATTTTTGGATTCTGAATATCAAAATTATCCTAGGGTAAAATTTTGGTACTTTTCAGATAACTTTTATATTTTGATTAATAGTGAACATTACTAAATTTTAATTAAAACAACTTTTTTAATTGAAATAATTAATAGTGATAAATTATGAATTTGAGTGGTTTTAAAGTATATTTAGAATATATTTTTACCATTTAATACAATGTTGGTCATTGGACATAATTTCACATTTAAACCAGAAAAAAAAGTGTCAATCTTTTTATAGTTAGTATTTCTTAAAAACACGCTTTTTGTTTTGACAGCGGGAATTAATTTAAAATTAATTTCTGCCACATCGTTGTTTTGAATTTAGAAAAATGGATTCCATATTTAGAATCAAAAGGTCTAAATTATGTAAATAGGTAAAAAAAATTAGAACTTTTCAATAATTACTTTGATAAATATTTTTTTACCATGGTTAATGGGTAAATCCGACAAATAAGGGTAAATCCGGTAAATAAGCGTAAACAAATAAAATTATAATAATACAAAATTACCCTAAAACGTGTCCTAACCCTAATTTTTTATACATTTCCGACCACGGGAATCTTTGGGTTGATTTTGGGACCCCATGGATCAACTTGTAATTGATAATGACAGTTTATATTAATTAAGTTAAAGTAAATACAAAAATAACATAAGCATATATCTTTTAGAAAAACAATTTTTACAAAGGGTTATATATGTTATATTTTTTACTATAAACATTCATTAGAAATATAAAAATATTTCCTACATAATAGTATTTTATTTATACTTTTTAGACATTATGTAATTTAATTTATTTATGACACAATGATGATGCAGTAATCACCTTATTAATGAAATATTGAGATATTTGATATTGTAAATATCAAAATAACTCTAGTTTGAGACTTTTAATTAATTACACTAATTTTATAGGTTAATATGACATGTTAAAGTCGATTTTATTATCAATTTTCGAAGTATTCATGCTGTTATGATTTCACAAAAAAATCAAATACCAAATTGTGTCAAAATTGACATAAATGAGTTTTTTAAACAAATATTATATTAATAATTGATATTATATTCCGTAAAATCTATGGTTCATCCAAAGGGAATATATAATGATAGTTTTATCATTAATGGACCACTTTGGGGTTGCTTGGATGTAAATAATAAGTTTATTAACTATATAATATAAAAATACAAAGTGACATGGTAAATGTCAAACTAATTAACTAAGAGTTAAAAATAAAAGATAAGATTAATATAGTGACACAAACCTTTATAAAATCTATTGGTTGAAGGGATTTAGACCCATATCCACCTTAGACTTTGAATAATAAACTTTTGACCCATTAGAAACCGAATATAAATTTATTATATATTAATACTTTAAGTTTTTTCTAAAGAGCCCCTCCTCCCCCCTTATAAAAGGACACAACCTCTAACCAATTCATCACACCTTCACAGCCTTTTGGATCATCCCAAACCAGACCAATTATTCTCTAAACATCCCTAACTTCAACCTAGAGGCCTTATTTGGATCATAAATACAACCTAAAGAGACCTTTTGATCAAATCAAAAAGAAGAACCCGAATAATCGGTAATGTTTTCACCACCCACTTTCAAGTTCCATTCTTCATCAACTTCTTCTTTGTTTTTAATTTCCATTATAAAATAATAACTCCATTATCTTCTATATAATTTTATGTTATTATAAATATGGTAAAACCATATTCAGTATTCTATCCATCCTTTGAATGACAAGTCACCATACGTGCGTACGTACGGTCTATCGTCTCCACGTCGTTGTGTAATTGTTATTCAATACATTATTATTTGGATGGGTATAAAAATGATGTGTAATTAATGTAAATAATAAATATAACATTATAATGATTCTTTATATATGATATAAAATCCAATTATATATTATTTTAATATCAAAAGAATGATATTATTACTCATGCGTACGTATGGACTACCGTCTCCACGAACGCGATGAGACTCATTCTCCATGGTATCCATTTGTGTCTAATTCCCATTTGATGATTAAAAATAATTTTTAAGGAGTTGATATCATTCTGGATATTAATAAGATACAACTTATCCATAAAAATCATGGATTATGTAACAAAACATATAAAAGAAAACGAGTTATTTAACACCAGAAACGACGATAATACTAAGATATTATTGACAAAGCAATGTTAAAAGATCATATAAGATATAATATTAATGTATATGATTCTTGTATAATTTAATAACAATTATCTCACCATTATACAGGAGTTTAACTTACTCCCAACCAATGAAAATTACAAGGTAAGGGTTTATTTCACAATCTCTTCATTATCCGAGGTTGTTTATACACAGTTATCTACTGGGACGTCTATATCATCCACATCCATATTTCTTAAAAATGTTTTTCAAAAAATTCATACTGTTTTACAGACTATGGGTTGAATTCATTTATACCCTTTTTGACTTTTTATAAGAATTTTATAAATGAATCTTTCAGTCGTTTTTCAAACAAGGTCATTTTTAACCTTTTCGACAGAATTAAGGTAAGAATGTATTTTTTTAACTTAAACAGCGGGTGCAGCTATTTTCCGCTGTTATAAAATCATCTAAGATTCCCTTATAATATTATAAGAATATTTTCAATGTAAATGATTTATTTTATATTTATGTGACTTTTAAATGATTTCAAAAAAAAGATATATTTCTCTCAAATAGTTTTGATTTAATTTATGTCAACATCCTTTGATGGATTTTAAGCTTATTTGAAGTTTATTTATTATGATACAAAATATCCATATGGTATTGAAGGTTTTGTGATATTTTTGACTTTGGATGTGTTATTTTTTATACCGTTCATGGTTTATGGAGAAAGTATTGACATTTCGTATGATAGTTTTAATACAAATGATTATGTTATGTTTAAACCTGTTCATATGAGGATTGTATTGGACTTAATATGTGACAGGTGAAGCCCGTTATAGCTCCTTGATGCATCATTAGGTCTCATGAGACAAACTATTATATTTGCAGTAGGCCATGACGAAATGTTATTTGTAGTCTTGGCACGAGGCCTTGGCTATGTGGTTATGATAGTATGGAATTATGCATTCCATCATTATGAAAGTGGTTATTGATATTGCATGTGATTATTCAACTAGAATAATATCCATGTTAAAAAATAAATGGCATTATTTCATTTTTTTCCATATTATGATGAAGTTCATGTTTAAAAGGATTTTGTTTTATTTATACATTGCATTAAATTTTTATGTTTATTTATGAAAGTTTCTGCTATATTGTTATCGTTACTAGGAATTTGAGCTCACCCCATTCAATGTATTATTTTTGCTAGGAAGTTAAGAAGTATTTTATGAATGACCTCCAGGGATAGTATAAGGGGATATGATTTTGGAGAAAAAATGTTGATGTAGTTTTCACTTTACGATGTAATATAAACTTTACAAATGTATCTAGTTATTCCAAGGATACTAAACTAATCAGTCTTTCGAGACATGATCTTTTGTGATCATGACAATGTTATGTAATAATGCACCAACTCTTGGTAACTGGGGTCGGGGTGTTACAATATGGCCTAAAGTGGAGGCCATAAAAGGAGAGTACACGTTGTATACTTTTAAAGAGCACACAGTGTACTTTATTTTATTAATTAAATGGATTGGGGTCAAGTTGGATAGATAGAAAACACTTCTTATACTTCTGTCTCATCTAGGGGCGTCAATATGGCCGCAGATCTTCTCCGAGCCTCCGACTCACCGTCTGTTCTCCGATTCCAACTCCATAAATTTCATTATAATCGCATCAATGAGTTCTTCCTTCTTGTTGAACATCATCTCCTCATTTCTCCTCTTCTACGAGATATCCTCGGTGTAAAGTTTTAACATTTTTATACATCTGATACGTTCTAGGGTGACTCAAGGCTTGAGGTTCATGTATATCATCTGTACAATGCCCCTTTTTGTAGATAATATTTGAGTTATATGTACAAAAGTGAAAATAACCTTGTTTGGGGTATTGCATGTTTATGGTTTTTAGCCCTATTATTTCTGGCTATGACTTGTTTGTTTGGGTAGAGGATAGTTGTTATGAATAGGGTTAACCTTTCCATGATATGGATGTTTTACCATGTTTTTTTGTTATTTACCATTTTGGTCTTGTTTTCCTATTAGGCATTTCTTTTTCCATTCCTATTACTATTAGGTTCAAGTGATTTTATCAGATATTTTCTTCCATAATTTGTAGCATTTTTAGCTAAGTAGTACTTTGAGGTTATCATTGGTTGTTGATTATTGTTTCTGTACGATTTCTTTACACGGGGATGCAGAAACATGTTGTAGTGAGACAATAGGGGGAAGTGATGTTGAGGGATTTCCTAGAGTGTTTGTTATAATTATCATGTTGCGAGACCATATGGGGGATTGACATTGAGTGCTCCATCAAAGTGTCTATAGTTGCGTTAGGAGACCATAAGTGGAATTGACGTTGAGTGCTTCTTTAGAGTGTCTGTAGTTTATTGTTAGAATACTATAGGCGATATTAAAAGTGTGTTCTTCTTCATAGAGTCTTTGATTGTACATGACTATTGGGGGAATTGATTTTGAGTGCTTCTCAGAGAGTCTTCATTATATCCTTGTTGTAAACTGATCCATAGGGGTTAGGCTGTGAGAACATCCCATAGGGTTACATAAGATTGTTAGCTAACATGATGGGACATGTTGTGACAAATTTTCCAATGAGTTTATTTTATTTGTAATTGGTTTGCTAAATTTTTAAATTAAAATTTATTGTAATTGAATTGGTAGGATTGTTTACTTTTGAGTACATCCATGTTTATTACTTATTTTACATTTTTCCTGCCATATATTTTCATTGACTGTTAGGCACAAATCTTTGGGTCATCGCCTACTAGGATTCATCTTGCAGACTATTTAGGTCATGCTTTTCGGACCAAACATATTTTATTGTAGCAAGTATAGATAAGGGAATGCTCCCTTCTACTTCAAGAATTGATTGCCATGGAGATGGAGAGTGTGGGACCAAGATGAGGCTTGCGCTGCTTCTGGAGTTTATCTGTTTTCTTTTACACATTTTTTTACTACTATATTCCATCATTGTGAATTGTTTTGAAAATTTCCTAGACACATGTATGATGGATCATTATATATATGTGATCCAGTTGTTTATTTCTTCAGTCTTATATTGTTTACCTATTGTATGCTTTTACAGATTATGCAATTATATATCTATCATATCTAATGCATTTTACTGCCAATGAAGGAAACTTTTCCCCACTATCACACCCAAGGCCCACACTACTAGTTGGATGCCTCTGGCATTCTAGGAAATGTGCTTGAGGCCATGTGACCAAACGGGTATGGGGAACCTCTGGGCGACTTTTAGAACCACGATTTTACAATGTGGTATCAGAGGAAGGTTCATTTCATCTTGAATTACTATTTGGAGCATGTATCCAAGGATAGGAAGGGTTAGGTACTTGATAATAAGTTGTTTTCATGAGTAGCTTACTCGTGTACAGGGAAAAACCAATCTACCTCGTTATTGCTATTTTTTTTGGTTTTTCAATTTTATAGTTGATTTGATTACACCATTGTGCGATTGACATGTTTTGTGCTCTTAATGTTGATATTATTAAGTTTTTATTTTTGTTTCAACCCAATGAGATGAGGTTATGTCTTCTAATTCATCATATATTCCCTTGTTAGAAATCACATGTCATGCATTTGATCCATGCCATTTAGGGTGCACCAGTGATTTCATGTTGTTGTGATAAATGTTGTGCTAGATATTCATGTTGTTGTGATATATTCCTTGATAGAATACCTAATTTTGATAGGGTATTGAATATTGTAAGGATTCATTTGAATAAACAACAAATTTTCATTCCTGATGTGTTATGGTCCCATATGGATCGGAATTTGGTGGATCATTACACTTTTATGCTTGAAAATGACATGTATAAGATGCCAAGATTTTATTCATGGGGATTATGGGCTCTAACAGATCATAATTTGGCACTTTAATGTTTTTTCAGTGTTTTTTGGGTTCTTGAGTAGTTTTTTAGGCTTAATGTCTGGAAGAACCCAGAATACACAACGTGTAATGATGAATACACGCCATGTGTCCTTCTATTCTGTAAGGAACTATTTTTCTTAACTACATGCAGTGTACTGTAAGTACAGGCCATGTAGCCTCTAGATTTTTCATTGGATGTGTGGGTAGATACACAGGATTGGGAAATCATTGGGGAACATGTCGTGTACCAGTTGTACACGCTGTGTTGTGTAGACAATGTGTCCATCCGTGTGACTAACAACATGGATTGATAAAACATAGGTCATACACACTCTGTCAAGACTGAACTCACCGTGTAGTGTGACCCTTGTATCCAGACATGTAATGAACAACACAAGGTGGTGAAATCATTATATCACATTCCATGTCCATATATTACGTGCCGTGTAGAGTGAGTTGTGCACCAAACAACTTGGGGCGGTGAAGTTCATCTAGTACACGCTGTGTCTGGCACTATCACACCGTGTATTCTAGTTCTAGGAGAATTTTTTGGTTAAGCCATATATAAGAACTCAGGTAGGGGAAGAGGATTCAAGTACACTATATGTGTTAGGACAACACCATGTGTGTATGGGATGTTACATGAGTTGGGTTGGCAGAAGTACATGCCCATGTGAAAGATTAAGGGAACATGTTGTGTATGCATTATACACATCGTGTATCCTTGTTTTTAAAAACATGAATGATTTCGTTCTCTTGTTCCCCTCTTTTACTTATATGTTTCAGTCCCTTTTAATGACGATATTAGGTGTGTGCATGACATTGCAGAGTCATTCCACCAAGACATCCTCCGCTTTCCTGCTAGTTACAAGGCAGTGATCAGACACTGGATATTGATAATTAGGGACTACCAATGGATCCTCCAGTTCTGCCATTCTTGTCACCATATGTCATCCAAGGTAAAAATGTCGAGGAAAAGATCTGAACGGGATTTTTGGGGTTTATAAAAACCTTCAAGGGAGTAGCGCATCCATCCCCATCGATGGAAGAATTGATGAGGGTCTTTCAGTAGCATCCTCCTACCACTTTCGCAGGGGATGGAGGACCAGAGGCTACAGAGTCCTGGCTAGAATCCATGCTAATGATCTTTAAGCATCTAGAGATTCCTCAGGAATGGTGGGTCAATCTAGATTCATATATGCTTTGGGATTCCTCCAAGATATAGTGGGATGTGATCTTAGAGGCGGGACACCAGTAGGTTATGGCATGGGATGTGTTTCAGCATATGTTTTATGACTAAAACTACTTGGAGACCTTGATCGACGATCGATCGTTAGAGTTCATGAGTTTGGCGCAAGGTACTCTTTCATTCATGTAATATTATTCTCTCTTCCTAGAGCTGCAGTGATTTACACCCTTTCTAGGGGAGATGAGTTATTACATTCACGGATTTTTGAGGATTTACTTAGGGAGGATATTTGGGTTTAAATGAACATCTTTAGGTTGAATTATATATCTTCCATAGTCAACCAAGAACTGATCATAGAGTGAAAAATAAGAGATTCTGGAGTTGTGAGCTAGAGGGGTTCTACATCCAAAGTTAGTGCTTCTCTGGATGATAGTAGGACGTGACACATGGAGTCTACATGGGGAGATCCAAGTAGGCGGGTGCACCTATATGTAGCCAGGTGGTATACTACTAGTGTGTGATGGTCGGGCATACCAGTTCACATTGCCTGAGAGACCCAGTGGAGTGTTGATCTTGCAACAAGATGGGAAATATTCAAATTTTTTGTTAGATATTCCAACCAGCAGCCAGTGACATAGGTTCTTCTATGACTCTTAGTTCGGGAGCAGAACCACTAGTTACTCAGCAGTCTGCGAACTGGAGTTTTTCAGACCATTCAGGCCGAGGTGTAGGTCACAGCCATCGTAGCCAGTCATCAGTATTTCAATGAAAATAGGTTGGATTATCTCAGGGTGGTCAAGTAGGGCCATAGGGTTGCAGTGCAGGTGAGACGTTTACATTGGAACAGATCCAGTAGAAGTTGGATTTAGGACCCTCTACAGTTCGATGTACGATCCTAGTTGCCTCAGTTTTAGCTTCGGTACTTTTTGATACTGGGGATTCCAATATCATTATAACTGTTGCTGTTGTGGAGAGCCTAGGGATCTTTATCTTTTATTCTACTAATATCTTGACATTTGAAACTCTGTTGGGGCAACGAACAACTAGTTTATGAAATTGAAAGGAGTTCCCTCAAGAGGTTGGTGGGTGTCACTTCTTTTGGGACCCTTATGTCCTAGAGATGATAGGCCATTATGTTATTCTCAGAATTGACTTGTTGGTTCCCTTCTTGGTTGTTGTCGATTTCTATCATCATAGGGTGAGTTTCACATCACCAGAGGGAAGATAATTTTTCATAAGGGTGAATGGGATGATTAGGCGAGTAGATCGGGACCCAAGCATCATGGGTTGGGAGGAGTTACAACCCAGTTTTCTAGTAGGTATTTGGATGACCAGGGGACTTCACAGATGGAATTTTGTCCAGTGGTGGATTATTTCAGGGACAACATTCCAGATGACTATTCAGGTTTTCCTCTGATGCGAGAGGTGTAAATTTCTATTGACCATGTGCTAGGATCCTCACTAGTATCCATTATTCCTTATAGGATGGATACGCCATAGTTAGAAGAACTCAAGAAGCAGTTGAAGGAGTTGCATGAAAAGGGTTTCATCTAACCCAGTACTTCTCCTTGGGCTTCGCCTATCTTGTTTATGAAAAATGTGGACAGTACCTTTAGACATTGTGTGGATTATTAGAAGTTGAACTAGTTTAAGGTTAAGAACAGATATCCCTTGTTGAGGATTGATGATCTCTTTAATCAGCTTCAAGGAGCCCGGGTGTTCTGAAATATTGAATTGAGATCTGGTTATCATCCATTGGGTGTTAGACCATCAAATACACCTCTTACAACATTTTGGAGCAGGTACGATCTATACAAATATGTGTTTATGTCGTTCAGTCTCATTAACGCGAATGAAATTTTCATGGCACTGATGAAACGAGTGTTCCATCCATATTTTGATTCGTTCTTGGTGGTCTTCGTGGATGACAACTTGGTGTACCCTCACACTCAACATGACCATGCCACACATCTTTAGATCATTTTGAGTACACTGAGAGAGCATCAGCTATATGTTAAGCTCTCAAAATGAAACTTTTGGAAGGACCATATTCAATTATTGACCTTGTAATATAAGAGACTAGAGTATCAGTAAACCCATATAATGTGAGAGCAGTAGTTTCCTGGGAGAAGCCGAAGAATGTCATTGAGGTACAATGTTTTCTAGGGAAGGATGGTTACTACTAGCATTTTGTAATGGACCTTTCATGCTTCACAGCTTCACTGACAAGAATGTATAAGAAGGGTGTGAGGTACTTGTGGTCAGATTCTTGCGAGTCAACCTTTCAAGAGTTGAAAGTGAGGTAGGATTCAACTCTGATACTAGGATTTCCAAAGCTAGGCAATTGTTATAATGTATATTGTGATGCATCCGGTTTCAAGCAGGGAGCAGTGCTTATGCAAGGAGAAGGAGTCTTTCTTTATGGTTCTTAGAATTTGAGGCCACGTGAGAGGAACTACCCGACACATGGTCTCAAGCTGGATGCAGTTGTTCATGCATTACGTCGTTGGAGATATTATCTTCTTGGAGAGCATTTTCTGGTTTTTTCTGACTACAAAAGTATCAAGTATATCTTCACTCAACGTAATCAGAATTTTAAACAACGAATATTGGTTATGTACGTTCAGTCCATGGACTTTGATCCTACCTACACGCCTGGGAATGGTAACACTATGGCTGATGAACTGAGCTGGAGGACTCGGATACAAGAAGTTTAGGAGGCCAGTGGTGAGTGGAAGATTGTGGCTCTATTCTATGAGATGCATTTGGAGATGCACAATAGTTAGGGGAATATATTTTTTTCTTCTGTGGATGTTACCTCTACTTGACATGATCATGTGAGAATGAGGTAGATATCAGATTAGTAATGTTTAGTCCTACGAGAGAGTGTTTCTGAAGTGGACCCTATTTTTATATGGACAGTAGGCGAGGATGAGATCATTCATTTTTATGGTTGTGTGTGGGTGCCAATAGACATACACAAGGAGATGATGTGAAAATTTCATTCCACAATTTTAATAGCTCATCCTGGTGTCACGATGATTTATTGAGATCCACACCATCCATATTGGTTTCCAGACATTAAGAGATATGTTTCTGGTTTTTTCATGAGGTGTTCCACCTATCAACAGGTGATGGTGGAGCATCAACAACTAGAAGGTCTATTGCACAAGTTACCAATTCCCGATAGGAAATGGAATTATGGATCAATGGATTTCGTGATATGTTTTATGAGGTCTCCTTGAGAGAATGATGCAGTTTGGGTTGTAATTGAAAAGGTCATGAAGGTTGCTCACTTCTTGTCGATCAAGGATAATTTTAGTTTTGATGAGCTAGGACGGTTGTACATCTGAGATATTGAACATCTATATGGGGTTCCACATTCCATTTTTTTTCAGACAGGGACACTCATTTTACTTCTCGGGCCTCTAAGGAACTTCAGAGGGCTTTGCGTACATAGGTAATTCTGAGTACATCATATCATCCCTAGAGAGATGGCCCGTCCTAGCATATGATTCAGGTGCGAGAAGACATGTTTCGAGCATGCATTGTGGATTTTGGGTGTTCTTTGAAGAGACACAAACCACATGGGTAGTTTCTATACAATAATAGTTATCATGAAACTTTTCAGATGTCACCTTATGAGGCATTGTACGGTAGGCCATGATGATCACCCTTACAATGGCTGGAGGCAGAAGAGGCAGCTAGGCTGGGACCTCAACTTGTCCAGGAGGCCACATAGAAAATAGAGTTGATTCAGAAGAGGATGGATACTACACAGTCTATATAGAAGTCTTATGTTGATCGATGGAGATGACTTCTAGAGTTTGAGGTCAAATATTTGGTTTTTCTACATGTCACCCCGAGGATGGGACACATATGTATTAGAAGACAGGGAAAGCTTTTTCCGAGGTACGTTGGACCATTCATGGTTTTTGAGAGAGACATTATGGTATCCTATCTGTTTTAGTTACCTTAGAGGTACCCGGCTATGCATGATGGGTTTCATGTTTTTTAGCTTTGGCGTTACTTCTCAGACTGGTCTTATGATTTTCAACCTGAAGAGTTTGAGTTAGAGGTGGGCTCATATTTCGAAGAGCATCCTATCTAGATTGTTGATTTAAGTGTGGATGTTTTCTATATCTAGTCTATTCCTCTAGTATGAGTGATATGGCTACATGGGAGAGTACGAGATGAGACCTGGGAGAGGGTGGCCGATATATGATCAAAATGTCCGGAGTTGTTTGAGGTTTCTTCTTCTACGCCGCCTTGTTAGGGAAATTCGGGAAAAACATTCTTTAAGGGGGGAAGTATTTATGAACCCAGATCATCTTTTCAGGTATGCTTTTACTTTATGGTTGTTTTTGAGAAAAAGATGAGTTTCTAGAAATTTCAATATTACACACTATGTACTTTAAGTACACGCCATGTACCCTATTTTCACAGGTGACTCTATGCGGGCTGTGTAACAGCCGAGCACATGGTCATGTATGGTGACCTGGAGACCGCCTAAAGAGGAGGTTGGAAAAGGAAAGTACACGCCCTGTAATTTCTTTTCCACTAAATAGGTCAGGTCACTTCTGATGGACAGAACACACTTCTTCTTCTACAGTCTCATCCAGGAGTGTTCGTACGGCTACAGATCTTCTCTGATCCCCGGACTCACCATCCATTCTATGATTCGAACTCCATCGATTGTTTTGGAATCACATCAGTGAGTTATCCCTTCTTCTTGAACATCATCTCCATATTTCTCCTCTTTTTCTAGATATCCTTTGTCGAATGTTTTAGTGTTTATGTAGATCTACGACATTCTAGGGTGATTCAAGGCTATATGTTCACATATATCATCCGTAAAATGATAAGGTATGTGGTTTGTGACTTTCCATAGATTGTATTTGAGTTATATGTGTAGAAGTGCTAATATCATTGTTCAGGGTACTACGTGATTATATTTTTTAGCCCTTTTATTTCCTGTTATGCCTTGTTTTTTTGGTAGAGGTTACTTGTTGTGAATAGGGTTAACCGTGACATTATTTAAATGTCTTTCCCATATTTTCTTTTTATTAACTGTTTGGTCTAGCTTTCCTGTTAGGCTGATTTTTTTCATGCCTTATACTATTAGGTTGTTGTGATTTTATCTGATATTTTGTGCCATGCCTTGTAACTTATTATCTATATAGTACATTGAGGTTTTCTTTGGCTGCTGATTATCGTTTGTGTTCGATTGCTTTACACGGGGTTGCAGAAACCTGGTTTAGTGATACCATAGGGGAAATTTACGTTGAAGACATTCCCAGAGTGTATATTATAATTTTCATGCTGAGATACCATAGGGGGATTTACGTTCAGTTCTCCCTCAGAGTATCTATAGTTTTGTTACAAGACCATAAGATGAATTGATGTTGAGTGCTTCCTTATAGTGTCTATAGTTTACCATTAAAAGACTATAAGGGGAATCAACGTTGAGTGATTCATCAAAGATTCTTTGATTATACATGAAAATTAGGGGAAATGATGGTGAGTTCCTCCTCAGAGAGACTTTGTTATATCCTTGTTGTAAATTAAACCAGAGGTGTTAGGTTGTGAGAACTACCCAAAGGGTTACTTAAGATTGTTAGTTGAACCAGATGGGATAGGTTGTGAGAACATTACCAAAGGGTTTTGTGTATTTTTAATTGGTTGGATAAATTTTTAAATATAAATTGATTGTAATTGAATTGCTATGACTATTTACTTTTATGTACTTCCAAGTTTATTACTTCTTTTACATTATCTTTCCATATATTTTCATTGACTGTTAGGCACAAATCGTTTGGTGGTTTCCTACTAGGATTCATCTCACACACTTTTTGGGTCATTCATTGTGTCCCAAAAAGATTATATTACTATAGGTATAGATAAGGGAAAGCGCCCTTCTACTTCAGGTACTTGATTGTTGTGGAGTTAGAGAGCATGGAACTAAGTTGTGGCATGCAATGCTGCTAGAGTTTATCTGTTTTCTTTTTTTAATTTGGTTTACTACTTTATTCCAACATCGTGACTTGTTTATTTTCTTTCCTAGACATATGTATCATGCATCATTACATATATGTGCACCATTTGTTTATTTCCTCAGTCTTCTATTGTTTACATATTACATGCTTTTACTGGTTCCACTATTGTATATATGTTATTTCTATTGCGTTACTCTTCCAATAAGGGCATAGTTCCCCCACAATCACACCCAAGGCCCTCGCTGCTAGTCAGAAGCCTCTAGAATTCAAGGAAATGTGTGTCAGGCTATGTAACCAATTGGGTACAGGGCACCTATGGGCGGCTTCTAGAACCGTGATGTTAGAAAATGTTCTATAGATCTTAATTTTTTCAATATCTACATGAAAATACTTTAAAAAAATAAAGTAACTCATAACATTTATAATAAACCATAATTTTATTTATAAAAACCTATAGAATTTATCTAAATACTAATGGAAAACTCTATTCCTAAGATCCATAAATATATTAGCTTAATTTTATAACCCAAAAGTCATAACAGATATCTCATAATGGGTATAACTAACACATAATTTCAACCTTAGAATATATTCCTCCCTTAATTTCTTCTTCTGATAATATGATGAGAGATATATCTCTAAAAAATACAGACCACCCAATATCTCATCAAAATACATTTCGGTATGATGATATAGATACTTTTTATTATTATTGATGTTATTTATTACTCTATAATAAAAGAAAACAATCATAAAATTTCTCTATAATAACGGAAAAGCATCATCAAACCATCATTTCATTGAAAAAAAAAAATTAAGCACACTTCTTCATTGGGATTTTTGGTGATGTGGAATCGGACTATGCCCAGTGGTTTGATTTATTATGAGGGTTTTTAAAGACTTGTTCAATCACTCACATTGGGTTTTCCATTCTTCTACTCTTCCCAAGAGCCCCCCCCCCCACAATTCCCCCATCTAAGACCGGGTATAGACCTTCCTTGCAAAGGCCTATGGTCATCTAGGTTTGTAGGCCCAACGACTCTTGGGGACTCACACTAGTCAAGAGGATGGGAGTTTGGAGTCATAACACCCTTTTGGGGGGAATTGTAACCTACTTTATGATTCTCTTAAATATTTAAGACATGTTCTCAAATCTCTTCCTGATACTGATACGGGACCAGTCACAATAAAAAAAGGACCATGGGTTAATTATCTTATTTATATAAAAATTTAGGGTCTCTTTAGTGAATCTGTCTAGATGTATATGAGGATCTATACTGTCTTCTAGTAATGGACACTTTCTTGTGTGATGAAGTCATATAACCAAGAGCTTAAGAATATGTTTGCACACAAGGAGGAGGTAAATATTCAAAGAGTGGCATTGAGCTATTATGAGGCATCATACTTATCCAAATTATTGTAATAATAAAATTCCATATAGTTTAGTGGACCTGTAAAATTTGAGGTCATCCATAAAGGACATATATTGGTTCTCTGGGACACAAGGTGTTCAAGACCGACTCCTGGAGGGACATCCTATATATCTCGAGTATGAAGAGGATTAATGTTTTCATAGTTCAGTTTTGGGGTCCTATTCACTGAGGTATCCCTAGTCATTTTGAATACATATAGTATAGATTATATGATAATTGTAGTTCCCTAAGTCCACTTGAACTATTATCAGTGAGAGAAACCAATGATGGAAAATGATTATTTTTCAATTCTCATGGTCTGGGAATTATTATCTATCACCACCCTAAAAGGATTTATTATAGGGGTTATTCCTCAAAAATACATCCTATGCATCCAATTTTGGGTAGGAATCAAAGCCATTACAGTTTAGTTTTTTTCATATTCTGTTGATAGATGGGGTAGAGTAATTATCCTAAGAGAATGGTTGGGTCCCGAAGGTCTAAATGGAATGAAAACATTACTTTCATTGTAATGG
Organism: Viscum album; assembly: GCA_963277665.1. Lineage (NCBI taxonomy): Eukaryota > Viridiplantae > Streptophyta > Magnoliopsida > Santalales > Viscaceae > Viscum > Viscum album. The sequence goes on along the minus strand of OY728128.1, from coordinate 250,819,474 downwards.
ATTTTTATTTGATCTTGGCCCTTTTGAATGTATCCTACATATCTTGGTTATTATATGAATTTGTGTTCCTGTAGTTCAACAATGCCCATGGAAATGTCCCCAAAGTAGATCCCCTTTTGATGAGGTGAATTCGTCCTACCACCAATTGGGGATTTCATACATATGTTTTCCTATCTTGAGGATAATCATGATGTGAATGATATTATTATTAAACCTCCATAATCCCATGTGAGATATTCTCATTTTGAGAAACAAGGGATGGAAATTAATCAATGTTATCGCTCTTAAATGTGGTAGTTATATGGTAGGATTTCCCTGGATAATTAATATGGATGTAGAACCTATGTGAGGGTCCCTATGTGTCCTATTTATAGAAGGATTTTGAGTCACAATAGTTCCCATTATTTGGATATTTCACATTGTGGATTTCCTATTGTTCTAGATTTCTTACCTACTTGACTAGAATTGATTGTCTGATTATCCTGATATGTAGGAGAGTATATACATTGAATATCCGAAGAGAATTAAATTATGGATTTGATCATTCATATGTAAATTATGTAGCCTTGGTGTAATATCTAAAGTTTTTCATATAATCCAGGATACTTATCCATAGGACGTCTCATGATCTAGATGTATTATTTCGTTTTCCATCACAAAACTTTGTGACATTTCAAGAGCATATCACAAGAGTCAATATTACTTGTCTTAGAGGGTTTCTCATCTCTTGATTGAAACTCTTAGAGGTCATCACGAGAACCTTCTAACATGTCTATAGGTCATCAGGAGTCTCAGTTGAATTCTACAAGGGTGTCACGATTCCTAGTTATCATTCCAAGATCTAACTGTGAGACTTCGAAGAAATGATTTAGTGTCATTATATGGGTAAATTTTTTAATCTAAAGGACATCACATGTCATGGGTGACGAGCCCAAAGGACTTCACAAGAATAACTTAGTATGTAAAGGGGGACCATGTAACATACTCGGTCTTTTACAGAGGGTTTCACAAGGCCCAAATAACATGTTGAAGGAGAATAACAAGACCTGGATGACATTTCATAGTGTTTATACTTGTCTTGGGTGTATCAACTGAAGCACATGAGGGTTATAAAACAATTTTTTTTATTATTTCACTCTCCTTTAGTCTTCGTTCTAGCCCTTATATTGTGAATACCATATATTTATTCAGCATCAATTTATTTTAAGTTTGTCATTATCTTACATAAATATAGGATGTTCTATGCATATCCATCAAGAATCCCATCATGTGATCTTTAAATGATTTTGTGGTGTTATTTTTTCACGGTACATGATCTCTCTAGTAGTTCAACTGTATACTACTTGATAGAAGACTTTTCGATCACGAGCTCAAACATTCTATGAAAGATGCTTTATAATATGTGTAAAACATCTAGATTTTGTACTTTTCATCACAATAGGTAGTGGTCCAATTCATTTTTCATGCTGGGGAAGGTTATTTATAGGCCTCTCCACCTAGTTTGTTCACTGGTTTTCACGGAATATATAGCAAGGATCTCGGATGGAGTCGGTGAATGGGTAATAATTCCCTTAGTCTTTGTGAGCATTTGTTTTGGATTACTCTGAGGGGGTCTCTTGATTTTCGTGACCATGATTCCACCTCATCCACCCCTCAAATATTGGATTATATACAATTATTGAGTACTTTTTTGATCATGTAGTTATGTCGAAGGTCTTCCATATTATCATATTGGCATGTCTAAGGACCTTTCTGAGATCAAAGAGCCTATTATAAGGCCTTTTTGAGATGATCTATGCCCTTTATGGGAGAATTTTTGAGGCATTGATTGCTTCTCAGGGGGTCTCTGCGAGATTAGGGTTTCTTTTCCTAGAGTTTTACAGGACTGTAATAAAAACATCATTAGCATGTCACAAGCATTTTACGACTGTGATACGCTTCCACCTTCACCGTATTTTATTTCAATTATTTTATTTTACAATGTATGGGGTTCATGTGCAATTACATGAGTAATGTCAAAGAAAATAACCCTACCACATAAAGATGAATCACTTAACCAATAATGGTATAATGGATATGGGTGATATTGTTTTGGGAAAAATCCATATATTTATCCTTATCGAGATAAAGGGGTATAAAATGATTTCCCGGACACAATCGATGTATTTCTCATGATGAGGCTGAAAATAAAAAGGGATTTATTTAGATGATTCATGAATGTAACCGGGGTATCATAGCTTCTTGCAGGCTTCTAGGGGTGCATTGTCTGATGTTCATCGACTGAGAGTGGGTCCAGCCTCCTCCACCCTTATTTCATTCAGTTTATTTTACAATGTAAAGGGGGTCTTTTAAATTTTCTCAAATGTTGCTAACTGATATCATTCTTACCATCAGTGATGTGTCGCTTGATATTTACGACCAATGGGCCCCTCTAAATTTGGATAACTTTTGTATTATTTTTTAATTATTTTTTGTTGGACTATTAGGTGCTGGACAATGAAAAACTATGTAGCTAGGGGGGAGTTTATCTGGCAGCCACTATCCTTCCACTAGTAATCTAAGGTGCCTGTGAGACAACATAAAAACTTTTCAATGGGGGATTTTTGGGGTATATTTTAGGATATCCACTACACTTGGTTCCTTCGTGTGACACAATGATGGTCATGTGATCACATGTTTCATGTAGGATCACGTGATTAGTGAGATTTGGCTACCATATCCTTCAATAACTTTTGTGGTAAATGATTCCCATATTCAGTTGTTCCTTCCATTGTGATTTTTCCAATGTTTATTTGGTAGGCGTGAAACCCCCCTACTCAGGAGAATCATTCGTGGGGATAAGGGCTTGGTTTAGATGAATGTAAATTCCCACCATAGTCTTTGGTGATGTTATGATTTGGTGTCTTGTTTGATGTTTATTTTACGAGGAGATGATTGGTATTCCATGAAATTCCCTATATATAGGGGCATATAGGGTTGTTTTATACACGAACTATAATTCCTCCATAGTTCCCTCACCTTGCCTTCATCGTGTTCCCCTATCACAAGACCGCTTCCTAAGTCCTAATCGTGATACCTATCGGCTATCCTTCATCACATGCCCATTTTGTGATTACCCACTCACAAAGTCAATTTTTCTTAGGCACCAATCACGTCCATACACGAACCCTTACATGGTAATTTATTGAACATCATCCATGATGATTATTATTGTCTTTCACATCTCATAGGATCCAATGGATCAATCATTCAATTGACTAATTATTGTGTGATTTTCATTAACATGTCTAGGACACATGATCACAAGTCTCTAACGGGTTATTTGATTGTGATCTACCCTACAGGATTATACAACCCATGATACCTTTGGGTTTTAGGTGATCTTCGATCTTCTTATGTGGTTCGATAATCCCTTTCCTTTTCATACGATGCACATGATGATGCCGGTTCATTACAACATTTCATTTTTAAAGAATTTATATTTTTTTTTGAAATATGCCACTTACTCTTGTTTTGATGGCTTTCAGTTCTCATCGATCTTCTATGTAAACATCCAATAAATTGTCCATGATTGCTAGGAATCATAGTACTAATCCTAGATATTGTGTATATACTAATAATGAGACTCTGTATAGATTCCTCTCATCTGACCTACTTGACCATATTTTATCTTGAAGAATCCCTCTATATGAGATTGTACTACTAGATGACGATCCTATCCCGCCTCAAGAAATTAATATTACATCTCATTGGGTTTTGGATTCACTCGACTGTGTCCAATCATCAATTTCAATGTATGGTTGTCTAATTACAGCTTAACATATGGAGTTATATTATATATTGGAAAACTCCCCCATTGGTCTAGATGGTTGTGACTTTTCTAATCAACCCACTTTTTATAGATATTCGATTATATTTTCTTCTTTTCTAAACAATCATAGCACTTGATGGGGATCGATGTGGGAGCTTCACCCCGGAGGTAATTTCTATGATGAATGTGCATGGAACTTATGGGTTAGGGAAATAAGTATTGAGTTTTTTGACTATATATAAAGAGTTAATATTTATGAATCTGTGTGGATTTTTCAGTCCATAGTTTATCTCTAACCCAAACTTTTTTGAGAAATGGCCACTCATTGTTTTCCTGGCACAAACACATGTTGCGGTTGGTTTCCTAGGAAAAACTATTTATGATCTGATTACATGAATATTTGAAGTATTGAATATTAATAAAAACACATTTTTAAATATTATATATTTTTCCTCAAAAATATAATGTAAAAATTCCCTAGAGTATCAATCACATTGATAAGGTTGTAGCATTTCCATACTATGATGAGAATCATAATATGTTATCATAATGTTCTCCAATAATATTTTTTTGGATAGATAACATTATATAATGGTACTTATAGTACATAAAAAATCAGATGTGATTAATCATATGAATATGGTGATTCTTATCATGAAGTTCTCACTTGGTAATCTCCAAGATGAGAGATTATAAGAACTGACCTACCTGTAGGATTTCCTCATGGTTTGGCATCATTAGATATTTATATCTTTGAGCATGTGTGATGGTCCTTGGACTTTATGATTATTATCAATACATGTTACAACTTCTTCACTTTTATGTTTTTCATAATCTATGATGATAAGGATTCATTGAGAATTGGATACTTTTAGGGCGTCACCAGTGTAACAACCCATAATTTTGAATAAATCTTGTTTCCTAATTTTATGTGTTATTTTATTTTATTTTTATACTCAACAAAAATTTTTCATTTGATAACATGAGTATAATTAAAATGAGACCATTGGGTTTTGACTATTATATGACCATTGGTCAATATGACTGCTGTAAACTAAATGTTTCGATTATTGTCTCTAAATACAAGTACTCTAGGTTAATTATTATAGAAAAAATATTCGATGGCCTCACCCAGTAGTCTTGGACCGATCGAAGCCCATCTAACAGAACATGGGAAGGAGGTAGCACCACTAGGCTTTGCTTTGGACCAAACCCAAGCCGAACTTCATCGTGTGAAACTAGAACGGAATCCCCTTTGCGAAAAGTTCAAACTGATAGAAAATAATACTCGTGCGATGTTGGCTGAGCCTCCCTCGGATTCTCTCACCTTAGCTCACCTTACACTTGGTCCTATGCTGGTGTGATAAGGGGCTGTGTAAGGAGACCGTAACTACCTTGTGTAATCCCTTGTTTTAAATAAAAATTGGGATTTATTCTTATGATAAAGTTTATGAATTTTCAAATGACCGAATAAATATAGTATACATATTTTTGATGAATTTTAGAAAAAGGATATTTTAAAAATGTTTATGTAAACCTTAAATAATTAAAAATGTGTAATGATATTCAAAAATGGTCTTCTACAATTATGTCCAGTACAAAATTTAGAGTCTAATAAAATCAACATGATTTTTGATTAATAATTAATTAGGAATAGTGATTTTATGATTAGGATTAGTAATGTGTCCAAATGGATTAGTAATCTCACTTAAAGAAAGTATTAATATAATCTAGGCACCTTGATTAAGTAATGTGATTCAATAAAATGGTTAAATAATGGTTTCATAAATTAATATACAAGTATTAGTTTTTTCAGGTGAATAGTGTTTTTTAATTAAAAATATTTAGAAAAATATTTTTATAAAATGGATTTCATTTTTGAACTCACAACATCGATATTATGTAAAGGTAATTTTTGGGGATTTTTCTGAAAAAAATGAATTTTCAGTGAATAGTGTATTTATTTAGAAAATAAATTAACAATATTTAGAAAATTATTTTTATAAAATGGAGTTAATTTCTTAAATCAGAGCATTGATATTTGGTTAAGGTGAAATTTTGGTATTTTTCTGAGAAAGTTGATTTCTCAGTGAATAGTAAAAATACAGTTTTAGGGTTTTGGTAAGTTTAATGACATCATAACTATCTCATGATGATGTCATTAGATATTTTATGGGTTGTCCGACCAATGGTGATGGATTATTGTATGGGGGCCCCATGTGTCCTAACTCCATGGGAAATACCATGCGAGAGCCCATCCTTTTGAGAAAACCACTTGTGAGGTGTCCCTTGGTCATTAATGCCTTGTCCCCTCACTTTCCCTATAAATACCCACCCTTTCCTCCTTTAGTTTTTACTCCCAACTCCTCCACAACGAAGATCTGGTCTCATTACCTCCCTAGGAGTCATCCCAAGGTGCCCTAAATCCTCTCAAGGTCCCATCCTTTGAGTTTTAAGAGTTACATTTAAGGTAAGGAATCCGACCACTCTCTTCCTTTTCAAGTAATCTCTTTTATGTAATTTCTTTTATACTCCAAGTTCTTATATTAGAGGATGTTATTCTATATTCATCTTACTGACATTTTCATTTTCATATGATGAGATACCCCCTCTTGCTCTCATCAATTCGTTTTAAGAATGTTTAAGTGGCGCCGTTAGGCTGCCGAATTTTTAAGGGATTCTTTCACCCTTCTCATTTTTCAAAGTTCTACTTTCATGTCAAGTATTTCAAGTTTCTTTTTAATTATGTTCGGGTATGATCTCTATATCTATCATACTGAAATATTATTTTCATATGATTAGGGACCCTATTTTATCTTTTCAATTCATTTTTGTTGATGTTTAAGTGACGCCGTTAGGCTGCCGAATTTTCATAAGAGAAATCTAATTTTTGTCTTCCTTCCATGTTTTTCATTTCAAATGTTATGTCCTTAAAATTTCATTACCATGTTCATATATTCTTAATATTAGGTCCCTATACTGTTTTATGGGTCATTTATTATTGTTTGACCCATGTCCCCTCTCTTTTCAATGTTTTTTTAAAACCTCGTAACATAGCCGTTATTCTGCAGAATTTCCGTCTCAAAATGTCTCTCTATTTTTCTAAAGTTATTTTATTTTATTAAGTGAATACTGAAATCTCTTTCTTCTAAAGGTGTATTCACATATATACAAAAATTTTGTATTTTAAATTCTGGGATTTACATACATGAGACCCACCTTCCTTTTCTACGGGTTTTAATGTGACCTAAAGATCATGTCTTTAAAGCAATTTTAAAACGTTATGATTATGAAATTAAACCCATTTATTTTATGCTATATGGGTTTTTATGAAATTATTGATGATGATATATGCAAATCACATGATAACAAAGAAAAATTTTAGGGTGCGCCCTGATAGCGCTCCAATGCATTGGGTAATGATGTAACCACTAGATATTACAATTTTCACGATATCTTGGTGAATAACCTTGGTAATTTTCAAATGACACCATGGGGATGGACCTTGGTTATACGTTCATGATTGTCTATGTTAAATGAAGTAGCCACATCTTAATGTTATGAAAAATTTTATTTTCATTATGATATGCCACATGATTTCGTTCTCATGCCTTAAAGTTCTTTTTCATGACATTGTTGAAGTATCTCAAGTTGACATGTAAAATGTTTCTCTTGTTTCCCTTATTGGGCCTTCTGCTCACCCTTTCATTTGATGTATGTCCCCAGGTTATGAGATGCAGTAATGATCCATGTATGAACTTAAGGGTAATCCTTTCAAGTGTTTAAGAAGAATGTTTTATGTTGTTTTCATGTATTATGTTCTTGGTTTCCAAGACACAAAACCTTAAAGATCCTTAGTTTTGTGTAATGTAATGAAAGTTTATGTTATAAAAATGCGGGATGTAATAGTTTGTATCAAAGGATGGTTTAGTTATTTGTGGAAATTGGGATATGAAAAATTTAGGAAGAAGCCTAAAGAAAAGATTATATATAGGAAATCTTCCTGGTATTTTTGAGAGTATTGAGTAATGGGTTGCCAAGAAAATACATCCCTGTCTGGATATGAGCAGGTAGAGGCGGCTCTAGAACAGATGTACATAGGGGTAAAACCCATAAACATCGGTTTTAGCTAGACTCAAACAAGAACTGGTACACGACAACGTGCCTTGTTGCCCTCCTGGTTACGACACTCCAGGGGGATATACTTTGGTAAATTCATAAGCTTAGTATAAAGCATTGTAAAAGGAACAAAGATAAAATAAAATAAAGATTCACATAAGAATATATGATCATGGATAACCTAGATGGGAACCTAGGGGATCACAAGTTAGGGTGTACTTTTCTTCTACAAGTTATCCTTATATGCTTTCAGTTCCCTTTCATGATTATTGGCTAATTATTTAATCCCCTAATTATTCGTTCTCTTCTTAGTTAATGGTGGGAAATGGAAGAACATGTCCCAACAACCAATGTGATAGGAAATGCGATGATCGTCATATTAATATCACAGAGATGATTAGGGGATTAAATGATGATTATTATTTTGGAAGGCGTTCACTATTTTGGGCACCCTATATGATCGAGGTAAATAGATTACTATTGTTTTTTCATTTATGAGTAAGGTTGACTTATATTTTGATGAATCGATGAATTTAAGGTGAACTTATGGTAATATAGGTTACTTATGGAAATGATTAACCTATCTTGGGGAAAATATGTTAGGTTAGTAACTTTTTTTATAAGATCTTAGGAGTGGTTTATATTGTTTGGAGGTGAACGATGATTTTTATTTTGGAAGACTATTTTATCAAATCTTTCTTATACTTGGGTTTCAATCATAGTTTGGTTTATTTCAAGGAATTTTAAGGACAGTTATTTATGGAATGGTCTATGATGAACTTTGGGTAGTACCATGGAACATTGAAGATTTAAAAGTAGTTTCCATTCCTATGGGATTATTTATTTTTGAAGAGTTGTTTTACCTTACCCTTTCTGTTTTTGGGATAATGTTTAAAGATAGAAGAAATAGATAGTTAATCTTTTGTGGATTATGTGATTCTTTAGAAGATGATTCTCGTGCTTTTGATGAGACCAAGTGTTTTTGAATTCTCATCATTTGGAGGAAATATTAGTTTTGGTAGAGACTTATTAAAGGATGAAACTATACATGAAGGTACGTATATTTTCTTATGATTTTGTTCTATGTAGTAAATGAATTCTGCAAAATTATGAAAAGGATCATAAAACAAAAACGTTGTTGGTTTATGTTTCCTACTAGGTAATCAAAGACCATTTAAACACATCATAAGTTTGGGATTTTCTTATGGTTAACTTTATCCTAATCATGTTTTCTATCACTCTCCCTCAGAACTTGAGCCTTTGTTTTCTCCTCCATGTCCATGTTTTTCCACATGGAATCATAGTGTGGGTTAACTCGGGTGACCCTTGTACTTCCTTTTATTTAATTTAAAGTAATAGTTTTACTGACTCCTTTTCTGATGTGGGACTTTCAATGAAATTTCAAAACCCAATTTTAAAAATTGAGAGGACACAATTTCTTAAGGGGGGAAGATTGTAATGACCCAAAATTTTGAATAAATATTGTTTCCTAATATTAGGTGTTATTTTATTTTATTTTTATACTCAACAAAAATGTTTCATTTGATAACATGAGTATAATTAAAATGATAACGTTTGGTTTTGACTTTTATATGACCATTGGTCAATATGACCACTTTAAACTAAACGTTTCGATTATTGTCTCTAAATACAAGTAATCTTGGTTAATTATTATAGAATGAAGATTTTATGGCCTCACCCAGTAGTCTTGGACCGATCAAGGCCCATCTAACAGAACTTGGGAAGGAGGTAGCACCATTGGGTTTTTCTCTTGACCAAACCCAAGCCGAACTTCATCGTGTGAAGCTAGAATGGAATTTCCTTTTCGAGAAGTTAAACTATTAGAAATTACTACTCGTGTGATGTGGGCCGAGCCTCCCTCGGATTCACTCACCTTAGTGCACCTTATACTTAGGTCCTATGTTGGTCTGATAAGAGGTTATGTAAGGAGACCGTAACTGCCTTGTGTAAACCCTTGTTTTAAATAAAAATTGGGATTTCTTCTTATGATGAAGTTTATGAATTTTCAATTGACTGGATAAATATAGTATACATATTTTTGATTAATTTTAGAAAAAGAATATTTTAAAAATTTTTATGTAAACCTTAAATAATTAAAAATGTGTAATGATATTCAAAAAATGGTCTTCTACAATTATGTCCAGTACAAAATTTAGAGTCTAATAAGATCAACTTGATTTTGATGAATAGTAAATTATGAATAGTGATTTTATGATTAGGATTAGTAATGTGTTCAAATGGATCAGTAATCTCACTTAGAGAAACTATTAATATAATCTATGCACCTTGATTAAGTAATGTGATTCAATAAAATTGTTAAATAACGGTTTCATAAATTATTATTCAAGTATTAGTTTTTTCATGTGAATAGTGTTTTTTCATTAAGAATTAAACTAAAAATATTTAGAAAAATATTTTAATAAAATTGATTTCATTTTTTAACTCAGAGCATCGATATTATGTTAAGGTAATTTTTGGGGATTTTTCTGAAAAAAATGATTTTTCGGGGAATAGTGTATTTATTTAAAAATTAAATTAAAAATATTTAGAAATTTTTTTTATAAAATTGAGTTCATTTTTGAAATCAGAGCATTGATATTTGGTTAAGGTGAAATTTTGGGATTTTTCTGAGAAAGTTGAATTTTCAGTTATTAGTAAAAATATAGTTTTAGGGTTTCGGAATGTTTAATGACATCATAACTGTGTCATGATGATTCAATGAGATATTTTATGGGTTGGAAGACCAAAGGTGATGAATTATTGTATGGGGTCCCATTTGGCCTAACTCCATGGGAAATACCATGGGAGAGCCCATGCTTTTGAGAAAACCACTTGTGAGGTGTCCCTTGGCCATTAATGCCTCATCCCCGCACTTTCCCTATAAATAACCACCCTTTCCTCCTTTATTTTTCACTCCCAACTCTCCCCCAACGAAGATCTGGTCTCATTACCTCTTTAGGAGTCCTCCCAAGGTTCCCTCAAGCCTCTCATGGTCCCAACCTTTGAGTTTTAAGAGTTACAATTAAGGTAAGCGATCCGACCCCTCTCTCCCTTTTCAAGTAATCTCTATTATGTCATTTCTTTTATAAACCATGTTCTTATGTTGGATAATGTTATTATATATTCATATTAATTCCCCTTTTATGTTCATATTATGAGAGTCCCCCTCTTTCCCTCACCAATTCGTTTTAAGAATGTTTAAGTGGCGCCGTTAGGCTGAAGAATTTTTAAGGGATTCTTTCACCCTTCTCATATTTCAAAGTTCTAATTTCGTGTCAAGTCTTTCAAGTTCCTTTTTAATTATGTTGGGGTATGATCTCTATATATATCATACTGAACTCTTATATTCACATGATGAGGGACCCTGTTTGATCTTTTCAATTCATTTTTGTTGATGTTTAAGTGACGTCGTTAGGCTGCCGAATTTTCATAAGAGAAATCTAATTTTTGTCTTCCTTCCATGTTTTTCATTTCAAATGGCATGTCCTTAAAATTTCATTACCATGTTCATATATTCTTCATATTCGGTCCCTCTACTGTTTTATGGGACATTTATGATTGTTTGACCCATGTCCCCTCTCTGTTCAATGTTTTCTAAAACCTCGTAACATAGCTGTTATGCTGCAGAATTTCCATCTCAAAATGTCTCTCTCTTTTTATAATGTTCTTTTATTTTATTAAGTGAATACTCAAAGATCTTTCTTCAAAAGGGGTATTCAAATATATACCAAAATTTTCTATTTTAAATTCTGGGATTTACGTACATGAGACCCACCTTCCTTTTCTGTGAGTTTTAAAGTGACATAAAGATCATGTCTTTAAAGAAGTTTTAAAATGTTATGATTATTAAATGAAACCCATTTCTTTTATGCTATATAGGTTTTTTATGAAATGATTTATGATGATATATGTGGCTCACATGATAACAAATACAAAAATAATGGTGCTCCCTGATAGTGCACCAATGCATTGGGTAATGATGTAACCACTAGAGATTACAATTTTCACGATATATTAGTGAATAACCTTGGTAATTTTCAAATGACACCTTGGGGATGGACCTTGGTGATATGTTCATGATTGTCTATGTTAAATGAAGTATCAACATATTAATGTTATGAAAAATGTTATTTTTATTATGATTTTCCACATGATTTCTTTATCATGCCTTAAAGATCATTTTCATGACATAGTTGATGTACCTCAAGTTCACATGTTAAATGTTTCTCCTGTTTCCCTTACTTGTCCTTATGCTCACCCTTTCATTTGACGTATGTCCCTAGGTTATGAGATGCAGTAATGAAACTAGGATGAACATAAGGAGAAGCCTTTCAAGTGTTTAATAAGAATGTTTTATGTTGTTTTCATGTATTATGTTCATGGTTTCCAAGACAGTAACCCTTAAAGATCCTCAGTTTTGTGTAATGAAATGAAATTTTATGTTATAAAAAGGCGGGATGTCATAACCAGTGACATGTCATTAATGAATAATTCAAGGAAAGATTTTTTCCTTCCATATTTATGTAAAATGATATCTCATCCCTTTTATTGGAATAGATCTATCACATTAAATTTAATGGCCAAGTTGTTACAACATGTTGATTTCATATATTCAAAGAAAGACATGTCGATCATATAGGATAGTGACATGGATGTGAAACCTTCTTGATGAGATTTTGAGACAATGGGATTATATTACACATTGGATGTTCATTTTTGGTTTTTGACATTACGACATTATGTTTTTTCTCAAGGGGGAGTTGTCCTATTTCTAGATATTAATATTGGACTTTATGTTAGACCACCTAAATCCAATGAGAATAAATCCTAGAGGGTCACCCAGTATGTTTTTCTATTTATCTTGATTAAATTATATTTTATTTTAATTAATGGAATAAATATTATTCTCAAGTTAAAGGAATAATGTTCTTCAATATATATTGATCAAATAAATTAAATAAATATTTATTCACCAGCTTGTGAAGAAAATATTTTTTTTATTTACAAAATATTTTAATAAATATTCATTCCCTATATTGTGAATAAAAATATTTATTTGTGAATAAAATATTTATTCAGTTATTCAATAAATTCTAGAGGAGTTCAAATGGACCAAGATAAAGTCTAGTGAAAAAAATTAATTAACATGATTGATACATATTATTTGTTGTTGCACAAGTTGGAGTGAACCACAAAATAATAAATATATAATTATTATTATGCATCCTGGGATTTATTAAAGTTAATAAATGTTATTTAACATATGGTATGGAATTAAATAATTTTTTAACTCAAATATTAACTCTATAAGTAGAAGGATATTTATACTATGTAGAGTATATGAAATGCGGATTATAGAATTATTACACATAAATAATTCTATCTCATCTCCTCATCCTATATCCCTCTCAAGAATAAAAAGTGCAAGAGAGATTTATTCATGATCAATGAAAAACTGATAATGAATGAATAACACAAGATCTTTGACTCACCTTGCAATCAGTGGATGATCAATTGTGGTCCTCAGATATCCTTGTAGAACATTGGGATCATAGCTAGAGGGATTAAATCCCTTGATGATTACAGTGCAATAAAGATAATCTGAACGGATTTTTTTGGATGATCAACATGCACCAACGACGAAATTTCCATGGCCAAAGAATTCCTTTATATAAATATTAAATAAATTAATTATAAATTTGATTTTCATTTGGATAAATAATTATTAAAATGAACATTAATATATCACCCACCTCTGCAAGGTTCCACTACACCCAAAACCATCAAGTATTATTACATCAGTCACATTTAAATTTATAATTATTTATTTGATTATTAATCTGTGTGAAATTATGGTCACATTTTCATTTTTTTATTCTTTATTAAATCATATTTTAATTAACTTGTTATCGACATATTAATAATTTTCATTCAGTGTTTTATTTTCCTAAAAAAATAAATAATGAACACATATTCTATTAGGAAGTTCGAAATCATTGGCTGGTAAAATTGGGTTACACGGTGTGTGGCGAAGCAGACACCATATACCAATATCCATTGTATTTAGACATACCAAGTAATTAATTTCACATAGTGATTTTATTTCACACCTCTTGTTGATCAGGACAACCTTTCCCACTGTAAGTTGATATAGGATGTGTAACTGGAATGTACACAACATGTAGTCTAGCCAAATCAACATTAAAAATCCCAAGGCATGTGACATGGATATATGGAAACTGAGGTACATGGCATGTAGTTATATGTACCTTCTGTTTATTCTCCCTTTAATTGAAAAAATTAAAATTAAATTAAATTTGAAATTTCAACATTAAAACCTTATTTTATTGATGGGGACAATTTTCTGTGTTGGACAATTTAATAATGGTTTTTGAAGAATTTAAAATTCTCAATTAATTTATTGAAATTATTACATCATGATTGGTTTTTTCATTTATTTTCAATGAATTACATTAATGATGAGTATCCCTAAATATCATTGTATTGTCATAATTATTAAAGGTAATTAATTAATAAAATCTCTTTTATCTCAAATAATAAAATAATTAATGGATGATATTTGTTTACTATTGTATTTTCATTTCATGTATGACCATTCATGATCTTTACCGTGACTTGTGTATGTGTTGGATGTTTTAATTTAAATTATTACATTATTTTAAAATTAATTAATATTAAATTAATGGATGACCCGAAGTCATTCCTCCCTCCATTGATATGTAGGACTTGTGTGTCCAAAGATATTCAGGCAATTCTCTTTAACCAATCCTTTAGTTCAGCTAACCTGTGTGCAGGTAATAAATATTTGTAATTAATGGATTATACCAGGTCTCATGGAGGTGGTTGAAGATAGAACTGTAATTATGCCAACCTAGGTGATACACAGGTGGACATTTGGAATGTTGTAACTCATGCCATGACAGTTAATATGAGTTGTTTCCCCAAGGTCAATGGTTGATATAATTACCACTCTTTAAATTAGTCATTAGATAATGTTCTTGTTTAGATCATTTAAGTTATTATTTAATTTTTTATATGCAATTATTTATATCATGGATGAAAATGTATGATCACGTAATTAAATTAACTAATTTGTGAAGATAGAGATTAAAAAAAATAGAGTTATGTATAAATTTTTTATCCATCATGGTTAATTAATTATGTAATATCCACATATTATTAACTAGGAATATAAAGGATAAAGCAAGGTAAAATATATGCATAATTATTCGAAATCAATCAATTAAATACTAACTCATACTAAGTATTCCATTACTTGGTTGGGAATGAAACCATAGAACTATGTGTAGTACATGGCCAATGTTAAGAAACATACATTTATCTAAGAGTTCCCCTAAGAGTTTTGGGTTCACATAACTGAAATTCTATTGGGGTTAATGGCCAAAATCAATTTAATGTAAATTTAGAGGCATGTATTTAGGAAATCCATGTCAATATTTCATGATAGGGAAATCTACTCAATAGATCTAGGAGCTATTAATCAACAGTTGACATCACTGCCTACCTAATTACATTATTATGGTTTTCATGGAAAAATACAAGATCTTTAATAAATGTAATGGTGATCCTTGCCAAAATAATGTTAAAGAATCTTGGAATTATGAGTTCAGTTGTTGGGGTTGTTGACACATGCTAAAATTGTGGTATATTTAATATAAAAATAAAATAATTTAATTCATTATATCTCATTTAATATATAATCATGCAAAGTAATAATAATGTAGTCTTTATAGTTGAATAATAAACATAAATGTTCATCGTCTACACTACCCCTATGATCAATATTGGATCAATATAAACTCTTAACTGTTAGTATCAACCGTGATCGGTTTTGACACCATTAGGGTGAGATATTCCATGAATATAAGTCTTATGTTATAAAATCCTTGATGGCTAACAAACATGCTAATGTGGTGAGTGATGAAGATTTCATTGTTTATGAAAAAAATTTGAGTAATGCAGCCAACATTAAATGTGTGATGATTTTATAGATGTCTAGTAAACTAAATATGTCTCGTGAAAAACTGGATGTGTATATAATTATTGAGAACCTACGTGGTATTTACCAAGGGATAGAGAGATCTAAATAGTTTGATATTTCCAAGGTGCCTTTTTAGAGAAAAAATTGAAAGGGTGCCATAGTTTAGCCTCATGTATTCAAGCGTATTGGCTATATAGGGGGCTTAAGGGTTTTAGGGTTTAAACTCCCTGAAGAACTGGGTGCCGACCACATTCTAACATCACTCCCTATGAGCTTATCTATCTCTGTTGAAAATTTTAATATGAACAATATTTACAAGTCTATAATATGTCTTATTACACTTCTTCTCCATGTAGGTATGGATATAAAGTGCAAAAAACATTCCATACATATTGTGAAGAAACTAAATTGTCAAGAAAATAGATTTACGTCTAAATTATCATGATGCCATTCCAGGAAGATGATGATCTGGGGGAACCCAGGGGAACATGGTGTTTTCTATTTTTCATGTGGTAATAAGGGCCACTGGAATAAAAATAGAATCCAACCCAAACAGAAAGGGGAATATTCAGGTGTGTTTGTTATCAAGTGTAATTTATCAATTTCTAAAAGTTGGTTATTAGATACAGCTTATGGTTCTCACATATGTATTCAAATATTAGAACTATGTACATTTAGAATGATTTTACAAGGAGTGGAAGATCTTTAAGAAACCAATAATGACAAAAATCTATTGGTTATCATGGATTACCACTCCACATTTCCAACCAGAATGATCCTAGTTTTAAAGGGTTGTTATTATGGGTTTTCAGTTACCTAAAACATTATTTCGGTATCCAGAGATGATTAATATGGATTTATTTTTAAATTTGGGAATAAATGTTTCATATTTTATATAGATATTATTATCTATGGTAATTAACATTTAAATAATGGTCGTTTTGTGTTTCATTACACAAACCAAATAACGTAAATTGATAATGACATCACATCACATGACTGAGACCACCCCCAACTTTGGAATCACTGGATAGGTCATGTAAATGTAAAGAACTTGAATAAATTACATAAAGATGGATATTTAGAATCTTTTGATTTATAACCACTTGGTGTATGTCAGAGATGTTTACAAAGAAAAATGACAAAATCCCAATTTAGTCTGAAAGGTGAAAAGGCTAATGAGAATCTTGAATTAGTTCATACATATGTTTGTGGAAAATTCCATATTGAAGAAAGGGGTTAATACTCATACTTTCTTGAACTTTTTTTGGATTATTTTAGTATATATGGATATTCCTACATAATTATATATAAGTAGTATTGTATTGGAAAATTTCCGGAATACAATAATGACGTTGATAACCATCTATGTATGAATATTAAGTAACATCACTCAGACCATGGTGGAAAATATCATAATCAAGACTTCATTGATTTCCTATGAGTGTTCATTATTTTATATCAACCCACTCCTACTTATATCCCTTAGTGGAATGGTGTTAGTCAAAGAATTAACTGCACCTTTTTGGGCATGGTGAAATCAATGATGAGTCGTTGAAGTCTTCTATTATCCTTTTGGGGATACAAATTAAAAACAACAGTATACATACAAAATCGAGTGCCGTCTAAATAAATAGATTTTATACCATACCAATTGTGGAATGGAAATAAACTCGTATTATATTCCTTACAATTTTGGGGTTGTGAATTATTTTTAAGGTATCTTCATGTAACAATCTCGCAGCCCAAGACACTATATGTATCATTATAGAATATCACAAATAAACAAATTGATACAACCTATACAATCCATTGGATAAAATGGTTATGGATAGAATATTACACAAATTTCTTGAGGAGGATCTAATCGTGAATGATATAGTTGGAGTGAGATAGACATCAATGAATTACAGGCTAAAATATAAATAAGAGTAGGCATATGAAAGAATTCCACAAAGCCTCATATAATAAGAAATTATTCTAGAGACACAATTACTGTATAGGATTTCTAGGGAGGATAGAGTACCAGAATAGTATATTTTTTCTAGTCATAAAATATGGTGAATCATTATTAGCTGATAATAATGATACTATAACCTAAAAGGAAGAAGTAAGTGGCATTGATTTTTCAAAGTGGCAGAAATCCCTGAATTCTGAAATAGATTCCATTAACCAACCCAAGTTTTGAATTTTGTTTGTAAAAACAATAGATGTAAATAGAATTGGTTGAAAATTGAAATTCTAGATGAAAATGAGCATGGGAGGATGAGTCGGTACCTATAAAGCATGAAAGGTTTCAATAGGCTTCATACAATGTAACATCATTGACTTCAACAATACATTTTCACCGGTTTCAAATTTAAAATCCATTAACATTCTACATCACATTATATAATTCCTTGATTATAATATTTGGAAAATGGATGTAGAAACAACATTCCTTATGTGGAATCTTTTTAAGGATGTCTATATTACACAACCTAATGGTTTTGTGACTCCAAAGGATTCTAATAGGGTATAAAAGTTTAAAATATCCATAAATAGATTAATGAATGCATCCTGGTCATGGAACATTTATTTTGATCAGTCCATAAGAGAATTTGGATTCATAAGGAATGAATGAGAGTCGTGTGTCTATAAATGGTTTTGTGGGAGTATAATTGTTTTCATAATAGTATATTTTGAGGACATATTACTCATTGGAAATGAAAAACTAGTCTTAAAATTTATTAAGAAGTGGTTGAATAAATGGTTATCTATGAAGGACTTTGGTGAGGAAGCATATATTCTTGGGATCGAGATCCTTTGTGATATATCCATGTGTTTTCTTGGCATATGTAAAAGTACATATATTGACAAGATACTTAAAATAATCCGTATAGAGCAATCCAAGAGGTGATTGTTCCTAGTGTCACATGTCATTCATCATTCTAGGAAAATGTGTCCTCATACACATGAGGAATGAAATAGAATGACAATAATTCCATACGCATTAATGATTGAGTTAGTCTTGTATGATATGATATGTACTAGGCTATATGTCTCCTATACATTAAGTATGATTGGAAGATATCAAGTTGATCGGGGTTACCCCCATTGGATGGAAGTCATGATTATCCTTATGTTTCTGAGGAGTACTGAGGATATGTTCTGGGCTTATTGAGGATATTAGAAACTTGTAAGTAGAGGATATGAAGATACTAGTTTCCAAGTAGATCATGATGACATAATTCCACAAATGTCATACATCATCACATTGAAAGGATGTTCTATGAGCTAGATATCTCAATGTAGTCCATGGTTGTTGACTCAATAAGAAGATTATACGTATTTTATGGCTTCTGAAAAAGCTAAGGAAGTTGTATGGATAAAAAACTACATCAAATATCTTGATGTGTTACTATGAAGTAAAGACCCTATCACACTCTATTATGATAAAACTGCAGAGATCGCTCTTTCAAAAGATCCAAGGTCACATTAGCAGACAAAGAACATACATTGGAAGTGTCATATCTTGATGTATTTTTATCATAGAGGTGATGTTGTAGTGAGTAGTATTTCCACTAATGAAAATGTGGAGAACACATTATCTAAATCCATGACTCAGTAGAAATATGTATATCTTGTGAGATATGTTGGAATGAAAGTCATAGGCAGTTGGATCCTGTCCAAGTGGGTGTTTTTTGGAGTTGGTGTCCTTTGACCAACTTTTTATACAATGATTACAAAAATAATTTAGGAATTGAATATTAATAAAATTTCAAAAATATATATTGTTTTTTATTCTTCATGACTCTAACTTAGTAATGTCCAAGAGTTTATGTCACATTAATAAGGTTATAGTAGTTCCCTACTATATGGAGAACCATGATGTGCTATTATGATATACTTAAATAATGTTTTGTGGTTTGATAACATGACATGATGGTACACATAGTACATAGACTGTCATGTGTGAATATAAGTAAGCATATGGGGCTTTTTCTCATGAACTTTTAACTTGGTAATCTACAATATGAGAGAATATGAGAATAGACCCACCAAAAGGAATTATTCATGTTTTAGTTTCATTGGATATTCATATATATGAGAGAGTTTTTGTTCCTTAGACTTTAATATTATTACTAATACATTCAACAAATCATGTACATATATTAATTTTATAAACTATACTGATAACAAGTCATGGAGAAGTTGGATATATTGGGTGCATCATGAATGAAATGTCATTAATGAATAAGTCCATGAAGGATTTATCCCTCCCATATTTTTGGAAGATGACCTCTCATTACATTGATTGGAATAGAATCATTGCATAAAATTTTGTAGCCATGGTGTAATGATGTGTTTATTTCAGACTATAAAAGTTAGAAATATCAGGCATATAGGTTGCCAGCACAAATGTGAAGCCTTTTTGATAAGAAATTGTGACAAAGTGATTATATTACATACTGAACGTTCATTTGTGGTTCTCAACATTTTGGCATTATGTTCATTCTCTTAGGTACCCAGACCAGTTTCTAGATTGTAATCTTGGACTTTAATCAAGCCGGCCTACTGCCAACAAAATATAATCCAATAGGGTTACACAGTAATTTCTTCCACTGATCTAAATTAAATTATATTTTATTTTAATTAATGTAATAAATATCCCATGTTCTAGGAATAATTTTGATCAATTTATATTAATTTAATAGATTAAACAAATATTTATTCATTGGATTGTGAGAAAAAATTATATTTTAATAATTATTTATTCACCAGATTGTGAATTAAATATTTACTTATAAAAAAGATATTTTTTCAGTTATTCGATAAATTATATAAGATACCGAATGGACCAAGACCGAGTCTGGTGACAAATATTAATTAACAAGACTATTACATAATATTTGTTATTGTGAAAGATTGTTCATTCCACAAAATAATAATTATATGACTATTATTATGTATCATGGGATTTATTAAATGTAATATGTGTTTATTAAAGGATAGTATGCAATTAAATTATATTTTAACTCAAATCCTAACTCTATGAATAAATGGATATGTATATTATCTAGAGAATCCGAGATTGAGAATAGAGAATTATTAAAAAATGTAAAATATACCCCAAATCATCCTCCTCTCTCCCTATCAATAATGAAAAGTGTAGATATATTTCATTAATACCATAGAACAAGTGATCTAGAATGAAAAATGCAAGACATTCGACTCCGCATGCTAGCACCCAGAGATCATGTGGTGTTTCTAGGAGATTATAAGAGAATGTGTTGATCATCGCTAGATGTATTATAGTCTTTTATCCATAGAGATCAATGATGGTAATTTAAAGGGTAATATTTGGTGATCAACATTCACCAATAAACAAGGTTTCAAATCATAGGTATTTATTTCTTCAAATATTAAATAAATTAATTATAAATTTGACATGTTATATTCTCACTATTGGTTTCAGAAAATGATTATAAAAAGCTATTTTAAAATATCTCCAACCTCCACATGATTCCTCTATTTTTTGGAACTATTAACACATTCCACCTTTCCCATTGTGATGTGGGTATTATAATATGGGACATATAACAAATGGTTGGTATTCACCCTCTAGGACATATGTATGATGAATTTCTTCTGGTTGTGGATGTCTGGGATAACCCCTTCCAAATCCTAGTTGTGTTTAGGTTTATTCTTGTTAACATTAGGGATAAATTGGGGAAGTATTTTTCAATGTTTTTTCTCATTTCAATTAATTATTGGATAAATATCCTTATTTTATGTAGTAGAGATAATTAAACTATTATACGCCCTCATCGATACCCTTCTCCGCATGTCTCCAACAGAACTTGATTATATTATGATATCTTAAAATAAAAGTATTATAAATTATGGGGATACAATGTGAACTAATATGTCTCTCTAGAACATAGGTTGGTAGGTTATATAGTCATGTTTTTGAATGGGTGGCATTTCCCAGGTGGCGACATGCACTCAGGGATCCGAGTTAGAAAATTACTGATGTCAGGAAAACTTGAGGAAGGATGGAATCTAAATTTGCATGTTCTCTTTATTTCACACCTCTATCATCTTTTAGGTCATATCCAACAAAATAACACTATTTTAAAATATCATTGGTCTTCTCTAGTTTCAATTTATTTAGATTTGGGAGAACTTTCAATGTTATGAATATTACAATGCCACATGGATCCCCAATTCTTGTTCCCTACCGATATTTTTTTGAATATCTTTGTGGTGGGGGCCATGTCTCTCTGCCATTCTAAGGTTATAGAGGAACTGATCTAACTAACATCTTTCATTTTACTCCTTTTCATTCACCAGATTGACTGATTATTGATAATGGAAATGCTACCCTTAATGCAAGGTCATATAAGATCACACATTGGGATGTAGAATTCATAGCTAGAGTGGAAAATCTATATATCTACAAACCTTTTGAACCTTATCTATTTTCTCGTCAATTTTGATTAATTCAAAGGGTATACCTTCTTTCATTTGTTAGTGTTCAATGGGAGAGATATACTGCTATCATCTGCCAATTTTGGAAGTCATTGTCACATAAAGATATTGGGGATGAGATCATACAACCTCATGATAATTCATATAGAATCCCTACCTATTATTACTCCCTGACATGGGTAGAAGCTTACTCAGTTGGTGTTCTAAACAAGTCAGTTCATCATTTGGACATGACATTTCCCTCCTTGGCCCTGTTTTTAGTGGTAACAATGGAGTTGATCGATGATGTGGGAGAGATTTCAGGAAAGTAAACCTATTAAACATAAGACTATTATGATGGTGAGACATATTTTGTTGAGGAAATTAATCCTACATCATATGCTATGGAATATACACCTGTTGAAATAAGGGAATATGGAGATTCTTATCCTATCTTTGATTTTTTTCAAATGGTGAGTCCTCCTCCTATTGTGCATGCCCCATTGGTCATAGAGGATCAGGTGAAACCTAGAATTATATTGAAAAAGATTCATGCCTTGATCAATAAGCCCCCCCTTGAAAGTATTCTATGCCCACAGGGTTCATGTTCACAAGTCATTTCATGACTTGGGGGTAGGTGGTTTTCACTAACAACATCTATATAAAATTATAATGTAAATGGTTTTGAATTTTTACGATTTGGATGCCAGTGAAAAAGATTTGATTGATATAGTATATGATGCTTTTATTTTATGACAAATGACGTACACTTCAGAGGTATGGAACATGGTCAATAGTTGATATCCAAATTATAGGCTCAAATGGATACTTAGACTGCATATATTTGGATATTTGAGGAAATCATAGACCATCTAAGGTCAGACCTGTCAACATCATCATCTTACATGGAAATACATAGAATGAGGGTATAGGTTTGGGGTATTTGGTCGAGACACTTTACCCTCAAGTAGAAGTTGAAGATGTTGGGTGAGCAGAACTCTAACATTCCATCGATGGTTCCTGTTAGAATCTTGTAGATAACTGATCAAATTCTCTCGTAGTTTTACCCTTGTGATGCATTCATTTTTTTTGACAATAGAGAGACCACAATATGTAAATATTCATCCATATTTTTTCATAATATGAATGAATTAATCTTCAAAACATTCAATATTACTATCTAGTTTTCTTTAATTCATGATGACTATTTATTTCTTTAATATTTAAGTAATCTCCAATGCTACCCATCCTTTTTATAACATCAAGTAAACCAAAATTTCTGGATATAAAATATTTAAATATTAATACCTTCCTTTCATGAATTACTCATGAATTCACTCCAACATGATATATTCTATTGAAAATATTTTGTAGTTTTTTGGACACCACCTGATTTGTTGAAGGTTTTAATGGGAACTATACATATCTTAGATGAAGGGAGATCTCTCTTTTCCCCATGATGACAGGGTTTTCAATACATTCATGATTTTTATAAGGACACGTAGTGGTATATACAAGCCTTTTTAGTCTAAATAAGTTCCGTGATGTAGATTATGATATTTTAGCTTAGACATAATATTTGTTTAGTTTACGGTCTTTTAGGTACGACCTAATATCACTTTATTTTAGGGTCCTTTAGCTCAAACCTAATATTGATCTTATTTAGGTCCTTTAGGAGTTGAATCATATTTATTTTAGTTTAGATACTTTTATGTGGGACAAAGATGTGATTTAGTTTAGGGTCTTCTATCTCACACCTAATATTTTTCTACATTAGGGTCTTTTATCTCAAACATTGATGTGTTGTAGTTTTAGTTGTTTTAGAATGTACCTTGATGTGATATTGATTAGGGTCTTTTATATTGAACACGATATTGATTTTATTTTTGGGTATTTTAGATTGGACTTGGTATTATTGAACATGGAATATGGTCTACACATACTAGGAATGACCTAAAACACAACGAGGTGATAGGTTTTTTTGTGCTGTTTCAAGATCTGAAAGGGATTGGAGTTCATTTTTTATAAAGAAGAGATTACATTATTTTTCATTTGAATCCCTTATGAATTGATAGAATGTCCAATGAAATGCGATCTGAATTATTTTCAAAGGGTTATGGAAGATTTTTTGATGTAATATCGGGTGAGGGATATATACTAGGAATACAAGGCATGTATGGATAGTTGTAATATGGGTGACATTAATCATAAACAATACGTTTGAGTCTACAATAATATGATGGAATAGTGGTATTGGGGATGACCAGAAACTCACTAATGTGTAAAGATAAATAGTGTCATTGTTGGGTCTCCCAATGATTGAAGATCCTTTCGTGCAAGGAGATTCATTTAGTTGGTGGTTCAATTCCCTTATGAATCAATATCATGGAAAAGAAAATATGATATTGAATTCTCTCTTAGTTCTATGAACTATTTCAAAAGACTAAAATGTATAGATTGTGAATTTTCTTATGGGAAGAAGGCAATTTGGTAAGGGTTTTATCCCCTAGGGTAGTTTAGCTCATGATTTGAAAGATTGATCCCCACACAAAGATTAGAATTATGAGGTGTGGGCCATCAAAATGTCCAAGAATGATGTGTCACGTTCATATTTTGTGAATTGGTATGGAAAAATTTTGTGCAACATCAAGGATGTATAATCCACATGGATATATTGGTATGGGGTTTGTAAATCAGGGTCCAAATTATTCAGGGAATGAGGATGGAATGGACAATCATACCAAGGATGACCCAAAACACCAATGGGTGCTCCATTCTTCCATGGTGATGTTAGGATCATGAGGATTAGAAATCCATTTTTATTGGCCATGATTTTACTGGTTTGTGGGTCTCAAAGCCTCTTATATTAATAAAATATCCGAATTAAGAGATCTATCTACCTTTATTATGGATATGTGTGGTTTGTAGTGAACCAATGTAATGAAATCATTGAGTATGATTTATTGATATCATAATATCCCATAAAGGTTAGACCACTCTAAACATTGTGTCTCCACCAAGATAACATATTATTTTGGAACAGAGTTGTCACAAGTTATTAATCTAACTTTTTTCCAGTACTAGGGAATCCAATGAGAATAGCTTGGATTTTATAAAGTATATAATATAGATCATTTGATAATTATGCCTTATTTATTTTCACACTAATTTTTTCATAAACTCTAGTGAAGAATGGTTTTGTGAGGGATGAATTGAATTTTTCTCAAGATTCCCTATGTGGGTTTTTAACCTAACAAGTTCTTTTTCTCTTTCTCTAGTATTTTATAGTCTTCTAATTTGGAAAACTATATTCTTGAGAATAAGGTGATACAACTTTGTCCAATTATTACGAAGATTAAATTCAAGACACACATGAAGTTAATATGTGATATGATACACAAGATACTAATTAAGATACCTAGGGTATTGATAAATCCAATATATATCTAAGAAGGGGGTCGAAATGTTGTAAATCATGGCTCATGGTTCTCAGGTCATGAGTAATGATATTGGACAATCATACCAGGGATGACCCAATATAGACAGAGGTGATGGGACTCACTATGGTGATGTCTTACTCACACGAATTATAAATCCATTTATATTGGGCCAAGATTTCTCTAGTTGGTGGGTCTCAATAACTTATACTTCAACAACATGGCCAAATAGGGAGACATCATTTCTTATCAAATGCCTATGAAAGGCTTGAAGCAAACTGAGGTACTCAAGACATGAAGTGTGTCACAATGATTGAGGTTTATTTCAAATATGGTAGAAGTACCCCACACTATAGTTGAATGAGGCAAGGATTTTGTGGTACATTGATAAGGAATAAACATTGGGTGATGGTTTTTACAATTTATCATCATATAGTGTCGACTTATTTTGTATAGTTTAACATCATGTAGTAAGGACATTTTCTATTAAGTTTAACATCATGCGGTAAGGTCATATTTATTTTGATGTTTTAATGTCATGAAAACGAGACATTTCCCTTTATGTATAACATCATGTAGTAAGGATTTAATTCTGTGTAGTTTAATATCATATTGGAAGGATATATTCCTGGGTTGTTTAATGCCATGCAGCGAGGACATCAGAATCAACATGAATTTGTTTGCCTTATATAGTATGTACACAAGAAATCCATATATATAATTGGATCATACTTTTTAAAAAATGATCTTTTTTTACTTATTTCCATGGATGTTAGGGTGAATTACATATCTGTTGTTGCAAATGGTCCATGGATTAGAGACCTGGATGAAAAAATGTATCCTATGATGATGGGAATCAAGACACATGTAGTTCTTCAAATCAAATGCATTTTAACATAATTTACTGATAAAGTGGATTCCATAATGTTAAATTATGGTATTTTGGTTTGTACCATGAATAATGTTATGGGCGTTGCTACATATCCCATAGTAACTGAAATCTAGACACATGTAGTTCATAATGATGTTTCTTGCACGGCTCTTACCCATACGTAAAGAGGGGGTCATTTTTATGCTGATTTTTTTGTGATTGGGCCTGGTGTTGGAAATTTGGAAGTCACTATATATCTTGTAACGACATGAATCAACTCACACATTGTTCTTGAGTGTGGAATACTCTACATATGTTTGACCCATATGTAGAGGTTTTCATTATTTTTGTTAATTGTTGTCATTAGGATCGGGATTGAAGACCCTTACATCACTATATATCATGTGATGATAGGAATAAAGCCAAAATTAGTTCTTAAGAAACCATGTTGTTTATTGAAAATTGCAGAGGATGAAGGAGGACTGACCAGAAAAATGGAAATGTTGTGGTTGGGACCAAGTATGGAAGTCTGGGCGATTCATTGTATCACCTGAAAATGGGAATTAAGACACACATAGTTCCTCAATATCCATTAAGTATTACATCATGTGGCATGGATGGGGGATCCCAGACATGATGTGGGATAGAGTGGCTATAGGTGTGGTATAAGAGTTACACCAACTGTGGTGGTCCTCTCTGGCCATGTCCCCGGAGTGTGCAGTTTCATGTCATACATGGGACCTTAAATGTTCTATTTAATGTCATGCAGTGAGGACTCATGGTATTTATTTTATTTTCATTAATTTATGATTATGTTTGGATTGTTAAAATTTATTATTCTTTGGGAGTATTCTTACCAAAAATCCTATGACCATGTGAGCTATGCTCAGTGTGACAAAAAATGAACAACAAAAGATCCTCTCACCATGCAGAGGAATTTAAGAGAATGGAAGGGGAATTATGTATCATGTGGTTACTGTACCAAGATACAAGATTTATGTGTCACTACATATCTCATTTATATGAGAATTGATCCATTCAATGTTCCAGTAAATCCATTTTTCTTAACATCTTATAGTAAGGATGTGGGTGACTCGGCATGAATGAAGATGGATATTATGGATCTATGCAGTTTTACATCATGTTGTAAGGACGTGGAATGAAATGTGGATTAATGTCATACTAATATAATGTCTCCGTACTTCTTATCGTCATGTGGTTAGGAAGATCTCTATACATTTTAACATCATGTGGCTAGGACCTATTATGGGAATTATACTAATTTGGTTTCCAATAGAGATTAATTATATACAAATTATTTCTTGATAAATATTTCATGAGTGGGTGGTGTGACATGGTCCGCATCCATGGTTTCCAATGAGTAGGATCCATTATAATATAATTTATGTATGATGAAAGTCCCTTCTATTTTAGTTTTATCTTTAGGGGCTTCTTTCCCGACATCATCAGTGTTAGAGAGCCAATACCAATTATCCTTGGAGGAATGAAAAAAGAAGAATTTTTTTATTAATGGCTTATGTGATCCGATTCCAATAAACCACCAGGTTGTGTAGTGTACACAAAATGTTCTCTTGTATCCATTCAAATAAGTTCTTCCCCTTTTTTGTTTGTTAATTATATGAATGATTGCCACAAATAGTCGTTCAGAGTGAAGGTAGCTAGACCTCTATGGGTAACACTACCTCAGTCCCATACAACAATAAGTAAGGGGTTTCTTATGTGGATGTACATGTGTTGGTGTGGTAGTCCCATAAATCATGGGGTAGATTTTTCAGTCTAGATTTATTATCCTTGTCCGCCATCATTTGAAGTATAGTTTTTAGTATTATTGAAGGCATCTAACTATACATTTTCTACTAAATGAAAACGAGATGAGTGAATAGAATCAATATTGTACACCTGGTATAGTCTCTTTAACTTCGTAGAATAGAATTTGGTGTTATTTTCCATCAATACGTTGTCAGGGAATCTGAACCATTCGATTATATAGTAAATTATGTTGTTGATGATATTTTTCATCTTGAATTACTTGAAGGGTATATCCACAGTCCATTTTTAAATTATGTTGTTGGTAGTAAGGATATAATTGAACTTATGAATTTTTAATGGGGGATATGGCCCCACAACATCCATTCCCAACATTTAAAATATATTTTTAGGGGATGATGGATGAAATTTACATGCATCTGGAATGCACGAAATTTCATTATGACTTCCACAAAGTCCAATATTATGGTTTTCTATTAATATCTCGGCCACATGATTTGGTGTGAGAGCCCAATTATAGACTTATGGGTTCCATAGGAGTTGACATGGACTTATTCCTTGAAGGAGAGAATCTATCCTTTTACTATTCATTTTGAGGAAGAATCTATCAATGCCTCGTTTGTAGAGGCATTTTTTCTCATTTCGACACTCCTGTAGAGTGATATTTTACACTTGATACCGAATATGTTCCCTTCGAGCTCAGCATATTGGTAGAATCCCATTATAGAGATAACTAATTATAGGATCCAAACACCCAATGTTGGTCATTGGTTCATCACACACCGGGGCAGTGTTGACCTGATTGACTTCTCCCATATCTCATATAAGGATCTACGAGACCATTCTCCAATGCATGATACGAAAGACTACTTCATCCAGATCGGGGATGGGTAAGATAGTGCATGAATTATCCATGGAATTAGAAAGAGAATATTATGATCAAGGAACACGATGAAATGTTTGTTCAAAGGGGAACTCTTCCAAATGTCCCTTGACGTTGCCAGTTAGGGGGTCAATTATTCATTTTTAATGGAAAATTGCCCATTGATTTGACTTCTCACCAATTATATGTACCCTTTGATATTTAGATAGGCCATGTGCCACTATAGGGATAGTACATATCCAGTGATGAGGTCTTCTTATTATACATCAATATTTGTATAGCCTTCAGAAAGTGAAAAAGAGTAGGGGAAAAATACTTTTTCTGGAGAGACGAATAAAATACCTAGACCATATTGATTACTCCCCATGTTTCCCATCCTTGTTTTGAAGATACATAGAGAGGTTCCATAAAAGTACATCTCCCATTTCTATGGGTGATTTGGGATAGAAGACTACCTCATCTTGAAGCGTGTTGTCTTTTGGTGTATTTCCCTGGGCAGGACATGGTATAAGGAAATCAGCCAGGGATTGACCTTTCAATGACTTATATGACATGAACTGAATGTCAAATTACATCAGAATGACCACCCTTCAGTCAAAGATCCCATTCAACATGGGGTGGCCAAGGCTTTACTTGAGCAGATCAATATGATAGGCTATGTGGTCTTTATAGTGTTTCTAGTAAAGCATCGTCTTTTTCATCACAAATATCAGTGAGATAATATTATTATCAATATCATAATATCCAGTCTTAGTATCTATCATTGTCGAAATGAGGTAGTAGATTCTATTCTCACTTCCCACATCATTTTTCAGAGTTGGTATGGTTCCTAGTGAGCGCTTCATGGCGGACACATAAAAAATTGGTAGCCCCCATCCACAAGAGGAATCACTAGTACTGAGTTCAGTAAGTACTACTAGATACATGAATATTCTATTTGAATGTCACCATACCATTTATAGGATACTCCCTTAATTATTAGCCCAATGATTGGTAGAGCATTTCTGGACTGGTTAAGTAAAATTGATAGGATATAGGTTACATTCCCTTAGAGTCCCCATATTTCATTCAGATTTGGGGGTGGTCAAATTGATAGAATATAAGTAATATTATATAGATCATCCATAATACCACGGTGGAATGCAAAAAAAACATTAAACTTCAATGATGTATCCCCAAAAGTTCATTTCAATGGATCCATCTTTAGCATATGCTATCACAACTTGATTAAGATTTTCCAGTCATCTATGAATGGTCACATCATTGTTTGTATTTGAAAACAAAATTCAATGACATAACAATGGGGTTTCCTTCCTCAGAACTGTATAATTATTTGATGCATTAAATTCTATTAAATAGCCTCACAATTCAATAATCCAAAGGGCATCACCAGATAGTAGAAGATCCCATGAGGCACTTTGATGGTAGTGGCTTCTTCATCATTGATTTTCCATCTGGATCAGATTATACGACAAGTACCCATTCATGATGGAATGGAATTGAGAGCCAATAGTTTCATCAATCTGGAGTAATGTTACAAGAAATGGAAAATTGTCTTTTAGGAAATGATGATTAAGGTCTCTGAAGCCAATATAGACCCTAATATCCCTATACCTTTTCTCAATGTGGACAATGTTGGAAATCTATAATCAGTATTTAAATTATCATATGAAGTTGTCTTCGATAAACATGTCAACATCCACCTATAAATTGGTGGCATGAGAGGGGTGAATCCTCCCAACTACTTGTTTGAAGCCACGATGCTCATCAGGTAATCAATGATGGTACGTAGCCGCATAGGGATTTTATCTAGGAATTTTTTGTATACTTATAGGTAGATACATATTAATGTTTCTTGATAAACATGTTTTATATCTTGTTCTATTAGAGGGGAACAGTGGTACTAATCATTGTAGGTCAAGGGTCATCTTACATTCCCATATTTATCATTCTAAGATCATCTATGTTGGTGGAGACACCTTCCTTGACTGAGCGAGGTGATTTCCTAATATCATCCTTATCTTCTTCCATTTATGAGTCTATGAAGACATTTTCAGGTGAAGAAGGAAATTTAGGGCTTCTCTATAACTATCAGGGTGAGGGATACCAAGAGATGATACACTATCATCCCTAACTATCAGAGTTATTGTAGAGAGATGTTAGAGATGATTTTATTTTACATTTTCCCTTAACAAAAAAGGGGGCTTAGACCTCTAGGGAATGATCTTATACCTTGACTACATTTATTGGGGGCACAGAGTTGTTGTTGATAATACATTAGGGAGTCATAGCTGTGGCCCCCAATCCATTAGTGGTTGAAACCAATATATCACCATCATATACTATTGGTTTCTTACCTCCCTTATTATTGAAAAATTCATCAGTATATATGGTGCCAAATGTCTCAATTAGGGAATTATCACCATGTAAAATGTTACCTATTCTATTAAAGGGGTACATGAAACACTGATCGAATGATGATTGTACTGCAAAGTTTCAATAGATCCAGGGCCTCCTAATAATGAAATTATATGAGGTATCTTGCTGAATAACCATGAACTCATCATAAAATAATATTTTCACAAATTGGGAATCTATTTTGATATTTTGAAGAGTTTTTATCACACATATCGTACCCTTGAATGATCATATTTTTTGGATATAGGAACCCTTTGGGATATGTGAAACATCAGAGAGTTTGAATTGGGGTGTGAATCAAACCCAATCATTCTCAATTAGGTCCCTTTGAACATTAAAATTATTGAGCCTAACTAAAGAATGTAAAAGACTAATGTTTCCTTCAATGGCCTCTTCCTGGAATTGATTAGTTGATGAGATGGAAACATGACATTCTAAGGGAATAGACTCCAACTGATTGACCACGACTATAATGAATGATGTCCTGAACTCCTACGTGCACTCAAGGGCTTCGAAATGTTCCCTCCAAAGTTAATATTATTGAATGATGCATCAGGGTTTGAGATCTTATCTCAGACAATATATAGATGTATCGAAACATTGTACTCTTGTTCCAAAGGTTTAAGCTTCCTAATATGGGGTTCCTCAAAGTAATGCAGGTCAGGAATTCAAGATTTTTCGGTAGACAGGCCTAGTGCTTGAGTAGAATTTGAGGGTTTATCCAATTCTAGTGTTGCAGGTCTCACCTCCAGCCTTTATTCATAAGCGGATTGGATTGAACTCTTTCTAGGCATCTATACACGATAATCAGATGCTGGTGACTACTTTATGTCCCTAGGGCACCTCCATGGCACTTTTGGGCATGTTGGAGGGATTTCCTAATCATTTCAGCTATATATATGTCCTCTATAAGGATATGACTTAAATATTGGGTCCGACCACATTTTTGATGTCCCTTGAATCCTCATATTTAGCACATGAAGCCTCCTATTCCCTAGTTCTATGTGGAAAATGAAAATTTAGGGGCATATCGATCATCAGAGAAGGGGTATTCAAATTGTATCAGATTGACCAAACCAAATTGGATATTTTCTTCCAATGAGGATCCCATTTGTGGGGGTTGTTCCCGTGCTATGAATTTTTTAGGGAATAATTCTAAATGATTTATGGATTGTGTTGAATAAGAATATGATTCCTACTCTTTTGTTCCTTCTAAATTTTGGTGGTCACAACCACCTTTATGAGGAACTTATGATGTCTTCTTCTTAATTGGTGGAGCTATTGTAGGTATGTAAAACTGTTATTTCATGGCGGCATGGGCACGATAAACTATTTTTTAGGTCATCTAGTTTTCAAACTTTTTCACACATCTGGCTGCAAATTTCTTCAATCCACCATCTTATTTAGATCAAACAACGGTTATGAAAACCAACATATCTTACGAGGTGTCTAATTTCAATATTGAAAAATCAAACATTCCGTGAAGGATATATTTGTATATGAATAAGTCTTATATATTGTGACCTAAAATTCTCAGGTTGGGGATATGGTCAGGAAAATCAATGTGGTTGACCTCATCAGGCTTATTAGGCTATGAGAGCTATAGATGGATATCGTACATGAATGCTAATGAATAATCAAAGCCTTATTCATTTCTAAAAGAGTATAATCTGTTCATCCATTTTTAAAATCCAAGTGTCCATGATTTCTCTTTAATTCTAGGAAATGTGACTTTTTTGTTGCCACCACTTGACAAAAGTGTCTACGTAGATCAAAGCCTGTCTAGGATCATTGATGGGAATTAACACTATCTTTAGAGTGACAGCTACATTTATTTCATTAACTAGACATTTCCTGTATGAAATGAGCAGCAGTTGAGTTTTTTATTATTTTTACACTCATTAAGAAATTTATCCATTTTAGAAAAATTTTGAAATCGATATATATACTTAATGGATTTCAAAATTATCTGTAACTCATCCGTTTGATTTTTATCATAGAGATTTGGGAGGTTCTCTTCGAAGATTTGGTTGCTATGTGAATAGGTTAATCCTTTCCACCTCAATATGAAATAAGAAAAATTATTGTAATCACATTGTATTTATTTTTGAAGGATTAAATATCATTTTTTTCATCATTGTGGAACTAATTGGGAAAGGAAGTGATGAATAAGGTCTTTTGATCCTATAACAGATCCAACTAGAAGGCTGTTATACCAAAAACGTTTGTACCTATCAGAGTCCATATGAAACACCTCATATTTTTTCATTCATGTTGATCTTCAGGGCCCATCATCTGCACATATCTGGATATGAAGTGTGTGAGATGTAGTTTAGTGTCTCTTACACTATCAATGGTAGAGAAGGTGGGATTTCATATATTAGGTAGAGGTGGAGTATTAGCCACCCATTAACAAGGATGCACATGTGCTCATTTCCTTCCATGGTTTCCATTAGATTATTCAGGTACTCAATGATGTTATGGGACTCCATGGGTACTATTAAATGAGACTTCTCTAAGCCATTGGGTGTGGATGGGGGCTGATGAGGTTCTCCTTCCATCATATCCCATAGATTCTTGATTCCTCCTACGACTGAATGATTACCCGGGTATGGGAGAGGTGGTTTCCACAATAGAGGGAAGTCATGATATTTTTTTACTTCATCATTAATATAGATGGGATTTATATATCCTAGTCCATTATTATGCTCAGATTCCTCTATTGCTAGTGGAATATGGAGGGATAATATCCATATCTTCTTTAATATGATAACCAATAGGAATATTTCCCTAGATTTCCTTCTCATTGAGTTTACAGAGAGTTTGTATTTAAAGGTCATATTGAGATAGTTATTCCACTTTGGAATGAATTTAACCTATTCAGGTTGTTCATCGAGACATATCAAAACCATTCATTTTTCTGTTTCAGTGTTCTACCTGAGAGGTGGATGGTCGTTATCCATTAGTGCCATATTTTGGAGCCTTCTCTAATTGTCGGTGTGTGTAACCTCACGGGGTGTATCCAAATCAGCCTCCACATAGGGTAAATTTTCCATGATGCAGAAATGTAAATTAATGTCTTGATAAAATGGTTTTCATGTTGGTAGTGAAGACATTCATAGAGGCATTTCTAGAAATAATTATTGTTCAATTACATTCACCACAATATGCTGAATCATCACTTCCTTTTTTTTGGTTTTTATTTTCAACCATGGACATTTTGGGCCATTTTGGCTAGCGAACCCAGTGTGGTCAGATAATGATTGATGTAATATCTTCTCTTATAGTCCTATGAACATTGAAATTGAGGAAGTTTCTAGTTTTGTTTTTCATATGGGCCCTGACCAATAGACGATTGTCACATAGATGGAGGGATAGGATGGACAAAGACCATTATTCCTGTCAACCTAGAATAGATTTATTATCTCTGTTTTGATAATGATGATGAAAATTTACCTAGCCCTATATGGGGGGGGGGTCATATGGGGCTACAATTGGAATTCATTGGCCTTATTGTTCTGAATACAATGATTCCAGTCAGGGAAATAATGATCCCTTGGTCAAACATAGAGATTTAAATTCCCCCATCCCAGTGGGATGGGGTTGATCTAGAATTGGTGTTGATTCCCATAGGACCCTCCATTGGGATGATGAAAATGGATATTTTGATTGAGATATAAATTCCCACATCCTAGTGGGATGTGGTTCCCTGACAACTACCGAGTATATGTTTTGTTTATTTTTAGGAATTAATGATCTAAGGGGTGGAATAAGCGGTAGATATTATCATGTACTAGGGGGATACGTCCTCTCATAGATGAATTCTATAGTAGATAATAATATGGACCTTTTGATTTGGCATAGTTATGATCACATTGGAGATTAGTGCGATGGAAGCCCAATATAAGAAACACTGTTTTTGGGAGGTTGTCTGGTTGATCGAAACATCATTCTCTGTGTCTAAAATGAATTCTCATTCCTTTAAGGGGCCATGTTTAGTGTCCTTTTGGATATCCTGTCCCTATATTTGTGATTTCTAGGAATCATTGAAGTGGGATAATTTTGTTGTTGTGACCAACTAGCCCAAGCATTATTAAGGCCCCTAATTTCTCCAATGGTTATATCATTGTAGGATGACAAATCTAAGGGGTTCTGCTGTTCTAGAGGTGTGACAAAGTGTAACTCTCCTTATTGTTCCAATCCTTGAATACAGATGCATGATTTGGATTTAGAGATCAATTTCAACAGTGTCATGATGCAATAGAAGAATGTGTATTCAAGATTTTCACCGTTCATTTCCAATTTTGGATAAAAGGCCATGGAGATTATAGTCGGGTCTAGCTGACAACAGTGTATATTGATTTTATGAAGGTTACACTCATATACAGGATAAGGGAGATGCCAAACCCTCATTTTTTGTTGATTATCCCATATTTTTTGGCATAGATAATGTATTTAATCCACTTTTAACATCTTTGGGATCTCATAGTCAGAAGTAGAAAGGGAGGAGGTCTTGATGGGGATGTTTGTTTCAGCTGACTCCCTCTATTATCTGTTTCATCCTTCTGCTCATCATACTAACCTACCTCTATCTGGCCCGACCATATATTATGGCTCTGATGTTTGCCTACTGATGGAAGTGGAGCGTGCCTGGAATTTGATGAATAATCATATATAATTGAAAATTATGTGTTAAGAACTTCTCTATACAATGGTGTAAGAGTTTTTAACACCACTATTTATGGAGGTGTCTAGGAAAGGGGAGGATTTCCTTTTGCTCAGGTGATATCATCGTGGTGGTGTTGTGAGTGGTGGAAAAAAGGTGTAGAGAACCTTGTGATCCATATTCAAGCATCCCTGAGGAGGTATATCATGGTAATGAATAATTCTTCTTCCACATAGATTGAGATTCGACGGACCCTTATGGTATTGAGAAGGTGTCTCAAACAACCCCAAATACACAGAAATTGAGAAGATTAATAATTCATGACATGTTTTTCATTGTAGATGGAATATGATGACCCAAATTTTGGAATTATCGAAGGATATTATCCTATTGTATGACAGTTGCTAGAAATTTATATAACCATATGCGGATGTGGAAGTAGGATCCCACTACTGAGAAGATGTTGTATCATTCCAAAAACTAACTCATTAATGACAGGAATATGGGACTCTCTTAAGGCATGTTCCATTCTAAATTGTTGAGCCACAGTAAAGATAGGAGTATGATCCTGATCTTGACCCTTCAAGATATGTTTTTTGTCTTTCTAAGAAGGATTATGAGCATTCCATGAAGCATGTTCCTCCCTCACATGGTGAGAACAGATTCGAATTGGAATATAGGGCTAGTAGGAATATTAATTCCTTAATAAAGTATTCTAATGGACCTTAGGAATGAGATAAAGGTTATGAGAACCCTCTTTCATTTTCATGGAATGATGTTGGAATAGTTCTTCACTAGAAGAAGTACTACAATTATACTAGCATTCATGATCTGATGTAATATTCCAATCTGATTCACTGAAAAGAATATGAGCCTATCTGAGCCATATACCACACTCACATGGTCAGAATAGGCCTGAATGTGCAAATATGCCCGATACTAGGCCTTTGGAATATGTTACATGACTTATTTGATGGGAATATGAGAATGTCTTAAGGCTTGGGCCCCTATTGACTGGTGAAACCCATCCAGAATGGGTATATGATCCCTATAACATACTTTTGGAATATGCTATTATTTTTTTCAATAGGATTATTCCCCTATCATATGGTATGTTCGAATCTCGCATTATGAGACCCAGTTAGAACCGTAGTTTGAGCCCAGTCCAATGCATAATCTGTTATCATAATATTACAACAATCTTCCTTGATGGGAGAAATACTCTATGCATGCTCCAATACAACCACTTGTTCATAGTGACCAGAGTGTTGAGTTTCTCTAGAAATGAGGATAGGATTATGTGCCTAACCCATTGTCTGAAATAGTTCTTGAATTTGATAGAAGATTTTATTTTATATTTATAAGATATTAGGGAATTTTATATAAGTTTGATCCTAGATATAACCCTGTTGTTCAGGTGCCTCCTAGGAGGTCCACGAATCAGAATATATCTTATAAATCATTGTTCAATCACTCACATTTGGGTTTCCATTCATCTAGTATTCACTGTAAACCCCCAATGGTTCCACAATCTATAACTGGGCACATAACTGCTTTTCAAAGGCCATTATTCTGCTATGTTTTCAGGTCCAATGACTTTTGGGGACTCACATTGGTCAAGAGGATGAGAGGTTATGATAAAATTACCCGTTTAGGGGGAAGTTTTCCCTACTATGGGGCACTATTATAGATTTATGATATTTTTATGGATCTCTCCCAAGTCTTGATACCAGACTGGTAACCCAAATGAATCTATCATGGGTCAATTATCTTTCATTTTCAAAAGACATGTGTCTTTTTAGTGCATCCATATATATGTATATGATGTTCTCTATAATTTTCCAATAATGGAATATTTCTTATGGGTAGAAGATGTATTACCAATAGATTTGGAATGTGTTCCCAAACAAGGATGTGATTAGTATATCTAGGAGGGGATTGAGCCATTATGGTGCATCCTACATATCCTAGCAATTTTAGGAATCAAAAACCACATGGGTCATTTGGTCCATGCAGTTTAACATCATGTGAATAGGAATTATATAGGTTCTTTGGGACATTAGGTGATCAAGATCGAGTCTTGGATGGAAATCCTATGTATCCCATTTGGGGTGAGATTTAGTGTTTTCATAGTTTAGTTGTTTAAGGGCTTATACAATGCGATTCCCTCATCATTATAGAGACTTATGGGGAAAATGATATGATTATTTCAGCTCCATAATCCAACATAATCTATGCTCTGTTTGAGAAATAAGGGATGAAAATTGATAACTTTTTCATTGCTCATGATGTGGGAAATATGTACTGTTATTTCTCTTAGAGGATTTATTATAGAGATCAGGCCTCAAATAGTTGTCATGTGTATACTTGTTGTGCTAGGAATAAAATTTATTTTAGTTTATTTTATTTCATAGTATGTTGATAGATGAGGTAGTGTAATCATCCCATGGAAATGATTGGGTCCTGAAGGTCAACTTGGAATTGAAATATGTCTTACAATAAGATAGAAATTTATTTTAGCTTAGGAATTAAGAATGAATCCTATGTATCTTGATTATTGTAGGAATTAGAAATCTCATAGTTCAATCACGCCATTGTCATCCTTATCATGTGAATGACCTCGAGTATGTCTAGTAAACCATGGACATATTAGTAGTCATGGTTCACTCCTATAGAAATCTTATTATACAAATTCAATCCCATGGAATTCTTTTTACTCAATGTTCAATCCCAATACCATCTTATTCTATCTCATGAGATATACATCTATACCCAATTAATTGGAGGGAGATATAGGTCCAAACAATAACATAATGAAAAAATACAAACATGTCCAACAAGACTATAAACAATCATATAATAACCCTGAAAATTATATGGGTATCATAAACATGTAATAATATAATAACATTTTTAAAAAGATAAAGGTTTAATAATAATATTATCAAAATAATAACCTGAGAAATGAAGTGGGTTTCAAAATAAAATAATCCATGAATGGGAAATAGGTTTCATAAACATCATTCCATCAAAAAAATAAGCAATTTAGAGAAATAATATGAATGGAATCATTGAAACATTTCCCTATAAAGTCATGAGTAACACCAATAGATTTACTCTTATATGGGAAATAATTCTGAAATATCCGTTAAATGCATTTAATGTGGAAAATATCCTTTTTGCAAACATTTTTGAATTTTTTTTTGAAAACATATAATATATGTTTTAAAAAACACATAAAACATTTTTTAAATATATTTTCAACGAAAAATATCTTCAATGATAATTAATAAAATGAAAAAACGATTTTTCAAATAAAACAAATTTCATCCCGTAGAGAGAAATACAGTTAGATTTTTCTTAAATGAAATTCCAAATTATCATATCTACCAAATAGTAGAAAAATTGTATAGTGACATAGAGATATATTAAATAAAAATATGAGAAGAAAATTCACCAGTGTTATTGAGATATGGATTTGTAATATTTCATCAATGGGAGAAGAATCCAAAACAATCCCAATAAATGATGATTTGGTTTCAATAAACTCTCACAACATGGTAACTTGGGATCATAATATAAATATAATAAAATTGTGTTAAATAAATATTAAAAAATAATTAAAAAATAAATTCAGGATATAACATGTCATATATAAGTATGTACACATTGAAGAATAATGTAGGTTCATAACAAATCATGTCTCTCAACGAATTAAAATTTAGACAAAATAATTTTACAGATTTGGTTTATCTTGAAACAAAAACCCCCAGAAAGAAAGATAATGGAATGAATATATAAATACCCATAAATTCAGAAATAATAATCGTATAATTCACTCATTTTATGTATATACACTACTTAAAAGAAAATAGTGGTGAACCTGGCATATATCTCATAAATACAAAAAGTGAGATGAAATTCTGTTACCTTTTGCCTTGACTCTCGTTATACTCATACAATATTCCTGTAAAATAAATGTAAGTTTATTATAAATATTTTAGAGAAAAATATTCTTATATAAAAAATGATATATTTTTTATTATGACATTATATTTCTCTATTATTAACAATTCCATGTTAATGTTACACTTCATGTAATATCTGCTTTGTTTTTCACATGTGTGTTAATTTGTTATGTCATTTATCCTTATACATAAATAGTGACTTTAAGAAAGTAAAATTTTATATAAATATCAATTATATACATTATATTTTTATTTTAATAATCTATATAATATAGATTTATGAAATTTAAAACACTATTCCTTGAGATGGTAGGTCGTACGTAGGCATGAACGTTGTTTCCATTTTATTGATGGTTTGAAAGAAAGAAAGTAAATATTATATATATAAGTGTATATTTATCATTATTCTAGTAGATTTATTATATTATATATATATATATCATATAATTTCACCAATATCATCTTTAATACATTCAATGTAGAGTGTCAACGAATCACAATTCTTTGAAGAGGCAATAGTCCACACATCCATAGACGATGTTATCATATTTACACAACTTGTACCGTATAAATGTATATGTTATAAAAAATTTAAAAGCATAAATAAATATTAAATATCATATATATAATATATAATTATCATTTCCTTCATTATTACAAACCTTGATATTATGTAATGAAAAAATGAAAAACATGGTTTTGTGAGGCGGTAGTTTTCCATACACAAGAACTATAAGTTCATTAACCAACAGATGTAAGTCTATATAAGTGTTGGTAAAAACCTTAATATAAGAATATATTGGAATATATAGAATATTTTTGTTATTATATAATCATGGAATGATGATAATTGAGCTGGTACAGAAAGAAAATAAACGAAATGATCTTGAGGAAGGATGTTACCTCTTATTTGGGTGATTCCATTTTGGTTTTCACCAAAGGGGATTCTTGGTTGGATTTATGTCCAAAGTGAGGAAAAAAAGAGAAATTAAGGGTTTTTTAGAGGATATTTTATCAGATTCTAGATGATGAAAATTTATTGAGAGGTTTGAGTAAGTGGGATTGGTGAGTTTCTTTTTATAGTGGAGGAAGAGTGACATTCATATAAATTAATGAAAAGGGAATTACAACAACTTTTTACCATGTAAAGTGCCTCCAATAAGGATAAAAACACCATTCAACTTATAATATGGTCTATATATGGAATTATAATATATTTGGGTCATGTTTATAGGTTTTCCCCTTCATTTTAAGGCTTACTCCATTGTTAAGAATTATTTTACTTCAATCGTTGTAATTAATTTTAAATTCATTCACTAATCATTTTTGTCAAAAACTATGTTCATGTTATTGGGATATATAAATTATTATGATTCCAAATATGAAATCCATTTTTCAAAAATCCAATCATATATGTGTCATTAATTGATTTAAAATTAATCCTATAAATTGGACGACACTATAGATTTTTAAGGTTAAAATGATCAAAAGATTGATAAGTTTTTACAAAAATTCAATGAGAAATTGGTTCCGAGTACCTAAATTGGATTAATTGCTTCTTATTCGATCTAATTATAATTAAAAATAAATTTAAAAATAGGTTAAATATATAAAAATTATATATAAAAAAGTAATTTTGAATTAAAATGTAGAATTTTTCACTATTCACGGAAAAATGAAGTTCGTCGAAAAAATCCAAAAAATTCACACTAAGATAATTTTATTTATTAAAAATGAGGATTATTTTATCAAATTAAATTTATAAAAGTTTCTAAAATTAATATTTCTGTTTTTCATAAAAGGGTATGATGATCAATTCTTTTGAGGAAATTTTATTTTTCAACATATAAGGACTTTACCCAAAAAATATTTTTCATTATCAATATTTTGTATTTACATAAAACCATTATAAATAGTATTTTAAAATTACTTATTACTATTTATATTAATAATTTTAACCAATAAGTTATTATTATCTTATTCAAGTAATTATCATAATGAAATAGTGTTTCTTAGAAACTTGTTGTTGCATGTAACATTTTCCAAGGTGTTGTTGTGTGTAGGGGAAGACAAGTTAGTGTTTCATTTAGCATAATCCAAGTTGATGTTAGTTGAAATAAATGTTTGAATATTTTAATTAAATAAATTAATGAAAATTAATTTATTTTAGGAATAAAAATAAAAAAGGTTCATAGACCTTGGTGTGTTACATTCTACACCCCATAAAATGAATTTCACCATTGAAATTTATCATTCTGGTACGAAAAATGAGGACAATTATACTTCATCAAATACTCAAGTTCCCATTAAGATTCCTCAAAATTATGATTTCTATAAAAAAATCAGGTTGGGGGTCTCATTTCATAGAACATCTTTTGTACAATCCATAATTTCAACTGGTTGTTCATCGTAAGAAAGATCCTTCTCCTGTGGTATGACCTCTGAGTTTAGTACATGTGAAGGGTAATGTATGTACTTCCTATAGAGAGATAGATGGAACACATCATGGACTTGATATATAATTGGAGGATGTTCCAATAGAGTGTCTACTAACCCGATATGACAAATAATTTTAAAGGCATCGATATACTTTGGGATTAATTTCCCTTTATTCCAGAATCACGTAACCTTATTACAATAATATATTCATAGAAATACCTTCTAGCTAACATAAAATTCTATATTTCACAACAAGTTATCAGTATAACATTTCTGCTAACGTTATTTTTCTTTGATTTTCTGCTGAAAGGATCAAACATTATCGACCATTTATTTAGCTATATAATGTCCCAATATCTTTCTTTCTCTGACATCATCCCAGCATGTTGGAGCTCAAAATTTATTACTATAGAGGTATTCATAAGGGTCCTTCTGAAATATGGAGAGAATTATATTATTTTATTAAAACTCAAATAGAGGAGGTTTTTTATCCCATGAACCATGAAAATACAATGAACAAGATCATAAAATATACTCTATGGTTTGATTTTTTCTTTCCATCTCACCATCCATTAGAGGATTCTATGTAGTAATGAAACTCAATTCTCTATAATGTTATCATTGAAGGTATCTCCCAAATTTTTAGGCAAACCACATATCTCGATAATATATAATAAAATATAGTACTCCGAGCAATCCTACCCCTTATGTAATGTATATCTTGGCAGGCTGATCAAGAGGGAATTATTCTATGATAGTGAAGAAGTGTGATGCCTTTGTAAGGTGATCAAATACCACTCATATAAAATTTATCCCTATAGATATTTTTGTTAGTCTAATGAAAAAAATCCATAGCGATGTTATCCCATTTCCATTATGGATTTGGAAATGGATTCAACATCCCTTTAGACTTTTTCCTTTAAACCATAACCTACTATCATACAAAGAAATGAGAAACAAACTCCACAAACTCCCCCTTCATTCCATCCAACCAAAATTATTATTTGAAGTACCTATAAATCATCATGATTCCAGGATTAATAGATAATGTGGAACTATAAGCTTCTTCTAATAGTTCC
This sequence comes from Viscum album, assembly GCA_963277665.1. NCBI lineage: Eukaryota > Viridiplantae > Streptophyta > Magnoliopsida > Santalales > Viscaceae > Viscum > Viscum album. Next base: position 250,775,498 of record OY728128.1, on the reverse strand, counting down.
ATATTCAAATTTGGTATAGAAAAACACATAAATAGTTCTTGAGCCAGATCATTCAATCCTAATCAAGGATAAACATAATAATATTTACATCCTTATTTTGAATTTCAACAACTTCATTCAGCTCCTCCTTAATGTTAACATTGAGAGGGGTTTTAACATTTATTTTAGAAAGATATGATTTCCCCCATACATCTATATTTCTATCTCTATTATATGAAAATCCAAAAATATTGGATATTTTGTGATCCTCATCAGTGATAAACTAGCATGATCCTTTTGAAAAAATTCTTCATCCACTTAGTTTTCTTTCCCATGGTGGTAATATTTTGGGAAATCATAATCCACTATCAGATCTAACCATCTTTTTTAAGTCATGTTTTAATCCATCTATATGAATATATGTTTTAGAAATTTATTATTGATATATATATATATCACACAATTCTTTATAAATATAATTTCTCTATTCCTTTAATGAAAAAATTACCACTGTTAACTCCAAATCATGAGTTGGGTAATTTTATTTGTGAATCTTCAACTACCCTGAGTCATAAGATATAACCTCAATTTTCCTCACAAGAACACATCCTAATATTTTATTGGATGCATCAGTAATGAATACAAACTCTTCACCACTATAATTTAATGTTTTCATAGGTGCACTAATCAACCTTCACTTCAGTTCCTTGAAAGTTTCATCACATTCAAATTTTCAGATGAACTTAGAACCCTTCTGAGTTAACTTGGTCATAAAATATAATTTTATGATAAATTATCCAAAACTGTCAATAATATCATAATAAACTAATAAATTATGGAACTTATAATCATTGGTTGGTTTATGACATATTTCAACAGCCTCCATCTTTTCTAGATCCACTGCAATACCCTCTCTTGAGATTATATAACAAAAGAAATGAAATATTTTGGCCTCAAAATAAACAATTTATAAATTTTTAATATATTTTATACATTTTAGGGTATTTATTATAATTCTCATGTGGATTTCATTCTCTTACTCTCTATTTAATTGATAAGGATATTATCTATAAAGACAACAACAAACCGATTTGGGTAATACCTAAAGAATATAATTTAATTCAATGAAGATAACATGGGAATTAATAATACCAAAAGGTATTAATATATATTCCTAGAGTTAATACCTTGTATGGAATTCCATAATGTTTATAACCTCTTTCTTGAACCTCAATTGATGATTTCCAAAATAATGATAAAATATCCAAAAGTATTGATCTCTTCACATTTGATAAAAAAGTTGTCAATATTTGGAAGATGATACATTTTATTGATAGTGATCTTGTTAAAATGTAGATAATCAATGTCCGGTCATGTTGATTCAATTTTTTTCAAAAAAATAACATGTTCCCCCCATGTTTACATGAATGGTTGAAAGAATTCATTATCAATGTTTTCCTGGAGTTTCTTCTTCAATTCCTATAACTCAATCAAGGAAATTCTATAAGGTGCCTTTGAAAATGGTGACGAACCAGATGTGAGTTCTATTGTGAACTCAACATCACAATTCACTGAAGGCAAGATAACTCTTCTACAAAGATATCAAAAAATTTCCAATCAATAGGTATATCAGAAATGTCAATTTTCTCCCCAACCATTTGAGATAAAAAACCCATTTGAATGTGAACTGATACCCATACATTGGACACAAAATCCATAGAACGTTCATACTTATTTTATCATTGATAAAAAGTTTTAGGTTGGTTTGAAATACCAAATTTATCTTCCCTTCCTCAAAAATTTATGTTGGAATTATGTTGAGAAATCCAATCCATGCCTATGATGGCATCAAATTCAACCGTAGGAATAATGAAAATATTTTCATGAAGCACATTCCCACAATCTTCAACTAGAGAAAATTTATTGACATGTGATGATATCATCATACCATTAGGGGTTTTCAATAGTAATTCCACATATAATAATTGTGATGTAATTTTAACAACATTATTACATTCGTTAGGCATGAATGATGGGTAGATCTATAATCATATGAGATATTAGTTGTTTTAGAATAGATGGTATGTGTACATTTCACCACAACATTACTGTACCCCTCATCATAATTAGATATTGAATGAAATTTCCCCTTTTTCTTTCTGTTAAAAGGTTTCTTACATCGATCATCATCCCCAACCCTTGGGTTTGTGCACTATTTAACATAATTTCCATTCCCTATACACTTGTATCACAAAAGAATCATAGGTGTATTGTATGAAGAAATTTCTCCACTCACACTGTTAATTATCTTATTCCCATCACTTTGCAAATAAAATATTTGATGGCCTTCCCTTCCATAATTAAGAAATATATTAAACCCCTTAATGAAATTTTCTCCATGCTTCTTACCATACATATAGATTAAAGTAATGATCATATTCTTCTTATTGTGGTTTTTAGATTTTCCATTTAACTCCATATTTATTTTCATGAAAAAATTATGAGATTGATACATCAATAAAACCTACATTTAAACCATGGTTGTACAATGTAAAATCTATTCAAGGATACTAAGATATACTATAAAAAACTCCCTTTTTAGACTTGGCTTTAATCCACTAATGACATATCAACTTATATTCACTTTGGAAGATAATCATTAAATCATACCAACCAAGCCTTCAGAAATTAGCCTCATAGGTAACAATAGAATCATCAACCATTTTATTTAAATAAATGTACAGTTTCTCCGTCTTTGAATGAAGAATTTGAGGAGATTAGTTAATAAAAAATATTTTCTTGAACTCGTCCCAGTCCATGGATTCAATTTCATCCTACATCCTCTTATTATTCATTAGAGTGAACAACTAGTACACTTTATCTTTAAATTGATAAAAGTCATGAATTAATTCTTCATGCGCAAAACACTAGACAATAGAAAATAACATTTAAGTGGTAGTAGTCCATTTTTTAGAAAAAAGAGGATCTAAAGACCCAATAAAGGAATGTGGAGGTTTCCTCATGAAGGACTCAATGAAATTTTGTCCCCTACTTTTCACATTTGGAAGTCAAACATTATTAAACAAAAAGTCTTTTTTCTTGGATTTTTAAAATGACCACTTTGTGTTTTAGGGATAATGAGAAAAAATTACTCGAAAAATCATGTGGGAACAACTGGGTGAGACGAATTCAAAAAAAAATCAAAAATAAAAAAACTGAGGAGATTGTGAACTGGGATACACCCATATCACCAGAAGTCACATCAGCTTCCTTAATCACACACCATAGTTTCCATTACCATAAAAAAACATCATCATCATCACTGAAATCCTTTAGGACCACTAACACAATGTTCATCATCATTATCAACCATATGTAATGGGTTCGATTAAAGGAGAGAACAAAATGATAAAATCAACAAATAACCTCCCATGTATTCATATCTTCATCACTGAACTCTGGAATTGCCATAATAAAATAATCCTAAAAAAACTTTGTATACTTAGAAACATCTTCAATGATCCATTCTCCCTATCGGAGACCATAAGACTCTCAAACCCCACCTCCCTGAACTTCCTTGAAGAACCTTCTACCAGAACACTTGGGAAAGGAGTTTGAGACCATGATGTTAGAGAAGGGGTGAGAATATAAAGGCCTTGGTAGGGGACCTTGCAAAAAACTACATTTTTGACCATAGGGGAGAAGAATAAAAACATCAAAACTTCAAACCAAAAAATAAAGAATAATGAACAAACCAGTACCAGAAAGAACTTTTCCTAGAGAAGGATCATACATAAAAAACATAACTATTCTATATCTTATAAGAGAAACCGATAGGATAAAAACATATGAAAAAAGGACCAATAATAGAATTGATAACCAAACCCAAAAAGAGAGAAGGATCTAAGCTGAAGAAAGCACAAGGCCTAAATCGAAGAAGAACCAAAACTGATACCACTACTAGCCTCCATATAGCACCATTCTATGTAGTCCCAAATAATAAATCAAACTCAACCACAGTGGAGTTGAACACGATGGGTAGGTTAACAAGGTTAGTGGAGAAGAAGGTCATCGATCATCTCCACCAGAATTGACCCATGATTTATAAATCTCCAACACATAGGCTTAGAATGTGGGTATGATGCATAGTGATAGACTGATAGAGTGGCAGTGAGCATTGTGTGATTCCCACACCAGAAACATGCATCAGTCGATATGGGAGAATAAGAAAGAGAGAGAAGGGATAATAATGAACTAGGAAAATAAAGGAGATGCATCACCATCATGTAGACCCTTAAAACTCTAGGATAAAGGAAGACGAGGCATTAGGAACTCCATGTTCTAGGCGAATGTAGATCCATCCATACCATATGTCAATCATGACTCATAGCCTGAGAAATATGTGTGAGCATAGAAATGATATTTTTCATTCCATATCCTATAGAATTTTGGTACATAGGAGGAAAATCATTTCATTTTCCATTGTAATCACCCTTAATAGGGTTCCTTTAGCTTCCAACCATGGACTAAATCCAAAAAGTATAGAGTATGAAATATTTTTCATAGTGGGACACCACGTAATAATGAAGAACCGCTTATATGATCTATATATTATGATACATACCTTAATCTATGACACATTAGGATCGTCATAGGTTATTCATAAACAACATATATTTAAATAATTCCTGATGGTTCATGATGTGTTTATGAATTCCTGAAGCATATCCCATGGGAGTGTCATACTAAGATTGCGGCACGGCCCATTTCCATGCACCAGGTTATGATGATTCAGGTCCAACACAACATTTTGGAGTGTTTACCCCTATTTACATCATTTTTAGATCCACATAATCTTGTAGTATCTTGATAGGGATGTATTATTTGGAAATCTCTCAATTTATCCTTTACCCAAATTCGAGGACATTTTCTAATACTTTTCTTAATACTTTGACTTATCCTTAGACATTTTTAGGGTAATCACAATAGTTTCCTCACAATAGAATCCATAGGATAACTAAACATAGATCTTAAAAAAAACTTTACTACCCCTATCGTTTCATATAATAACATTACATCAATTTTTTGGACTACATAAAACATTATACAAATAGATTCGCAAAGGTTGTATTATTCTACTGCATTTGGAAACATGGAAAAATTAAAATCGATACATAAGTGAGCTACATACTCTCCCAATAGGTCCTTTATGACAAAAAACCTTCTTATACATATCATTAATAATACATATCCTTAAAAACTAGAGAAAGGAGACATAAAAATGGGTGATCTCAGATGCTTAGTAAGGGTAAATAAGGGAGATGTGTAAGCATAATTATGAGCATAAGGGTCTAGTAACAAGATCCTAAAAATAGAAGGTCGAAAAATATATATAGAAGATCATAAACAATAATCATGGAATAAATATTGGATGTTCATAAGACAGGAATCATAAGGAATTAATGAACATAAGATATAAAATCATAGAAAAAAGAATAATATATGTTATTGTAGCATACTCATAATAATATCAAATCATTTCCACAATAGTCACAGAATCACAAACACAACCATATTTTTAGTATTTTCTCACTCCCCATAATATCTTGGTAGTCATAGTCGACTCCCATAACAATATTAGCAGTATAAGTTCACTCTCCATACCATCTTGGTAGTCATGGTTGACTCATATGGAAAACATTGTAGTCAAGGTTCACTCCAAAGACCATCTTATTCTGTCCCATGATAAATAAATCATTACCCAAAAAATTGGAGGGAGATATAGGTCACAACCATATCATAATTAAATCATACATAAGTGTTCTCCAAGATCATAATCAATCATATATCAACCCATGAAAGGAAATGGTGATCATAAACTGGTAACCATATCATAACCATTGGAAAATGATATAGGTTTCATTATAATTTTATTAAAATAACAAACCATGAAAAGAAGTGGTTTTCAAAATTATATAACCTGTGAAAGAGAAAAAATATTCAAAAACATCATTCCATCAAAAAATTAACCATCCAGTGAAACAATATGAATGTAAACATTGAATCATTTCTCTAGAAAGGCATAAGTAACACCAACAAATGTCATCTTAGATGGGAAATAATTTTGAAATACATTATAGAAAAATGTCATTAAGAAAATATCCTTCCAATATTGAAAAATATCCTTTTATAAAATAAAACATATTTGGTAACCTTTTTCATTGAAAAATGATTTGAAAAAATATAATGGTTGTATTGAAAAAACATAAAACATTTTTAAAATAATTTTTTAATTAAAATAATCATCAAATATCATTTAAAAAAATTGAAAACATTATTGAAAACATGGTTTCAGAAATAAAACAAATTTACAACTGAAGAGAGAAATATTGTCAGATGTTTTTAAAAAATATTTTATTAATTATATTAAGTACCAAATAGTGAAAAAATGAATCTCTAACATAGATATATATTGAATAAATATAGGATAAGAAACTTCATGAGTTTTCTTGAGAGATGGATCATATGATTTCATCAATGGGTGCATAAACATAATCAATCCCAATAGTTAATGAGCCTATTTCAATAAAATATTTCCACATGGTAACTTGGGATCATACTCTCCATGTAATAAAATTGAATTACATGAAGCTTAAAGTATCATTAAAATATGTGTTTTCATGATATAACATTTAAAATGGAATTATATAAACCTCGAAAAATAATGTATGTGCCTGATAAAACATGTGTCCCAAAGAAGTGAAATTGAAACAATAGTATCATACTGATTTGGTATCTTTTAAAATAAAAACCCCATGGAGGAAATATCATAAAATTTATATCTAAATACCCATTTAATTATGATTTTGAATCCTAGAATACATTTTCTTGTGTATTAATTTTTTATATATTTGGTCATTGTAAATATATTATTATTTCATGAATGAAACCCATGATATAAAAATAATTTATATTTATTATATATGTAATATAATAATAAATAGAATATTGAATTATGAAATGGAATACACCGTTCATGGAGACGATATGTCATATGAATGCATGAATGTTGTTTTTGTATTATTGTCTTATTGAATGAAATAAAATAAATGAAATATATGTTTATATATGAATATATATATATATATATATCATTTTTTCATTAAAATGATTATATATTATATATATCATATAAGTTCATTAATCCCATAACTAATACATTTTATATAGATTATGAATGAATCACATTGCATTTAGGAGGGAGTAGTCCACACATCCACAAATGATGTTATCGTATTTACACATGATAGAAAGTATAAAGGTATGCGTTATAAAAAACTTCAAAAAACGTTAAAAATGTAAAATATCATAAAAATATCATATATTAATATATTTTCCATCATAATTCTCTACCAAGAATGTTGGTAAAGGAAAAAATAAACAACATCGTTTCGTGATGTGGAAGTTCTCTTACACAATAAATGTATGTCTCTTTCCCATTAGATGAGGTGTGTGTAATTTTACGTTGAAAACCTATTATATAAACATCTATGTATATATACGATATTGTTTTTATTATATATTCTTGTAATTATGGCATTTGAGGGGTGGAAAAAGAACATGAATGAAAGGATCTTGAGGAAGGATGTTACCTCTTATTTAGATATCATCTTTTAGGTTTTCACCAATGGCATTCCTTGGTAGGATTTATGCACAAATGTTGGTTCCAAGGTGGAACAAAGGGTTATTTAGATGAAAATTTTAGTATATTTTGTCCAATCTAAATATCTTGAGAGGTGTGAATAAGTGGGATGATTGAGTACCTTTTTATAATGGACGAGGAGTGACATTCTTATAAATTTTTCAAAAAAGAATTCTACCCACGTTTTCCCATGACAGGTTCCTCCAGTAATGAGATAAATTCTATCCAAGGGATGATAGGGTTGAAATGTGGACAACTAATGGATTTTGAAAAAGTGTATATGTTGTTTGGACCTTATGTATTGGGCTTAGTCCATTAATAAGAATAATTTTTACATTAATCATTGTAATTAATATTTAATTCATTCAATAATATTTATTTTTCAAATACTATGTTGATAATAATAGACATTAAAAATTAATTTGATTCCTAATATGGAATCCATTATTCCAAAATCTAATAAAATAATTGGATGAAATTAAATTAAATGTAGTACTGCATACTAGACGACACTGTAAGTTTTTAAATTAAAAATGATAAAAAGGTTAAAAAGTTAATATATCAAATTTCTATGTGAAATTGATTCTAAAAAACTAAAATAGATAAATTTATAAATAATTTACCTAATTAAAATTTAAAATCAATTTAAAATTTAATTTATGTATTTAAATAAATTATATAAAAAATAAGTTTTGAATTAAAATTCATTATTTTTCATTACTCATTCAAAAATTATTTTCTCATAAAAATTACACAGATTCACCCAATGATAATTTTTACATTCAAAAATGATGTTTAGTTTTTCAAATGAAATTTCTAAATGTGTCTAAAATTAATATCATTTTTTTCTAAAACATACATGAAAATATATTTTCCTAAGAAAATAGAATTTTTAAACATATAATAACTTGAAGAATAATTAGATTCTTCAGTATAAATATTTTTATTTATATAAAACCATTATATAAAATTATTTTGAAATTAGTTTCTATTTTTCAAATTACAATGTTTAAAAGATTGGTTATAACTATCTCATTTAAATAATTATAATAATAAAATGATGTTTCATTGGAAGTCTGGGTTTCTTGTAACGTATTCCAGGTCTGTATTGCATGTAACACAACATATTTTTTTATGTATGTAGTTCTAGCCAATTCAATTCCATCTGAAAGGAATTTTTTAATTTTGGTAGTGCAATACATTTCTGAAAATTAATTTATTAGAGAAAATAAATGATAAAATTGATTATAAAACATAGAGTTTTACATAATAGGTATGAACACGTTCTTATATATAATTTTAAGTTCACTATAAAAAATTTATATGACTTATTTACTACTCTAATATATCTTATATTGATAAAATTAAATCAAATTAATAGCAAGAATAACATAAAACATCACTAATGATAAGTCAATAATTGTTTAAGAAAAAACTATTAAATATATGATGATAGGAATATTCATATTAGTTATTAGTGCTTTAATACTACCCCAAAATGTTTTACCAGATGTTATGAATTTATATATTGATATGTTATTTTCATTTTACATTATAATTTTATATATATAAATGAATGTGTACATTCAAAACAATAGAAGAAATTTTCATAATGAAATGAATAAAGTAAAGTATATGAAATAACCTCTATTGAGGGACCATCATCATCCATAGTATTTTCGTAATACAATGCATCACCATCATACCTCTGATCATGATGATTCCCACCTTGAGTAACTGACCTTGAACATTGGTTTTCATAATGACCCAACTCCATAAAACTAAAAAATCTCACAATTGGATAACTATTTAATTACCCATTTACTTTTTTATCACAACCATTTTCCATATAGTCAATTTCAAAATTTCTAATATTACCATATCAGTTAGTGATTAATAATCCTAAAAACATTAATTAAAATTACATTTACGATAGTTAGAGCATTTATTGGGATTACATATTGGATTCTTTAATTACTTATAAATTATTTCATTTAACCATTCCGACTTTATATTTTTTATTTTTATGTAATATGTAAGTGTTGGAAAACACCATATAAACATTCACAGTACATAAAAAACCCCATTATAATTTCTTAATTAATAAGAGGGAATTACACTTCAAAAACTCGATTTTAGACTAGTAGTAATTATATCAATTATAATCTTATAGTACGAAGTGAAATATAGTGTATACCTAGATAGTCTAATAAAATTTACTTCATATGAGTCCACTCAGTCTTATCCTTTTTTTTAAACTATATCAATTATCTTTCTTTTCTTTGTTTATGATCATTAGTAAAATAATTAACTAGAAAAATATGATTAATGTCCATCCAAACTATAGAATATATCTAATTTTTTACTTTTTATTTTTAATTAAATAACACCATTGATAGTATTCAACATCAAAGTGACAAATAGAAATACATTCCTTTTAATGCTCTATATATCCATAAACATTATATATATTATCCAATTCATTTATACATCCTTCATATTTCACCAGGTCTTCATATCCACTTAAATCCAAAGGGTTCTATTTAATTAAATTCTCCACATAAAATTTCTAACTTTATAAATAATTCAGTAACTCACATTCATCTATTCCAGAATCAATAGACTAAGAAAAAATGAAACAAAACATCCATAATCTGATATATTCAAACACTATTAGGATGCTGATTTATAGTGTTATTATCACCTAAAATCATTCCCATTAATTCTGTCATTTTTTTCTATCTATGAAAAACCATTTGGAATAGACATGGATTAGATAAAGCTAAATGCAAGTCATCAAAAGTTATATCAAGAAAATTTTAATAAAAATTATATTCTCATAAATGTTTCTTAACACCCCTATATGCTCTAAAGTAATCTATTCCATTTCAATAAAACCACTTATAATGCCTCATAACATAATTAACACATAATTTCAGGATTTATAATAAGGGATTAACTTTCTTATATTCTCGTGATATTTTAGGTTTAATGTTTTTGAGAATGAGGAAAAAAATTAAATAATAAAATGTATGCATCCAAAAAGTTTTTGTTTTTTCAATATAAACAAATCTTTACATTCACAAACCTATTTCATTAAAGTCACATTTATTTCAATTAAGCTGATCTAAAAAAAAAATTTTGATGTTTATATAGTTCTTACACATCATTAGATGTCATGGGATTCATTTTAAAAGATGGAATGAGAAAACAAATATCATTAAGTAATAACATTATGGAGGATACCTATTAGTCTAGTGAAAAATGAATATCCTGATACTATTTACCTTTATCAATATACATAGTAGAGCATATAAATAAAACATATACATGTATGGAAATCAATAATCTTTAAAAGATTATATTTTAAACCCAATGGAAGAAAATAAAGAAATGATGGAAATATTAGGTATATAGTAGCTCTTGAAATATTCATTGAATAATAAACCATTCACCATTATAATTTTATATTCTTCTCTTTCATGATAAAATCAAAATATTTCTATAATATCCCTTAACATGTTTGAAATAGGAATCATGTAGAATAATATTCAAAATCCATGTTAACATATTTTAAACCCATGTCATAAATAACTGAGGATTAGTTAATTTATTTGAAAAAATATTCCAGGTTATCCCTTTAAATATTGACCATCAAAGAATAATAATTATTTAATCTATTTTAATGTTATATCATGATTACCCATAACCATGTGATATATTAGGTCCACCCTTATTCATCTAAAATTCAAAAGTAATGTATTTGGAATCAAACAATTTTAATCTTTCAATTTTTCAGCATAAAACCCATAAAAAATGATTTTAACCTATGAGAAATTAATGTTACACTTTCTCATAATAATTCAAAGAAATATCCAATTATTTTGAAAGATCTATAAATGAAAAATTCCTAGAATAATGAAAATAATATATTCTTTAAAAAACATAAAAACATATAGATTAATGTTTTTAATGGATAACAAATTGTATTTTTTTAAAATTCAATCAATACATAATTATAAAAAAACATTATTTCCCACATTGGTAAAATAATGTCAAAATGACCTATATGGTATATATTTAATGTATTCAACGATAACAGTTAAAAATAAATCCATACTGATTTGGAAATGAATTTTAATAATATTTTTTTAATAAATAATAACATTCGTGGAACATTTTGAATAACATGGACAGGAATGAAAAATATTTGAAAAAAATACATTAAAACACAGTTTTAATGAAAAATCCCTCAACTTAACTCGCATAAAGCTTCATTAATTATCTAACTAATAAATAATAAAATTATATTAATTTGATAATTTTTTAATAACTTCTTTCACATTAACTTCATTATTATTATTCATTTTATTTAATTTATTACAATGTCTTATTTAGTTATTGAAATGTTTCTATTCATATTGTTCACTTTAGGGTCTTCTAGTTTATAACCTCAAAATAATATTTTTGTGTTAACCATGGTCAAGGGGTCATTTTCAAATCATCAAAATAATATTAAATAATTGAATATTATCCTTTATTCAATTTAAATAAAATCTTAAAACCCCCATATAAGGTTTTCATTAAAAAACAAAGTACATAGTTTCATATACATGTCTATCTGTACGTTTTCATGAACAACATCTTCATTTCTCAGATGATTTGAAAATAAATAAATACAAGAACATTTTACCTTTAAATATTTATAAATGTTGTATAAAAATATTATTTATTCATTATATCAATCTTTTTCACTATCTATTTTAGGGGATAATTTAAAACTAAGCACATCTCTTTGGGGAGGTGGCTTTCTTGATGTAGACATGAGTGATGTTTTCATTTTACAGTGAATTTAAATGCAAGAAATTATGTAATATAATATAATAATATAATAAAAAATACTTCACAAATAAAATATATTTTCATTTTGTCCATCATTTTTACCAAACATTTAACTCAGTGATGAAAAACAAAACACATCATTCATGGATGTGGTAGTCCACATGTTTGCACAAACAGAGTATACATTTACCATAGTTTTTAAAAAAATATGAAAAATAATCAATACATCAACATAAAACCAATTTATTATATGGAATATATTTTTGTTAATATATAAAAATGTTCGATGATGATTTTTAAGTAGGTATGACATAAATAATCATGAAAACACTTGGTTAAGAGTTATATGACTTCTTTTAAAACTCCGTGGGATAACACAATAAGCCTTATTGTTTTAGTAATTTAGTTAGTCTAAGAACCCTATGATATGGGGATTTATTTTAGTAATATATATATATGTCAAGATTTGGTTATAAAAAATATCATGTGGTCGGAAACAATTGGAGAAAAGATTCCATTTAATAAGTGAGGAGAGTGTCACTCTTGTAATCATTAAAAATTTTAAAATACTATAAAGTATCAATCATATAAATGTTGTTATTAGTCAATTAATGTTATAGGATGAGGGGACAAGGGTATAAATCCATTCATATAAAATATTAATTTTACATTTTTTGACATTATCAATAGGTTTACCCTTAATTAACCCATTCTACCCTTTTACAATGGTGACAATCTTTTTTCCAAGGGTACTATTAATGATGATAAATAAATAAAATAATAACATTTATAAAACTGAATATCTAACTACAAAAAAATGAAATCAATGTTAAAATTTTAAAATCAACATTCATCCAAAATTACTTTAAATATATGTGTGAATTCATGAGAAAAAATAGTTTTTAGAAAAAGTAAAATTTTAAGCATAAAAATGAACATATATCAAAATAAAATGTAATGATGATTCTGTTATAATTTATTAGATTATTTTTATTATTATGGATCTTAAGTTGAATTAAAAAAATCCCCAATTGAAAGGTTTCTTTTAAATTACTCTATTTATAAAAAATAAATGATATTTTTGATAAAATTTTCATATTTAATTATTCACGAGGAAATAAATATTTTCATAAAAACAATAAAAATACACCCTATTATAATTTTGATATAATGAAATTGAAAATTGTTCCCATTTTATAAAATTAAATTCCTAAAATTAATAGTTTTAAATTTTATTTATAATCATAAAAATCATGAAAAAATTAGTTATAATTGGCTATTTATTTTTTCAACTACATATTTTATTAATATAAGTACAGTGAATGTGACTCCCTAAAATATATCATGAATGTTAATAATTGAGGAAATTTATTAATTATTAATATTAACTATTATTCAAATAATTTGTTGATCCTTGGTAGGGATCATTAGATGGGATATGAGACATGATGTGCCCCCTTTGTGTTATTTCTAGGAAGATAGCGAGACCCGTGAAGAATATTAGATTATGACATATGAGACATATTGAGTAGGAATATATCAGGATAGGCATCAATACTGGTGTTATGGACATCTTTATAGAGTATCAATTCCCATGTTACGTGATGTATATGATGAACTATGATATTTCTATCCAACTCAAGGAAGAGGAGTACAATTATTTATATGGTCAGGTATGATTTTGTTTTTTCCAGTTTGGATATGAAACACTTTAGGTGTCTAATTCCCATTTTATGTGGAATAATAATGTTTTTAGTGATGATAAATGGTTTTATATAGATGATTCGTGTGATTATTGTACATATGAAGAGTTATATTAATTTTAGTGGGTTCTAACTCCTATAATGTCAAGATTTATATGGGGTTGATCTAGATCTAATGTAAAATTAATATGGAAGTAATTATAGTGAGTAATAATGAGATGTGTTGGGGTAGGTATTTAATTTTTTTTCTTCTATTTCATGTCATTAGACCCCATTATTTATTTTTCATATTTTTTTATACAATAATATTGTTAGAAATGATTTGATGGTCAGAACCTATTTGATATCCCAAATATATATTCATTATTCAATGATAACATGGGGCTTCAATTTTGGGTAAGATGATATAAACTAATTATCAATTTAGAAATCTAATATATATATGGGAACACCACTTGGACATTATATATAATGAGTAAGAGAGTTCTTACATACCACATTGGGTTATGGTAGTATATTTTTTCTCGATTATAAGAAGGTTAGTCCTAGCCTTAGTGGGTATCATCAATAAGTGTTTTCATGTGTTTATAACTTATAGATAAATTTTCATGTGTTTGGTTTTCATGTGTATATTATATTTTATTTTTGTGTGGATAAGTTTTTTTGAGTATTCAATTTCACTATCCTGATCCATTTGATCACATCCATTCTGTGTATCAGGGCATGTAAAGGAACCCTATGATGTCATTATTATCACCCCTTTTTCATGTACTAATAATGGGGTTTTATACTTCTGGGTAGTCAGTTTTTTAAATTTTTGGAATACGTATTATTGCAGATTTAATTTGAATGGTTGTTTCTATATCATATTACAGGGCGATGAATTAGAAAATGTTTGAAATATATGTTTTTTTAGAGGCTTATATACATTTAATTTTTAGTTATACATTATCTATATCATCTAGCGTAAAAGAATTATCATTAATTATACATTATGATGTTTATATGACTGCAATGATGCTACTGAACCGTGATTGATTCATCATATATACTTATTTGCTACATTATATTTTGGATTGTGTTTCCCCTTGCGAAATTGTTTTATTTCAACATTTTTTGGGTATTTTTATCATATTATTAGTCCATGTATACTTTTCAGTATATCTCATTATGAACCCAAGAAATTTTGTAGATGGGGAATATTATCCTTATAACTTCCAAAGGCCATAATCACTACCCTTTAGACTTTAACATACGAAGAGTAATGCCTTAGTTCATGTGGTTCCCCGATGCTCAGGTTTCATTATTATGATCTGAGGTAGGAAATTAATAAGTTGTTTCATATTCTACATTTTTTCGGGAAGAGTTAATTAAATTTGGTGATATAATATCAAAACGTGGGAGGTATACTAAGATATTTGGTAACTAAAATATATTTGGTTAAAACCCATGCTACCAAGGGACATTCATTGTTAGATTTAAGAAACACCGATTGATGAAAATATTAGACTGTGAATCAGAATATGGGATTGATAAGAATAAATATGAGTAACAGGGAAAATATAGGAGTTGATGAATTGTTCATGATTCGTGATAGTAGTATTATTATAGAATGAGACAAGCACCGATGGGAATTGTCATTTAGAAAATTTCCTCGTCATGATATATTATAAATTTTACCCGATTATAATCAATTTGATGGCTTCTTGAATAAATTATAAGGGGTGAATAGATTATTATAGATAATAGGGGTTTGTGTGATTGCTTAAAAATTTATTTCATAAACAACAATATGGAAATGGTTTTGGGTGTTTTAAAATTTTGAATTAAATATATATTTTCATAACAAAAAATATTACTGTGGAATAAAGTATACATAAAATGGGTTGAGATTTTAGTATTTTGAGAAATTATAGGAATGTGTGTTTTCAAATGTGATTCTAGTGGACTTTATAATTTCAATCTGTTTTAGGAAAAATAATAGGTAGGATGAATATTTTTGACTTTTTAGATTTTTTCAGAACCCCTCAGATTCCAAATATTATTTTAAATATTTCTTATGTTTTTGTGTGTCAAATTATTTGGATTGTTGAAAAAATCATCAACTAATACATATATAAACAATCTTTTCTTGATTTTATTTGGTTAGATGAGGAATAACACATTTTATTATATGATATGAATTATATTTCATGTTTTTTAATGATAAAAATTAGTTTAGGATCTATGAAAATCCGTTTGGATTTTTTTCAATCAATTTCATATTTTTTATGACAATTAAAATTTTGTAAATAATGATTTTGTAAAACAAGGTAATGCTCTTAAATGAGTTTTATGAGTTTTAGAATCATTTTTTATAATGTCTAGAAGATAGGTACGTTGGTATGTTGTAGAATATTCCAAATCTTTTCATACAATGCTTTGCTAATATAAATGTTCTCAACTTCTACAAAAAAATATTTACTTAAGATTTTGAATAACTAAATACGTTAAATCTCTCCAAATGTAGTTTTTAGGAAACATTGATTCAGATATAGATCCTGATGTAAAGAATTTGATACAACGTTCAATGTTGATTATGTGAAAGAAATAAATTAAAATAGAGTTTTGATTAATGTCAATGATTATAGATATTGATATGTGGACACATTTTTCATGATTATCAAATATCCTGAGAGAGAAATATATTTCATATAGGTGATGTTCAATGATAGATAACCCTACTTCTAATCAGACACAGTTTATGGTTAATTTTTTAAATGATTTTTTAATCTGAATTTATGAGTTTCTGAAAATGTTTGAGTTCATAGAAACTAATAGAATATGAAAATGTTGGGTTTTTATCAAGTCTGTATGGAATATGATTTTACAATAAGATCTAGCATTCCAACATTTCTTATCAGACCCACCTAGTCAAAAGGATGTAGTGGACATACCTGACAATAAAATTTCTATTAAATGGAATAAATATGAAGCACATGAGGTAGTTTTTTAGGCATATAATTTCTAAGAATCATTTAAGTCTTGGTTATAGAGTTTTTATGGTTTTTAAAAAATTCATAAAATAATAAAATTGACTCAATAATTTGGTATTTTAATATCTGAGAAAAGAAAATGGGGAAGATCATCTTTGTAATCAGTCACAGATATCATAACTCAGAGAACCAAATATAGATCAGTGGAGAAAACATTTTAATAGAGATCTGTAAGAATATTTTAATTTTATTTCTCAAATAGATGATGATCAGTTGAAGGTACTGTCTAAAAATCCTCTAAATAATGAAGTAAAATAGTTAAAGTTTATAATAATATAATGACTCCAAATAAAGAAAATGTTATAAATGTTGATGGTTTTATCAAATAGTAATTGTACGAAACTGATGTCTTTGGATTTTATAATAATTTATTCAACCAATATCAGGAATATTAGAGGAATATATAGAGGTAGGAGATGCGTTTCTAGGAAAATTTCTTTCATTTAGTTTAAATATCATAGTTTTGTAATAAGATGTATTTAGTTTGAATTATTATGAAGTTATTGATTCTGATCTAAGAAAAAATGATCAAGCCGAATCTATTTCTGGATTTTCACTGCATAAAGATAACATTAATGATTAAGAAATTTCTCTATAGAGATGTTTTGGATAGAGTTTCATATATTGATGTTCCAGATAGAGTTGTTCCAGGTAGATCTTTTGGAAAAAATGTTGTATATTTTTTATTTCATTAATTTTTTAGAGAAATAAGGTTTATTAAAAAAGACACTAGAGGAGATGAGAATATTTGAGAAGCACTCCAATGAAGTTCAAATATCTGAAAAAAATTTATTTATGAATATGGGGGACTAAGAATACTATTTACGTTTCCCACAATTTCTATATTTTGAGTGTCTATAAATAAGTAGGAAAGTACCGATGTAAATGGGACTATCCACCTATTCATAAAAGATGAAGATCATAAAATTTAGTTTCATAGTTAAGTTTACATATAATTATGTTTTTCTGTTGGATAATTGTTTTCTATAGATATATTGATAAGAATATTGGACTGAGTATTGTTCATATTATGGGACAATGGATATATTAGAAATAGTTTTGAGAATATATTTTTGAGGCACTGATTTTAAAAAATAGATAAGATATATGTTTTTTTATGGAATGGAATGTGAATAGGTAAAATAGACTAAGACTTCCTAATGGAGTATTTTTGGACTGAGAAGATCATAATCATTCTCAATGGGTAGAGTTTTCATACAGACCATTGGAAAGGAAACATGATCTTAGTGACATATTTTGATATGGAAAAATTTATATTAGAAAAATAGTTAAATTCATAGGATTTATTATTATAACTCTTATGTGGTAATTGATAGTGTTTGGTATGATTTGAATAAATTATGTCAATTTCATAAATATATGGAATTTATATAGACCAATGGGAGTGTCTCTGGTAAGGATATATATTCTAAAACTATAGTCAGTCCTTGTAAATAATTTCTACCTTGTTTACTTTTCAATTTAGTCATCCAAATTAGTGTACTAATTTTTGAAAAGGAATACACTTTGGTAATTTGTGGTGGTTAAATTGAATAATGTTGCAATTTGTGAAAGTAAAATCTTGAATTACCCCCTTCTCTATGATTTTAAAATCCTTTGGAAGATCTTGTGGTATTATAGAATTGTACCCCTGTTATATCCAAATCATTGAAAATAATTATTCTATCAATAGTATAATTATTGATACCTTATATAGAAAATATTATCAAGGTTTTAGAAGAAAAATTATACCCTATCTATTGTAATTTGGACTATATGTTGTTAATGATACTAAAATTGGGTTTCCACCCATTGAGAAAGATACTACTATGACTTTTTTTGAAAAGAAATCATTGATGTTGATGGAAATTCATGAAATAATATTACAATATCCCTATCATAAAATTACTATATAAAGGTGAAGGGTCTCAATACACAAAATATTATTATGAAAGTAGTGAATTCATTTTTTATGGGAATACTAATGTGATGTATGAAAAGCTACAAATATGGCATTAAAATTTTGAAGATGTCAGAATAACAGATGAGATAAAATATATTATTACTTAAAAAAGTGAATAATTTTGTATGAAATATTATTTGATTAAAATATGTATTTAATGATTCAATAATTATTTTGAAACTCTTGAGAAACATTCCATATTAATTTAATTATAAACTTTCTACTTTAGATGAAAAATAATATTTACCACATGGTGAATTTCATGACAATAATATTTCATAAGAAATGAGAAAATCTTTAGAGTTTAAAAGGTTTCTCAAAAAAGAAACGTTTATTGATGTTTTGAGAAAGATAAAAATTCAAGGTGTTGAAAATGTTGATCCTTGTGATTCTGAAGATAAGGAGGACGATGAGCTGAAAGACCAAACCAAGTCTCTCTCTCTATAAGAATTATTTTTGAGGAAAAGAAAAGTATGGAGTAAAAATTCCACTTCATTTTTTTGAGTGGGATAGAATTGGGAATTTTACTATGAATTCCACTAAAAAGAAGGTTGGTGAATTTGAAGATCATTCTGAAGAAAAATATTGATTAAAGAAGTTTCATAAAACATCCATAAAGGAAAGTATACTAGTAGAAAGAAGAAATTTACATGAAAGATAAGAATCATTTTATGTAAGAAATTATAATTACACTTATATGAGATTGATTCATTAGAATATGAAATTTAGAAATAGTCATAACATTCATTAAATATTTAAAAAAAATAATATTCATCAAATAATGAAAAGTATGTGAATAATATTACAAATAGAATTATCTATGATCAGAACTTTTTTCATGTATTGATAAAAAC
This sequence comes from Viscum album, assembly GCA_963277665.1. Lineage (NCBI taxonomy): Eukaryota > Viridiplantae > Streptophyta > Magnoliopsida > Santalales > Viscaceae > Viscum > Viscum album. The sequence goes on along the minus strand of OY728128.1, from coordinate 250,755,420 downwards.
AAAACTCTCAAGAAATTTATATTTCTAATGAGGAATGATAGAGGAAATTTTATTTAATGAAGAAATTATGTTTTTAAGAAATATTAATAATACATCTAAGACATATTATTCTAGAAACTAATAATTTCTAAATAATTAAAGTTAGTTAATAAATATCGTTAGAATTTGGAAGCCAATTAATATTATTTTATCATAAATAAATAAAAACTCCATGATATAGAATGCAACTCAATATATTTGAGTAAAAATTTCAGAAAGGTATCAATGTAACATCTTAATCATATAAAGCTACTGAAAAAGAACATCCAATGAATCAAGTAAATTCTTCATCCTCTAAAAATAATGCTTTAGATAATTTTTCTAATACATTAGGTGTCAATAAAAGTATTGGGAAAACATTAGTGGATAAGTTGTATGAAAAATAGATCACATTTTCAAAAGTTAAATATTACATCTTTATGAAAAATGGTTCTTTATTAGAGAATGATAGAGTATAAATAAGTGTTGAAAAATAATAAAATATCTAATGAGAAAAATCATACTTCTATATAAACCCATGATCTGATAGTTTTTTTTGGTGTTGGTGAATTTATTAGAAAATGGCATATAATTATGGGAACAATTGTTAACTTCCGAGAAGATGGTATAAAAAAAGGATAAACAATTGTGGAAAAAAATTGAGTAACATTCAAAAAACATATAATATTTGAAAAGTGAAATTTAATGATGTTATAAAATTTCAAACGGCTCTAAAATTTGAATGAATAGATGATGTTTCTGGAAGATTTGACATATTTGGAGACCATGATAAAGAATATATAATAAATATACTAGTGAAAATTTAGTATGATATAAAATAAAAGGATGTTGGAATGAATAATGTGAAGGAAAGATAAATAATTGTTGAGACTAGATTAAAAGAAATAAAAATGAAAAAACCCTGGATTATAGGTAGTGGTAGTTCATCACTATATGATGGGAGTTTTTAAAATATTCAAAACAATTTGAAAATAGATATGGTGGAGCAGTTACTTTCAAGAATGGTAGTTCCAAATAATTAATAGAATTTGAGAAGATGAAATTTAAAAGGATAGTTGGAATTCTAGGATGTTCTATTTGTTAATAGACAAAAAAATTAGATATTGGAATTATACATTGTGATTATTGAAAATGGTGATCTTCATAATATATTCTTGTATCCTAAAAAATGTGAAAAATGATAATGTTGTTACTAATGGAAAAATAACCAGTAAAAATATTTTCCAAATAAGAGAAAATTGTGACTCCTGTTATCTATGTGTTGAATATGAAAATATATTTTAGAATCATAGACATGGGATCTTGGGAAGAAAATAATTAACACAAAATTGAAAATTAACGATGTATAAAATTTTCTGAATTTAAAAAGAATTTAAGATTTTCTTTTCATAACATCTTTTGAAGGATAAAATTACTGGTAAAAGTCATATGAAAGTTGATATTCAGTCTAATATTCATCATGAAATATTTCATTTAGAACATTGTGTACTAATGAGATATCAGTAAAAAAAATAATATTTCTACTTTATCAATTTTATTGAATGATTCACTTAAATTAACTAAATCATGTTAATGAATAATAATTTATAGTGTACAAAAAGGATTATATGCAAAAAAAAATATGTAAAAAATATGGGTTTAAATAAATAAGTTATGAATAAATAGTGCTATAATGTATACATGAAATTCTTTTTAATATGGTTTGAAAATAATTGTATAATAATTCAGTATAGACCTCAATACAGCCAACAAAAAAATGGAGTAGTAGTAAGAAAAATATATATTTTGTGTTAATAGGAAGAAGTATGATAAAAGAATTAATATCTCAAATTTCAACTTGGGAGAACATATTAGTCATGTTGTACATTTAATAAACTTATTATTTTAAAGGCTTTAATAAAAATAATATTACTATGAAATGTAGTATGACAAAAAACCATCAGTGAAATATATCTATATTTTTGGATGTCCATGTTTACAAAAAATAAAAAATCAATATTATGAAAATTCTGATTAAAATGACTATGAAGGAACATTCATTGGATAGTCACACAAAGGAATAATTTACAAACCACACAACCAATTTTTACAAAGTTCATTAGAATCGTATGATATAAAATTTATTAGAAGCTCAATATCTATAAAAAAGAATGTTGAAAATTTTGGGGAATACAAACTGTAGATTTCTAGTGAAAGTGAAAGTGCAAACAAATGGATATTTCAAGGCACATATGAATTGTGTGATAAGGAAAGTGATGTTAGAAGAGAAAAGTTGAAATTTCATTACATAAAAAAATAGTTTGAAACAAAAAATGAACTTGGATATTTTAAATCTCCAATTCATACATGAATAATGTTGAGATTAGAAAATCAAACCTCACTCAATTCCAAAATTGAACCATACTCAGTTTCTGAAAAAGTAAAAATTAATGAATGGGTTAAGTCAAAGAATGATTAGTTTGATCAAATTGATAAAATTTAGAAAAATGAAATATGGGAACTCATTCCATTACCAACTAATAAATATGCTTTTGGGAGAAAATGATTGTATAAAATTTTGAATAAAAATGGAAAAGCTTCAAGAAAAAAATACTTGTTTATAAAGGCTATGTATAGGTTTAAGGTGTAGATTTGGAAGAAAAATTTCCCCCCATTATAATTTTAAAAACTATTACAATGTGTCTAGTTGTGGATACACATTGATGTTATAATGTTTTTCAATAGTTTGTAATGTAATATTTCTTTAATGGTTTGGTTGATGAACTAATTTACATTGATAAACCTTGTGGGTTTCATGTAAAGACCTTACTGTATTTTCCCAGAGCCAGTGATTATTTTATTACATTTGGAATATAAATAAATAATATGTATCCCAGAGGATTTAGTAGTTTAGTATTGTTGGAACAAAGAAACATAAACATGTTTAAAATTACAACTTGAAAATAAATACAACATAGAGATTCCAATGAAAACATTTATATGTCCAAGGATATCCCTACCGTTCACTCATAATATACCACTTATCATCCTAGAAAAAATAAGACATAAGAAAGGTGTATTTTCCAATGCTCAGTAAGGATAATAAATACAATAGAAAATATCATAAACATAAACAGAAGGCATGGTGAATAACTAAAAACACATGACATTAAAAATAAACATGAACAAAATATGACACGAATAAGAGCTGAATAAATAATTCCACACTAAAACATAATAATGGGTATTCTACAAGTCAAATAACCACATGAAATATAAATTAATAGTTTTATATTAAGGGACAATATAATGTGGGACATCATAACCATACAGTCAAGGCCATGTGCCAAGACTATAAATAAGCATTTTGTGAAGGCATCATGCTAAAACCTGGTTTGTCTCATGAGACCTACCGATGCCACAAGGGGATATAGTGGGGCCCAAATGACCCTTAATAAGTAAAATTAATTCCACATATGATTGTTAATAAACATAAACAACATAAACATTCATATTGAAACTATCATATGAAATGTAAATAATTTTTCATAAACATTAAGCATAAACACAAACCATTAAAAGTAAATTGGTGAATAGTTTTATGATACCACATCCATAGTCAAACTAATAATCAAACATTTAATTAAATATGGTATATAATATCATAATATATTAAACCCAATAATTCATAACATTCAACAACACTGTTGAAATAGATGAAGATACTCTTATAAAATCATCGAGTAATTTTTGAGATATATAATCATTCACTTTGAAAAAAAGAGTTCTTTTGGAAATTCCTTTATATAATGCTATAAGTGAATTAATATGAAATTTTCATAATAAGATGAATTATTTTATAAATATAATTCTTTCTAAAAATATATTATAATGTTACTTTTGAAAATAGGTAATAAATTGAGAATTTTTATTTAATTGGGCTTGTATTTCGAGAATCATTTTTTATAGATCCTTAAAAAATATAAAACTAACCATAAATGAAGGCAAGATTAAGGTTTTTAGACATATATATAAAATTAAAATATAATTTCTGAGTAGTACATATGAATAAATAAGATTTTAATTTTGGTAAGTAGAGAATAAGAGTAACCCAAATGAAAATGGAGGTTTGGATAGAAAACCATTACCGTATGTCTGAAGGTGTTTGTCACATGATATCAATGACCTGTAAAATTAAATTTAGGTACATAAATTAATAATTATAGATCCTCGCCTATATTTAATTGAATTATTATAACCTCATTTGGTTCATTCATGGGCTTTTGATGGGTGAATAGATTAAATTTAATTGTATGGGAGCACTTTCTTCATTGATTTCTATGATCAGTTTACTTATCTTCATGTTCAGATAAATATCTAGAATGAGAATTTCCATATAGAATAGAATTTTTATATTATTAGTGAAAAACCAGAAGATTTAATGGTTCTAATATTAATTTTCTTATTTCAAGTGAAGATGAATCTTTATATAAAACATTAAGGAAATTTTTTTGGATTAATTGGTAGTTTTTTGTCACAACGAACTCATTTTGATTTATAAATTAATATCATGTGTAAAAATGGATTATAGAACACTGAGGAAGTTATAATTCATATATAAAGGTCTGGTAAACCATAAAAATGGTATCCAGACCATAATTATACATGGAAATATAAATTTAAAACCCATCATCCATGGATGTGATTAATTAACATATCTCGGATGGTGTTTTCAAATCTAGTATAAAATGGGAAATGGAGAGATGATGATGAATTATTACATTATCCTCACAAAATAATACTAAATCTAAGTTACAAGTGTTATCATAACAACTGGATGAAAGGAGGAGAGAAAATAAAAACAAAAGAAAGGGACTTGAAATAAAATAAATGATAAGATAAATTTACCACTTGAAGTTCTCTTCATTGAGAGCCTATTTAGGGTAGTTATTTTGGACTTTTTATGAGACCAATGGCTGATAGACGTTGGGTAGGATCATGGGAGGAGATTTGGGTGAAATTTAGACAACTCACAAGGCTTTAGATGAGTAAAGAGATGTTGTCAACATGGGTGGTATTTATAGTGGAGGAGAGGAGGGGTTTCTCAATATTTTAATCATTAGTTTAATATTTTTAATCAAAACTACAAATAGTATTGATTCATGTTACCTAAAACTATAATAAGTTCTTTTGATTTATAAAAACTAGTACCTACATCATACTTACATCGCATATGACTCAATTAATGATGTATTTAGTATTTCTGGTAAATTATCTTATTTTATTATTCATAAAAAATCATGTATTTTAGAAAAATCCCAAATATTCACCCTAATTTTTTTTGATGTGTGAAATCCTAATATGAAATCCATTTTATCAAAATAATTTTCTAAATATGTTAAATTTAATTTTTAAATAAATTCATTATTTACATAAAAGTTACAGATTTTATATTTAAAACTTATTTTATAATACTTTCAAAATTTAAATATTTTTTCATAAAATTATCCTAAAATCAATGAACAAAAAATTATTTATTTAGGAACCCATTTTAGTAAAATGAATTAATTTTATAATTTCAAATTTTAATTGCATATTCATCACTCAAAAAAAACATGAATACCTAATTAATAATTTATAAAATATTATACGTTATCAATAACGTGTCTAGCATTTATATATACTTTCATGGGTGAGTTTACAATTCATAAGGGTAGGTTTCTATTTATAAGGGTATATTATTATTCATATGGTAGTTTACTATTCATAAGGGTGGGATACTATTCACCAAAAATGTAAGTTGAGCATATCAGACTCTAAATATCATATTGAACCCAACTATGTATGTTTGTTTATCGAAATTCAAATCCCAAGGATGGAAAAATTATGATTACATGATATATTATCACAAAGTTATGGTTTGTAAATACTAAGTGTTTCATGCATTGAATAATAAATTTATATATAAATCCATGGGTTGTTATATTCTCTCCTCCCTATAAAAACATTTTCCATGGAATTTTGAAATTGAATTATGAATGTTAATGGTTGATACTTGAAATTTCCCTTATAGGAAACACACAAAAGATATATGTTTATAATATCCTCTAAATAATAGGGAAAGGGAAATGCATCTATTTCTACAAAACTAAACATTATAATTTTTTGACATGGTTATGTAATAATAATCAAACCATCATGTTATGATGGAAAGTGATAGAGAACATGCTCTAATGAAAGATCATTACCATAAAACCAAAAACAATTGTTATGAAAAAAATGATAATTGGACAACTTTTTTGATTAAGTATCATTTGTTAGAGTTGAAAAATTATTCCACTAAATATGATTATAAATATACGTTTCTATTTTACAAACAAAATCTTATCATTTTTATATGTTTGAAATAGTTTATACTTTATCTCTTCTCACTTCTTGCATTATGTGGTGACATTAAACTCCAAATACTTATAATATGATCAACATAAACCATTTCATAAATAGTTTAATATTACAAAATTTTAGGATTTAATAGTTTACAATAATTCCCATATTCATCCTTGATAAATTCGTGTACATAGGTTTGATGGAAATACTCATTTTTCTAAATCCTTGATCCATCCATCTCAATGAAACTGCTACATTATTTTCCTTTAATCAACTTGAAATAGTCCTAAATATTTACATTCCAAACATGTGAATGTCTTCATCATGTATTCTCGTGAAATATGATAATATCTAAAAGTTCCATAAAACCTTATTTGAAACAATCACTCATCCTTACAAATGTTATTAGATATATTCATTATATTTATAAATGTGGTAAACTCCATGAATGATAGCATAGACCACTTGAAGAAAAGTCAATAATCAGTTTTGAGGTAGTGAGTTCTTATCCAAATCAATCATTTCGTCATCAATATCTTAATCATCAGGAATATATTTAGGGTTTTATTTCCCTTATCCATATATTTTCCAATGATATTATGATTCTACTCATTCATTTATCCTTGTTAAAATTCATCATTCAATCTCAAATTCATAATGAAATAGTACTGTAGTATAATTATAATATATTCTATAATTATTATGATCAATAAATTGATGATAAAATAATAATAAAATGATTCTAGATGAGGCATATTAATCATTCCACTTCATATGGGACAACATCATGACTTGATCATTACCAAGTAACATCATTCATGGCATATTTTTTTGATGCTTGGGAAATTGATTTTCATACTATCCCTTTTCATTTAGTTGAATCATTGTACATTAAAAACCATTTTCTTACCCTTTAAATCATGAAATTTAGAGTCCTTTTCTCCACACTTATAATAGGCACCCATTATATTCTGAAAAGTACAAGGGTGTTTCATCCCATAATTACTAATGGTTGAAAATTCCACCATTCCCTTATTCTCGTTTCCCTATTTACTTTTTTAGAGTGTCTAGAATCCCTTTTCTTATCATTATTTACTTTGAATTCACGTGACATAGATAATTTCTTTTCTATATTGATAGCACATGATACTATATAATCATATAATGAGAGATTCTAGGAGAATAGTAACTCTGGGAAGAATGGTTTTAAACCATCAATGAATAAATAAACCCTTATTCATAGATTACACATATAGTCTACAACATTACATTCCATCATTGTAATGTTTTCTTCATACTTGGTTACATTATCTATATCCATCTGCCTCAAATTCAAGAATTGCCTTTCCATATCTGCTAACTGTTCATAGGGAAAATATTTTCCTGGGAAAATTTAATTAAAATACCTCTATTCCATATTTTCAATACCTTCCTCATCCTTTGTGTTTTGAATGAATTACTACCATTTATCAGTATCTCCATATAGACGATATGCTTCCATGATAAACATTTCCCTTTCGTTACTTTCCAAAGTGAGAAATATCTTCTCTAATGAAGATACCTACCACTCTGCTATGAATGGGTTTGTAGTCCCATTTAATGATAGAGGTTTTTGAAACATAAATCAATCTAAAATAGCTTCTATATGTAATGGATCATGTTTCTCAATATGGGTAAGTTCATTTCTAATAACCTAAGTAAGTTTTCCTAGAAATGCTATAAGTTTCTCTACACCAGTCACATCTCCATAGCCATCATCATTATATTGCATAGTAAGGAAACCCCTACATGGGATATGATAATTCAATGTGGTTTACATTCATTAAACTATACTCCATTTCTAAAGAATTGAATACAATAGATTAGGTTATGAATCATAATGTACTATCTCATATTAAAAATATACTTAACATAAATTGAAATATTATGCATGGCTAATCCCATAATCATAAACATGGTTTCTCTGACGAAAAATTTACATTTACATACTTCAAAATTTATTTTAAATAAAATGTTAATTATCCTAAGCATATCCCATGGGAGTGTAAAACTACGTGCACAGTCTGGCCTGTTATTAGGTTCTAGGATACCCCATGTCAGTCCCCAAACTCGTTGTTGGAGTTTTTACTCCTCGATACATTTGTGTTAGAAATACATCAACTTATATTATCCAGATAGGGATGTATTTTCTAGAAATATCAACATAATCTATTCATTACAAAAATTCTAGGATGGTTTTGAATGTTTATCCCCAAATAATATCTTAGGGTTTTGATTCATTGTAACACCCCAGGTAAATAAAAAATGTGGAATTTTTATATTTATCCATATTTGAGAATAAAATGTTAATATTAATTTAAAGGTAACACTTTGGTCGATGGCATACCCAATATTCAACAAAGAGTTTCTTTGAAATCTTACTTTGCACTCTAATAATAAAATAATATTATTTTAAATGGCAGTTAACACATATCCGTTGTATTGGCAGGAATTAATATAAATAAATAAAATATGATAACTTATGTTTTTTAAATATTTTTACATTTATCCAATAAAAGATAAAGGCTTAAAATAAGAAAGGAATTCAATATTAAGCATAATTAATCTAATATTCACTAAAAGGTCGATTTATCGCCTTTTGAAGGCGAACCCTCTTTAAAAGTAGTTTTGGTCACTCTTGTACATTCTATTGGACCAAATAAATCTATTCTTTAGAATCGGGACATCAAAATTTACTTTGTGAAACATTTTGGTATTTTTCTGATAAAGTTCAATTTTTAATGAATAATGAAAAATATTGTATTTTAATTCAAAACCTATTTTTAATCTAATTTATTTATATGATTAAATTATCTTTTGAATTGGTTTTAAAGTGAAATTAGATTATATTTTTACCATTTAATCCAATTGGGGTCATTGGAATTAATCTCACATTGAAATTGGACTTAAACTAGTGTCAATCTTTTAATAGATATTGTTTCTTAAAAACACGCTATTTGTTTTGACAGAGAGAATTAATTACTAAACTAATTAATGAAACTTATATGTTTTTAATTTTTCAAAATAGACATTATTTTTGAATTCAGAATATTAAATATAGCTTAGGGTGAATTTTTGGCAGTTTCTGAAAAACATCAATTTTTTATGAATAGTGAAACCACTAAGTGGTTGTTTAAAAACTGATTTCTCTTTTAAATGAATCCTTACCAATTCAGTGATTTGAATTTAAAAAATATGAAATACATGGTTTTCATTAGGATGTAGAATTTGGTTCAATTGGAATAAAATAATTTTTTGGTGAATAGAAAATTTTATGTTTTTAATCACGATTAGAGGTAATTGGTGTAATTTAAGGTAAAAATAATGTTTTAATAATATGAAATGACCTTGAAACATGTCCTAACCTTATTGGATGAGTCATGGCCGACCCATAAAATCCATGGGTCAACTTGGGGACCCCATGTAGCCACGTTGGTAGGAAAATGACATTAATACCTTTTTATTTAAAGTTAAAATTAAAATGTCACAAACATGTATTGTTTTACAAAAAAAAATTTTACATGGGGTAATAAAAGTCATATTTATTACTATAAATATTAATTATAAAGATAAAATATTTCCTAAATCATGATATTTTTTTATAATTTTTAGACATTAAATAAATTAAATTATTTATTACACCATGATGATGCAACGATTACCTAATTATTTAACAATTTAAATAAAATGAAAAGATAATGTAAAATCTAAGACCTAAGCTTGTCAAAAACCTATTTTATGAACTCTTATCACATTATCCTAGAAATATATAATTTTGGGACCTTTAAAATCTGAAAATAATTTTATAATAAAGTAAAAGTTTATAACTTTCCAAGAGTGCCCCTCCTCTCCTCTTATAAAAGGCCCCAAACTCTACCACATTACCCACACCTCTCAAACCTTTGGTTCGGCCGAACTCTTACCATTTAATCTCTCCACATCCCGTTATTCATAATTAATGCCTCACCTTTGGCGGAATGCTCTTCAAGAAACCTTTTTGGTTCAAACTAAGAGGAGTTACCCGATTTTTTGGTAATGTCTTCAGTTGTGTTCTTTTGTTTTATTATGCTTCTCCAACTCTCTAAAATCTTTTTATGACTTTATTTTGTTACAACACCAGTATCTTAAATATACTAGGATGTTTTTATGTGAAGGATTCGAGCTACACTTACACAAACATTCGTCTAATGGTAAAAGAACATACTGTTTTTGTGGATGGTGAATTTCTGCCTCACAAAATGATGATTGTTCAATCTTCTATTAACACCTTTCGTAGTGGCCATTTGGATTTCAATATATTTTTATATGATATATATGGTATTTATGTTTTCTATATTCTTCTTAATTTTATATTTAAAACATTCCTTTATTCTTTTCATGTTGTGCAAATGCGATAATTTCATACGAGGAAGTGTGGACTACCGCCCCCTCAAGTGATGTGAATCGTTCATGCAATACGTGGAATGTATAAAGAATGAAATTAATGAAAATATGTGACCTATATAACATATATATTATACTGGAATTATAATATATATACCTCTCAATTATTTTTATTTCCATTAATATGACAATGAAATTAAAGTAGCGTTCATGCGTACGTACGGCCTACCGTCTCCATGGACGGTGCATTTCATTTTTTTTTATTTCCAAAAGTTATGGAATAGTATAAAATGAATATTTAATGGATATATATGATATTTAAATCATTAATACTATTTTGGAGATGATTTCCTTATAACTACATGGACAATAATTTTCAAACACGTTCATTTTTGACTCATGTACCAAACATCGACAAAAACATCTGATATGAACTGACATTGTTAACCAATTATTATAAAATTATAATATGTGATATTAACTGATTAATAATATTTAAAATAGGTCCTTAAGAAATTATAAATTTACCAAAGTTTATTATTCAGGAATATAATAAAACAAACAAGACAAGTCGGACTTGAGGTAAGGGATCCTACCCCTCTCTTTCTTTTTATGTACACTCTTTTATGTCATTCCTTTTAAGATCATATTTCTTATGATTGGAATGTTATTTTATATTAATCTTACTGTTATTTTTATTTTCATATGATGAGTGACCCTATTTTCTCACATCAATCCATTTTGGAAATTTTGAGTGGGGTCGTTAGGCTGCCAATTTTCGTAAGGGATCCTACCTCTCTCTTTCTTTTTAAGCACTCTATTTTTTGTCATTTATTTGAAACTCATAATTCTTTTGTTTGGGTATGTTCTTTTATATTCCTATTACTTTACTTTTTATGTTCATATTATGAGAGACCCTATTTGATATCATCAAACCATTTTTGGAAGTTTTAAGTGGGGTCGTTAGGCTGCCGAGTTTTCTTAAGGGATTTTTCATCTCAATTTTATTATAGTGACATTTATGCTACATTTTCCACAGTTGTGTATGTACTGCCCATTATTATACTCTTTGTGTAGTATAATTTCCATTATGGGTATTTACATCTTCATTGAATGACCCTTATTCCATTGGGTGTACGTTTCGAAAGTTACCCAAGTTGGTAAGGGACCCTTTAACCCTCCTCTTTCTAAAAGACTTATTTTGTTATGTAATTTAATTCACATATTATTATGTTGGGATATGTTCTTCTATATCCTTATTGATATAAATTTTATTTACAAGTGATGAGATACCATTTTCTCTCTCATCAACTCATTTTCTGAATTTTAAAGTGACGTCATTAGGCTGTCGGTTTTCTGTAAGGGAACTTCTTAACCCACTTTTAATTCTTTGGGTTAAACCTCTACTTATTGATTTTATTATGCCAAGATTACGTGTGGAATCTCTATGTTGTAATTTCCACAATCCTATGTGTGGATATACTATTTCTACACATAATCATCTCCTTGATAAATTCTTACGTCATTTAGAAGAACTTGTATGGGAAATCATTACTCAATCTCATTTCATTGAGTTAAATATCTATGTCATTGGTTTTTTTTTTCAAGATTATGTGTGAATGACCTCTGATTTTTTTACACTTAATATCCACTTATACTTTGTGTATTCATATTTTTCACACATAATCATGTAATTGATTTCTCTTTAATCTAAGGATATCGACTTTGTAAGGGACTTCGTCTCAATATCCATTCATTGAGGAATATTTTGTTTTATACACAACTATCATTTATATGGTGTATAAACCCCTTTGACTTTTAATTTTATTCCAAAGTAATATTTTTATATGAAGCATTTTACTAAACAGCAAAAAGGACTATTTCTTTTAACGTACGTGGTGAAACTGACTTTTTCCGCCGCCGTGAGTATTATTTGGTCTTTGGATTTACCAACAAGCCATAATGTATTTTAAATGAAATAAATAACATATAATCTTTTATGTATTTTGGTATTGAAAAGGGTTTTTCTATTCGATTTTTTTATGTCAATATATTTATGTGATATATTGTGATCGAAATGTGGAAATGTTTTCTTTCCATTATATTTGTTTTATGTCTTATGATTTTATAATTGTACTTGGACATTTAACGGGTGGTTACGTTATAAACCATATGACGAGTGGTGTCGTGAATACCAGGATAGGTGGTTACATTATAACCTCCAATTCATTGGGTGTGGAAGTCATCTTTATGGCTATTCTATTAAGTATGTGTGGAAGTCGACCGTATGGTTATTCCATTTAAGTATGTTTGTGTCCCAAGTTACCTTTATATGTTATGTGATCTTTATATGGGTTTTATGGTAATCATTTGTTTACAAAAGGGTATGTAATGGTCTTTTATTTAGTGAATAGTTTTTACTACTTCATAAAGGTGAAAATTATTACTTTAGTAAAGTATTCATTGATTACTTGTTGTTTTGAAAAACTAACAACTTTCCTTCTTTGTGTATCCTTTACTGGGCTTTTTATGCTCATCCAATGTTTTCGAAATGTTTTCCACAGGACTTAAAGATGAATAGGGTCAAGGATGGGATCAAGGAAAGACAAGCTATCTAAAACATAGAACTAGACATGTTTCTTTTTAAGAGTTTTTATTTTATGTAAACTTAGTAGAAGTGTATACTTTGTAATCTTTTGAGATGTAATAGTTATGACCTAATTATCTAAATCTCTAAACCTGAAAATATCCTCTATGTGAATTAATCATTTAATTCATGATTATGTAATGTTTTAAGGCCAGGTCCTTATAGTTTGTATCAAAGGTCGGTTTAGATAACATTAGAGGTTAGGGTATTCTTTAAGCATAAGTGACATTACCATAATGGTTAGGATTTAATAAAGAGTCCTAGTTTTAAATAAGTGAATGAGTAAGTATATCTTAGTTTTTATCTTCCTCATTAGTACATGATGGTTTTTTTGATATAATCACACTGACATTTCTTTTTTTAGTAAATGGATGGATCTAGCAGGCACCAAAGTGAAAATGGGTTTGAAGGAAACTATGGTGGTTCTCTGATTAAGAGACTGGTTGAAATGGGGAATTCAATGAGGAATCTCGTGGTTGTTCTAAACCAACTATCAAGGAGTCATGATCAACCACTTGAACCTTGGTGTGTTCTTCAATGCATCATGTATGAGACGACCAACTCGATGTGGAAGTTCAGGTAATAATTATAAAGGTATCCACTAGGGTTTATATGATCCTTACTTTTGAAGTAATTATGGGTTACTATATGTTATGGTGGAATATGAACGACATGAGATAAACTTGAGGTTAAATTATGTTCTGGTTATTTATGAAGATTTTATATTTTCTTGGGGAATGTTATAATAATTATATAGTTTTTGGAAAAAGGACAACACACAGACTGAGTGACAACCCGTCGCGTCTGACAAAGCTATGGGAATCGAACCCACAACCAAAGTGTGACTGGTATTTATCGTCTACAACTGGACTATGTGAAGTCCCTTGTTAGTTTGACTAATTATTTTTAGTTAGATGATTTTAGGAATCAAGAGTAAGTTTATTTTGGGTTATCCAGGGAAATGATTAACCTATCATGGAGGATATGTGATTAGGTTAATTACTTTTCAATATGAGACTTTAAGAGAAACTAATGTTATTTGGAGATAAATGTTAATTTTTACCCTGGAAGACTATGTGATTAAATCCTTCAAATATTTGGGTTTGAATCTCAGTTTGGTTTACTTTGAATGATTTAATGGACAAATTGTTTATTGAATGGTCTTTGTTGAACTTTGGTTATTGTTTGACATATTTTGGAGATTAAGAATAGATATTTTATAAAGGATTATCCTTTTTGGGTATTATCTGATCTCATAATAACCTTTTTGGTTTTATTTTTGTTTAAGGTCTAAAGACATGGAATGTATATAGTTCTCTTTTGTGTATTAGGTGATTCTCTAGAAGTTGATTATAGCTCTCTTAATGTAAACAAGTCATCCTAAATACTCTCCTTTTGGAGAAAATATGAGTTTGTGTAAGAAATCTAGTAAGAGATGAAGGTCAACACGACAAGTAAGTATGTTTCCTTATGTTTTAGTTAAGCTCAAAAATAAATTACCCAGTGAAAACTAACTTAAAAAAAAATTTGTCCGTTAACTTTTCCTACCGTGGAATCCAATACCGTTTAACCCATCACAAGTTTGTGATTTTCTGGTGGTTAACTTTCTCCTAAACATGTTTTCTATCACTCTTCCTCAGAACATGACCCTTTTATTTTTCTTCCATATCCATTTTTTCCTACATGGAATCCTAGTGTGGGTTAACTCGGGTGACCTCTGTACTTATCTTTCTTTCTTTTAAAGTGATAGTTCAATTTACTCATTTTCTGATGTGGGGCTTTCAATGAAGTTTCCAAGCCCAATTTTAAAATTTCAAGGATGCAATTCCCAAAAGGGAGGAAGGATGTAACACCCCAGGTAAATAAATAATATGAAATTTTTATATTTATCCATATTTGTGAATAAATATTAATATTAATTTAAATGGAACTCTATGGTCGATGGAATACCCAATATGCAACAATGAGTTTCTTTGAAATCTTATGTTGCACTCTAATAATAAAATAAAATTATTTTAAATGGTAGTTAACACGTATCTGTTGTATTGGCAGGATTGAATATAAATAACTAAAATATGATTATTTATGTTTGTTAAATGTTCTTACATTTATCCAATAAAAGATAAAGGCTTAAAATAATAAAGGAATTAAATCTTAATCATAATTACTCTAATATTCACTAAAAGGTTGATTTATAGCCTTTTGATGGGGAACCTTCTTTAAAAATAGTTTTGGTAACTCTTAGACATTCTCTTGGACCAAATAAAATTATTCTATAGAACTAGGACATCAAAATTTACTTTGTGATGCTTTTTGGTATTTTTCTGATAAAGTTCAATTTTTAATGAATAGTGGAAAATGTTGTATTTTAATTCAAAACCTCTTTTTAATCTAATTTATTTATATGATTAGATTATCTTTTTAATTTATTTTAATGTGAAATTAGAATATATTTTTACCGTTTAATCCAATGGTGGTCATTGTAATTGATCTCACATTGAAATTGGATTTATACTAGTGTCAATCTTTTAATAGATATTGTTTCTTAAAAACATGCTATTTGTTTTGACAGTGGAAATTAATTATTACATTAATTAATGAAAATTTTATGTTTTGAATTATTTAAAATATACATCATTTTTGAATTCGGAATATTAAATATAGCTTAGCGTGAATTTTTGGTATTTATCGGAAAAACGTCAATTTTTGATGAATAGTGAAACCACTAAGTGGTAGTTTAAAAACTGATTTTTCGTTTAAATGAAACATTACCAAATCTGTGATTTGAATTTCAAAAATCTGACATACATGGTTTTCATTAGGATGTAAAATGTGGGTCAATGAGATTAAAATAATTTTTTTGTGAATAGTAACTTTTATGTTTTTAATCGGGATTAGAGGTAATTAGTGTAATTTAAGGTAAAAATAATGTTTTAATAACATGAAATGACCTTGAAACATATCCTACCCTTATTTGATGAGTCCTGTCCAACCAAAAAAATCCATGGGTCATCTTGGGGACCCCATGGAGCCACTTTGTTAGGAAAATGACATTAATACTTTTTTATTTAAAGTTAAAATTAAAATGTCACAAACATGTGTTGTTTTACAAAAACAATTTTTACATTGGGTTATACAAGTCATATTTGACTATATATATTCATTAGAAATATAAAAATATTTCCTACATCATGATATTTTTTTTATAATTTTTAGACATTAAATAAATTAAATTATTTATGACACCATGATGATGAAGTGATTACCTCATTATTTATCAATTTAAATAAAATGAAAAGATAATGTAAAATCTAAGACCTAATATTGTCAAAAACATATTTCAGGGGTGTATTTATAACTCTAATCACCTTATCCTAGAAATATATAATTTTGGGACCTTTAAAATCCGAAAAGAATATTATAATAAAGTAAAAGTTTATAACTTTCCAAGAGTGGCCCTCCTCTCCTCTTATAAAAGGCCCCCACCTCTACCACCTTAACCACACATATCAAGCCTTTGGTTAGGCCAAAACCTGCCCATTTAATCTCCCCACATTCTTCTCTTAATCATTGAATACTCACCTTTGGCAGAATTCTCTTCAAGAAACCCTTTTGGTTCAAACCAAGAGGAGTTACCCGATTTTAAGGTAATGTCTTCACTTTTGTTCTTTTGTTTTATTTTGCTTCTCAAACCCTATAAACTATTTTTATTCCATTGTTTTGTTACAAAAATAGTAACTTAAATATTCTAGGATGTTTTTATGTGAAGGATTATAGATACACTTACACACACCTTCGTTTAATGGTTAAAGAACATATTGTTTCTGTGGATGGAGAATTTCTGCCTCACGAAACGATGATTGTTCAATCTTATCTTAACACCTTTCATGGTGGCAATTATGATGTCACTATATTTTATATATGATATATATGGTATTTATGTTTTCTATATGATTCTTCTTTTTATATTTAAAACATGCCTTTATTCTTTTCATGTTGTGCAGATGCGATAATTTCATATGGGGAAGTGTGGACTACCGCCCCTCAAGTGATGTGACTCGTTCATGCAATACATGGAATGTATAAAGAATGAAATTAATAAACATATGTGACCTATATAACATATATATTATACTGGAATTGTAATATATATATATCTCTCAATTATTTTTAATTCCATTAATATGACAAAGAAATGAAAGTAGCGTTCATGCATACGTAGGGCCTACCGTCTCCATGAACGGGGCATTTCATTTCTTTTTTATCTCCAAATGTTATGGAGTAGTATAAAATGAATATTTACTGGATATATATGATATTTAAATCATTAATACTATTCTGGAGATGATTTACTTATTACTACATGGGCAATCATTTTCAAACAAGTTCATTTTTGACTCATGTACCAAACATTGACAAAAACGTCTGATATGAACTCACATTATTATCAAATTATTATACCATTATAATATGTGATATAAACTGAATAATAATATTTAAAATATGTCCTTAAAAATTAGAAATTGACAAATGTTTATTATTCAGGAATATAAAGAAAAAAAGAAGACAAGTTGGACTTGAGGTAAGGGATCTTAGCACTCTCTTTCTTTTTAAGTACACTCTTTTATGTCATTCCTTTTAAGATAATATTTCTTATGATTGGGATGTTCTTTTATATTACTATTACTGTACTTTTTATGTTCAAATTAAGAGATTCCCTATTTTCTCTCATCAATCCATTTTGGAAATTTTGAGTGGTGCTGTTAGGCTGCCGAATTTTCGTAAGGGATCCGACCTCTCTTTTTATTTTTAAGCACTCTCTTTTATATCATTTCTTTTGAGATCATATTTGTTATGTTTGGGGATGTTATTTTATATTCATATTACTATAATTTTTATGTTCATAAGATGAGATACCCTATTTGATCTCCTCAAACCTTTTTTGGAAGTTTTAAGTGGCGTCGTTAGGCAGCCGAGTTTTCGTTAGGGATTTTTCATCTCACTTTTATTCCCGTGACATTAATGCTATGTTTTCCAACATTTTCATTGAGTGGTGTATGTACTGAAAATTATTATACTCTTTGTGTAGTTTAATTTCAATTATGGGTATTTACATCTTCAATTTATGACCCTTCTTCCATGGGTTGTACGTTTCGAAAGTTACCCAAGTGGGTAAGGGAACCTTTCACCCTTCTATTTTTAAAAGACTTCTTTTTTATGTCTTTTAATTCACATAATATTATGTTGGGATATGTTCTTCTATATCCTTATTGATGTAAATTTTATGTCCAAGTGATGACATACCATTTTCTCTGTCATCAAAACATTTTCTAAATTTTAAAGTGACGTCGTTAGGCTCTCGGATTTCTGTAAGGGAACTTCTTAACCAACTTTCAATTATTTGGGTTAAACCTCTAATTCTTGATTTTATTATGCCAAGATTATGCATGTAATATCTATGTTGAAATTTCCAAAAAACTATTTGTGGATATACTATTTCTACACATAATAATCTCATTGAAAAATTCTTACGTCATTTAGACGAACATGTGTGAGAAATCATTACTCAATCTCATTTCATTGAGTTAAATATCTATGTCATTGGTTTTGTTTTTCCAAGATTATGTGTGAATGACCTCAGATTGTTTTACACTTAATATCCACTTATATTTTCTGTATTCATGTTTGTCACACATAATCATGTAATTGATTTTTCCTTAATCTAAGGATACCGACTTTGTAAGGGACTTCGTCTCAATCTCCTTTCATTAAGGCATATTTTGTTTTATACACAACTTTCCTTTATACGGTGTATAAACCCATTTGAATTTTAATTTTATTAAAAAAAGAATCTTTTTATACAAATAATTTTACTAAATGACAAAAATGAATGTTTCTTTTAACGTACGCGGTGACAAAGACCTTTTCCGCTGCCGTGAGTATTATTAGATCGTTGGCTCCCTCAACAATCCATAATGTTTTTAAAATGAAATAAATACCATATACTCATTTAAGTAATTTGGTATTAAAAATGGTTTTTTAATGGATTTTTTTATGTAAATATATTTATGTGATATATTGTGATTGAAATGTGTAAATGTTTTCTTTCCATTATTTTTGTTTTAAATCTTATGATTTTATAATGGTACATGGACATTTGACGGGTGGTTACGTGATAAACCATATGACGGGTGGTGTCATGGATACCAGGAAGGGTTGTTACATTATAACCTCCAATGCATTGGGTATGGAAGTCGGTCGTATGGCTATTCCATTAAGTTTGTGTGGAATTCAACCGTATGGTTTTTCCATTTATGTATGTTTATATCCCAATATACCTTTATATGTTATGTGTTCTTTATATGGGGTTTATGGTAATCTTTTGGTTACAGAAGGGTAATTAATGGTCTTTTATTCCGTGAAGAGTTTTTACTACATCATATAGGTGAAAAGTATTAATTTGGTAAAGTATTCATGGTTTACTTTTTTGTTTTGAAAAACTAACATTTTTTCTTCTTTGTGTATTCTTTACTGGGCTTTTTATGATCATCCAAAGTTTTTGAAATGTTTTCCACAGGACTTAAAGATGAATAGGGTCAATTATGGGATCAAGGGAAGACATGTTATCTAAAACATGGAACTAAACATGTTTTTTTAAGAGTTTGTATTTTATGGAAAATTAGTAGAAGTGTCTACTTTGTAATCTTTTGAGATGTAATAGTTATGACCTAATTCACTAAAACACTAAACCTGAAAAGATCCTCTATGTGAATTATTCATTTAATTCATGATTATGTAATGTTTTATGGCCGAGTCCTTATATACATAAACAACATTTTTTAAATATTGTTTCCATGTTTTCAATTAAACTTTCTCTGATACCAACTATAAAGACCCAACTCTAGTTTCCCAAATCCAGTTCCTTGTTTAATTATATCGACATATTAACAAGGAATATAAAATTTTAATGTCTTAGTAGTTTAGTAGTTTTGGAAACATGATATTTGCATAAGTTCAACATTATATCTTGAAAATAAATACAACAAAATTATTACTCTGAAAACATCCATATCTCGTAAGTTATCCATACATTTCATTCATAATATATCTATTCAAATCTAGGAAAAAATAAGACAAAAGAAAGGGGTGAGATAAAATTATGAGTAAGGATAAGTAATAGAGTGTAATATATCATAAACATAAACACTAGTCATGATGAATAACTAAAAACACATGATTTTAAAAATATTTATGAACAAAATATGATAGAAATAAAAGATGAATAAATAATTCCATAATAAAACATAATCATGGGTATTATTCTATACTAATAAACACTTGAAATATCAATTACTAGTTTCATTGTGAGGGAATGCATTATTTGGGTCATCATAACCATACTCTAAAGGCCTTATGCCAAGACCATAAATAACCATTTTTTCAAGGCCTTTTGTTAAGTCTTATTTTTTCACATGAGATATATCGATGTATCAAGGGGTGATATTGGGCCCCACAAAACACATACTAATGACAATACATTCATAATATTAATGGGGATAAACATAAACAACTTATACATTCATATTCAATCTAACATATGAAATGTAAATTACTTTTCCTGAATATTATGCATATACACTAACCATTCAGAGTTAATTGATAAATGGTTTTAAGATAGCACATACACATTCAAACCAAAAATAAATCATCCAATTAAATATGGTAGATGATATCATAAAAAATTAATCCCAATAATAGATATTAATGAAAAAGTGTTTTGAAACAGGTAAAGATACCATTATAAAATCCTCGATTAATTCTTGAGATAAATATGCTTTTACATTGAAAAGAATAGTTTATTTGGAAAAGTCTTTTTATTAAACCATATGTGAATTAAGATATTATTTTCATAATAAAATTAGTTATTTTAGAAATATAATTTTGTCTGAAAACATTTTATGGAGTTCCCTTGAAAATAGGTATGAATTTGAGTAATTCAATTGAATTGGGCTTCTATTTCGGGAAGCATTTTTGAGTGACCCTTTTAAAATGTACAAATCCACATAAATAAAGGTAGTATTATGTTATATACATATATATATATATATAATTTAAATATTATTTATATGGAGTAAATATGAATAAATAATAATTTAATTGAGGTATGTAGAGAATAAGGGTAATACGAATGAAAATGGAGGTTCGAGTAGAAAACCCTTACTATAAGTATGAAGGCATTCCTCACATGATCATAACGACTTGAATAATAAAATTTAGGGTCATAAATTAATAATTCTGGAACATATTATATATTTATTAGATTTTATATCACCTTATTTGTTTCATCCATCAAATTTTGATGGGTTAAGATATTCAATTTTGTAGCGTTTTCTTCTTTGGTTTCCATGATCAGTTTATTTATTTTCATGTAAGGAGAAATATATTGATTCAGAATGGTTTTCTTGGATAGAAGTTGTATGTTATTAGTGAAAAAATAGAAAATTACATAGTTATAAAATTTATTTGGTTATTTGGAGTGAAGATAAATCATTATATAAAACTTTAATGACAATTTTATGGGTTAATTGTAGGTTTATGTTCACAACAAACACATTTTGATTTAAAAACTAATATCATGTGTAAAACTGTATTTCAAAACCATAAATAAGTTATAATACATATATTACGGTTTGTTTCAACAACGAAACAATGGTTTCATTACCATATATGAATATGGGAATAGAAATTGAAAACCTTTCATCCTTGAATGTGATAAATTAACACATCTCAGATTGTGTTTTCATTTCTATTATAAAGTTTGTGAAAAATAGTAATAATGATGAATTATTACATTATCATAAACAATTCTAGTACATGTATGGTATTGGAGTTATTATAAAAATTTTATTAAAAGTGGTGAGGAATGAAAAAGAAAAGAAAGGGACATGAAATAAATGAAATTATAAGAGGGATTTACCACTTGAAGTTATCTTCCTTGAGATCCTCTTTAGGGTAGATGTATTCATATTTTTAAGAGATGAAGGACTTTTGGAAGTGGGGTAGGACCTTGGGAGGATATTTTTGAAGAATTTAGTCAATTGACAAGGCTTAAGATGAGTGAAGATAAGGGGTTTGGATGGGTGTTGGTTATTAAGTATGAGAGGATGGGTTTCACATTATTTAAATCATTAGTTTAATATTTTTTCTAAATATTATTTATAGTCTTGATTCATGTGAAAAAAAATTAATAAGTGAATGTGTTTTTTAGCCAGGTGTTCCAAAATCATCCTTATGTCACTTATGTCTCAATAAACTATGTTTTTAAAATTTATAAAAACTAATCATATTTCACTATTCATAAAAATTAATGTATTTTTGAAAAATACCAAAAAAAATTCCTAACCATTTTTGACATGTAGAGTCCAATAAATGGTCTCCATTTTATCAGAATAATTTTCTAAATATGTGAAATTTAATTTTTTAATAAAATATCTATTTACATGGAAACTACAAATTTTATATTTAAATCATCTTTTATAACACGTCCCAAAATTAAATATGGTCTCAATGAATTATCCTAAAATCATAGGACAAAAAAATATTTTTTTAGAACCCATATTATGAAAGTGAAATAATTTTTATAATTTAAAATTGTATTTTTATATTTATCACTAAAAAAATACGAATACTTAATTAATAATTTTTAAAATATTCTGCTTCATTTATAAGGTGCCTAAATTTTATTTATACATTCACGGGATTTGAAACTATCCATAAGGGTAGGTTACTATTTATAAGGGTATATTAATATTCATATGGGTATGTTACTATTCATAATGGTAGGTTACTATTCACCAAAAATATAAGATGATCTTATCGAACTCTAAATATATTATTGAACGCAACTGTCTATATTAGTTTTTTAAAATACAAATGACATAGGTCACAAAATTATGTTAACTTGAACGTTAATAACAAATTT
Organism: Viscum album; assembly: GCA_963277665.1. Taxonomy (NCBI): domain Eukaryota; kingdom Viridiplantae; phylum Streptophyta; class Magnoliopsida; order Santalales; family Viscaceae; genus Viscum; species Viscum album. Next base: position 250,731,964 of record OY728128.1, on the reverse strand, counting down.
TTGTTTTGGAGAGTGTTAGTGTTTCATCCATTCAATATGAAATTTATTTATTGAACCTCGTGGTGTTACATTTCTACATATTGAATATGGAAGAAAGTGTTGTAAATTTAAGAAATCCTTGTGTGGGCTTAAACAATACCCATGTTCTTGGTAGTTCAAACTTTATAATAGGTTCAAAAATGAATAATTTTTCAAATGTAATGGTTGAAAAATAACTTATATATGGAGAAAGTGACGTTTAGAACCCTAATTTTAATGATTGATGTGGATGGTATAATTGATTTGGATAGTGAAAGTGGTTTTGAAACTTTTTCTAATAAAATGAAGGAAGTTTTTGAAATGACAATGTTGGAATAACTAATATTCTTCCATGTTTTAAAATTTAAACAAAAAGAAAACTAAAATTTACTATCTCACGAAAACTATTCCATGGAATAATGAGAAAATATATTCTATGTACAACAAAAAGAAGATTATACTCCTATTTCAGTTTGTATAAATATGAATAAATATGAAATTATAAATATTTTGTATCAAAAATAATTTTGAAAATTTATTTGATGATTTATTTATCTAATAGGTTCAATATCATTTATTGTCTATTCTATAAATTTTTATTCTTGATATTAGAGTAATATGAAATAATCTCATATGTTGTAAGAAAAAATAATTATATAATATTTTAAAGTAACTACTTAATATAGTCTGGTATACAAATGAATTTTTGATATAAGAATTCATGGTTATACTGATGTTGATTGTGCTTGAGATTGAAATGATAAAAAATCATCTTATTGTGGAACATTTTTCTTCGGTGAAATTTTTGTTAGTTGGGAGAGTAAAATAACAATGTTCAGAAACATTGATCATATTAGAACAAAATATATTTATGCTACACATTATTTTACTCAAAGGTTGTAGATGAAATTATTATTGGATTATTTGAATTATAAAGATTTCAACCCATTGGTGATACTTTTTTAGAATCTAAATTCAATTTAGTTGTGTAATAATCATATACGACAATCATGATAAATGAACATTTATATTAGGTTTCACATCATCAAATAGAATTTTACTAGTGGATATGGTTTTCAGAAATATTGTTTTTTGAAATATAATTTTTTTTATGTTTTCACAAAACCTATTCCAAGTTATTTAATTGAAGGTCTAGGGATATATATTATTGTTTATCCACCACCAAGTAATTCCTAAACATCTTAATATTTTATCCCATTGTGATTTGGATTATGTTTACAATGGGGGGGGAAATGAACCACATTTTCCTTCAATGGGGAGATAATCCTTTTTATTACGTAAATGAATCTAAATTCATGGATTTAAAAAATTGGGGGAGAGAGAGAGAAATGTATGATGTGAGGGGAATTTAATCTTAACAGGGACATAGATTTTATTTTCACTGAGGGATGGAATTCCTTCAAAAATATTACATTACCCAGTAGTGTGGTTTTAGGACACTCTGTTTCGAGAAAGTTTGTGTTTTGGTAAATGTTAAAAATTTGATTTGACATAAAAATGAGTTGTAAAAAATATATGTGTTGAATGATTTTGAGTAGAATAGTTGGTAAAGAGAGTTATAGAAAAATACAAAGGGGGTATTAAAATATATTTACTGATGTTTATTTATGAAAATGTTGTTTTATAATGAATGTTTTTATAAATTATGTGAGATTTCTTAAATGAAATTTATTGAGTAGTTGAAAGGATTAATGTTGTAAATTCAGGAATATAGGTAAGTTGGTAAGAGGTAGAAATTTCTAAATCAAGTAGGAAAATGATTTTCTGATCTCAATGTTCCGAAAATCCTTCAATGAAACCTGATATAGGATTTTGAATAAAGGAATATATTGATGATATTTAAACATAGTTTTTAGAACATAGTAATTCGAATACATATTCCAATATAGAGAATCAGTTTCAGATTCTATTGCATAACGCCACATAGAAAAAATTAAAATGGATTTTTGTTAAATGTTGATGTTTTTAGAATCAAATCATTAATCACTTATCTCTGAATTTTGAAAATAAAAGATAATGAGAATATTAATGTAGGTGACGTAAAATTATGTAGAACCCAATTATTGATCAAACATAGATTCCACATAAAAGTTTCATACAATGTTTTTTTTAGAAATTATGAGTTTTTTAAGTCATTTAATTCGTGAAAAACATGAGAAGATAGAGATACTAGTTTTTAGTTATGTTAATAAGGAAACGGTTTTTATAAGAAAATATCACATTATAATTTTTCCGATCGAACATACATGATTATACTAATATAATGGACTAAATAGGCATGACTATAGCTATCATATGGAATAATGAATAATCCCATGACACAGTTCATTAGATAGGTAATTTTTAAGAATATCTAAAGTTGTCGATGTTGAGTTTTTTTTGGTTTTGCTAAATTTGAAAGAAATTTTTAAAACATTCAGTAGTATTGTTTAAATATTTGAGTAAAGAAAAATTAGGAGTTCATATTTTTAATTAAAAACATTTCTCATGACTTATCATGCGAGACAAAGTCCACCAGATAAACCATTCTAGATAGAGATGTGTGAGAAAGATTGAAAATTCATCAGAAGAAAAAAGTTTTTTTGAAGAAGAGAGTCAGTGAAAATCTTATAGATAATGTAGTAAAACGGTTGATGTTTCTAAACATACAATGTATCTAAACAAAGAAAACATCATATAGGTCACTGTAACTACTAGACAGTTGTTACAGGAAACTGAATTATTTAGAAGTTTTGACATTATAGACAAGAATCATCATTTTTCATGAAGGAATGGATAGATTTAGGAGATTAGTTTTCAGATATAAAAGTTGAATGAAGATTGAATTTCATATTTTTCTCATTAGTTTGTATGATGTTAAATGTATAGTTAAGATACTGAGTTTCGTCTAAGAAATAGATACCTTAATAAATCAATGTTTTTCCCATTATTGGTTCAGGAGAATTGGAAATATGGAGACAGTTTGGGACATACTTCCAAACTGATAATTTCAAGATAAGCAATTTACAGATTAAGATTTTCTAGATATAAAATTTTATAGAACATTGTAATGTTCAAATTTGATTATAGTTTTAGATAAGGAAATATAATTTAAAAAGACATTATAAGAGTATACAATATTTCAAAAATTCTAAAATGAAGTCCAAAAATCTAAAAATTAGAATTTTCGAATTTTGGATTGTGGGTATAAAGTTTAGGTTTCCAGCCATTACAATTTCTATAACACATATAAATAATGATTCAAAGTAAAAACCTAATTTGGACTATTGAACAATTTAAAAAAAACCAAAATTCTACAGATTTGGTGTCATAATTTATTATCTATCGTAATTTTTTTTTTCATGTTGAAGAATAGTTTCCAGATAGAGACTTTGATTGGAATATTTTTTTGAGAATTTTTCAAATTTCCTATACAGATAATATAAATAGTTTCATGTAAACGTTTTTGTGTTGATGAGTTTTGTAAATTGAAAAAAATAGAGGTTCTATAAATGTTATAGATTAAGAATAGGTGTGACGAAGATAGACTATCATATAGAGGATTTAAGGATAGATGATCTTAATCAGTCTCATTAGACAATGTTTCTGGATAGACCTTTAGTGGAGCTATTTATACATAGTTAAATATTTTTTTGTGGATCGTATTTTATAATAAAAAATTATAAACTAACTGGAGTTAGTATGCAATTCCTTATTGGGAAATATAATGTCTCCAATAGGAGATGAAAAAAGTTTTATTTACTTATTAATAATAGTAAAATTCCATAAACATATAGTGTGTCCATATATAGAATTTATGTTCTTGAACTATTTTCAAACCTTATAAATTTTTTGTTCCTTTTTTTCTTATATATTATTTAATGCAGATTAGTTTACATAAACATGATATGGAAAAAACTCTGACATGTTGTAGGGGATAAGTTTCTTAAATTTGAAATTTTTATAAACCAAATAATTGATTTAACACCCATATCATAGTGATTCTTTGATCATTTTGAACTTCACTGTTTTACAGGATATTTAGGAATGGATTAGGTATTCAGAAGTGAGGTTTACGATTTTATGAATTGTAATTTTTGGGATGTGTGTTTGGTAGGTAATTTCATTGGTCATGAGTAATACAAGTCAAGATAAGAAATTGACTATATTTTTATATTTTAGGATGTTTATTAGGGAAATATGAAATATTATTATTAATGATTTAGGACCTATTTGTTTATTTATGAACCAATATGTAATTTTGATTTGGTATGCATATGATTTTGGATGAGCATAGTAGGATTCTATAAGAAATGATGAATATATTAAAGTAAACTGATTTTAGTATGATGATGGATATATTGTGTGGCCTAGTAAAATTCATCTTGGTTATGTAATATATATTTTGGTGAGTTGTGTTCTAGAGACTTGGATTCATTCTTTTTTTACAAGATTGGAGTTCGGAGGTAGAATATGGTAGGATGTTTTTGAATTAAAGACTAGTATAGGGGGGATTTAAAAACTAGGAAATGTTGTTTCCTCTTTAGGATGAGGATATTTATTCTGGTTGTTTGTAATCGTGTATTTTATTATTAGAAAATTGGGATGTCGGTTTGATGTCCACCATTCTAGGGAATGGTAAAAGTTAATGTTTTGACTTGGATCAATGAAAGGTTATTTTGATCAATTTTCGAATGGTATAAGAGTTGTTTAAAGGGATTTATTTTTGTGAAAAGATGACTAAAGTTTGTCTTAGAGTGTTTTTGGAAAAAAAGGATAGGTTTTTGTAGTTATTATCCATTAGGATCAATGTTAGATTTCACTAAGTACCTGATTGAGGACTATGTGGTGGGGATCCTATGGGTAAGAAAACATGAGGTCAATTCCTTACACAGGCTACCCCATCATATCTCGTGGTACCATGTGGTGGTAACTAGGTTCTAGGTGGCGGTCATACCACTTTATTATCATGGGAAGAACCTTCATTTGATAGTCCACTCCATTTCATGTTTTGGCCAATAGTTCCAATGGTGGAGTCCATTTCAGAATAATTACACCCATGTTTACCCTCATTTACAATAATTTAGAATCCCATGATTTGAGAGTAGTCTAGAGTCATTTATAATTATGAATTAAGGTGAATTACTTTCAACGTCACACCTTATTCCGTCATATTGTCTTCTATTATTTTGGTTGGATGGTTTTAGTGATTTAATTTGCGATTCCACCAAATCATCGTAGAATAGATTCAATTTAATGAGGCTTTATGTATAGTACATTGACGATTCATAGAAGGATAAAACTATTGACATTTCATTTAATTCACATTAATGTTAAAGGAATCATGTATTTTATTAAGTATTATAGTGAATTTTAGTTAAAATGATTACAGATTTAAGTATATAATTTCATGATTTATGTGTCATTGGATAAATTATGTGACATGAGTGTACCCTATATTGATTATAACATTACCAAATTTGTGGAGTTGTTAGTTGATTTTGGGGATGATTATTCTGATTAAGGTTTCAATATTATTTTTTTGATAATTAACCATAATTTTTTTAATGATGAGATAGGTTCTCATGGGAATATTGGTGATTGGAATGACCTTGTGATGCATTATAGATCATCGGTTGAGGTAGGTGGAATTTATATTATAGACTTTCTTTATTGTTAGGGATATTATGAATTTGTGGAGTCATTTTCATTTTTGTTATCATGTGTGAAAAACTGTTTTGGGATATCACCCAAGAAAGACATGATGTGGTTGTGTAATCATAATAACCAATACAAAAAACTATTCATTACAAATGGATCATTATTGGAAACATGGTCAAATGAGTTCATGTGGTTGATTATATATATATTTTTGTTGGATTTTATTATTTTCTAAAAACTACTCATCTTTTAATTTTTAAATATGATTAATTACTTGGAATTTTCTAATACTAAATTTTTATAGAAAATGGTTTTAAATAATGGATTAAAAATTACATTTAAAAAAGTTGTGTTTATTTATGTTGATTTCCATAAGAAATTACTAGGTCCAAAATTTAGTAAATTTGATATATGATGCATTTTTTAAATGATTCGTAGTGGTGGTTTGGAATTTGAATGTATATTAAATACAGAATGACTTTTGGAGACATGTGTTGGTCTATTTTTCTTTATGTGGGTTATTCCTTATTTTCTAAACCTTATATTCATTGGATTGTAATTATTGATTATGTTTTATTGATATAATATATGTTATTTCATATTAAATCATGTAGGAATATTATCTATTAGATAATCCATCCCATAGGTGATGTGTTGGTTATATCAATTTAGATTGATGTTTGGTTCCCTTTTGCATATGTCCGTAGAAACATCTTTATGCTATTTGTTTGGGAATATTTCTTGAGGATGAACATTTTATGTGTGAGTTGATCAAATTTGGACCTTGGTATGTTTATAGTGTTTCCAATAATGGGGTTTCCCCTTACATCCTTGTAAATGGTTCTCATGATTTAACCTCAATAGTTATTGTGGGAGTTACTCCCTATGTTCATCAATTGATGGGTCTGTTTAGGAACTCTTGTTCTCATCCCTATGTTGTCAAGATTCTTTATGTTGACCTAAAGATGGTATCAGTGATTTGTGACTCATATTCTATGTTTTAGAGAGGAGGATGGATTGTTTCTCTGTCAATGGATTTTGGATTTTCATATATTATTCAAAGTGACTACACATGTAGAATAGGAGGCCCCAATACTAGTGAAACATACCGTTTGATATTGTATTGATGCACAGGGGAGGTAATATCTAGAAAAAAATCTAGAGTAAATGTTTTAGTTGAGGGATTATGATCTGATTGATTTATTAGTTCACATATATTATTTGATTTTCTCTATAAGGATATAACTCTATCCTGATGTTGTCTTCCCCATGGGAATCTAAGAGTAGAGAAATGGCTGACAAGGGACTAGAAAATATGGTGGATTCCTCAAAAGATGTAATGGTGTGATGTATGAAATAAATATTTCTCCATTATTACTTGTGTCCACCTATGTTAATATGAAGTACATGGAATAAAATTATTTCTTTTTTGATGATAATGGATTTGGATATAAAATTTTATTGATAAAGTATATCCATGGAGTTATAACTTTTCCTTGAAGGACTTATACATTTTTATGAAATATAATATATTAAATTTAGTTTGTGGTTCTATATGTGTTGTGTGTATATTGATTAAACAAGGACCAGTGAGTCGAGTTAGAGAAGGTCCTGAGTGGAGGGTTGTGAAATTATATACGATTAATCCTCATTCATTATTTGTTCATTATTTGATATTGGGTTATTGGTCGTCGTGGTTTGATGTTTGTCATCTATTTTATATCTAGTAGTTGTATTATCTATTCCATGATATTTTGCGGTTTTGATTTAAGGTCATAATTGATTTATCGATCATAATTAATAAGAATTTTATCAAAAACTTGTTAAATTTTTTTGTTAGGATCCTCACAATAGTGTGGTGTTTTGTTTTTCATTATGATCCTTTCCACTGTGAAATGTTTTATTGGGTTATGAGATAGAGATTTGTTGTTCCTTCATATAAATCATATGTATATGTGTTGAACCCTGATGTTGGGTGTTGTGCCATGGCCATCGTTTCACCATTTCTTGTTAATTTCATAAAAATATGTACATAGTGAAACCCTTGTTCATGATACAATGATGGTAAAACCATCTGATGTTTTAAGAAATAACTGTGTTTTTGATGTAGTTAAGAAGGATATTGATCACATTGTTGTTTTTTGTCCTGAATTATTTTAGGGACTCTTTAGTGTGACATTAAATGCAACACTATTTTCTTTCATTTCATTTATAACTATGATGTAACATGGGGAGTCACACTATGAAGTCATTTACCCATTGTTTCCTTAAATATAGTTGTTGAAACCCCTCATTCTCCCTCTAATTTTTTCCACTAAACCTACCATCTTTTTGTTGTGTACTTATATATTATAGGTTCCATAATCTAATGATGAATACATGGAGATCCCCTATGATTTCAAGAATATGGATTCAGGGTGTTATGATAAATAAAATCCATGGTATGATTGTTTTCTCATATCATGCTCTAATTTTGAATGATTTTGATTCTGAATATAATAGTTTTTTTCATTGATTACCATATTCTATTACTACTATGAATCTCTATTCAGGATCATGAATATTTTACTACATGAATTGATCCATTTTTGATTTGTTCTTCTATATTAAATATCCCATTGCAGATCAGTTCTCTTTAACAACCCTATTAGTCTTCTGGTTTGATTAAGTGAAGGAACATTAACATTAGGACGGAGGATTGAGGTTTTAGTGTATGGTATTTTTGGAACTCCATCAAAGTAATGGCATGTTATGAAAATGATGATATTAATTATCTTGTGTTTTAAGGAGCCATGTCACTCAGTGAAAATCTAAATCATGAAGTAATATAGGGATCTCATGAATTGATTCTATACCTCTTGATATGGAAACATAGTAAAACATCCTATTTGACCTTGAATACCACTTCCATATTATTACATAACAAAATAATTTTTATATTCTATTGTAGAGGTTCAATTCCTGAGTTAATTCTAAATGATTTCAGTCGTCTATATGTAGTTCTAACTATGGTGTGAATGAGTCTATTATGACATGAATGTATGGATTTTGTTTTAGAGTGGGAGATGACAGACACCAAATATGGTCTATAGAGTATTCATTAAGGATTGGAAATAGTGAATCCAATTCTTGTGGTGTGATAATATAGGTCACATCTAGAATGTGTTGAGATCTAAAGAGAGTAACCCAAGAAGAATCAATAATTATCATTTACATAAATTTTCATTTATATATTAGATTAAGGTGTTGTGATAGCCTATATTGATATTTTACAACATGAATCATGATGGATTGATCCTTTTTTCCACCTAAGGAAATTTATATGGATTTTCAGTTGGTTTATGTTTTAGCTCCAAATGACCAATGACTAGGTTTGGCCATGATGAGAGGATCATGCCCTGAGGTTTTTTACTCCCATAGTTGTGTATAAATTTTAGGTCATCACACTATATTTTAGGTAATTTACCATTTTTTTAGGTTTCATAATAATTTGTTTGAGTTTTTTGAGTTTCTATATGGTTTTATAGTGGTTTGGAATTGTATTTAACACATCAAATTTTGGGTATGGTTTTGGAAAACTATGAACAATCTATATGAAACTGTAAAATATGTTCTCAGAGTCACGTGGAGGGTTGTGGTCAGTGCACTATTTATCCAATCCTTCTATTTTTCGAGGAAAAGATAAATATGATAGGATCTTCTGAAAAGTGTCATACACATGGTCAATATATTGTTTTCCAAACCATACAGTACAATTGTGTGTCTCTCTAGTTGATGTCTAGTACCATGTAAAAGGTTAGTGTAAAATTTTCTAATATTTGCAAAAAAACATGAAAATATCTTATTTAGTGACAAGTATCATTCACATGGTTGGAACATGGTTCGACAAACTATATAAAATATGTTAGATTATCTTGAATTCCGATTTCAACAAGGATTATGGGATTGACACACTCATTTTCCACATATTCTCCTTGGCTCCCAAACTCATTTCCTCTCTTAAGAATACTTTTGTATTCCATTTGATCAAAAGGGAATTTTTAATGAATCAATATGAATTAGATATACAGTGTTAATGGTAAGTATCCATTTTATCTTCTTCTTAGATATTCTCATCTTCTCTCACCCAGAATGTTAAATCTAATCTTTCAAGGACAGATCTATGATTTTTGATGTTTTTTTATTTTATCATGATTGTACATGTTTTAAGGAAGTGCTTTCATGGCCTGATCTTAAATTTTTGTATGTTATTATTAATTGTCATCAAATCATGTGTTGTAGGTTGATTCCCTTCCACTTTATACACTCTATTACATAAAGGTATGGTGTTTTCATCACACAGTTATGATTATTTGAAACATTTATTGGTATTAGAATCAAAATTTATGGATTTAAAATTATGCATAGATTGAAATTGATTAACTTATTAAATGAAAGTGGTTTTTAAAATATATTTTTTTTGTCGACAATGCCTTATGATTGGAATGTGTGAATATATGTGTCACGGCCCACCTTCACCAAGATGAGGTAATGGACAGAAAATTGCCAAACCCTTCCTTCTTCAAGTTGAAGGAGAGAAAATGACCCCAAAGTTCCACCTTCAAGAGGCCCTGGAGTAGAGACAAGAATAAAGGGTATAAAATCAAATAGAATATGGAATACATTACCCTTTCTATTTAGTAGGATTGGGAGATATGATGGTAGAAAACCAAACTACTCCAAAACTGAAGGAAAAAAGTAAAAATAAACTCACTCGCATATGCATGTTCAAATATAAATCCCTACAAGAACAAGAAAAATCCAATGGGAATGTACCAAAAGAATGAAAAACAGCAACGAAATTTGTCCCAATGACCGAGCTAGTATGGTCCCGCACAGTCCCCAAAGTCCTCTTGGAAACCTGAAACCAGTTTTAAACATGTAGGGTGAGTACACAAGTATAGTCATTAAGGAAAATCAAATGTTCTTGTGCACATGTGGGGAGAAATTATAATTCCCCATGAGAGAAGGAGATAACCAAACCACCATGAAAGGATACAATCCACCCAAACCTCACCAAGGATCACTCCCCAAAAAATGCTAGTCATGTAAGGTAATAGTAATAACACATCAAAGTTGGGGTACCCCACACCACTTTCCCCCTGGTTATTAAAGACATACTATGCATTAAAAATCCCCCACCATTCTCATTACAGTCACACTACAGCCCCAACAACAACCTTATGGGCCATCACAACCACATATCCCAGCCCCAAACACCTGGGCTACCACAACCCTATGTAACCACGCCTGCATACACCTATTCCATAATTACTACCTCCACACCGGAAGACACCTGTGAATCATCCAGAAGACACTTGGGAAACAACATGTTCTCACAAACCTGGCTGAACCACCACAACATTCTCTATATGATTATACTTGGGCTAAAATGGACCTCATGCCATTAAAACTTGCCCAAAGAATCTTGGGCTACTTTGGAGAGGAAGCAGAAAAGAGTTAATAACCGGCCACCCAATTAATTGTTGGGAAACATCCCTCTCCCATGAAATTGGGGTGTTCAGAACATAGTTCTCAACTTGTGTGGGTTATTAATAAGAAACAAAAAACTAAATATATATGTGTGGGTAAAAAATAACTCATCCCAACCTAAGGGTTCCAATACCAACCCACACACAAACACCCTCGTTAATATTCCTTCATAAAAAATAATAACAAACACAACCAGAGCACAACTCATTCCTGGAAAACAATTCCCTATTGAATCCAATGATTTCATCAATTTCAGTTACTCTATTTAAATAATTCTTCACAACCAGTCAACTAATAGGAATATCCATAATCTAAAGAAGGAAAAATATCCAAGCAGCAATTTAAGTATTCACACCTAGTTTTTTTATAAAGTCACGACAACAAAAGGGATCTGTGAGATCCCTAGAAGTACTAGAACCAAACCAATCCCAAAAATACATCCCAAAATTCAAAAACCAACAACTTCAAAATAGGGGACCCCATACCCATCCACATTAATTCCCAAGAACCAGAAGAAAAAACATACATATCACTAGAATAGAGCGAGGAAGTTTCATTTTGATTTTAGACACACTATTTGTTAAGTTCCCCCTTTTAGATTGGTTAACTCGGGTGATCAGATAGGGGTTCCTATTTATTGGGCTTCCATTTAATTAACATAGTTTATGCGATTAACCAGTTTCCATATTATAGACATTTGATCACAGGACTATCCATAAAACTGATGTTCGTTAGTGCATAAGAAATGACAACCAACGACCTCAATTTTCAGTGGACATAAACTCATAAAATTCACAGCATATAAGAAAAGATAAAAGAGTACATCATCATCAAAAAACATGGACCTTAATTATTTAAAAACAATTCATTATCTTCATTTAGGTTTGGTTTCATCTATCCCTATATAAATATTATCATACCCACCCCACATGATACACAATAAGGATAGACGGAAAAAAACATACATGGATGATCAAACATCAATTTTTTGGATGTAAGAAATATAGTAGGAGAAATAGAAGGACTCCAAGAGTGGGTATGAAAGGCTCCATGATAGTTTCACAACTATCATCGGGAAGAGGGACTCCAAACGCACCAAGGAAATGAAAAGAGGAAAGCTAGGAAGAAGGAAGAAGAAACCCCATGTGATAAACGGTGAGATCCTGGAGTTTTGGATATGAAATCTTGAATGGTTTTAATGGAGGATCAGGGTTTCATCATGTTTCTGAATGGTTACAGATGATGGAATTTTTATTATTTAATAATTCTCATTAAAGAGCTGGCCATAACAGATGTAACATAAATGATTTCATTTAAAAGAGTGAAACACTTAACCGAGCGACACATAGTTTTGGGTCGGTCGAGGGTAACCCACTATTGGGGATAAGAACATCATTTATGGTCATCAAAATGAGATCATAAAACTTTAAATAGGCATTAAACCTCAAAGGAGATGTTATGGGAATGATGGGAAAATCATCCCCTAACAACACCCCATGGCACCGATCGGGTGTGGGACCGATCAGTGAGAAACCAATCAGGGACTCACCGACCAAGGAATCATCGATCGGTAACACACTAATCAGTGACTCACTAATCAGTTACACTGATGGGTGACACAACGGTGCACCCTACCACCATTATTTCCTCCTTTAAAACTCTCACTAATGGGGTCCAGTGCACCCCAAACACCAGAATTGGGAAATGTAATGGGCCAGGAGGGTCCATGCCATTACATTATGAAATTGAATAAGTGGTGTATCGAGGGTTCAAAATTAGGGTTAGTGTCAATTTAGAACATTGGATTCCATTAATAAATGGCTTGGTTATGGGATGTGTCACCACTCATGAAAATTTGTGCTTCTATTGGGCTTTGTAGTGGTGAGTAGGTGTCAATCATAAATTTTGTTCTAATTTTAAAGAAATAATTATTAAATTTAATTAGTTTATTTGTTTTTAATGAACTATTTTATTTTATTAAATTCCTCTTTATTCATACTTAATGATTTATATAAATTTGAGATAAAATGTTCTTGTATATAGTGGGGTGGGTTGGGATGTCTTGGGGATTGCTAAATAAGTTTTATAATCAATAGCTACATGGGAACATCGGTTCATTTATAGGTTTTGTATACTGGGACATAGGTAAATTAATGGTGTTGTACATCTCTAGTGAATCATCTTGAAGTAGTGGTCTTGGGACGATGATGGATACCTTTGAGATTGGTTTAGATGGTTCTTCTTCTTATTCCATATCAGTTTGGTTAAGTATTCCTTCCATTATTGTTTCAATATTGTACCGTTTTATTTATCTTATTACTATAATATTATTTTCTAGTTTGGATTGAGTTGTTTTACATTACATGAATCATTCTATGTTTTTTGTATTTTTTTTCTTCCTTTGAAGGTTGTTCTCAACACAGTAAAAATCATTCCTTGATGATATTATATTACCCCATCGCATTTTTATAGTCTTTGGTGTCCAGGGGATGTAAATTATGGTACATAGCACCTCTTCCTCTACTGAAGCTAAGGGGTGATGGGTGGGAAGCTACATATGATTACTATCTCGGACTATCCATCATCTTGAGATGGTATCAATGAGATGGGAAAGTCATATATTTAAATTTATAGAATAAAATGATATAGCTTACCATTTTATACTGAACTGAATGTTACTAGGGTGGAATGGGTAATAAAATTCAAATAGTTTCTTAATCTCATCATTGTTGGTTTATCTGATGAGTGTATAATATCATGAAATAGTGACGAGACACCCCATTACTAATTCTTAATTCATTTATAATTCATTTTTTTTTGAATATTATTGTCAATGATTGTTTTTTTTTTATGATTTGGAAATGTCAATCATTTTTTTAGGAATATGTATAGGTTGTTTATAAATTTTTCTGTTATATTTAAAAAATATAACCAATTTGATAAACAAGAAAAAAAGATGAAGTTGATGAGAATTTTGTTCAACCATTTCAAAAAGTATATAAACTCCTCATGTAGATCATTATCCATGCAATTAAATCTTTGGATAGTGAAAATCATAGTCCACAACCAAGATAAGAAAATTTTTCAATAGACTTCAAGAAACAAAATCCTTTAATATTTCAAGGATATTTGGGCCAATAACTAGAAGAGGCATGGATAGGGAAGTTATATTGTATTTTTTACTTCATGGGAACCCTAGAGGAGAAGAGCGTATTTCAAGAAGTTTATATAATCGGGGATCTTGCAAGACAATGGTGATAAATTATTGTTATTGACTAAATATGACCTTGTCCAGATATAGAAAAGATATAAGAATTTGTATAAAAATACATTATATCATCAAATCACCAAGATCACAGGTAAAAAAGATTTCTAAACTCTAATCTAGTAAAATCCATCTACGGTGATGTATGCAACACAATTTTTCAGATTTGTGTGTTTTGTGTTAATGTTTCCACTACTGAGTACATTAATGTGATGATCTTTTAGGCATGACAATGAATTGACAAAAACTTCAGGTCAGTTTTCATCTGGGTTCAAAATTATATGAAGATGGTGAATAGGTGGATGATAGAGAATTATGATAATATGTGAACTAATATTTAGGGAGGCACTTTTACCTTCATTGGTACAAGTGGGAACTCTAATAGAGGAAATAAGAAGAATATGGAGAATTATGTTAGTAAAGGAAAAAACTATGAAATGAGTTAGTTTGTATAGTATCTTTTCAACCTTGTCATATTAATTTGTTTGGATGTTATTAGTGTTGATATTATTAGAATATAAGTATGGAAAGCATGGATTCTATAAGCGAGTTTCATAATTGTTGAAAGATGTTACATATGAAATGTTATTTTACAGGAACTCTATGAATGAATAAAGTAGATATATTGAACATTTCAAAACTCATATTTTCATATAGGATGCTTGATATGTAATGTTATCACCCCTAGAACTAAGAGACCTATGGTGACTCTCATGTCAAATCGATACACCACCTGTCATCACAATCAAAGTAGGGAAATAAATAATTGTTGGTAACACCAGTTATGTTGCTAATCATTCCACGAATATGGTCATGGATTATCAATATAATCCTTTGATTGGGTTGAGGTACTATTTTTTATAAAATATTTTTGTGAAATCATTTTTTGAGGTAGCTGTGTCAAACTCTTTTATTACCGATCTTGTTTTAGATAATTTGGGATTGTATGTTGAAATAATGATTCATCTCTTCAAACTCCAATCACGTCTAAAACATTGATAATGACAATTCATTAAGTGTGAATCATATTTTCTAATAATCGATGAATATGATTTTCATTGAGATTTATCATATATTGAAATTAAAATGTACGACTTGATTTTTGGTAATTTAATAGATGACATTGTTCAAGGCTCACATTGACTATTATACTAGACCGGTTTGTTTCACATCTTCAGATGGTTTCAAGAATCTATTGAAAGGATATTGGGTTGTGAATACATGAAGATTATGAAATTTGGAACTGGTGTTAGGGAATATCACCCACTAGATATAAAATTATACCTTTTATTATTTTGATGCTATAAAAAATTTTTCCTAACAATTATTGACAAATTTCATTATTTATTCCCCAATAATTTCATTGGGATTCCAACACAATGAGAAGTGTAATTTTTTTATTTATATTATTACAGGGACTAGTCCTATTTTACTTAAACCATATATAATGGAACAAAAAGAACATAATGAATAGAATGATTATATAGAAGAGTTATAAAGTAGATGATTCATTAAACAAAGTATGTCTTCATGGGAATCACCAGTCCACTTTGTAATGAAATTGGATGGAATTATTCAACAATATGTAGATTTTCATAATCTAAACCATGTTAAAATAAAAAATCATTATACTCATCCATGAATATAATTTTATTGATCATTTTAGGTGATTAAAATGGTTATATATGATTGATTAATGATTAGGCCATCACCAACTTCATGTTTAGAAGGATGATATTTCAAATATATATTTTTAGAGTCCTTATGTTAAGTAAGAATATGTGGTTATTCTCTTTGGACATATCTATTTACTAGAAATTTTTATAGAATTGATGAATATATTATTTCCGTGGAATCTTGACTACATTGGTGTGTTATTTTTCAATGACATTATTCTGTATTCTAGTTCAAATAGAGTTTATAGAAAAAACATGGGGATAGTATTGGGTGTTTTGTAGAATCATCACCTCTATTCGAAACATTATAAGTATGATTTATTAAAATAATAGGTATGTTTTCTTGTCCAAATCATTTCTAAGTGTTTAGTATTAGTAGGTTCTGAAAAATTGGAAGATTTTATCTCTTGTGAACCACTGATGAAATTTATTATGATATGTTGTTTTCTCAACATAGTAGGTTATTACTGATTCTTTTATCATGACTTATGTATTTTATAACTGATGGAAACTTTAACAAGTAGATACATTCCTATCCAATGGAGTGATGAGTTCCAGAAATCCATTCATGAGATTATGATTTAGCTTCAATAATCTCCAATCCTTATGTTTATAGAGACTAGATGAGGTTACATGGTCTATTGAGATACATTTGGGTGTATATTGGGTTGTGTTATCATGTAGTAAGATCAAGTTTTAGATTATATCTCACAACAATTATAGGTGCATGAGAATAATTTTTACAGACAAATGATTTAGAATTTTCTATTTTAGTTCATTCCTTGACAACATGGCCTCATTATCACTACACAGAAAAGTTCATAGTGTTCCTGGATAACAAAATCATGAAACACATCTTCCCACATAGTGATTTTAATCTATTTAAATTATGACAGATCTAATAACATCATAGGATTGAATTTGAATGGTTGTATACACTAGGAAAATGAAATTTAATGGATAATTAATTGATTAGGAATTAAGAGATTCACTTTGCTTAATAGTAATCTAATATGTAGAATTAGATTATTTCATAGATGATATTCCTTTAGGCAGTTTTGAGAAAGATAATGTTAATTCTTTCTTTCATTTTTCTATTTTTTGGATTTCATTTACTGGGTTATTGACTCATAATAATATGATCTTAAATTTCACACCATGAGGTTGCAGCACAATAGTGATAATTATATTATGTTAGAAAAACTATATAGGAGATCTATTTTTCCATTTAGATATTAGATTATAGTTCTTCCTTATTATTAAAATGTGATTATTTCAATATACCGCCACTCAAGATGGCATATTCATCCTGAACTCAGATGTTGTATACAGATATGAGAATATAGTTTATTGGGTTGGAATGAATAGAATGATTGTGGATTACGTCTTTATATACCTCTCCATTAAGAAGGTTCTGGAAGTGAACCAATGACCAACTACTATGTTTCAATTTTTACCTGTTTCTATATGGAATTGAGAACATATAGTTATGTATTTTTTCATGACTCCAATAATAATGGGTTAGAAACATGATTCCATATGGGTGACTCTTAGTCATCCCATAAATCATGCTCATTTAATCCTTATTTATGAATAAAATGTGGTTTATTAAATTTAAAAAATCAAAATTTCGGATGTTATAATGATTTTTGGGATTCTAGTTTCAATCATTTTTTACTAATACCCTAGGATTATGTCTATATTTTTTAAAGCATTATAGAAATACCTTAGAAATAATTTGACCATTGGTATAGATTTTCAACCTAAAATTGATGGAAAATATTAATAGATGATTCATATATTGGAAGACTTTTCATATCTTGTGTTATAGATTTCAGAAGATCATGGAAGGATCATATATCATCAGATTATTTCTCACACATTAATAATTATTATTCATAAATAAATATGGATCTTTTAGAATTATTTAATGGTTTCCCTTGATGTTCTCCACCTTTTTAAGTGGAAATGTCTGAGGGTTCACTTATCATATACTTAATTTTCTATGAGAAAATGGAGAATATAAAAATTTTCAGGATGAGAATAGAGATGAATCAGAGTCATTATAAATAAAAATGTAATTTTCAATGAAAAAAGTTATTTTTTGAGGTGGGTGGTCACTTTTTCATCATAACATATAAAAGTCTAGGAGATTAACTTGTGGGTAAGCAAGGTAAATTTCCTCCTTTATAAATATTAAATTTGAGATACTAGAGAAAATTAGTAACATGGATTATTGGTTGGATTTACCACCAACATTCTACTCTGTGTACAATGTATTTCATTCATCTTAATAGGAGAAATTCCAGTCTAATCGTGACCATGTTATCTAATGGGACCAATTTGATCTTGAGCCTAATTCAATATTGATTCATTAAATGATAAATATTATGGATAAAAGGGAAAAAAATTTCCTTAGAATTTTTTTATTTGTATAAGTTGTGTGGAAACATTAATGTGTTCATGATGAGATGTAGAAATTTGAGAATGAAATGTAGAAATAGTGGGCTAAAATCATCCCAAGGCAATGAAAATACACAAATTTTTTATGATGGAAATACCAATGGTGTGATGAATATATCAACCATAATTTAATGTATATTAACCTTTTATTATTTATTTTGAGGTTATATAATTTTGGATTTGAGTTTTTGGAGTTTGGTGTAGGTTTTGGATTGTTTTGGAATTGTTTTTAAGGGTTCAAATTTGATCATGATTCAGAAAAATCATCCACTTTCTCCAACAAAATCACGAAAGAGATTCTGGGAGCCACTAGGCTGGTACATGGCGGAGACATGGTTTAGTGAAACCATGTCAGTGGCCAAGAGAAAATTTGTAACATATGAGATATTGGGAAAACACCCGAACATGGTCAGCGCATAGTATGAATACATATGAAACACAACCATACAAATCTCTAGTTGATTTATATTATCATGTGAAAATTTTCCCAAAACTTGTGGCCAAAATTTTTATCTATTTATTTTAGAGATAATATAATGTAAACCATTGGGACATGGTCTGACTAACTATGTGGATTAACAATGTGCCTGCATTAAATTCGATAAAAATTAGAGTTTAACCCATATTAATGGTCTAAAACTCTATTATTACTCCATTTCTCGTTGTATATCAATCTTTACTCCTCTACTAATCATTAATGGTGATTAATTTCAATCAAAATTAACTTTTTAATGAATTAATGTTCCTTGGATCTTTAGAGTCAATTGAAAGTCTATTTTTCCTCTCTTTCTTCTTCGATATTCTCAACTTCACTCACCTAGAACATTATATCTAATATATGATAGATATATCTATATTTATGATTTTTTTATAGATATTTATTATATCTATTGATGTGAAGAGGTTTAATGTATTTATATGGAGGTTTCATGTGTGGGTCTTCATTTTCATCAACTATTCTGAGATAGGTATCTTTTATTACATTCCACACATTCTAGAATGTGAAAACTTATTGATTTAATCACACACTCTTACACTTTCGAAACATATTCTTAGTGTTAGTACATATTTATTTTGTTTTGAAATGGTTCGCATAATGTTTTTAATAAATTGAATGAAACAAAATAGATTCTAAATGAAACATATTTTATAGGGAACATGCGGTGTATTGATGGAATGTCCTAATAGAATTGAAATCATAGCACCTTGTTGGTTGAAAAATGAGTCCCATTTCAAACTAGTACTTTTTGTTATATTAGGAGATGAATCAGAGATCTGATGGGTCAAAAGTCATGAATATTGTGACATTCACTGGGAATTCATGGGTGTGTGAGTATGGAACAAGGATGGTATACCATGTGGAAAAAATAATTAACAAATTGAATTAGTTTAATTATTTTACCTAAAATATTTTATTATAGTAATCATTGTTAATATTATCACCCTAAATGTTATTAAAATGTGAGATAACTTATTCATGTTAATAATGGAGTATCTTGGAAAGTGTTTGGGATTACCTTCTGTGTTTTATACTCACCCCCTTCTTTATGGAACCCAAGATCTAATCATCCGGTAATTACATAACATAAAGTAAATATATCTATACATTAAATTCCTCATAACTTTTAGTTTGTTAGTTTTAGATAATAAGGAAAAATCATTATCTGACAAAGTTAACATATTTTCCAATCACTAGACATTTTATCACTAAAAACTAATTATTCCATAACACATATTCAATATATATAATAAATTAATCCCATAATATATATATATCTAGACATATATTATATATTATATTTCTTCACATATTAAGGAAATGTAAATATAAGAAAGGGGTGAGATAATATTCTTAATAAGAGTAAATATATGTTATAATAATCAAATATCATCAGTGAGTATAATATCATCATATGTGTATAGTCATGATTCAAAATAAAATACATACCTGAGAAATATTCTATCAAAATCATGGTGTATAAATAAAAATAACATAATACATGAATAAAAATACTACATAAACATGAGGAAAAAAATTCGTATAGAAAATCTTGATAAATGAAACCTTGAAAAGAAATTTGAACAATCAAAATCATTAGATTTCTTGTATTTGTGAAAATAGATACCCACTAACATGTTCAATCATAAAATTTTTATTAGAGCTAAATTCCTTCACACTCACCCTTTGGTAACCTAGGTTCATTATACCCCATTCAAATAAAAATTCTATCTTATGAGATATAATCATTTACCAAAGGCATTGAAGTGACATATTAGTCCTGTCAACTTCATAATAAAAATATATTGTTGTCAGTTGAAAATAACAATCCCATTATAAAAGGTCTCATTAAATGAAAATTGATTTCATGAAATTTATAATTAATTATATAAATAAACAATGGAAAGAAAATTATTTTCATAGAATACCCAAATGTAAATCATTAAATTTTCATAAGGTACCTATGAAAAAAGAATGGGTATCCATTGACATCATCTATCTTTAAATGTAAATACTATTTAATCATGGTAATAAAAAATGTGGAATTTTAACTATACTGATAATTGGTATATGGGTAATTAAATAATTTTACTAAATCAATCGATGATTCGAATCTAAGTGAACCTCTATCAATCAATGTTATCATGAATAGGTTATTCATTGAGGAAAGGAATTAAAAGAAACACTATCATTATAAACTGAAAACAAATAAGTAAGGTATATGTTGTGATTGGTTGTTACATTGTTAAAAGACTTCATTACATAATCCATCAATAGAAATAATGTGTATAATATAATTTTCTGAATTTCCCCTTTCAAACATAACATATATCATGGGATGTTGACTTATAGATATTTTTAATAGTTTTAAAAATAAATTCACTTTGAAAATAAGAAATACCCTTGATCTTGTGAAATAATGTTAAAATAAATATATTATAATACGATTGGAAAATAAATTTTTTTTAAAAATAAATAAGTAGATAGGGTGTTATATAAAAAATGAAAAATATAGCGGAAAGATAAATTTTAATAAACAAATAAAAAAAGAATTTTTTTTTATAAAAAATGTTGTATATAGGATACATTAATTAATTATCTTTCAAACCATTTGAATATAATATCATTATTATTAATGATTAAATCCTTTCAATTCATTACATAGAAAAAATTATTCTAAATATTGTTTTTACCACAAATTGAATTTCCCTTTATTAATTACTTTTGTTAATAACCACATCATTTTACATGATTGTAAGTACTATATTATAAAATAATGTTAATAGAAGAAAACTATAACCATGAATAATAAGATGAGAACTTAATGATTTTGATCTTATAAGGAAATTCTATAAAAATTCCACAGATGGGCTATCATATTTGAGAGTTCTTGATTATGATTTTAAATAGAAACCTTTTGGAAAGAGTGATATTATAAACAAAACCATTAAAGGAAATAGGCATTGAAATTGATATCCAAATATCTAGAAATTAGGGTATTTCTTGAGACAGCATCTCAAAAAATTGTTTTATACCCCACTTAAAATAAAATAGGTGCATAATAAAAAACTTGTCTCAAAGGGAAGAATTTAATATTAGAACACAATAGGCCCTGATTTCTTTTTGAATAAAAGTTCAATGGAAGTATGAAAATAATATGGTGATGTAAATAAAATTATTTAAGTCATTCATGGTGATTACATACTTTATTGGGATGTATATACACCATTAAAATTAGAAATTGGTCCTTAACATTAAAATATGAATCAATGAAGAAGAATTGAGATAGAAAACCCCCTTATTACTTAAAATAAATGTTCTCATAAAAACCACATGAAATAGAGAAAAAATATTTTATTTAAATTTAAAATAAAATTAATAATAATAATACATGATATTATTTATAAAATTAAGGTTATATAATCCATTTAAGAGAAATTGGATGCATAAAAGAAAATTTGTTTCCATGAATTTTGTTTTGAGATGAAACACATACCTTATTTCATTTCATAGATTATGAAACACTATCCTCCTTTAAAAATATATAGCTAACATAATAACATATTTTAGAACATAACACCTAAATATTATCATTTTATAATCATTATTCAAATAATTTATGTATGTTCATTAGTTAAAATAATTTAATATGTTAATATAATGAATGAAAATATATATAAATAACAAAAAAACACTTCACCATGTTGAGGAGAGTCCCCACATACACATGTTTAGCATGCATGTTTCACAAATTATGAGAGGGGGTGAAGTTGGATATTAAATTAATAGTCAGAATAATTATTATATTAAATATATCATATGTATTCACCTGTATAATCATTAATATCATACATTAAATGTGGAATTGAAAAAACATTACACCACTTCACAGGGGCGGCAATCCATAAAACACCCAAATGGATATTTTTAATTTCTTAAGTGGATAGAAATAAATAAATAATATTTCTAAAATTAATTTTAAAACATCTCAGTATAATAATGTTACATAATTGATAATATTATTATTCTTATATGATATTTTTAATTGTAATATTATGAATAAAATCTTAAGTATGATGTAATACTTTCTTTTGAGACTTCATTTCTTCAATGAAAGTTCAATTTAAATTGAATGGATTCAGATAACAGTGGGTGACGATGGGATTATTTTTTGGGGATAAGGTTCTATAGATAGTAAAAAATGTTTAGTTTCAATGATTAAATTGATGTATTTTGGTGTTCTTGAATTTTATTATGTGATGTTGTTTTATAAGATATGAAAAAATAAATACTCAAACCATAATTTATATTAGTAATTCCTTAATAATTTTTAATTTCATGTGTCTCTAAGGATTCATAATAATTTATTATTGAGTGTCTTTGGGTTGATAAGTACCAAATAAATTATTTCCAAACATGTGTTAGACATGTTTTAGATTTGTTTTAATAGGTTTTTACACATTACTCGTTTAAATTTAAATTTGGTAACTATTTCTTTTAACTAAGTGGTTTTATGTTATATTAAACCTAAAAAATTACCCCTATAATAAAATTTTGGTTGTAATAACTATATTTGACCTCTATTTAATTAAATTATTTTTTAAAATATTTAAATATTATAATTTAAATTTAAATATATATTTCGTAGGAAAAATGTTTTAGTAGAAAAAAGTGATTATCACAATTAAGAATTATTAATATTATTTATCATTTATTATCAATTAAATTGGTGTTAATGTATTTATTTATATATTTATAAATAATATTATATTCATTATTTAAATTATTTCTATTTAATTTATTCAATTTAAATTCATTGATATTAATAAAACAATAAATTTAATATATTTTTTTCTTCATTATTGTGGTAATTAAAATTAATCCTAAAAATATAAATTTTCTACCAAAATTTGATGTTATACATATAAAATAATTATAAAATAATTATCTCAAATATAAGAAGTATTTTATATGATTAACATTCCATTTTTTGTGAAATAAATATTAACGTTAACACATATACCATGTAAAATCATGTTTTATAAACTGTATTTTTATGTATAATCATTTTATATAATGCAATATTTTTAATGTTATTGATTCTATTAATAATGTGAATATTTTAATTAAATAAATAATTTTTATGTGGTTATAAAATAAATCCAAAAACTAACTTCACAATAAAAAAATATTAAATTGAAAAACATAATAAAATGTGTCTTCCTAAATAGTACTAGATTTCCTAAAATGATAATCAAGGGTTTCATAAAATTAAAATAGTTCTTTTAAATGGGTTTTGTTACATTATAAAGAAATATCATTTATATCATGAATATTTTAAAATCATATAAGTCATATAATGTTGACGGTATTAAAAAAAATCTGTAATTTTACTTTTCACATGAAATCAATTACTTTATAAAAATCATAAAAATACATCTTTAGTAATTATTTTTATGATGAATTAATACATAAATTTTCCAATTTCAAATTTAAATTAAATAATTTTAAATTTATGTTTATAAAAGGAAATTTATATTACAAATAAAATTGATTTTAATGAAGATTAACTTTTTAATAATAACTCATATTAATTATTTTTTTGTTATTGTATGAACTATCAATAGGTTACAAATTAGTGCTTATAAAATAATTGTTATTAATTTATTTTTAATATCTACTATTTTTTATATTTTTATTATAGTGAAGAAAGTTATAAAACGTCATCTTTATTTTAATGGTTCCAAAATCTAAGGTCATTATATTCTACCCACTTAAATTTATTACATCATAACAATTTTAATTATTACACACTGATGAATGAAAGAGAGGTTATTTTTAACATATTTGTTTTTGTAGATACCACTTCCATTATTAAATATACCTCTCTATCTTAATCTATATCAATGTACATATCTTTTTGTAAAAAACATTGATTTGTATACCCTAGTCATATATTCTCCAATGTATATATTCCCAAAACAACATATCTCTCTAATCCATAAAACCAGACATAAATGATACATTCATTTAGAAAAAAAATTCTGTAATCCATTAATGATATGAGAACATTGTTTATGAAATAACACACTATAAAAAATAAATAACAATCCAATAGTTTAAATAATTATAACAAAAAAATATCCTAATTTATCATTAACCCCGAGGATTTATATAAAACAGACTTATATCATAAAAAATCACCCAACCATTTATTCCCTCGATATAAAATATGTTCTAAACCTAAAAATTAATAATACCTTAAACATGTGTTCTTAAATTTTAAACTCTAACACTATAATCTTTCAATATAATCATTTCCTAATATTATTGATATGGTTTAAAATATTATTTCAAACCCATTAATGAAAAAATAAAAATGAATAATCCTTAGATATTTAAAATAATCCAAGATATATTTTATAATGTATCAAATATCAATAACACATATCACATCTTTAATTGAAATAGTTAAGACTATCTAGAATTAGTTTCTATTAGGATATTTATCTCATTAACACTAGTAATAATAGAAAACTCAATTTTTTATCACTGCCACCATATACCATGATTCAAATATTTTAATATACTCCCTTATTGTTTATAAACCATATATGTTTCTAGAAAAATGCCATTATCATATGCATCCACACGATCTTGTTTCAACTGAATATGAAACCAAAATGTTGATGGTAAAATCCAAAATAATCGGAGTATATTAATATGAATGATCAATCCTAATATATCTTCTCCAATTATGCCTTCATTTAAACATGGGATACTTTCATTCAAATATATCATACTTAGTAAATATTATAACTCCCTTGGTTATACATATGTTACTTTAAGTAGTGTTCTTTCACTCTTATAAGCCTAACCCACTAATTTAATAGGAAATAAATCCATCATAGTATTTAGAATTAATATAAAATCAGTTAAAACATATCCCCTGGGTATCAATCCATGTATATAGTTAGGCCTCATTTTCATGAACCAATTAACAATCGATTTAATAGCAAATTCACCCTCTTTGGAGTTATTACACCTAGGTGAATCTCTACGAGATCCCAATTCAACTTATAGTACCCTGATATGGAACATTTTTCATGGAAGACCACAAAATCCAAAATTTGACAATATTTTAGATGTCATCTAGTTCATATAATTATACCCTATAATTATCCCTTGAACATTCACTAGCATTGTCTTATACAAATCTAAAAAATATTCAACATTACCTCAATTAATATGAAGAGTTCTCTTCACTATTAATGATAAGGTATACCATAATATATTAATATTTAAAATAATTTCAAACTACACAATTTTCATTAGTTAATAATATCCTAATAAAAATAGTTATTCAAACCCTTTTCTAATTGAAAATTAGATTTTTATTTTTAAATAACTTTTGTGGAATAGGGGGAAATCCCAGAAGTTCCAACTAGAAAAATCAAACAAAATAAGAGATTGAAAATTTATGAAAGAAAACATAAAACTATTTGAATTAATATCCCTATAAATTTTTTAGTAAATATTGGTTAACTTTGTATCTAATTCATCGTTTATAATTCTTACAAAATGATAAGCTATATTGCTCTATGTTTGGATGAACTCTACCATACATATCTTCCATTAATTGAAGCCTCATGTCAAAATTAGATATTTCATGTGGATCCAATCACTTTGATCCTTATTTTTGTCCACTTGAATTGATCTACATTCCATATTTTATTCATCCACTTGAGAAGCATAAATATTAAATTCCTCCTCTAACATTTCTTCCTTATATTGCAGGAGAAGTTTCCAAAACATTTCCACTACCTCCTCACATTTCACCAATTATGTTTCATCCTTAAACTCAATTAATGTATCATAATTTTTATCCTCATTTTCTATTAAACCCTAATTAACTATAAAATCATCATGTATAATCATAGAGACTCCTTGTATTTGAGACCAATATTCTATCAAGTCACCCTCCTTTTCAAGATCTCGTTCCTCATAGTCACCACATTCTTCCATTTCACTTCCACTCAATAAGTTCAAGCTCATCATCTACACTTTCTCATAAATATATGTATAAAACTAAATCACCTTTGTTCTAAATTGTTTTGCTAAACTTATCTATATTAGTTTAAGTATTTAATCCAAATATTTGAATCCTTTGGATTTCTTTCTCTTTCTCATTATACAACTCACTAGATATATATTTAATTTTTAAACTTTCATCCTCCTTAGGCTGTGAATTCCTCCACCTTAATATCCAATAGAAATTTTCATTTGATATTTTTTCATAGATCCACCTGAATCTACCCCTGAGAAGATACATCCTTTATTGGATATCTCAAATATTACTTGATATCCTTGAACCTAAAAATGGTATTCAGTTATCATACCATCCAAACAATTACTAAGATTAATATATTTCATATTAATTATTAGATTTGGACGAACCACTAAATTCACCCAACCATTTAGAAAATCTTGATGGAATTGAATTTCATTATCATGTCCCTTAGTTCCCACTACCTCATGAGAGGTATAATTTCCAAGAGGAGTATCTTCTGTATATGAATAAGCCTTTTTAATATTCACATCTTCTTGGAAATAATTGTTTATACACATCCCCTTAACTACCCTTGACATCATTAAACCCATTAATGGTGAATTAAAATTTTCCAAATCACTTATCAATTGATTTATAATGTCCACCACCATTATATCATATTAATAATGACCTTACCTCTTTATGATTGGAAATAAAAAACTGTTGAATCCTTAAAACTCAATTGATCTATAGTGATGGCACCGAAAACCTTTGATCCAAAAAACTTCCAATCTAATTAATCAATAACTATATACGGACACTAGTAACCATGGTGAAATGAGGATTATAGGTGACCCAAATGTTTATAAGATGAGATATAATCATTGAAATATATAATGGACACCTCTTATTTTCACCTGAATTCTTCACTAGCTGTGATCCAAATCCACTCCACCAGAGGTCGTAAATAATAAACATCAATAGATATATATTGTGATTTAGAGTGAAAAATGTAATTTTTTTTACTATTAGAGAACTAAAATAGTCTAACCAGGTTTCTAATCAAACATATAATAGTTGGGTTTTTAATGGGGAGTGGTTTTTCTAATAATCATACCCACCACACCATCGTAGGAGCATCATGATTCATATGGAGATAATCTGACCACTAAAATAAGTATAAGGAACACACATTTCATGTTCAAGGAATTATAGATAGGAAAAGTTTTATTGAGAAGTCCCACCAACACATGGTTATAAAGACACCATGACTACAAGACACACATATCAAAGCAATCAAATGAGGGCTAGTGGTTTCTAAATCAATCCACCAAAAGATATGTTCAAAAGACACCATTCATGTGTGAACTTCAAAATTGAGAGTTCTAGTTGTGGTGATCCATCATAGTGATTTGTAACCGTTAGGATAATTATGGTAGTTGGGAAATTTTAACGGATTTCTGGTATAGCGAAAGAAAGAAAGTGACATGGCTATGAAGGAGAATATGGTAGATGGGGAGCTTCCCCTCTCTAAAGGGGAAGCATACAAAACAACATTTTCCTCCTGATATGGGTTTATCTAAATCCTTATATGAAATCAACATTGATTCCAAAACCCTATCATATGTTAATTAAGGGAATTAAGAAAAAAAATTAATACAATAAATTCCTAATACTTTTTAGGTTTTGAGTTTTAGATAATTAGTTCAAAACATTAACCAACAAAAAACATGATTATACGAACCGTGGGACATTTTCACACTAAAAAACTTCTTAATCCTAATCAAGTCTTTTATATCATAAAAAAATTCATATTATACTCTTCTAGAAAACTTTTATATATTAGCTTTTATCATAACCAAAATAAGTGGAACAAAATTAATGGGGTAATATAAGATGTTCAGTAGGGGTAAATATAATAGATAAAAATAAAATATCACAAGCGATTATAATATGGATATATTCATATAATGAAGATGAAAAATACAATATATACACCAAAAAATATTTTATTATAAATCATATAATATGACTTCTCATAACATAATCCAAGAATCAAAAAATGGAACAATATTAAACATTAGAGTTGTTATCTTTTTGAACTTGGATACAAACCAACCCATTCACAAGGAAAATTGTGAGTAGACATTAAAAACATCAAAATCATAATTTGTGAACCTTTAATCATTCTAACCTGTTACCATAACATTTCAATCTCATGGGATAATAGAATTTATCTAATTTATTTGAGGAATTTAAAAGTCCCCCCCCCCCACAAAATCCCTATATTTATCTACCACTTGAAAAAAAGAATCACATAATTAAATACTCGTGGAATGAAAAATGGTTTCGCAAAAATTTTTAAATCATCATTTTAATAACATATTTTTATAAAATGTATTTTATAGAACATCCAAATGTAAATCATTCTGTTCTCATAAGGCATCCTTGGAAATAAAATTTTCATCTAACGACATTAAATAACATTATAAGTAAATACCATTCAATCCCAACAATAAATCACAAGGTATTTACCCCTATATATAAATTGTATATATTTAAGGCAATAATTTTACAAAATAGATAGATTTATGGAATTTATCTGAACACCCTTCAATTTTAAGAATAGAGAATAATCTACTCAAAGTGGAATGAAGTTGAATGAAATATTATAGTTTGACACAAAATGATTATGGAATAAAAATTTACTGATTGATCATTCCATAGATAGAGTTGAACAATAAATAATACATATAGTGAAATAACATGTATGGTAAAAATTTTATAATATCCAAGATCAAATAGAAGATACATCAAGAGATGTTTACATAGATGAAATACATTTTTATTATATTTAGAAGTAAACTTTCCTCATAAATAAGAAATAAACATAATAAATTGAAATAATTTTAAGATATATATTTCATAATGTCAGTGAAAAAGCATTTTCTTTTAGAATTCATTATAACATTGAGTGGAAGTATCATTCCAAATGGAAAATATGGAAAACATATAAGTTTACATGAATTAATGAGAAGTGATTATTTTTATAAAAAAGGGTCAATATAGAAATAATTATGTGGTATTCAATCATAACATTTAAAAATATATAATGGTAGTTCAAAATTATTAGTTTTTCATTTATTGAAATTTATACAAGTATTCCCCATAAAAATGTGGAGTTCAGAATAAAATTTATTTCACTTAAAAAAACACATTTGAAGAAACCACTTAAATTTAAAAGATTATAGACCATTTGTATTAAATAATGTTTTATTGAATAAAACTATCGCCATGGATAATGTAATTTTAGTTTAATGATTTTAATCAAAGAATGAAATTATATTAAAATACCCCATATGGGGTATCATATTTTGGAGGTCTCAATTTTAATATATTGTTCAAAAATTAAACATTATAGTTTATTTGGTAGTCCATTGAAATCCATTGAATGAGGGAGTGCATGAAATTGAATATAGAATATTATTAATAGAGGGTATTTCATTATATTAAATCTCAATTAGGTAGCATAGACATGACCTAAAATAAATTAGTTGCATAATAAATAATATATTTACAAAATAGGAACCTCAAATGAAAAACAATTATGCCCTTAAAATTTTTTCAATCAAAATTCATTGAAAGAAATAAGTCCATATTGTTTTTTAAATCAAATGAATTATATCAAATACTATTTTTTAGTAAATTCATGGGATGCATATACACTATAGGAATAATAAATTGATGAATAACATTGAAATATGTCTCAATAAAGAAGAATTTAAATCAAAATACCCATATGATTTAAGGAAATATCAAATAAACCCCAATTGAAAGAGATAGAGAAAATTAATATTATTTTTAGAAATCATGAATATGAGTAAAACATGATATTAATTATCCAATTTATAGTATTTATACCATTTCAAATAAATTACGATCATAAAATTACATTTTTCATTAAGAGGAATGTTTTGAGATGAAACCCTTATGTTGTATCCATGATTTGTTCATGAAACTATACCCTCTAACAAAATTAAATTTTTAACTTAATAACCTATTTCATAAACTTACTTAAAAAATATTATAAATTTTTTAATTCTTATTTTTAATTCATTATCATGAGTATATTAATAAGGTTTAGTGAATCGTGAATATCGTTAGATAATTACTCTATTTACATTGTGGATATTTAGAAATGTGGAAACCATTACCCATAATTTCATAGAAATTTAATCATTAGTATATAATTTTTTATTTTTTATTTAATTATAATATTTATTGAAAATTATGTTATTTTAATCCTTTAGTGTATCGGATTTTTACTCTTTTAAACTGAAGAGGTAGTATCATATTTGGGAAGTTTTTTAATTTCTAAAATAATAAATTAAATATGATTTATATAGCTTATATAAATTTAAGAGAAACAAATTAAATTGATAATAATATTATTAAAAAATAATAATATCCTTATTTTAATTCATAGTGATCCATGTTTATTTTTCAAATCATCATTCATATTGGTGGTTAAACTCTA
The DNA here is from genome assembly GCA_963277665.1 of Viscum album. Classification (NCBI taxonomy): domain Eukaryota; kingdom Viridiplantae; phylum Streptophyta; class Magnoliopsida; order Santalales; family Viscaceae; genus Viscum; species Viscum album. The sequence continues at coordinate 250,700,263 of OY728128.1, read as the reverse complement.
AAAAGACATGAACATTATTTGTCCCAAAGGGTGAGTATGTTCATGTTGGTATTTTATTTGATATATTATAATTATATTAGAAATAAAATGATATTACTGTAATATATATATCATGGTGAACTACATTTAAATATATTTATATAATTTATGAAAATATATCTGAAAAATAAAAAATGGTTCATCATGGTTGTGAGAGTCCTCACGTATGCACATTTAGCATTCACATTTCTCAATGATTGAGGGAGGGTAAAGGAGGACAATAAATTGATGTATATGGAATATAATTATATGATATATATCACATTTATTAATTAATATAATCATTATTTCCATAAATAAAGGCAAAAATGAAAAATATACTATGATACCACGATGAGGTGGTAATCCATGCAACACTCTAATGATGTAATGTTATTTTTTATAAGTGGGTATAAATGAACAATTAAGGGTTTAAAATTGATATTACAGTATATAATTATATTAATCAATCCAAATTTGGTATATTATTATTGTGATAAGATATTTTTAATATTATAATTACTAAGATAATCATAAGAATGATGTAATACATACATTAAAGACTTGATTTTTCCCTTGAGTGTTCCTTTGAAATAGAAGGGATTTAGCTAACTATTAGCGATCATGGGATTTTATTTTGAGATAGGATTATATTGTCATGACCCGTCCTTGGGGCCCATGCCGTGACTACCCCAAGCCCGCCTTCATAGGCCAGGGGCTGGCGACTAGCACCAAGGCGTAAATCCCTAAAAAAGGGTAGGCATTGCCTTTGAAAATTAATCAAGCACCACAGAGTAAGCAAACAGAAAAGTAAACACTAAGTGAAAACTGAAACAAACTGTGCTGAAAGTAAAAGGGGACGGAAATACAAGCCCAACTATAAAGTACAACTGAAAGGGAAAAACAGCAACTGAAAAGAAATGCCGCAGTGTCGAGCCGTCCTCTGGAAGTCCCACCTAAAGGGTGGGTACAGATAGCCTCCAAAGCTCCTCGGTCCAGCCGTCCGCTCCGAGTATGTCCCGCCCAGTGGTCCACCTCCAGGTACCTTCCTGCTCCGCACGCCCCCACCACGATCAGCGTTGTCCGTCATCTGCAACCAACACAACGAAGTGCGGGCACAGCCCTTGCAGGGGTGAGTATAAGCTACTCAGTAGGGACCCCGAGAAACCGGAGGTCTCCCGAATTACACAAAGGATAAACCACAAGGAAAGATACAATCACGAAGTAACATCCGTCACTTCTTAGGTATATGACCATACATATACCTAAGTCATCAATTCCCGCTCGGCTCCAACATCCGAGCTCAAGCACAACCCAGTCCACACAGGATAGAAAAACGTATACCCACACAGGATAGCTCAACAAAATCCAAAAAGGAGAGTAAAACAGTAAATCCACACAGGATAGCTCAACCCAATCCACAAAGGAGAGTAAATAGTAAATCCACACAGGATAGCTCAACGTAATCCACAAAGGAGAGTAACACAAGATTCATCTCACACAGGTATACTTCTTCAGATGACGATAAAGATGATCACTGATCCATATAAGTCGTCATACACACAAAGGATCAATAGGTACTAACCCCCGAAATGACCCACACAGGATCGATAGGTAACTATCCCCCGCAAAGACCCACACAGGATCGGGACCACATAGGAACTGTAGGCGCTGGGTCACACAGAACCACTGAGCGCTGACCCACACAGGATCGGATCCACACAGGATCGGATCCACACAGGATCTGTAGCACTGATCCACATAGGATCGCTGAGTGCAGTAGTCGTCGCAGTCCACTGAGGGTCTCTGCACAGTTGTCATCGCAGTCCACTGAGGATCTCTGCATAGTCGTCATTGTCGAAGTAGCAGTCGCAGCCAGCTCTAGGGTTCCCGCACATAGCAAGCTCATTTGGGAAGGTCTGCTCCACGAGCCGAGAGGCTGATACATCAACTGACACAAAGTCTGAAGTGGATGTATCCAAAAGATCTGTATCATCAACAGGAACTCAACATAGCAGACGGCGCGTCAATCGGACGCCCGGTCTGAGAGTTATTGGCTTTTTCGTCCCAAGGACCCGGTTGGTTTTTAAGGAAAAACCAACCCTACCGCACTCCCCCTGCATCCAAACCTCGGGCAAAGTGAGGAAAAAGATCTATCTCACTTAGAGGAAACCACCAAAGCTGACGGCACATCAATCAGACGTCCGTAGCTCAAGATATGAGTGTTTCCGCTCTGAGGGCCCGGTTGGTTTCGTGTACGAACCAACCCGGCCGAACCCAAAGTATTCTGAAACCTTGAGTTCAATATACCTAAGCGACCGTCTCGATCTAATGATCGTGTTTCCGCTGACGGCGCGTCGTTCGGAGGCCCGTAGCTCAAGTTACGGGCAAAAGACCGAAAACGGTCCGAAAACGGGGGGTCTGGGCCCGGGCCGACCCGACCCGACCCACCTAGGTCGACCGAACCGGGCCGACCCGAACCGGGCCGACCCGACCCGGCTGGTCGGACTGTCCTGGCTCGGCTCGGCCGGGCGGCCGGGCGCTCGGGTGTCGCGGGGCGCTGCCCCCGCGTGTTGAAGGTGTTGCGGCCCCATGCGGGGCCGCGCTAAACAAGCGGACGCGGCTTCTGCCGCGTCCCATGCGGGCGAGCTGGACCGGCACGGTCGCGGGTCTACTGGCCGCCTCCATAGCGGCTTCAGCCGCGGCGGCCCTGTCCGGAGGCGCGCCGGGGCGCGGCCGGCAGCTTCCGCGGGCTACCAGAGTTGCTCTGGTGGTCCGTTTTCCTTCCCATATGCGCCGTTTCACCTCCCAGGTTCCGTTCTTCACTACGGGATCACCAAAATGCCCTTGCGTCACATTTTGTCACCGCCCGCCAAATCCGCACAACCACGAAGAACGGTGGAGGGTTTTCGGGCCGTGTTCGTTTGGCCCGCACCCTCCGCGTTAGATAAAAACAACGGGAGAAACATTCAACACATGAAACACTAATTTTAATAAATTAAAATTGTTTATATGAATCCAGTTCTTTACTTTTAAAGAAACATTCACGGGAATGTAAAATATTCACAACAACCCCTACCTCATCAAGTCGCCGCACACGGGTTTTTCGCGGATTTGATTATCGCGGAAGGAGGGGATCGTCGCATCGTCGCGGTATCCGGCGTTGCGTTGACGAACTCAGAGGTCTAAGAAACAACAGATTTAATTATAAATATTTAAATCCATGTGTTTTTATAAACCACAAAGAAGTTTAAAAAGAAAACTGAGATCTCTTACCGCAAACAGAAGATCGATGATTTCGTCGCGGAGGAAGGAACGCCGCTGAAGAACGTCACGGGAGAGGAAACGTCGGCGTTGCGGCACATGGCATCACGTATTCGATTCCCGCAGGTTCGGAATTCTTCATCGGAGTCCGGCGTTCTTCGCGTTCTTCGCGTTCTTCGCGAAGAAGGGTGAAGGCACAAGAATTCTGTCAAAGCCTCTCAACGTGTAATCCTCCAAAAGTTGGTGTTGGCCTTATTTTATTATTACGCCAACGAACGAAAAAGAGGTTAATAACGACCCATTAATTCGTATAATTAATTCAATGAAAGAAACTACCCAATTAATTCACGAAGAAACCGCCCCATTAATTGGTGTGTTAAGAAATTAAGAAAACACGTCAGTTGACTTTCATAACGACGGGTTTTCGCGGGTGCGTTACATAGCGGAAAAAAACGGTGGGCTCGTGCGGGTCCCACCTCACAAATATCCGACCAAGAGGGTAGGATATTTTTGGATAGTACCCTATCCGTTTCAACTCAGTTTAAGTGTATTTCAAGTGGCTTAAGCGAAATAAAATAAAGATTGTCGTACAATTATTTTATTTCTTAACTTTGAGCCTGAAAATTAAAATCCGCCACCGAGCAAACGCAACTCTGGAAGAGGCGTTTCTATGAAAATACTGGCACTGCGATTTCATCGGTGCCCTCAGAATTTTATTCCGAGCACCGGTTCAAAAGTTAGAAAAACCCGCTCGTCCGTTCACTGAACGTACCCGAGCCAAACTTTGGAAAATGATTCCGGGCACACCGGGCCTCAGAATCAAGTTCCGTCAGAAACTGCGTTCTTGTAAAAATCCAAAAAAAATTAAGAAAAAAAATTCCTTGAATTTTTCGGGTCTTTACATTACTCACACCTCAGGGCTTTATTCCCCGTAAAGATACATCATAAACTAGGGAAACAAATGTCGGTACTGAGCACGCATCTGAGCCTCCCGCTCCCATGGGCTCTTCTGGAGGTTCCCGTGCTACCATCTGATGCGCACTAGAGGAATCGATCATCCACGTTGGACCCGCTCCTATCAATCCTTGATCTCCACTGGGACCTCTGCAAAAGTCTCCCCATCATCCACGTCTAGCTTCCCATGGTCAATGATGTGTGTCGGGTCGTGCACGTATCTCCTCAACTAAGATACGTGGAAGACGTCGTGCACCCGGTGCAACTGAGGTGGTAGAGCCAGGCGATAAGCCACCTCGCCAATCCTTCTGAGGACCTGGAAAGGTCCGATGAAGTGTGGAGACAACTTGCCACCCCGGCCAAATCTCTGTAATCCACGTCGAGGTGAGGCACGCAAGAAGACGTGGTCGCCATCCTCGAACTCTAGTAGCCTCCGCCTCCTGTCATCATAAGACTTCTGCAGGCTCTAAGTTGTCCTCATCCGCTCTTGGATGACCTGGACCTTCTCTGTCGTGGCCTGGACCATCTCTGGTCCCACAAGTGCCGACTCCCCAGGGTCTGTCCAGCACAAAGGAGATCTGCAAGGTCTTCCGTATAACGCCTCATATGGTGCCATCCCGATGGTGGAGTGGTATCTGTTGTTGTATGAGAACCCCACCAAGGGAAGGTGATCCTCCCAGCTGTGATCAAATTCGAGGACACATGCACGGAGCATGTCCTCGAGAGTCTGAATGGTCCTCTCCGTCTGACCATCCTTCTGAGGGTGAAAGGCGGTGCTCAAACGTAGTCGCGTCCCGAACGCCTCCTAAAACCCCTTCCAAAACCGGGAAGTAAAACGAGCATCCCGAACGGAGACGATAGATGATGGCACACCGTGAAGCTGTACAATCTCCTAAATCTAGAGATGCCCCAAGCTCTCCACTGAGCCCTGCTCTCGGATGGGTAATAAGTGTGCCGACTTGGTGAGTCGGTCAACAATCACCCAAATGGAGTCATGACCTCTGGAAGTGTGTGGTAGTCCAGTCATGAAGTCCATAGATATCTCGTCCCACTTCCACTCAGGGACCTCCAAGGGCTGTACCAAGCCTGCTGGTACCTAATGCTCTGCCTTCACCTGCTGGCAGGTGAGGCATCGCGAAACGAACTCTGCCACAACCTTCTTCATGCCTGGCCACCAGTGTTGTCGTCTGAGGTCCTGGTATATCTTCGCCACTCCAGGATTTACTGCCAGATGAGAAGTGTGAAACTCTCTCAGCACCTCCTCTCGTAAAGAGACGAGTACTAAGGTACGTCCTCTGAAAAGGACTTCGTGCTCTGTTCCAAGGGAGAAACCATTAGGTGCTTGTCCCGAGGATATCTGTGCACGCCGTGTCTCACAGTCAGCGTCCCGACGCTGTTCCTCTCGGACCTGCTGCAGTAGTGGAGGGGTGACTGTGAGAGACTGAAGGAAGGCTGCTCCATCTCTATCCATGAAGGATATCTGTAAGGCGGATAGCTGCTTTGTCGCCTACTCAAGTAGCTGAATGCCCTTCCTCCTACTGAGGGTATTAGCTACCACATTCCCCTTCGCTGGAGTACAGACTATCTCAAAGTCATAGTCCTGGAGAAACTCGATCCATCGCCGCTGTCTCAGGTTCAGGTCCTTCTGCGAGAAGATGTACCTGAGACTCTAGTGGTCAGAAAAGACTGTAAAGCGCTATCCCATCAGATAGTGCCACCATGTCTTCAGATCGAAGACCACTGATGCTAACTCCAGGTCATGGGTAGCGTAGTTCTTCTAATGCGGCTTCAACTGACGTAATCCATAGGCAATCACAGCCCTCTCCTGGATCAGGACACATCCATGTCCGGTCCCTGATGCATCGTAGTAGACCATGTATCCAACTCCCTCCTCAGGAAACCTCAAGATAGGTGCGCTGGTCAATCTTTGTCTCAGCGCCTGAAAGCTCTGCTGACATCTATCTGACAACAAAAAGGGTTTCCCCTTCTTCGTCAAAGCTGATAGTGGCGCCACAACTCTAGAGAAGTCCGGCACAAATCTCTGATAGTATCCGTCTGGACCCAAGAAACTCCGCACCTCCGTCACGCTCCGGGGTGGCTCCCAAGCTAGCACTGCCTCGATCTTCGTGGGATCCACTACAACTCCCTCCACAGAAATGACGAGCCCCATGAAGTGGACCTCACATAACTAGAACTGGAACTTCGAGAGTTTTCCATCAAGCTGGTGCTCCGGGAGTGTGTCTAGTACCACCCATAAGTGGTAGGCGTGCTCCTCCTCCGTGGTCGAGTACACCAAAATGTCGTCGATGAAGAACATGACAAATCGATTGAGGTATTGCTGGAATATCCTGTTCATGAGGATCATAAACACTACTAGAGCGTTGGTTATGACGAAAGGCATAACCAAGAACTCATAGTGTCCATAACGACACCTGAAGGCCGTCATCTGGATATCCTCGTCTCGAACTCTGAGCTGATGATAGCCTGACCTGAGGTCTATCTTCGAGAACCACCGTGCTCCCTTGAGCTGATCGAAGAGGTCATCAATCCTTGGTAGTGGATACTTGTTCCTCACTGTCACCTATTTCAAGCGACGATAGTCAACACACAGTCGCAAGATCCCGTCTGCCTTCTTGGCAAACAATATCGGGGAAGCCCAGGGTGAAACACTGGGTCGGATAACCTCTTGCCCTGCAAGTCCTCCAACTATACCCGTAGCTCTCGAAGCTCGGAGGGGGCCATCCGATATGCTGTAGTGGATATCGGGGTTGTCCCGGGGTACAGGTCAATGTAAGAGTCTACCTCTCTACGAGGAGGTAGTCCTGGAACGTCGTCAGGGAATACGTCCTCATACTGATCCACCACTGCAGGAAAACTAGGACTCCGCACGTCAACTGCTCCAAGGATGAGGCTAGCCAACTGATGAGTGATGGGATGTCCCCTCCTCTGCGAGAGTCCCTCCTGTGCTGCAAAGGCTCCCTTCTCACCGGTGAAGGTAAACCTGCTCCCGTCGGTGCGCACACATCGCACCTTGCGCTTAAAACAGTCAATCTGAACATGGACTGTAGATAACCAATCCATGCCCAAGATGACGTCGTAAGGCCTCGAAGCCGCTACACGAAGATCCCAGCTGAAGCTCTCGCCTCCTAGAGTATGCTCACACTGCCGGCACCAGTGCGTAATCGTCGAGTCTGCTCCCGTATGAGTCTCTAGCCGTAAGGATCGAGCCAACGGCTCTGTCGGAATCTCCGAGATCTGAACAAGGGCAATGGCTATGAAAGAGTGACTCGCTCCTGTGTCTATAAGAACTGCATCAAGGGTGGAATAGACACAGATCGTACCTCAAATCATCTCTGGTGAGCCTTGGTCATAGGCCTCCGCTGCCTGGAGCTGTGTCTGTCTCTGCCCGCCAGCTCCCTGTGGTTGGGGCGGACCACCTGGTGGTGGTGGTGGCAGAGCCTCAAAGTGTCGCCCACCACCTGCTGCTCGGCCAGCTCCTCTGCCTCATCTGCCTCCTACCTGTGGACCGCCACAGTTGACCCTCTGCCCCTGCCTAGGTGGTCCCTCCACAGTCTGCTTCTCCTCGGTACGGCGGGTCGGGCAGTCACGAGCCATGTGGCCCTACCCGCTGCACGCGTAGCACTACCTGCCTCTCGGAAGACTGGCTCCGCGCTGTGTGCCCCACACTACTGAGCCAGTGTCCTGAGGTCATCTACGAGAGGGTCTGGTCTTCCTGGAACCCTGATTCATCCGTCGGCTACCTGCTGCCGATGACTCCGCTACATGCCGCCCTGCTGTAGGTCTCGCTGTGGACTCAGCTAGAAAGCTCTCGATCAGGAGGGCTCGCTCCAGTACTCCTACCTGGGTCGAGATGCTGAGGGAGATCAGCGATGCCCTGATATCGTGTCTCAATCCCTGCTCGAATGACCGGGCCTGGAAGAAGGGGTCCCACACCATCTCGGTCGAGTAGCGAGAAAGATCGGTGAACCTCGCCGCGTACTGGGTGACCGTCAAGCTGCCCTTCCGCAGCTGAAGAAGCTCCTGAATGCGCACCGCACGAAGGGTGGCCGGGAAAAACTCTGAGAGGAAAAGGCTCTCGAAGTCCGTCCAGATGAGAGAGACCTCATCGTGCACCTGGAGCATCAAGCTCCACCATCGTTCTGCTGCTACGTGCAGTTGGCTCGCCGCGAGGATCACCATTAGGTCTGCTGGTGTCCTCACTAACCTGAAAACTCGAACGACCACCTCCATCCAGTCCTCGGCTGCTTGGGGGTCCGTCTCCCCACGAAACCTGGGTGGTCGCTGGCACTGGAACTTGTGCAGAGCTCCGAGGCGATGTGCATCGTCAGTGGTCGGTGCTGGAATTATCGGGGGCTCGGCGGGTAAAGGTACCGTCGGTGCCTCTGCTGTCAACGGGCCCTGTACTGAGGCCTTGTCGCTCGGCGGGCTGTCGTCGCGCTCTACTCTCGGAACCCTACCTGGCTGCCGTCGTGGGGCCATCCTAAAAAGGAAACATGTGCGCCACGGTCAGAATAGTATACCTGGTGAGTTGACACAAGTAATCACAAAGAAAACTTGAAACACACATGCAATCAATGTTTTCGTGCATTAAGTCGGAAATCAGAAGTTAGGGTCCTCGTGTACGGATACGTCGGCCGCCGCACCAACACTGGACTCCCTAGACTGATAACCAAACTCAATACACAAAACACTATTGCTTCACATAGAATAAATATCAGAGTCTGCGGTAGAACCGACCACCTTTGATACCAATTTTTCATGACCCGTCCTTGGGGCCCGTGCCATGACTACCCCAAGCCCGCCTTCCATAGGCCAGGGGCTGGCGACTAGCACCAAGGCGTAAATCCCAGAAAAAGGGAAGGCATTGCCTTTGAAAAGTAAACAAGCACCACAGAGTAAGAAAGCAGAAAAGTAAATACTAAGTGAAAAATGTAACAAGCTGTGATGAAAGTAAAAGGGGCCGGAAATACAAGCCCAACTGTAAAGTACAACTGAAAGGGAAAAACAGCAACTGAAAAGAAAAGCCGCAACGTCGAGCCGTCGTCTGGAAGTCCCACCTGAAGGGTGGGTACAGATAGCCTCCACAGCTCCTCGGTCCAGCCATCCGCTCTGAGTATGTCCCTCCCAGTGGTCCACTTCCAGGTACCGTCCTGCTCCGCACGCCTCCACCACGATCAGCACTGTCCGTCGTCTGCAACCAACACAACGAAGTGAGGGCATAGCCCGTGAAGGGGTGAGTATAAGCTACTCAGTAGGGACCCCGAGACCCCAGAGGTCTCCCGAAATACACAAAGGATAAACCACAAGGAAAGATAAATCATGAAGTAACATCCAACGCTGCTTAGGTATATGCCCATACATATACCTAAGTCATCAATTCCCGCTCGGCTCCAACGTCCAAGCTCAAGCACAACCCAGTCCACACAGGAAAGAAAAATGTATACCCACACAGGATAGCTCAACACAATTCACAAAGGAGAGTAAAACAGTAAATCCACACAGGATAGCTCAACACAATCCACAAAGAGAGTAAACAGTAAATCCCCACAGGATAGCTCAACACAGTCCACAAAGGAGAGTAACACAAGATTCAGCTCACACAGTTATACTTCTTCGGATGACGATAAAGATGATCACTGATCCATCTAAGTCGTCGGACCCACAAAGGATCGATAGATACTAACCCCCGCAATGACCCACACAGGATCGATAGGTAACTAACCCCCGCAAAGACCCACACAGGATCGGGCCCACACAGGACCAGTAGGCGCTGGATCACACAGAACCGCTGAGCGCTGACCCACACAGGATCGGATCCACACAGGATCTGTAGCACTGATCCACGTAGGATTGCTGAGTGCAGTAGTCGTCGCAGTCCACTGAGGGTCTCTGCACTGTCGCTGTCGCAGTCCACTGAGGATCTCTGCACAGTCGTCGTTGTCGAAGTAGTAGTCGCAACCAGCTCTAGGGTTCCCACACACAGCAAGCTCGTTCGGGAGGGTCTGCTCCACGATCCGAGAGGCTGATACATCAACTGACACAACGTCCGAAGTTGATATATCCAAAAGTTCCGTATCATCAACAGAAACTCAACGTCGCAGACGGCGCGTCAATCGGACGCCCGGTCTGAGAGTTATTGGCTTTTTCGTTCTAGGGGCCCGGTTGGTTTTTAAGGAAAAACCAACCCGACCGCACTGCACCTTCGTCCAAACCACGGGCGGAGTGAGCCAAAAGATCCGTCTCACTTAGAGGAAAATACCAAACCTGACGGCACATCAATCAGACGTCCGTAGCTCAAGATATGAGCGTTTCGGCTCCGAGGGCCCTGTTGGTTTCGTGTACGAACCAACCCGGCTGAACCCAAAGTATTCCGAAACCTTGAGTGTGATATACCGAAACGACCGTCTCGATCCAAGGATCGTGTTTCCATTGACAGCGCATCGTTCGGAGGCCCGTAGCTCAAGTTACTGGCAAAAGACCAAAAACGGTCCGAAAACGGGGGGTCTGGGCCCGGGCCGACCCGGCCCGACCCCCCTGGGTCGGCCGAACCGGGTCGACCCGACCCGGTCCAACCCGGGCAGGGCGCGGCCCGGCCGGTCGGACTGGCCTGGCTCGGCTCGGCCGGGCGGCCGAGCGCTCGGGTACGGCGGGGCGATGCCCCCGCGGGTTGGAGGTGCCGCGGCCCCGCGTGGGGCCATGCTGGACAAGCGGACGCGGCTTCTGCCGCATCCCGTGCGGGCAAGCTGGACCCGCGCGGCCGCGGGTCCGCTGGCCGTCGCCGCCTCCGGCCGCCGGCGGCTTCCGTGGGCCACCGGAGTTGCTCCGGTGGTCCGTTTTCCTTCCCGTCTACGCCGTTGCCCCTCATGGGTTCTGTTCTACACTGCAGGATCATCAAATGCCCTTTCATCACATTTTGTCGTCGCCCGCCAAATCCGCACAACCACGAAGAACGGCGGAGTGTTGTCTGGCCGTGTTCGTTTGGCCCACACCCTCCGCGTTAGATAAAAACATACGGAGAAACATTCAACACATGAAACAACGATTTTAATAAATTAAAATTTTTCATATGAATCCAGTTCATTAATTTTAAAGAAATGTTCACGGGAATATAAAAATATTCACAACAACCCCTACCTCGTCAAGTCGTCGCACGTGGGTTCTTCGCGGATTTGATCATCACGGAAGGAGGGGATCGTCGCGTCGTCGTGGTATCCGGCGCTGCGTCGACGAACTCCAAGGTCCAAGAAACAACAGATTTAATTATAAATAATTAAATCTGTGTGTTGTTATAAACCACAAATAAGTTTAAAAAGAAAACCGAGATCTCTTACCTCAAACAGAAGATCGAAGATTTCGTCGCGGAGGAAGTAATGCTGCAGAAGAACGTCGCGGGAGAAGAAACGTCGGCATTGCGGCACACGGCGTCGCGTCGTTGATTTCCGTGGGTTCGGCGTTTTCGTTGGAGGCCGACGTTCTTCGCGTTCTTCACGAAGAAGGGTGAAGGCACAAGAATTCTGTCAAAGCCTCTCAACATGTAATCCTCCAAAAGTCTGTGTTGTCCTTATTTTATTATTACGCCAAAGAACGAAAAAGAGGTAAGTAACGACCCATAAATTCGTAGAATAAATTCAACGAAAGAAACTGCCCAATTAATTCACGAAGAAACCCCCCAATTAATTGGTGCATTAAGAAATTAAGAAAACGCGTCAGTTGACTTTCATAACGACGGGTTTTCGCGGGTGCGTTTCTTAGCGGAAAAGAAATGGTGGGCTCATGCTGGTCCCACCTCACAAATATCCTACCAAGAGGGTAGGATATTTTTGGATAGTACCCTATCTGTTTTAACTCAGTTTAAGTGGCTTTCAAGTGGCTTAAGCAAAACAAAATAAAGTTTTTCGTATAATTATTTTATTTCTTATCTTTAGACCCGAAAATTAAAAACCACCACCGAGAAAACGCAACTTCGGAAGAGGAGTTTCTAAGAAAATAATGGCGTTGCGATTTCATCAGTGCCCTCGGAATTTGATTCCGAGCACCGGTTAGAAAGTTAGAAAAACCCACTCATTCGTTCACTGAACGTACCCTTGCCAAACTTCGGAAAATGATTCCGGGCACACCGGGCCTCGGAATCAGGTTTCGTCAGAAACTGCGTTCTTGTAAAAATCCAAAGAAAATTAAGAAAAAAAATTCCATGATTTTTTCGTGTCTTTACATATATGGTGATTAAATGAGAATATTTTAATTTATTAATTAAATATATAGTTTGTGTTTTAAAGGGTTTTAGTGATCCATATTTAAACGAGCAGAACAATGGCACTTTTGGTAACACCATTTATATTTTACTTATAATAATATAGTATTCCAAGGAAAACAGATCCGTAGTTTTGAAATGATTTTATTGTGGTAAATTTTAGTCAATAAGGATTATAAAATGACTTTAAAAACATCTTTGGAAAAAGTTATGGGATTTTTACAATTATGTGTTTAAAAATTACTATTTTAGTTTTGTACTAGGTAAGTAGATTTTATCAAATTAATTATATATTTCATTAATAATATAACATAACCCATATAACCAAATATTTGTGTTATGTAAATTAATTTACCCTATATTTAATGAAATCTATTTTATGAATTGTTTGAAATTAACTTTAAAATGAAAATAAATAATGTGTTAAAAAATAGTTTTAGTAAAAAAAGGAATCTTGACAATTATTGATTCTATTTTTTAGTTTTGATGACCAATTATATTATTTTTTATCGATTTTAAACTTTTTTAAACATAATATTTCATTAATAATCCAAAAATTCATATTTAATTGGTTATAAATAAGTTCCTTGATATTAAAAAACAATAATTTAATGATTATTGGATTTGTATTATTTTTTTAATTAACATTAATCATAAAAATCTAAATTTTAAAACCAAAAATTAAAATTTTCATATAATATAATGTGAAGAAAATTATCTAAAATATAATAATAATTTTATCTAATTAAATTCCATGTTTAGGGAAATTAATCATAATGTTAGTTCATTTAACACATAAAACTCCATTTTTTTAGAAAATGTATTTTTAAGAAAAAAAATTATTTATATTAAAAAATTATTGATGTTATTTATTATAATGATATTAAAAATAATATAACTGTTTAAATAACTTTTGTTATGAAAGAAAACAACTCCAAATCCTAACCTCCCAATGTGATAATTTCATTTAAAAAATTGATGAAGAATATTGTTCATAAAATATTAGTTGATTTTCTAAAATAATAAACCTAACCGTGACTGTGGTTCCTCATCCAAATCTCATTGCTAGATAGGGTCTCAATGCGGTGCAACGCCGGTCCGTAGCTATGTCCAGCTTTATCGGCATGAGGGAACCACCTCATCTTTGGTGTGTGTGACAGGTCATTCATCGTGGTCTCTACGTGCGAACTAAATGGGAGTGCTAGTATTTGGATTCCATTAGGTCTCCTTTGTCGTTATGGTGACATTTCTTATTTTTTCATTTTTTGACTGTTGTTTTTGGATTGGGGTACATCTGTGTTCATGAGATGGCATGATTTGTGGGGTCATGTCCTGGTTGAGGTTTTCTGGATGGATTTGATGATTGGTTCTTCGATCTGGGTTGATTTCTTCTCCAAGGGATGCGGATTAAGTTCATCTTGTGGCCGATTGATGATAGGTTTTTGGTATTTTTGAATGGAGTTCGACATTAAGAATTATGGTGATCATGCGATGGTGAATCAATGATGATTGGTTGATGTGAGAGTCACTCTAAAGATCAGATTGATTTCATATGGAATATGATTTGATGTCGATTTTTTGTGCAAACCATGTGATCTTATTGTCACATGTGTGATGACCGATCATGCCAACTGAGTTTTTGTTATGTGTTGGATAAATTTGAGAGCTCGCAGAGGATTTTTGAGGTGGTTGAATTTTTGTTTGGAGACTCTATTTGGGGATGTTTTTTTATATTTTCTATGATGATTAGATGTGTTTGCAAAAGAATTATACTTGCTTCTTCTGCATAAAAGGATTATACAAAGAAGAATTTACCAGCACAAGCCATTTGTATTCGGTTATGTGAGAGGGTATGGCTCTTCCATTGGTACCAGGTCCATGCAACTCTGCAAAGGACAACTATCCAAGTAGTCATGCAATGGTGAAGGCTTGTCACCAAGGTTTAATCACTAGGGAGGGGAAGATACTGTAGTATTTATCTATGTTTGAGTTCTTATGATTTTATTTGATTGTAATGTTGGATCATGTGGTTTCTCAATTTACCCTCAAATGAATTTTGATAATAAAAATTGGCAATTTTCAGTATTATTTATGAGTTTTATAAATATAAAATAGTAATTTTGAATGATTTATTTTAATGTATAAATATATATTTATTATATGAAAAATATTTCAAAAACATATAATTCACATAAATTATATTGTATTACAAAAATTGGTATTTTCACTATTTTCCTTAAAATCGTTTATTTTGGAATACATCTAAAAAATACATCATATTATAATATTGTTGTGATAAATATAGAAATTAATTTTACTTTTTTAATTTTAAAATCTAAAATTTTTATTAATATTTTTATAATAAAATATATAATATATGTAAAATGGATTTTATTTATAATAACATTTTCAATGTCAACACATATTAGTTATTTTCCTTTCAATGGTTACAAATATAAATGGTTTACCATATTAGTGTTTATTATATATTTTTAATAATTAATTAATAATATGTTGTGGGTTTTTACATTAGCTATATATTGTAACCCTTGTTATAGAATATCATCTATATTTTAAAGGTCGCAAAATCTTAATTTATTTCAATATCCCCCGTCAAAAAAAATATGTCATCAAAATTTTTATTATTACTCATAGATGAAGGAAGGACATGGTATTCTTTATAAATTTATTATTCTTTATTGAGCTTCCAATATGAGATCTACTGTACTATATTAATCCTTATTATTATAATTATCTTTCTTCAAAAAATATTTATTTTTATACCAAAATAATATATTCTCTAAACTATACCTTCCATGATACTACCAAATCCTACAATTCCTAAAACCATTGTTAAATCTCATTTTATTCCCAAAATTTATGGTTTCCTTAATCCAAAAATGATATTAACCACTACTTCATCATGTTAAACTATATAAAATATATTCCATAATCCAAAAAAAATCAACTAAAATCACCAAAATTTCCTTGATTTATCATCAATTTTATGGTTATCGATACTACATAACATATATTTTAAAAAACCCCTAAGAATATATTATCTCGAAAGAAAACATGTACCAAACAAAAAACATGTCCATTAACTAAACATGTGTTTAATAATTTCTATCTCTTAAAATATGTCATTTCAATAAAATAATTTCTTAATGTTATCTATTGAATTTAATATATGATTTCAAACCATTAACGAAAATATTCTAAAGAAGGATCTGATGATATTTAATATAATTATCCACACTATTTAGAGTATACCAATGTATCATTGATTGAAATCATATCATTAAATAAATTTTTTAAGAGCATCTTGAAATAGTTTCTGTTAGGATATTAACATCGCTGGAATTGTTAATCCCATAAAACTCACCTTTCTATCGTAACATGTATATAATATGATTAAACTATTTATTTATTCATCTTTAATTTTTTATAATACATACATCTCTCAGATTCATCCTCATGGTCCTATTTCAACCAAATAAAAACAAAAATGGTTATGATAATATCCTAGAAAATAAATTTATATGAATATTAAATAATAATCCTTTGATTTATTCCTCAAGGAAACCATCATTTATGCATACGATACATTAATTTCAATTATTTCATACTTGGTTAATAAAATATTTTTGTTGGTTCTAGCTATGTTTCTTTATGTTTTGTTCTATTGTACTTCTGAACATAATCCCATTATAAAATAAATAAATAAATAATTCGTAATGTTTCTAATGATTATGAAATAAACCAAAAAATATCCCCATTGAGTGTGAAACTAGGTGTGTTGTTAATCTTATGTTTCATCCAAGTTAATATCAAATAAGACCTTTTTATCATTATAACCCATATTTTCAACTATTCAATATATTGCAGCCACTTTTAAAATCTATACAAGGATATTAATTCCAATAAAAACATAAAATCTCTACATTAACAATATTATTATTTTCATCCAATATATATACTTATGCCTTGAGTTTTCACAGAATTTATCTTATCTTAATCACCAAAATATTCAACATTAACTGAACCAACCTTAACCGCATTATTAAAAAATGATTTTAGGTTAATTCTTAACTTATTAATAATTGATGACATTTCAAACTCTTAGATTTTCCCAAACAGATAGCATCATAATATCCAAAGTTATCTAATGTATACACGAACACTATCTATGATTCATATATCCTAATATTCTAGTAATTACATGATATAAATAAAATATATTTATATGAAAACATCCCATGACCTCTTAGTTTTAGATATTTGATATATTAGCGTAATATATTAATGAACAAAACACATGAATTTTCTAACCATAGTACATTTCCTCACAAAAAAATGTATAATCTATAACAAGTATTTTATATCTCTAAAGAATTAATCCAATAAGTTAACTTTCTATAAAGATCATACATATTACTTTTATTTATAAACATAGAAAATAGAAACAAAATGATGTCCAGAGATATTATGCCATGTATGTGTAAACATATATGATATCAATCAAAAAACATTAGTGATAGTAAGGAGAGAATATGGGTATAATAAATAAAAAAATTATAATACCCATCAAATATTAAATACAATAATAATGGAAAATGAGTTGGCATAACATAATATAGGAACAATGCATAAACATGAGTTGATAGACATGTTTTCTAAAACATGATATATAGAAGATAATAAAGAAAGTGAAATAATAATTAAATTAGGATTTCTTATCATTGTGATCATTGAAACCTGCCAACCCATACACCTATAATATTGGTAGAGGATCTAATAATTATCACACTCCCCCTTTGTTAACCTTGATAATTGTTAACCCATTAAAGTTAAATTTATATATCATTAGAGATACACATTTACCAGATGAATTGGATGGAGATATAGGTGAAATCCAACTTATAATCTATATTGTTATGTACCACATGGTAATAATAATCACACCATATAACAAAAAAATAAATGATTGGTTTTATTCAATTTTTGAATCATGATATAAAGAACACATTGAAATGAAATTTGTTTCATAAAACTTACAAATGTAAATCTTTCAATTTTCATATGGAACCCATGGGAAAAAATGGTATTTGATTACATTGAGTAACATTCTAGGTAAATACCATAAAATCATGATAATAATTCATATTTAATTAGTTCTATATAAATAAAAAATATAATAATATATTTTTCCCTGCTAAATTGATTTATGGAATCTGGGTAAACACCCTTTACTAAAATAAATTAATAATAGTGTTTTCATTGAGAAAAATAAATGACTGAAATATTTTGGTAATATAATATTAATAATTAATAAAGAAAAAAGTAGAGATGGAACATTCCTTAAATATAAGAGAAAAATATATAATCCATCTATCGAAATAGGGTTGATGGTGTCATTTATTGAATGTCCTCAATCATGAATAAGATACATCAAGGGATTTTTACGTAGAGAGATAACATATTTTAAGCGTTTTGTAGGTAATATATCATTGTAAATAATAATGAACCATGATTCCATTAATTAATTTTTAAGGAAATATTTTATAATAACATGAGGAAATAATTTCTCATAGAATTTATAAGAAATTGATATAACTTTTCATATAAAACAATAAATGTCGTGTAGTGATACATTTAAATGAAAACATCGAAAGTTATTGTTTTTATCAAAAACGATCTAAAAAACCAAAAATTGATTTTACATCAATTTTTTGGAAAAAAGTTCAATGTATTAGAAAATGAAATTTAACATGTTTTAAAATCTTTAAAAAGATTCCCTAAATAATGTGGAGTTTATTATATAAATAATATAAATTTATTGTAAGACCCCTTTTGAAGAAAAACACAATACTTTTAAATATTTTAAATATTATTGTTGACATAAAGATAATTCGGATAAAAAACTCACCATGGATAAAATAAATTGAATTTAATGATATTTATCTTAGAGTGAAATTCACTAAAAATAATATATATGGGTAATCAGATTTTAGAGTTCTAAATTTTAATATGTTGTTTGATATAGACACCATAGTAATTGATTGAAATTCAAACCAAAACCCTTTAAGGAGAGATATCGTTAAATTAAGCATTAAATATCATAAATAGAGGGTATATAAATATAAAAAAATCTATATTTGTTATCATATATTTGAGTTAAAATAAATTACATTCATAATGTATATCTTGTATAAAAGATAATAATTTTTTGAAAAACAACATTATAAATTGAATATTTTGAATTAAAAGTCACTGGAATCTTTAGATTAATATAATTATTTAAAAACCATGAATAAAATAATATATTATTATAAAATAGATTATTAAGTAGTATATACACCATATATTTATGAATTTGGTGCATAATAATAAAATAATCCTCAATGAAGAGGAATTGAGATGAAAAAACCCCTATGGATTAAGAAACGTTATGATAAAGACTACATGAAATAGAGTGGGGAGAATATATTTGAAAATAAATTAAAATTAACAATAAAAATAAATGATAATAAATATCCAATTTATTTTATATATATCATCTAAATTAATTAGTTGATATAAAGTAAATGTGTCTCCAAAAAGTACGATTTGATATGGATCCCTTGCTATGTATCCTTGGTTTGTTGATAAAACCATGACATCTGAAAGAAAAAACCTAGCTAACAAAATAACCTATTTCATAACTAGAATCATAAATATTATTCTTTTACAAAACTAATTTATAATTATTTATCATTGGTGTATTAATTTGTTATGGCATGTTTTGACTACATGTTGTTAAAAACATTAACATTATTTTGCATATTTTATTGTGTTGATATTATTACCCATAAT
Source organism: Viscum album (assembly GCA_963277665.1). Lineage (NCBI taxonomy): Eukaryota > Viridiplantae > Streptophyta > Magnoliopsida > Santalales > Viscaceae > Viscum > Viscum album. Next base: position 250,680,900 of record OY728128.1, on the reverse strand, counting down.
TTTATAACAAGTTATTAATTAAAATATAATTTAATAAAAATTATAATTATTTAAAATGTTATTATTTCATTCCATATGGTTTTTCTATACATAGTTGTGTAAAAAAATTGGAAGTGGCTTATTTTGGTAGTCCATTAATTATTCAAGATGATATAAAAATTTGAGTATTTTAAAATATATACCCTTTTCAAAAACATATAAAAACATTATAACATTATTGAAATATAATAATATCAGTATTAGTTTCCAATAGTCATGCATAATCATATTATAAAGCATCGTTCAAGTAGGTGGCCAAACCATCCAAAACATGAAGATGCTTTCTCTCAATGGGTGAGTATAGTCAAATAGTTTTTTAATTCTGTGTAATATAAAAATATTATAAATATAAATATAATATTTTTATGTATTTATCATTGTGAACAATTTTTATGATGTTTATATAATTTATTTAAATATAGATGTAAAATGACAAATGTTTGAACTTGTAGGCGGGTCCTTGCGTACTCACATTTATCATTCTTGTTTCTCAATGAATGGGTGGGGGTGGAACTAGATTTTAAATTTACATGTATGAATCATAATTATATTAGATATATCATATTTATTCATCATTTTAACCATAAATATGAGACATTAATGGTGTAAATACTAATCAAACAACGTCACTTCATAAAGGCAGTGGTTCGTGCAACACACTAACGATGGTCTTTTTTTCTAAGTGTATATAAATGAATTACTAATGGGTTTACAAGTAATTTAACAGAATAAAAATATATTAATGATAGTGAGGTTTTTATACTAATTTGGTGACAATATATTTAGACGATTAAGATAAATATGACAAGATTAAAAGGGAGGTAATACATGCATTAGGGTTTTGATTTTTCTCTTGGAGGTGCCCTTGAAATTTTAGGGATTATGCTAACAATTATCTAATAGATAATTTTTTTATATTTTAACAATTCCATGACACTATTCCAAGGTAAATGGCACCAATTTTTTTAAATAATTTAATGTGGGGTGTATTTGGATTAATAATGACTAAAAAAAGGATTTCCACCGAACTTTTAATCATGTAATTTGGTTTTGTTACATTTATTATTTACACTTTACTCTTTTACATTTAAACAAGGTAAATAGTTTTTAACTATGTTGTTTATGTTTTATAAAACATATAAAAAACCCCACATATCAAAATTAGGGATTAATATAACTAAATTTATGTCCTATTTAATCTAATTAAATTACTAAATGTTTATAAATTAACTTTAATATAAAAAAATTTAATGCGTACTCAAATTATTTTAGTAAAAAACATATTAATAGCATTATGTATATTTAATTTTATTTAGTTTTGATTACCAATTAAATTAATGTAATTAGAATTTTTTATTCCTTTATAAATCATATGATATTAATTGTTTATTGGATTTATATTTAATTAATTTGATATAATTTCATTGATATTAACAAAAAAATATATTTGGAAATCACGTTTCACTATTATCATGGTAATTATAATTAATCCAAACTATCTAAATTATATTCCCAAAAATTAATTTTTTCATATTAAACCCATAATAATTATTTTCAAAAACATAAGAATAATTTTTTCAAATAATATCTCTTTATATAGTGAAATTAGTATTATTGTTACATCATGTGACCAATAAAAACCCAATTTAAGGTGTATTTTTATACATAAAGTTAATGTTTATGAAAAAATTATCAATGTTACTGATTATATATATTTCAAGATGATTATAATTGTTTAAAGATGATTTAAGTGATAATAAAATAAATCCAAAACCTAATTTCTCCAATCATAAATTTAATTATAGAAATAAACGAAAAATAGATTTCATAAAATATTACATGATTATCGATAATGATATTATAGGGTTTTATATATTGAAAAGGTACATTTAAATGATTTATTTTAAAATATAATTATATATTTTGTATATAAAATATATTTCAAAATCATCTATGTCATGTAAAGGTAGAACGTTTTATAAAACTAGTATTTTTCACAATTTACATAGAAATTGGAAGTTTTTTAGAAAATATCAAAATTAAATAATAATATAATTTTATTCAATGGAAATTAGAAATAAGTTTCATATATTCAAATTTAAATTCAAAAGTTGTAATTTATCATTTTAAAATAAAATATATAATATAATAAAATGGATTTTATTGAAAATAAAAATTGCTATATTAACTGATATTAATTATTTACCTTATAGTGGTAATAACTATTAGTGGTTTAACATATTATTATTTATTATATATTTATTAATAATTCATTCTTAACATGTTGTGATCTTTTATATTTCATGTTGTATATAAATAATTTTAAAGAACATAGTATGTATTTTAAAGGATCTCAAATCTACACTTTTAATATTATTTGGCACTTTAGAATGTTTTTAGTTGTTTTATAATGAGATACAACTAAATTCAAACTTTTTAATATCTCTAGTGATGCATCATGATACAGTGGGTTTGGGACATGGAGTAAGTGCTTGATTTTTGGTTGGTATGATACTTGGATTGATGACATATTGGGTTAATTGAATATGTTTTCCTTAACTATGTTAGTATTATACAATTTTATTATATAAAATTATTTAATATTTCTTTCTATTTTGGGTTTTTTTATTATAAATTATGTGTTATGTAATGTCTTTTTTATTTTTTAGACTTACTTGGTTTGTCCTCATAATAGGTAAAATAAACCTATAAGGAGATTTTATGACCTGAGAATGTGTTTCAATGATTTTGGGTCCTAGGGATTCAATATATGGTTTTTATAACCTCTAGCACAAATAAATACAATGGGTGAGGGTGGTATATTACAATATGGGTCCTTGATATGTATGTAAATATATTTACTTAATTGACCAATTTTATAAGAATCATTAGGTAATGGTTCTTCTATTGATGAATTCATATACCCCCTTATTTAACTAGTGTTTTTTCAGGACGTGGATCATCCATATAGAATTGGGTAATCCCTCAATTAAAACATATATTGGTGAGACATGGGTCCCCCATAATAGTCACTGAGATGATGCGACTTTGGTTTAGCTAGGTTATTTGAGTTCATTGGTTCCACGAGGCATGATTCCTATATCTATAGTGTATGTACCCCTTATATGACATTCATTTATCGATGAGGCATGATTTCACCATCGTGGTTCATTTCTCCCTTAACCAATTCATATACATTGCTGAGTCAGGGGTCCCACATTTTTTTCTATTAGTTGTTTGGTTTTCTCTATAGGTGTATTTGTTATGATAGTAGGTGTTAGTATTCCCTTGATTGAGAATTATTCATAAAAAATGTATGTGGTTCCCCAAAGATATTTCTAGGATAGTATCACATTATTTTAAGAATGTTGGGTGGGATAATTCATCAGATATCATGTTAAAAAAATAAAGAGTGGGTCCAACACTATGGTTTATGGTGGTGTGATTAAAAGGATAGATAGTGTCAATGTTTCATGTAACATGATTCCATAGAAACCCCTTAAGCATCTCTGAGTTATGAATTACAACTAGGATGTGAACATGATACTTGGTGGGTTATCTATATTTTCTATTAAACCCTACTTTCAAATGATAAATGATTGATTGTAAAGAAGTGTTTTGATGTCATGGAATATATTATGTCTTGGTGACATATAGTTTTAGATAATATCAAGATTTCATACATTTTTAGTTCCTCCCTTATTATAGAGTAAGAACACAACTATAGTTTTATAGTTTTGTTGTGGTTTAAGATTTTCTTACTACTTTTGTTTATAATCACCCTTGCACGTGATTTTTTCTCAAACATTTTTTGTTAGTCAAAAGGTCATATAGTTTTGAAATAGTATTGGTTGGTATGGGAATGTTGATTCTTTTTCAATGATGACACATGATGCAACTTGTTTAATCTTAGTTTATATTCATAGTCTAAGATATGGGTGATGAATTCTAGGGTTATTGCTTCACCTAGAAATACGCAGAAAGAGGTGGGAGCTTCCTAGTATCACATGTTTATCATATTCAAAATGTTTTTTTAATGTAATGTTCCTATGAGTTTTTCATTAATTGTCATATAATTATGATAAGATGACACGTGAATTCATTATATATAGTTCTATTTATTTTATTTATATGATTAATTTCTTCTAGTCATTTTTATCATTACAGATCTTTGACTTTTTAAAGCGTTTGAAGGAAAAGTCCTGATATTATGTGTGATATGACTACTCAGTGTTAGTCACAAACCCCTAGCATATTTGAGGATGTTTCGGGGTGTAATGAGTCGATTACTACCAAAACACATAGTGCAATAAATACAAAAAAATGGGATATCATATTTTAAGATACCCCACAAGCCATATCCTGTGATATGCATGTGACATATGTCATAGATTATGATATATTCATATTTCTGGAGGCAGAGAGCTTCCACAGTTAACCAATTTCATTACGTATAATATAACTGAAATATGGTATATCAAGTTAATTTCCACTAATATGGATTCCACATAGTTTACCTTTGATTATAAGTCAACATGTTTATTTATTTATAGTTATACATACATTATATAATCATTGAATTGTTCAACAATTGTTAAACTTGTGCTGGCGTACATTATCATAAATTTTTTTTTCTACCATGTGATAGAATCCAATTTTCTACATCATTAATTGAATCAAGGGATAATATACCATGGTTGGATAACCTACTATTATGTGGTGATGATTTTGAAAATCCATAGATAAATCTCTATTCGTCATAGTTCACCATTTATCATTTCAATGAAGTTGGTGTCAAATCATTTGTATTCATGGATCTTATCCTAGAATATGAGGATCCTAGTGGCCAGTGTTCTAACTATAGATATGAGAGTCTTTGGGATATATCGAAGTGATTACAAACAAGAGGACTCAATCGGGAATGAAATTCATGTAGAATCCTTATATGTGGAATAATTGCTTATTTTTAAGTTCTTTATATTAAAATTGTGTTCTATTAATGATTGGTAAGACCATAAAATGTTTTTAGTCCACTTCCATTATTACAATATGGTAATTCAAAACTCATTAGTGATATTAGATCCACTTTCATCATTGAGTCAACATGTTATTTTATATATTTCATAAATAACAATTGTATAATGATCTATATAAGGAAATATCATTGCATATGATATATAATAGTAGAATGGTTTCCATTGGATCACATGGAATTATATTATAGTATATAATAATTTTTTCTAGTAATAGGGTCTGACCGACGGATATTGTAATGTATGATACAATGTGAACATGCAGTTTAGATCTATCTGATTATCTATGATATATGCGATGTTGTATGAAACTATAAAAACCATGGTTTCTTGAAAATAGAGCATTGAATCATGATTTTTATATAGAGCATATCACTTAGTACGCTACACCCACGCATAGAAAATTAACATACAATGTAAATCATTATTTTTTATAGATGTAAATTTATCATACATATGGGTTACCAAATGTGTAAGGTTTTTTAATTTTTGTGAGTGTTATTCTTATGTTTGAGTTATCAAATAAATAAGAGTTTTAAATTTTAATATATATATATATTTACAAATGTTACATAACTATCTCCTGTGAGACTCTTTCAAATGGGTAACCCATATATAATTTTCCTTCATTTTCTGTAGTGTTGAATCTTAAGGAAGCCTTCCAATTCTAGTCCCAACATACAACTGGCAATGCACTTATCGGTCATAAGATGTGATATAAGTCTAAAAGGATAAAATTTAATATTTTGGATAATTTTGTTATGGTTTATAAATGTTGTATAAAATATAAGTGTTATATAGTTTATATATTATATATTATTTCCTAAAATAAATATTAAATTCACATATTAGTATCTCATGTTTGGAAAATAAATAAAATGTTCCTTTCTTTGTTCATTTCATTAAATATATATATATATATTGTTTATATAATTTTATTACAATGTATTTATTAACAAAATATATAACATTATAATTATAGATTGTTAATATGACATAAAGAAATAAAACATGAGAAAATAATTATTTCATGGGATGGAATAGTTATGTATTTATTATGCATATGGATTAAATTAAATTAGTTAAACTTATTTGTATAGAATTTAGTTTAGATATAACGTTTTTATATGGAAATTATATGTGTGATTTAAAGAGTGTTTATAAATTACAACATAAGTAAAAATAAGAATTATATTTTACAAATTCATATTATTTCAAAATTATTAATTTCAATTGTATGTACTAAATTTCTTATTCATAAATATTATGTAAACAACATCAAATGAGGTATTGATGATTGATTAGAGTAAATATAAAATAATATTTTTTTAGATAAATAGAGACATGAATTGGTTACCCAATTCAATCCCAAAAGAAGTTTATTAAATCAAAATTATTACAGTACATGCTCGAGGTGAATTGAGCTTACACTAAAAAAAATGATAGTGATACATGATATTAATTTAAATAAGCTCAAATCGCACCTCATTCAAACTACCTATGACATCATGTCTTCGAGTAAGGAATCACATCCAGCCAAAAAAGCAGTAACTCTGATCATGTATATAATTTACATATTATAATTAATATGTGATATTTTTATTATGTATATAATTTACATAAAATAAATTGGAATATAAAATTTTGTATAGGATTTGAAATTATATATTAAAATTTAATAATTAAAAATTATATATAATCAAAATTATACGGTATCATTAATGTTAGATACATTATAAAGTGTTTATTTTTAGCTTAATATTTTGATTGTTTATAAATGTTTATATCAAATTTAAATACATTAACTAAATATTTTTTATAAAATTTATTCCTGTAATTATTCATATATTTAAATTTTGTATATTATGAATATCTATAAAACAATTTGAAGTTCCCTATGAATGTGTTTCACCACTTGATAGGAGGGTTCAATAAATTTTTTTATCTTTTACAATTAATTTTTCTTGAAATTGACTTTTCTAATATTATACTATTGGATTTAAAAAAATGTAAATATCAACCGTAAATAATAATACCTAAAATATTGAACATAATGAATAAGAATGTTTTAGGAGGTTCAGTATTATAATGAGTACACACTCTTTACATTGATCGATATGATTCCGAGTCACATATTTTTCACTGGTGTATAGAATTTGTTACATTTTTGGATTATATTTTACCATTATCCACTCAATAAGAGAATTTAAAGGTTTAATCTAGAGGAAACCATAGGTATTTTTTAATATAATCATTCCTAGGATAATTGACGGTCTCTCAAAAAGTATTCTTCTTTTTCAGATAGGATGAATCTAGTTCTTCAATGATTACCCATAAAAAATGTGTTTGATCGCTTTTACATTACAATTATTCATCAAAAATGTTTATATTAATCTTAAGACATTAAAAGATAAAAAAAAATTTATGATCACCAATTTAGGATCCTCAAACATTGATAATCTTGATTTAAATTAGATCATTTGTACTTTCTAATATATTCCAAATCAATAATTATCAACATCATAATCCGGAATCACTAAAGACGTTGGATATTTAAATATTTCTTCATTATACCAAGATCACATATTTATGTCCTTATTTTTTTATTCTTATCCTGTCAATATTTCTATCCTTATCTTCTAATAGTGGTTCACATGGGTTTATTTTCCGTTAATCTAGGCCATATGAATAAAATGATGTAATTAGATTTGGGATATTCTATGTCATCTCACATTCCATAATTTTCTCTCAATATATTTGTAGAACATGGTCATATATATATTTCATAATTTCATAATTTCCATGGTTCTGACCCCAAGACCCATAACTAAAATTTCAAAAATTCCAATTTTTTAATTTTAAATAACTCAATAAAATATTCAGTTATTTTTTCAATAGTAATCAACAAAAATAATTCTTAATTTTTTTTATCTGATAATTATATATTCTCTAACAAGTGATCTCCAGTTTTAATTTCCCCATACTATCATCAACTATTATATCTCATAATTTTATTTGCATCATGGAGAACCTCATTGTAGCACTACATTATAATTACATAGATAGAATCACAACATAATAATTTTCTATTGATCGATGAATATAATATTATTATAGTATCGTCCATTCTGAATTACTAGAAATATAATAATATTTTATCCTTTTGGAACTCTCATAAGAATTATTTCTTCTCACATATTATTATGTTATAAAAAATTGTTAAATGCTATAAATATCATATAAAGTTTTTTATGTAGGCCATTGTACATTACGAAATTTTATAGGCCTCAAGGGAAATATCTTATGTGGGATGCAAGACATCATACATATGAATTGAATATTATTTACATTCAAACATATCCAATCCCTCTTGAAATCTTATCTTGAATCACTCAACACCTGTTTCATATTCCTCAAAAAACACTTACGTATCTATTGTACTTTTAGAGTATCAAATTTACTTATTATGCATCCAATAAAATACTTAGGTATCCCCTACAATTTATATTTCGTCAATGTATTCTTTGAATAACTTCCTATAGATTTAATCACATGAATTCAAAAAATTTCCAATTCTTTATTACTCTTAACAATTTTTTTATATAATCATTAGTGGATCTTATGTATATTTGGGAGACCACTTTCTTCACTATTTTTAACCATAATAATGTCATAATCATATTACATATTCAAATCCATTATTAATTTGTAGCATCCACTCAAGAAAATTCTTGAATGTAATTATTAAACATCTTGCATATATAAGAAATATAAAATAATTATACAAATCTTAGATCCATTTCAATTCAATATTTTAAATAATTCATATAATTTTATATCACTTAAAAACATCTCAAAAATATACCACATTTTTACGATAAATCACTAAATAGACTAATTATTTTCACTCAATATTGAAAATAATGAAAATTCTTGAACCATTAATTATGCTCTAAAATTTACTCCTATGGATTTGTTTTTAAATCTATTTTATAATCTCATATTTAAAAAAATAATTTCAATATTGATCTATTCACATCAAAGAAACATAAAATCACAACCTTTCCCAAATGAGAATATAATTGAAACCACACTGTTAGATAAGTAAATAATTTTTTAGAGAATTATATCTCTTAATGATAAGATGTTGTGGAAAATTTACATATACGATCTCCCCCTCAATTATTTCACTCACAACCTTGCCAAAAGTCTATTATATTTTCCTATTATTTGTCTAACACCTCTTTATAACTAGTTTTATAGGGAGTCATCACAAGACCCATAGGACCAAAGTCATATTATACATGATGATTTCATTTCCCCAGGGCCGAATGGTACATTGGTCTTGAATTGTATCCTACAGACCCTTAAATAGAAAAACCATGCATGATTTCTTATCATTTTACACAAATACATCACGTTGATGTAAAATTTAATGTCTAACATCACAACCCCTATATCATTTTCTAGATATATAAACAATCCCCCAAGTAGAATTATTAATTTGTTGATAATTTTTTTTAGGAATAGATTGAATCCAATCCTCTTGGTCAACATTCTCTAAAACTCTTTTTAGATCATCATATTAAATGAGTGATTTTGAAATTCTTAATCATCTTATTTTCTACACTAGTGCCTCTAGACTTTAAATAATATTTTTCAAATTATCATTCTTCGAAAATAATTGATTATTTGAATAGAAAATTTCAATTACTTAATATTCATTATTGGTTTCATGGTAATAAAAAAATATAAACATTTATATTTTATTCATCATTTTCTTAATAAATTATATGAATTTTTTAGAGGCAGCATTTTCATTCAATCCTTCACTTGTCACCTCATACTTAACTAATTCATCTGTTTAATGATTTTATTCCAAAAACATTTAAGAGAAACTATCCTATAAAATTTATTATCAAATCATTATTAAAATAATCCTACAAATAAAATATTATAGAGATATATTCTATGAAATCAACCATTTTTTATTTCAATAAATCATTAATTTATTTCAAAAATTTCATAAATTGGGAGACACATCTTCTATTCTAAAAACCCAACTATTCATTAATGTTCCCTAATAGTGAAATATAAAACATAAATTGATAATAATTACACCCAAACATACCATAAGAGTATATATTTCATTTAAAATATGATCTTTTGTAATGATAATAATATTATCTATAAAATTATTATTATTGATAATTATGAAAACGTTCTTCTAATTTTCATTGGGAGTGAGATATTTTTAAAATAATACTTTCTACTTTATTCCTCCTAGACATATATATATATATTATTATGGAACCTCATAATTAGAGGTAACATGTATTTTCTTATAATTTTGAGGAGATAAAACCGTCCTTTTTAAAATAGACTTTTCTGTAGCTTGGGATGATATAGTTCTGGCATTAATTGTACTGTATAATTCATCACTAATATTCTATAGACCAATCTTATCTTATACGCACATTGATTGTTTCTTTCTTAACACCCTATTAAAAGAATTATTTCATGGTAATCTTTCATCATATTATCATACTCATTAACTTTTTAAATCATGTTTATGTATTCATCTGTATACGGTTCTTATATTATTGACATATTTATCCACTACTTTTGACATCATAGTACCATAATTCTCTAACAAACTAATTTTCTATCTTTAATTTTGTGCTATTATCATGAAATTATTTATGTTTAGAATTTAAAATAGTCCTTATATATGTTGTCGGTCCCTTTAATTATTGAAATCTTTAGGACTCTTCATGTTATTCCACATGATCAATGAATTTAGTTAATTCATTGGTAACTTATTCTTCAAATTCGATAGTTGAGGTTGAATATCCATATTATTCTTTGATCAACAAATAAATATTATTTCTTCCATGAAACTTTTCCTAATTTTTGTATATTTGAAACCAACCATTGAGCATTTACCTGGTTTATTGTTCTATTTTGTTCTCAAAATTTCCTTCAGTTACATACATACAAAATATGTTAATAGGAAATTTGATTGAAATTTTTACAATACCACCAAAATTAATGTATCCTAGTGATATATTTACTTTATATATTTCTATCACCTTTTATTTTTTTAAATATAAGACACAACTCAATTATATTTTTAATTGTCTTCCTTAGTATCATATTCACATGAATCATTTAATTCTTTATCTTTTACCATCAATTTACTATTGGATTTAACATCCATATATCCATTGATCACATTATCAAATATCAGTGAATTTTATATCACATAAGTAATGAAAACCATATATATTTCATTAATATTAACATCCCTATTGTCTTATAGAGATGAAATATTTAGATCAATCATGTCCATAAAATTTATCACCAAAATCATGATAATTATAGAATCCTAACATTTTGCTTTATATTCTCATATGTTTTTGACTATTTAATTAACACATATAATGTATTCCTAATTTTTTTCATTATAATCAATTTTCATGTCTTCGAACCTTCCAATTCCAATTTAATACCAAAAATCATTAACTATTAAATTTCTATCAAAACTATTTTATTGAATGTCCACTATATACTTTTTTTTATGTCTGATCAACATCGTTTAACCTTAATTGGATATGTAAATGGTATTTGGATTGTGGTATTTTCCATCAATTCCGAAATTATTCTAGTCATCAATATATATTTATACACTTCCTTCAATTGTTGTAAATCCTATTTTTTCATCAGTAAACCTTTTTTGGTGATGAAAAAGAATGTTTACAACATTTTCTTCCAACAATGATAAAACATCACATTGAAAGTATGTACACCCATATAATTAAGAGAATATATATTTTCCATAGTACTCAAATAGAATATATAAAAACATTATAGAAATGGTTTTACCACTGATAGGGGTGGATAAATAAGTGGTGTTATCCTTTCGGGTTTCTTTCTATTGAAATTAACCTATGTGATCTATTATTATTTCATCCACCCAAAGATAAGTCTCATATATATCTAATATTTACTAAAATTAAATACCACAAGGAATAAATAATTTTTACAAGGTTTGTACCCACTACTTTCTATGATTTGGATGAATATGAATTAGAGATACTACACTAATGTATGTAAGTTTCTAAAATTTAGTTTTAAAGGGTACCATACTCCTCTAAAAACCAACACTAATAGGTTTAACTACAATGTAAACAAGAGTATAGGTTCAACATTCACTTCACAAGGATAATATATTATTTCATAATATTTAAAAATAATGTGTATATTATATCAATCATGTTCATAAAAGATCACCCATGAATGAAATGATTCAAAATACATTGATATCAGGTTTCATAAGGAAAAAATTATTTTAATTTTGATCCTTCAAATGATATAACAAAGATATTCTCCACTCACTATATCTTTAACCTCTGATAATGATAGTTGAAAGAAAATCAAGCATATTTTCTCTATTCTTCTAGGCATGTAATGATCTACTTCTCAATATTGAATCACTGAATACTCTATCTTATTAAATAATTAAAACAAATCATGCTCTATAATTCAACTATAAATTATTTTTATTCATAGCCTCTCAATATTTCTCTCAATATTTACTAATATTGTATTATTCACGTTCATTACCCATCAATCATGTATATCTAAATATTCCTGAAATATTAAATTTAGTCTATTTCATGCCATCTCACAATATATAATATTCTCTCAAAATAATTGTATAAAATCATCCTATATAAATTTCATCAATAAATGGATCATTTAGTTCATTCCAATATGAAAAATATATCAAATTCCATAAATACTAGTCTGTTAATTTAAGCTGACTAAATTTTATATCCATTTATTTCTTCTACAATAGTCAACAGAAAATATTTCAAAAAAAAATTCTTTATGAATTGCAAAATGATTGGACAAGAGTATAAACTTTTAATTTCATTAATCTAAATTAATCCGTTGTATCATTCAATATAGTTCATGTAGTGGAGTGATTCATCCTGGAAGAACCATAAAATTACACGTCAAATTCATGACAAAATCGGTTACATGTGATTAATGAATCAACGGTCAGTATAGAATCATCCCATTTTAGTCCACATAAATAACAAAATATTTATAACTATATGAACTCATATAATATGTTTTACTTCTTATATATCAGTATGTGATAAAAACCTTATTACCTCCCAGAATGAACATCCTGAATATCGAATAAAAAATTATATATTTCAAAATTATGGAAGTATCAATGACATTATATTAAACATGATGTAAAAAATATTATTTATGAATAAATGATTATTTACTCTACCAAATATCTTATTTATATAAACATAATTTTTCAAGTCACAAAACACCTATTATGTATGCCTTAAACATATATTACATAATGACTACAGGTCTAATGTGTCCAATAAACTTATTATGTTTCCAATACACTTATTACGTATCCAATACCCTATCAAAATTTTCACTTTTAGCTTAAAAATCACATCTTATGTATATAGGGAGAGACATTTATTTCTTTTCTAATTATTCAGACTCAACATAGATAAACTATTTAGTATGATATATAGTAGATCATACAAATATAGGGAAGATCATTTCCACTACTATTTTTTATCCTCAGTACTATGAGAAACAAATTACATTTTAATTTCTAATATTAATTTCAATATTATACTCATGAAAACTCTTACATATATTTTAATATAATCTTATATATGGGGAAATCTTACATACTTTTATGAAATTCATATCCAACTCAAGAACCACTTTTAACAAATTCATTTCATTTCATATAACATAAAATCATCTAAAAAAAATTTTAAACCCTTCATGATAAGACAAAAATAAAATAAATATTTTTAATAAATTTTCACAACAATGAAAATCCATTAAAAATTATACTTATCGAATAATTTACTATACAATTGGTAAAAATTTTCAGGTTATCGTACATGCATCTATGATTTACATGAATGGTATGATAATGGTTTTAGCATTTATATGCCTTGACATCGGTTTTTTAATAAAGTTATAATAATAAATTTAGTTATTGGATGTAGGTTACATAGAAAAGGTATTATAATTTAGATTAATTGGAATCTCTCTTGAGTGAATTATTCCTAGGAAGAGGGACTTGGGGTTAGATATCCCACCAGCCTTGGGTCTTTTCCATATTCATATAAATGGTTGGGGTTGGATATCTATGGATCCATAATTGCATATTTAGGGATAACAAATTTCATATAATTCGAATCCTTTTCAAATAAATTTGATGTACATTGTTCATAGGATAAATTTGTATTTGTTTCTGGAAATATGGAGTCTATTTATCAGTGATTAAAAACAAATATTGGTTTGTGTAATGTGTTTAACAACAATATGGTTTGGAATTATTTGTGTTGTGGATGGAATATAGATTCCACACTGAAATAATTATATGTATGCATACACAAGGTAGAATATCTGAGATAAAATAATGAGATTAAAACCCTTAAAATAATGTAACACCGCAGGATTTTATGAGATATATTCCTTTTAAATTATTTGATTTCTTGTGTTACATGCTACACCAAGATTAGTTTGCGATATACGCAACATCATAATGTCTTTTGGTATAGGAAACACTATTCTTGTCTACTGTTATACACAATTTCATTTTTTATGATAAAATTCATTTCACACAAGACCGAGTATAAGTAAACCACTAAATATTATAACATCGTTAATATAGTGGAAGGGTATCAATAGTATAAACATTCTTATGAAAAACTATTTAAATTGAAATAAGGGATTTAATAAAAAATGATTTAATTAATTTAATATATAAGTAATATTTTAAATATAATTTTTAAAATTAATCTTATATGGTTTCTAGGAATGATATATGAACCTATACAATTTTTCGGATAAAAGTAGTGTTTTTCAAAACAATAATGCAGTATTGCCACCTTTTTATGGCCCACCCATTTTAATTCGAATTTTTTAAAAAATTAATATATTAATTTAACAACAAAATATTTGTATGTAGGATATAAAATAATTTTCTTGGGGTGAATTTTTGATATTTTTAGAATAAGTTTTAAATTTTCATGAATAGTAAAATTATAATAACTGTAAATTTAAACCAACTTTTTCATCAAAATAATTTATATAATTAAATTAAATTATTTAATATTTAAAAAATATAAATATATTATATTTTTTCATTCAATATAATTAATTTCATTATAATTAAATTTTCAATGAATTCATATGATAAAAATATTTTAATATCATGTAATGTTTTAACTTTTAAAAACTCATTCTTTCTATCCGAAAATAAGAATAATTTTAATTTAATTACCTCTACTTATATTTATTGAATTTTTAGAAATGGAATCCATATTTTGAATCATTAGTCCGAAATTATGTAAATATATTTATTTTATGTTTGGGCATTATGAATAGAAACATCAGTAATTTTTAATAATATAGTAAAAGGGTAAAACAAGTAATTAAGGGTATGAATACTCTTATAAAATTACCCTGAAAGTTGTCTTAATATAATTGGATGAGTTATTTTATAAATAAATCATACTTGAGTCGAAATACTTCCTTTTGGATGCCACATTATGTAGATTATAATATTTATTTTATTTTATTTAAATAAAAGTTAAATATTCCTCTCTCATATTTTAATAACTCAACCATTTTTATATAATGTTATACAATAGATGAATGCGATTATAAATACTTAATTGAAATATAATATGTTTTCATTTATCATCGTAATTTATTTGTAATTTTTAGTAACTATATAGTTACCTTAAATACTAATACATTAATGTTGTAAAAATTAATTAACTGCTGAAAAATAAATAAAACAATTATTATTAAAATATTATTATCAATCAAAATATCCAAAAAATTAAAAAATCTTATTGGTCATGTATTTTTATACCATAATCATCGACATATCTATTTATTGACCATTTGGATCCATATGGAATATATTGTGACACATGTATTGTTTTATTTTATGTAATGTTAAAGTTTTCACCTTTATAAGTTAATAAGTATAACATCTTAAATGCCAGATTCATCAGAAGATAAATTAGATTAAAAATATTCATATTAAATAGAGTATATTTATCTTCATTATTTTATTTTATTTTCAATTTCTTCCCAAAAAATAAGTATATTAAATAATTACACAATATTGATGTAGTAATTATTCTAGTAATAGAAATATCAAATTAATTTTATTTAAAATATTAAAATAAATATCAATGTAGATAATTAATATGTACAATTATTTCTCTAGATTACATGTAATCCATAGGTATATAATAAAAAAATTAATGATAATAGATTATCTTTATATTTTAAAAAATCCATTAACTGAATAGTGTCAAAATTGACACTATTATTGTTTTGATGAAAAATGTTTTATTAAATTATTTGAAAATATTAAAACATATTTAAAAATATATAATAATTATTATATGGTCTAAAATTATATAACGTACTTATATAATGTCTAATTGACATCAAATAAATAAATATTTCACCATTTTAATATTCAAATATTTGTTATCTTAATTAAAATTAAATAGAATAACTAAGTGTTAATTAAAACGATATTATTTAAATTAATATAAAACCTTGTCTATGATTTCTTGGTTGATGTGATTAAAACTCTATATCATCTTATATTCTAAAATCCTATATTTTGGAGGATATTAGTGGGGTTTGATTTTATTATAAATTAATATTTCTAAGGTTTCCAAAAGTGACCCTCACCTAAATTATAAAAGGGAACCTCCTCCTTAACATATTAACATCACGTTTACCCTTCAAGCAAGACCATAACCTTCCATTTTCCATTCTTAAGTTCCATTTTCATATTATAATGGTTCTTTTCTTCTTTAATGACCATCTTTAGTTAACTATGAGAAGATTTAGAGGAATCATACTGAAGATGAGGTAATTTCCTCTTCTGATTCTTTCAAAGGATTTTCTTCTTATACTTCCTCTTCATGAGTAGTTTAATTATAATATAATAACTCCAGTATCATTTATATAATGAGATATTATTATAATAATTAGAAAACTATAATACACCTCTTATCCATATTAAGGATAATGAAATAATCACGCATGCGTTCATACGACTTTCAATCTCCATGCCGTGGTGCAATCATTTTTTCACCTTCACCCTACGTGGATGGTTATAATGATAGAAATAATAACTATATATAAATATTATAACATGACATGGATTATGAAATATCACAAATCATCCACTTAAATACCATCCAATAATTATGGTAATGCTATCATTTCTCATGAGTACGTATGACCTACCGTCTCCACTATGTGATGTGATTCATTATACATGATTCTCATTAAAGAATGATTATATAAATATATAGAATTAATAAATATTATATATATTATTTTAATATCATTTTTAATTATATATATATTACCTAATAAGGATAACCAAAACTTATTCTACAAACTATGCATACGAACACAAAGTACTTAATATCATAATAACAAGTGACAATGTAATATTACTAACACTCTGATGATAAAATAATCATATATGAAATCATTAAAAAGAATATGATTTTTTAAAAAGCATATAACGTTATTTAAATAATTATGTATGAGTTTTCAGATACACATGAGGGATATTAGACTTAAGGTAAGGGATAATTTTTCAATGTCATTATTATCTGAGATTGTTTATACATAAGTATATATTTGGTTATATTTATCATCCATGTCTTCGTTTTCTAAATTTTATTATAAAATATTTACAATTATTCTATGTTTTTTTAAATACATTTTTACCCATTTTTATGTTTTAGTATAATGTTTGGAAGGAATATTTCATTCATTTACCAAACAAGGAATTTTTTAACTTTTTTTGGAAAAAGTATAAGGAGAATTTTTTTAACATATATGGTATTGAAGTATTTTAACACTATATTTACATGAAGAATCTATTACGTGATTCCAATTTTTAACTGAAATATTTTCTTATAATTTTTTTTACATTTTGTTGAAAATAAAAATTTTTGGAAAAAGAAATGATTTTTTCTACAAGAATTAAGTTCTAGTGTTTTATGAAAATTATTTCCTATCTCTGATGATGCACTATAAATACGACTTTTTTTTATCAATATTATTATTAAGATTTTTTTTTAATAATGGAATAATATTTTATATTTATTATGTGATGATGGAAGGATGTTTAAGAAACCCATTTTATTTCTTGGGTTATTATTTGATGAATTATTTATGTTTTTTTAGAACATGTAAGAATGATTTCATTATGAGATGAGTTAGAATTTTATCTCTCTAAAGTGAATTTGGTAACGATTTTTATCTAATGAGATAAATAGGGATGAAATGGAGAATAAATCCAGTTTAGTAATATAGGGCTGAATCAGAATGTATATATGATTCAGTAATACAGTGCTAAAACGGAAGGTTTATCTGGTTCAGTAATACAGTGCAAGAACAAGGAGTAAACTCAGATTAGAAATGGAATTTTTTTGATATGATGGCCTTGGAAATTATCATTGGATAATATAGAAATGATTTTCAATACTTATGTGTTTTCCACAATTCCATGTTTTTTTCCAATACTATTTTATCATGGTTAATGTTCCTATATTATTTATTCCTTACATACAACCAAGATTCTTTAATGACTCAATATTTTGATATTCAAAATATATGTTCAAGTTCTTTTATTTGTATGTTTATGTTTATATTCATAAAGAGAAATTGAACTCACCCCTTTTATGTTTTCTTTTCCACATGATATAAAGAAAGGTTTTTGGAAGGAAAAATAATGGAGATAATCTTTCGGGGAGAAATTGAAGATCAATCACCAATGTAGAATAATGTGTTTCATGTTTTCAAAGTCAATAAACTAATATGATATTTGGTAATCTATTTGTGTAATTTATTATGTCTTCAAAAAAACAAATGTAATGTTTATGTACGTCAATCCTAGGGTCGGTAGAAATAATATGTGTTAGATTACTACAAAATAATTACTTGTAAAGACCCAGTTCATTTAGTAATGTTTAACTTAGATGTTTATGTGCCCTAGGAATTTCATTATTAAATAATTAATGTTATAATTTTCCCCAAAGGGATATGTTTACTATTCATAGAATTTTATTTAGGATATACATAGATTGGAAAACCTAAATGTTAGGATACCAGATGAATATAGTTGAGTTTATATCAAGGTTAAATATTTAAATGGAGTTATACATTCAACTATTCAAGAATCTTATATGAAATTATTGAAAATTATTGTCTATGATTTATAATAATGCATTATTTACTTTCACAAACTAGTGAAATTCATAATGAAATATAGGTATTGAATAAATAAATTGATACGATCTATGGGGTCATCATTTTATGAGGATTAAATTTATTTAAAATACTTAATTAAAATTTATAAAACATAAAAAACATTAGATAAATTTTTTTATAGATAACATTTATCATCACAATACAATTTAACATTTATATTAAACCATGAATAGAATAAGCTTAATGTAACTAATTTAATAGGATATTAAAATAAAAATATTTCATCTAAAATGGTTACCCATATGAAAATGGTGGATTAAAATTATAAATTTGTGTGAATGTATTTAGGTATTATAGATTCTCTTTCATTAAATCACTTATCAGTTTGTCTTCATTTCTGGTGTTTTGGTTTTAATCCAACATGTATAGGAACTATGGAGTTTTCCTCCATCTAGGAAGGACCTTATTGTTAATAATATTAGGATCATGGCCATAAAAAGGGATTTCTACATATCCTTATGAAAAGAATCGAATCCCATGTAGTTCGGTACCGCTTAATGGTACACACCATAGATTTTAAAGTTATATTAAAATGAAACATCCTTCTATTTTATGAACATGTTTTATGGAAAATTATGCAAATGTTTATTTGTACTAGATGTTTTTGGAATTATTCATGAGCTTTCCATTCTGTTTGACCATGAATGGAACACATACTGATGATCATAGATTACTTCCATCTGGAATGTGCCCTCCTGAGGTGTGGGGTTGATTCATCTAGTAAGAATATTTACCATTGAGAAGAACATTGTTTCATTATGAATAAAGTTTAATTAATGAAATATAGTGATTCCTCATAGGAACATAGACTTCCTGGTCCAAAATGGTTTCTTTAATAATATGGCTTAATAAGAATAAATCCTAGGGTATATAGTCTGAGTGAAAGGGACATTTGACCTTATGGGTAATATAGCCTACTCAGTAAGGATGTATATGGCTTCATGAAATATATTACCTGATGAGTATGATACTTGCGAGTTAATGGTGTTAGGTTTGATCATCTCATGGATTACCTTCCTATAATGTTTGGCAAGAATCACACTGAAATAGTTCGAGATGTAATGTTAAAGGTTGTGTGGTGGGGGCATATCATGGATATTGATATAATTTTTTAAATACATTGGAAATGTATTTTAAAATCTTGTAATGGTGGCCTCTGTATTCTGATGGGTGTAAAAAGGATGATTGACTGGGGTATTGGCACCTAAAAATCCCATATGATTCTCACTAACAAACCATTAAGATTAAATAATTAATTAATACATTATTGCAATGAGTCTTTTTTTAATGAGGGGTGTCCTATTATGGAGTCATTTTTACTCTACTAATTTTATTATCAAAATAGATATCTACCTACATGAGAGTTATACTTTTTATCAGAAGAAAGAAATTACTGAAGATTTTCAATATTTCCTGAGATGGTTAGATTTAAATATTAATAGTTTCTGAAAATTGATCTCACCTGGACATGACTAACCCAATTAGTGAACTAGGTGAAGTCATATTGAATTAGGGTATACACCAAGTGGTAGACCCATCATAGGAATGGCTTATTAGGGCGGGGGAAATCCAAAATTAATTAATATATTATGACTTAAAACTAAAAGGAATCTAAACAACATCCCCACATATTCCAACTTATCGATAGGTGGGGAGAGATGTATTATAAGAACTTGGACCTTATTTTCAGGTATATTTTCCTTTTATAGTCGTTTTTGAGTGAAAGAGGAAATTCTGGAGGTCTTGTAGGAGACCATTGTTGGCACACGGTTGGCTCATGGTCTGAACTAACCATGTGGCCACCCCATGAAACATTGCAACCCTTAACAGGGGGAACCACATGGGGAGTTCAAAGTTTGTCAAACCATGTGGGAAAGCCATGTGAAATCCCTGGGTGAGATAGTGGCAATCGCATGGTTGACGCATGGTTTGCCAAACCATGTGGGGTAACTGTGCAACAACTTAATGATAGGGTTTTTATGTCCTGGGCTACTAGGGATTTCTCATTCCTCCACCATTATTCCTCCCATTCATGGTTCACGTGGGAGTTGTGTTTTTCAGAGGCTACGGGAGCTCCTTGGCTCATTTTATAGGCAAATCGTAGGGGTTTCTGGTGGATCGAAAGTGGTTCTTCTTGAGTAAGTCCCTCCACTTGGTTTCTCCTTGGTTTTCCCTAGATATTCTCTTCCCTCTCTCTAGATTTTCTAGATCTACATCCATTGCATGTAGATATATTGTTGGGTTTTCCTTGGGTGTTGATTTTAAGGCTTGTGGATGATAGGGAAAGAGATTTAGAGTTGTCTTTTATGAAGCGATTGCCCAGATTTGTGGGTGCGGTTGATTGTGGATTGTTTTCACCAGAACGCAAAAGGTAGGTGGGTGTGCCTTCCGATTTAAGGTCTTTGAATTTTATGTGAAAAGTCGCTAATATCCTTGAATGGGGTATTGTGCGTTTACCATTTTTAACCCAGTTAATTGCCTTATTTTCTAGTGTGTGCGAGTATAGGTTATTTGTATGTGAATAGGGTTGATTGTTATTCTTTGGGGGTGTTTCCCGTGCATGTTCTATTTATTACTATTTTGTTTTTCTTACCCTATTAGGCTGCTTTGTTTCTTTCCCATCCCTAGTATTCTAGGATGGAGATTTGTTTTCCTCACAAAATGTTGAGCTGTAGACTATTTAGCCATGTAGTTCATAAGGTTTACCATGGCCATATATCATTATTATGCTCGTTGACTTGCATAGGGTTGTGAGAACCTTGTGTTATAGACTATAAGGGGATAGACCATGTAAGCTTCCTCATAGAGTCCTTGGGTATTATAGAATATAAGGGGATAGACCGTGTGAGCTTCCCTAGAGAGTCATTGAGCATTATAGACTATAATTGGATAGACGGAGTGAGCTTCCTCGGAGTGTCTTAGTTTACATTGAATTACCTTGGACCATTCTAGACTATAGGAGGAATTGAGTGAGTGAGATTCCTCAGAGAGTTTATGAATGACATGGGCTATAAAGGGAATTGACTGGGTGAGCTACCTCATATATTCCTTGACCTTGGGTATATATAGAGAATGGACCTTGTGTGCTTCCTCAGAGAGTCCTTATCTACCTTAGACTATAAGGGGAATTGACTGTGAGTGTTTCCCCAGAGTGTCTTATTATATTCATATACAGAACTAGAGGGGTTAGACCGAGTGTGATGCCTAGAGGGTTGTGTGTACTCCTTAGTTAGAACCGGAGGGGATGGATGTGAGCACTACCAAGAGCGTTTCCTACTTGAGTTTTAGATGTCTGTTACAATGTTTCTTGTTTTGAAACTGTGGATTGTTACTGTTGAGTACTTCCTTGTTTTATGCTTTCTGCACTTTTACCTGCCATATATTCACTGACTAATATGCACTGATGTTGTGGTGGTTGCCTACTGGGATTCTTATTACACCCTATTTGGGAAATACTTGTGGCCCCAAACGGATTATATTGTTCTAGGTATAGACAAGGGCAAGCTCCCTTCAACTTCAGGTTCTTGATTTTCTACAGAGCTGGAGAGAAAGGTACTAAGCGTAGGCATGTGATGCTGAGGAGTTGTTTATATGTTTCTTTTGTACATTGGATTAGTACTAGTTGTATTCATCATTGTGACTTGTTTGTCTGTTTTCCTAGACATTAGTACCATGCATCATTTTATATATATTTGTGCTCTAGTTGATTATTATTTCAGTCTTCTGATGTTTACTAATTTCAGATATTTATGGCTTCTGCTATTCTATGTGTTGTTTACTTCTTTTGTGTACTCTGCCAATGAGGGCATAGTTTCCCCACTATCACACCCATGGCCCTCGCAGCTAGTCGGCAGCCCCTGGCGTTCAGGGAAAAGACCATTAGGCCACGTGACCTACTAGGTACAGGGTGCCTTTGGGTGGCTTCTGGAATCAGGATATTACAAAGTGTATCAAAGGATTATTTTCTCCTGACTTACTGTTTGGAGCCTATAGGCAAGGATAAGATGGAATAGATAATTAGTAAGAAGTTGTGCCTGGGAGTAGCTAACTAGTGTACAAGAAAAGATAATTTACCTATATTATTTCACGATTTATGGTTTTTTTATTTTACAGTTGATTCGATTTCACCATTGGGTGACTCACATGCCTTTTTATGTTACTGTTGATATTATTGAGGTTCTATTTCTATTTCTACCTGATGAGATAAGGGTATTCCATCTCATGCATAATATAGAAACTTTCTATAAATCACATTTCATGCATTATTTCCATGCCAATTAGGGTGTATTAACAATTTCATGTTGTTGTGATAGATTTTGTGTAGGATATGGTTGCTGTTGTGAGAGATGCCTTAATAAAAATACATGTTGTTTGATAGGGTATTGTTTGTGTGAGGTTTTGTTTGAATGAACACCAAACATTGGTTCTTGAGGGGTTAGGGGAACTTATGGACCAAAATTTGGTGGATCATTGACTTCTTCACTTTGTTATAACATGTATAAGATGCCATGTTTTGATTCTTGGGGAGTATTGGCCCTCACATATCATAATTTGGCACTTAGATTATGGATTTCAGTATTTTTTAGGATCCGAAGTAGTTTTTTAGGCATACTGTCTAGAAAAATCCAAACAACTAGATGTGTCACATACTGTGTGGGTAGAGACACAGGGTTGTGAAAATATTGGTAGAACAAATCGTGTACTGAACGTGCATGCTGTGTGTAGGGACCTTGTATCCGGCCGTGTAACTAACAACACAGATTGCTGATGTTTGTTTAGTACACTCTGTTTCTGGAAAGAACACACCACGTGGTTTTGTTTTATGGGAACCGTGTGGGTTAGTCTTGTAGAAGGACTCAAATAGGGGAATAATATTCATGTACACACCCTGTAGTCATGATATGAAAAACTTGATTTCATTCTTTATTCTATTCTTTTCTTGTCCTTCCTATTTTCAGTAATGATAATCTTGAATATAAGGTGCCAAGTTGACCTTACAGGGTCATGCCACCAAGATGTCCTCCAGTTGTATGCCATATTCCAAACGGTGACCAGACACCGGATATGGCTGATCAGGGACTTCCTGCAGATCCTCTAGTTGTGCCAGTCTTGGCACCAGCAGTTATTCCTGACACAGGTGCTGATTCTCAGTTCAGAGATGGATCTTTGAGGATAATGAAAACCTTTCAGGGAGCACCACCTCATGCCCTGTTGATGGAAGAATTGATGTGGGTCTTTCAGCAGCAACATCCTTCTATTCTCATAGGGGATGGAGGACCCCATGCTGTTGTGTAATGGCTGGAAGAAACACTGACGATTTTCTAGAATCTAGGGATACCTCCAAATAAGAGGGTGAATATTGCAACCTACATGCTCTGAGACTTCGCCAAGAGGTGGTGGGAGGTGATCTCATAGGCGGGGTGCCATTAGATTATGGCATGGGATGATTTTTGGCACAACTTCTATGATTACTTATATCCATAGACCTTGAGGGCCGATAGGGCCCAAGACTTCATGAGTCTGGAGTAGGGTACTCTTTCTGTTACAGAGTACTCATCTCGCTTTACAAAGCTATAAAATTTCACACCAATTCCATAAGGTGATGATTTATTTCTGTCATGAATGTTTTGAGGACGTCCTAAGGCACGAAATATGACCCCAGGTGAACATATTCAGGATGACTTTGATATCCTCCATCGTCAACTAGGCGCTGATCACAGAGTGCAATCTGAGGGATTCTAGAGCTGTGAGCTAGGGCGGTTCGACATCCAGAGTCAGTATTCCTCCTACTGATAGTAGGACGCGCGAGAGGGAGTCTGCGCGAGGAGATCATATTAGGAAAGATTCATTTTCTGGTAGAAAGGTGGTGTGCTACCAATGCGGAAGAAGCTGCCATACTAGGCTGCAGTGCCAGAGTGACCCGATGGAGTGCCGATCTTGTGGCAAGATGGGACATCTTCATCGTTTCTGTCAGATCTTCTCACCAGAAACTAGTGATAGGGGTTAATATATGACTCCTCATATAGGAGAAGACACACTGGTTTCTCACCAGTCTGGGAACTGGAGTTCTTCTTGCCATTCAGGACGAGATGGAGGTCGTGGTCGTGGCGACCAATCACCAGGCTATTTGCGACCGTATAGATGATCAGCTCAAAGTGGTCAGGAAGGGTCACAGGGTTGTGGAGCAAGCTATACTTTTGTGGTGGAGCAGGCCTATTAGGAGCAGGATCCCAGATCCTCTATAGTTCTAGGTACCATTCTAGTTGCCTCAATTTTATCTTCTACTCTTTTCAACATAGGGTCTTCCCAAAATTTTATATTTGTAGCTATCATGGAAATACTTGGGACCTGTATCTTTTCTTCTAATGATATCTTGAAGTTAACACTCCATTGGGTATGAGGACATCTAGTGTACGTCAGTGCACAGAGTGCCCTCGTGAGGTTGGTGGGTGTCACTTCCTTTGCGACCTCTTTGTCCTAGCAATGACAGGATATGATTTCATCCTCGGAATGGACTGGTTGGTTCCCTTCCAGAAATTCTTCGATTGCTATCGTATTAGGGTAAGTTTCATATCACTATAGGTTGGAAATTTTCTTCGAAAAGTCAAATTGGATGTCCGGGTGAGTAGAGTAGGTCCAGAGCATCATGGGTTAGGAGGAGTTACATCCCAGATTAAGAGTCTCTATCTGGATGACAATGGGGATTCATAGTTAGACTTTTCTCTACTAGTGGATCATTTCGGTGATGACATTCCAGATAAGTTTTTAGGTTTACCTTCAGAGTGCGAGGTAGACTTTTTGACGGATCTTGTTCCAAGAGTGGCACCTGTGTCCATTCCTCCTTATACGATGGCTACACCTGATTTTAATGAACTCAAGAAGAAGTTGGAAGAGTTGCCGGAAAAGGGTTTCATCTGACCCAGTACTTCTCCGTTGGGTTCGCCTATCCTTTTTTGATGAAGGAAGATAGTAGTCTTAGGCTTTCGTTAGATTATTAGAAGTTGAACCAGTTGACGGTTAGGAACCGATATCCCTTTCCTTGGATTGATCATCTCTTTGATCAGCTTCGACGAGCCTGGGTGTTCTCCAATATTGACTTGAGGTCTGGTTACAATCAGTTGTGTGTTATTCCATTAGATATACCTCTTACATCTTTCTGGAGCAGTTATGGTCTATACAAGTATATGGTTATGCTGTTCGGTCTCATGAACGCACCTGCAGTTTTCATGGAATTGATGAACCGATTATTCTATCCATACTTGGATGCTTTTGTGGTTGTTTTTGTGGACAATATCTTGTTGTACTCTCAATCTAGACACGAAAGTTGGAAACATCTTTATATTGGTCTAAGTACAATGATATAAAATCAGTTAAATTCTAAGCTCTCAAAATGCCATTTTTGGATGTATTAGATTAACTTCATGGGACATGTTATCTCAGAGACAAGAGTATTAGTAGATGCAGAGAAAGTGATGGCAGTAGTTTCCTGGGAGTAGCTGAAGAACGCCTTTGAGGTGTGGAGTTTTCCAGGGATGGAGAGATACTACAGACACATCATAAAGGACTTTTCATGCCTTGCATCACTACTGACAGGCCTGACTAAGAAGGGTGCAATGTTCTTGTGGTCAGATTCATATGAGTCAGCCTTTCAGGAGCTGAAAGAGAGGATGACTTCACCACCGATACTTTTATTTCCAGAGCAAGGAAAGAGCTACACTATTTACTACGATGATTCAGGTATCGGTCTGGGAGATGTGCTCATACAGGGAGATGGAGTCATTGTGTTTGGGTCTCAGCAGTTAAGGACACGTGAGAAGAACTACCCAACGCATGATCTAGAGTTGTCATCTGTTTTTCATGCCTTACGCTGTTAGAGACATTGCCTTCTGGGAGAACATTTTGTGGTTTTCACCAACCAAAAAATTTTCAAGTTCATTTTCACACAGTGTGATTTGAATTTGAGATGGTGGAGGTTGGTCGAGTACCTACAATCCTTTGATTTTAAGATTTTCTATATGCCTAGGAAAGGCAGCATGGTGGCTAATGTGTTAAGGAGGAGGACTCAGATACACGTAGATTATGAGTCTAGAAGTGAGTGGTAGCTTATGGATCTATTCTATGAGATGCATTTGGAGGTTCACGATAGACAAGGGTAGAAGTTTATATCTTCAGTAGTTGTTTCCTCTTCTCTGCTTGATCGAGTGAGAATGAGGTTGTTATCAGATTCTGAAGGCCTAGTCCTACAGGAATGTGTTTCAGGAGAGGAACCTATTCTTGGATAAACCATATGAAAGGATGAGATCTTCTGTTTCTAGGGGTGCGTATGGGTGCCAGCAGACATACACGAGGAGCTGATGCGGGAATTTCATTCCTCATTTTGGGTAGGTAATTCTAGTGTCACCATGATGTATTGTGATCTACACGATCAATATTGGTGTTCAGGTATGAAGAGAGATGTTGCTGGGTTTTTCATGAGTTGTTCCACCTATCTGTAGGTGAAGGCAGAGCACCTGTGACTAGCAGGACTTCTACTTTAGTTTACCATTCCCAAGTAGAAGTGGAATGATGTCGCAATGGACTTCGTGACCAATTTTCCGGGGTCAGCTCGAGGGAATGATGTTGTATGGGTTGTCATTGACAGACTCACGATGATCGCTCACTTCTTTCCAATCAAGGAGGCCTTCAGTGTTGACCAGCCGAGACAGTTTTACATCTGAGTGATTGTATGTCAACATGGTGTTCC
The DNA here is from genome assembly GCA_963277665.1 of Viscum album. NCBI lineage: Eukaryota > Viridiplantae > Streptophyta > Magnoliopsida > Santalales > Viscaceae > Viscum > Viscum album. The sequence goes on along the minus strand of OY728128.1, from coordinate 250,652,688 downwards.
CCACTCCATTGTTTCATATAGGGTTGCACGTTATACTTCTCGGGTCTGGAAGGGGGTTTAGAAGGCTTTTGGTACTCAGGTACTTTTAAATACAGCATACCATCCATAGACAGATTGCCAGTCCAAGCATACGTTTCAGATGCTTGAGGACATTATTCAATCATGTATTCTGGATTTTGGTGGTTCTTTGGAGAGACATATACCTCTATTGGAGTTTTCCTACAACAACAGTTTTCAAGCAACTGTAAAGATGGCAACTTATGAGGCTTTGTATGGTATGGGCATGTCGATCACCCTTGTGTTGGCTGGACACTGGAGAGGCTACTATATTGGGACCTCAACTTGTCCAGGAGACCACAGAACATATAAGGTTTATTTGGAAGATGATGGCTACTGTGCAGTCTTGTCATAAGTCTAATGCTGATCAGTAGAGATTTACTCTAGAGTTTTAGGTCGGGGATCGTGTTTTTCAAGGTGTCACACCGAGGTTGTGGCAAAGAAGGATCATGAGACATGGTAAGATTTCACCAAGGTACGTCGGGCCATTTGAGGTGTTGGAGAGAGTTGTTCCGCTTTCCTATTGGTTGATGTTACCTCAGAGGTACCAAGCTATGCACGATGTCTTCCAAGTTTTACAACTTTGATGATACTTTTTATAATCGTCTCATGTCTTGTAATCCGAGGAGGTTTAGTTAGAGGTGGATGCCTCATTAGAGGACCATCCTATCTAGATTTCCGATCGCAGTACAAAGGTTATTTTGTGGTTGTTATGTTCCTCTGGTACAAGTGCTATGGTTGCACGGGTGAGTACAATATGAGACTTGGGAGAGGGAGGTCGATGTACGAACATAGTTCCCAGAATTTTTTGGGCTTTCTTCTTCTATGTCACCTTGCTAAAGAAATTCAAGGACAAATTTCATTAAGGGGGGATGATTTTTAGAACATTGACTATCTTTTCATGTATATTTTCTTATTCTGGTTGTTTCTAAAAAAAAGTGGAAATTATGGAGGTCGTGCAAGGGTGCACGGTTGGCACACGGTTGAGGCACGGTCTGAACAAACCATTCGGCCAGCCCAGAAAACCATGCAACCCTTGACAGTGGGCTTCACATGGGCAGCACATAGTTTGTCAAACCATGCAAGAAAGCTGTGCTAAATACCTAGGTGAGTAATTGGAAACTGCATGGTTGGTGCACGGTTTTCCAAACCGTGCAGGGTAACAGTGCGGCCACTTAATCTTGGGGATTCTAAGCCCCGAGCTACTTAGGATTTCTAATTCCTCCACCATTCTTCCTCCCACTCATTTATCACATGGGAGTTTCATTTTTAAATGGTTGTGGGAGCACCTTGGTTCGTTTTTAGGAAAATTGAAGGGGTTTCTGGTGGATCGAAGGCGGTTCTTCTCGAGTAAGTCCATCATTTTGGTTTCTCCTAAGTTTTCCATAGATCTTATCTTCACTCCCTCTTGGTTTTCTAGATATACATCCATTTCATGTAGATCTAGTGTTGGGTATTTCTTGTGTAGTGATTTTAAGGATTTTGGATGATAGGGAAAGAGATTTAGAGTGGTCTTTCATGAACGGTTTCCCGGATTTGTGGGTGCGGTTGATTGTGGATCGTTTTCGCCGAAACCCTAAAGGTAGGTGGTTTGTGCCTTCCGATTTATGGTTTTTGAATTTTATGTGAAAAATATCCAATACCTGTGAATGTGGTATTGTGTGTTTACCATTTTTATGATGGTTAATTACCTTCTTTACTATTGGGTGTGAGTAGAGGTCATTTGTAAGTGAATTGGGTTGATTTCTATGCTTTGGGGGTGTTTCCCATGCAGGTTTTGTTTATGAACAATTGGTTCTACATAGAATGTTAGGATTCTTTGTTTGTTTCCCATTCCAAGTATTATAGGATGGAGAGTTATTTTGTCTAGCATACTGTTGAGTTGTAGACTATTTATCCAAGTAGTTCATAAGTTTCACCTTGTCCATATTGCATTGTTATGTTCATAGACTTGCACAGGGTCGTGAGAACCTGGTGTTATAGACTATAAGCGGATAGGCTGAGTTATCTTCCTTAGAGTATCCTTGATTATTATAGACTATAAGGGGATAGACTGATTGAGCTTCCTCAGAGAGTCTTTGAGCATTATAGACTATGTGGGGATAGACCGAGTGAGCTTCCTCAGAGAGTCTTTGTTTACTTTGAATTACCTTGACCCATTCTAGAATATAGGAGGAATTGACCAAGTGAGCTCCCTCAGAGTGTCTTTGAATGACTTGGGATATAAAGGGAATTGACTAGGTGAGATTCCTCAGAGGGTCCTTGACCTTGGGGCTATATGCCAAATTGACCTTGTGTGCTTCCTCAGAGAGTCCTTGACTACCTTAGACTATTAGGGGAATTGACTATGAGAGCATCCACAGAGAGTCTTATTATATTTATATACAAAACCCGATGGGTTAGACTGAGTGTGCTTCCTAGAGGTTTGTCTGTACTTCTTATGTAGAACTAGAGGGGATGGATGTGAGCACTTCCAATAGGGTTTCCTGTTTGAGTTTTCGATGTCTGTTTCACTGTTGCTTGTTTTCAAACTGTGGATTGTAAATTTTGAGTACTTCCTTATTTATTTATTTCTACAGTTTTACCTGAAATATATTCCCTGACAGATAGGAACATATCATATGGTGGATTCCTACTGAGATTCATCTCACACCCTGTTTGGGCCATTTTTTTGGGCACAAACATATTATATTTTTGCTGGTATAGATAAGGGAAGGTTCCCTTCTACGTCATGTTTTTTATTTTCTCCAGAGCTCGAGAGCATGGGACCACGTTTAGGCTTGTGATGATGAGGATCTGTTTATTTGTTACTTTTGTACTTTGGTTTAGTACTGGTTATATTTAGCATTGTGACTTGTTTGGTTTTTTCCCTAGACATATTTACCATGCATCATTTTATATATATGTGTGTACTCCAGTTGTTTATTATTTTAGTCTTCCACTGTTTAATACTATTGGATATTTACTGCTTCTACTACTGTAAGAATTGTTTACTTCCACTATGTGCTTTTCGAATGAGGGCATAGTTCCCCACTATCGCTCTGAATTCCCTCACTGCTAGTCGGCATCCTCTAGCATTTGGGGAAATGTGTTTGAGGCCATGTGACCAACCGAGTATGGGGGCCTTTGGGTGGATTCTAGAATCGGGACGTTACATGAATGAAATATTAAACAATTCATTAAACTATAAGGGTAAATATAGGTTTTAATCTAGAATTTTATTTTGTTCTTTGAGTGTAATAAATCATCAACCAAGATCCTAGGAAAATCTAATTTAGTTCATGAAAAAATGAATTAGTCTGCATAATATAGGAATAGTTTCACCTATGTCTCCTTTATAGGGACCGTTATTTTTATGTTAATTATTCATTCATAGTGCCCTAATATTTCAGACTAAAAAAATAGTGACATTTTATCATTTGAATGTGAGATGGGTGAGGTATGAGATGATAAAAATTCACTAATTATATTTTATAGGTGGATTTGGAGGGGGTCCTAACTTATCCCTTTAGTGGTTTGCATCTTGGACAAAGGAAATAAAATAGTTATTTTTTAATCAAACTATTTTTATGGGTAAATATCGGGGAATCTTTTACTGTATCAAATGGATACCATTTTTGGGAGGTTTATTTCCTATGTGGGAGAACACCTTTCATAAGGGGACCCCACCAATCTTAGTAAAATGTGAATAAAATCATAGGCTCACATCCATGAGCTTGACGTTGTGGGTTACCTTCCATGCGGTCACCTCATATAAAAAATATTTATATGGATTCCCCATATGGTTTCCCAAGATATAGCACATCTGTGATGTCATCCAATGTCCTCACTTCATATTATTGGCGTCTCTAATATAAAATTCATAGTCTTTACTCTATGTGTCCACTTCATGTTCTCTCCACACAAGATCATCTATGTGGGGTCGCATTGTTGGCTTGACCTCTATGGGACTAAATATTGGTCTTGAACTAACTAGATAACCTCACATGATTGGTTGTGTAAGGTTTTCATTCCCTTTTTAATTTGATGTGAGGGTTACCTATCTGATTTCATATGGTTTTGTGAGTGTTATTTATTTAAGAATAGTTTGTTGGATCTCATCTCCATTAGGTTATCTATACATGTCTTGGTGTATATTTTCATGTCTATCTTTAGAGGAGGAATGAGAATTTTATAGAATCCCATAACTAACTAACTTCGAAAAATATGTGGAAACATGGGAGGCTCTATATGGCCACAATAAGTTAGTGGATGACCATGAAGGGATTTCACAAATAGAGCTATAACTGCAGTACGTGGTGGTGAATCATTGTAAGGGCACTATGAGAAGTATTACAAACGAAAATCTTGAAAACAAGAGTTTGGACCACATAGATCATCATAGTAGGAAACTCTGATGTTGTATTTTCTGGACAACCTAGAGAATCAAAAAACTATTCTATAATGTCTTATGGTCAAACAATGTAATTGGAAAGTGATAGAATTAACTGCACATAACCCACCACAAGGCTCAAGTCCACATGTTCACACTCCCATTATCATCCTCATAGACTTGTATACTTCATGGTGGATTATAGTTACATTTTGTTTCTTTAAAACCCTATAAAAATAATATATATAAATATATTGTATTTTCTCTACTTGGCTATCATTTTCTATTTTTTAGATTTTTTGGCATGAAAAAATCCCCCCTATCATAATTTGTTTCATTTTAGAGAAACCATATCTGATTATGATGAAGTAGAAAAGTCAAAATAATTTTTTTGGTCTATTTTATGGTGGGACACTCTAAAAATGTGACATGTACCTCTTAATTCGCTTATTCACTTGGATATTTTGAAATAAATTTTATAGACAACTAAATTGAAGGAATATCAGAACACATCATTGGATAATCTGTACACTCTCCATAATTTATCCAACCATACAACTCAAAATGATGATAATTGGAATATTGATTTCATCACTTAGTTTCCATGATTCCACACCACACTCATAGTGATCCATACCAACTATATAGTTCACCAATAAAACATCATGTTCAACCTTGTGGTGTGTGTTTTCAACATCATGGGAGATTTACTTTTCCAAATTTAAGCACTTTCCTTACATAAATCATAAATTTTAATCTATTTTCTTATTTATAGAAGAGGATTCCAAAAAATATTTCCTGAGAGTCCAATTGAATGTGGGATAATATGGAAGACTATATTGAAAAATCATAGTGTCAAATAATTTCCCAAAACATAATTTTTTTGGACATGATAGGGTGACCCTTCATTCATATATAATGATGAATATGCTACCCATTTATAGATTTGGATTTCTAAATGATGCACCAATTTTAGAACAATGATCAGCAGATATTATAATAAAATGGACCATCATTCAGTGATAGATGTTTCAAGAAAACATCTCTAGAAAAGGTCACGTGATCCGAGATCAAAAAAGTCCAATGGGTATATCTAGGGGTATTACCACTTATCTATTGAATGGGATATACATGTTTTAGATATGGAAACACAAAACATTGTGTCGATTAAGAATTCCTCGATGGAGGATTATAAATTGGGTTTCATATCCAACAAGTACATCAAATCAAGTAGTTCTATTGGAATTGATTGGTGATGGAACATCTAGGTGCATCAGAATCATTCTAAATCTGAGAGATAACTCATAGTCATTATACTTCATAATGTAGAGTATTATTTAATTTTCTTTCTACAATACCAACCATTAAATCAATCTAAACATGTTTGGATATTATATTCCTAACATGAATACATTCCTTGTGATGTATTGATAGGTTGGGATAATTCTCTTGGATTTGTGAATGGTCAATGGAGCTCCGATCTCAAGTAAAATTTATAAAAAATTGTTCCCACTTCCTCTAAATGGGGTGATACTGGATGGACTCCTTCCACTAGTGAAATAGTCATTAAAATTTGTATAGGATATCTTTTAGAATGATCTGTAGTTGAATATTAATAGCCCATTTAGTTCTTGGGAATAAAAAAACATCATGTATATTAGTAAAAATAATAAGGAAAAGAGGCCATTGTGTTTACCATCCAATAATTCTCATGGTATTCATTGGGCATATTGGCCAATTCTGAGGGAAGGGAATTACACCAACTTAGGCCGGGAAGTCATCCATGGGGTTGATTAGATTCTCCACCAATAATCATTTACTTTGATATTCATTAGAGGATATCTTATTCTAGTAAATGAATCTTAGAGTAGAGTTAGATTTTGTACCTTCATGATGGAATCATAACTGGCCAAAGTAAGGTTGGTTATGATTGTTATACTAATATTGAATATATAATATATATCATGATACATGTTTAGTGGGGGAAGGTTTTTTCAGGAATGATTGTGAAATTATAAATCTAATGTATATAGATTGTAGCATATATATGAGGATACCAATTCCCAACCAACCCATTAATCCCAAACACACAATTCTAATCCCATTTTTACCATTTGGTTAGGGATATGATCTCTGAGCTAAGGAATATGACATAAAGTATCAATTGAATCATCATAATATGTTCACATTCAGGCCATATCTTACACTTATTACTGTTTTCATAGAAAATGAAACCCAAAACCATGAATATTGTGTATACTATATATCTTTACAGGATAGTGTTCTAGTTGTGAGGTCTTATGGAAAGCTTGTCAACAATGGTTACTATCATTTTCGATGTAGGAATTGATTTCATTATTTTTAGAAGTGATTATCTGATCTTCACTATTATATAAGATATTAAAAGAATATAATTATTTCTATACAATTATTATACATGAACGCATGGGGAGAGATATTTTTTATGTCCTTTTAACACCTATTTATGCTTATATTGGTCTTGTGTCTAATTATACATAGAAATGGGTACAATCCTATCCTAGTGGGAAACATTATAATATCATGCCTCAATAAAATATACTTCCAATATTTTAGAATGAAATATATGGAGAATAATTGAAAACATTAAATGAATATGAATGTAGTGGACGATACAAAAGTTGAGGAAAGGTTGGGAATAGTTGATTGGTTTTCAGTAGCGGATTGGATGAAAATAGTGGATAGACCCGTGACAATGATGTGGCAAAAAGGGTATTTTCTCTAGTAAAACCCATTTCAACATTCATTACTAGGAAACAGTCATGAATATTTCCAATAAATTTTTATGATAATGTAAAACTACCCCTCAAAAGGAAGAATGTTTTCAAAGCCAAGGGGAACAACCCATCTTATTGTTCTTAAGGAAACAACCAAACTAGTATCCTAGATATAGTGGAATTCACATCAATATAGAGAAAGTAATAAAACTAGGCTTGAGTTCATTTCTACACCCAAGAACATATTAAATGTAGATCATTAGAGTGAATTGAATTACCATATTTAATACCTTGAAGACACTATTCACTCTACAGAAGGAAGGGTATATTATACATTATGACCGATTGGGTAACTAATCCCCCAATAGGATTTGATAAATGATATAGAATTCTTATAGAGTACTCATAATGAATAAGTAATACACTTATATAATTTCACATCTCATAATTATTATTGTCTTTTTATTATAAAATCTAAACTTTTAGGATACACAATTGAAATGATTTTTTGTTCCTTCTCTATAGTTCTTTGACAGAGGCGTGTGGGTGGGTGTTGGGGATAATTCAAGTTCTAGATTTATGAATGATAGATATACAAAAATATTAGAAAAAATCTTGTAACTATCCTCTAATGAAAAATGACATTTTGTTCCTATATTGGAAGTCTCTCCCATATACATAACCCTATATGGTATTAGAACTAATAATTCGGTGGCTAAATTAGTGTCTGATATTCATTTGGGTGGATGAGTGATTATTTTTTTCATTCATAATTCCTTGTTTTTTCAATATCACATTCTATCCCTTCACGATATCTTCATGTTTTTTATAGAGTATTGGTGTTCTGAAATAATCGCAATAAAATTACTTGTTAAATGGATAACTACTTCCAAACATCCTAAAGATACTTTTATAGATTTAGTGCATGTTGAGTCCTAAAGGTAGCCATAATCAATCCACCCTCCATTGAACACATAGGTTATTTATCATCGAAATCCAAAGGATAACTTGTGATCTTGTAATTCTCAAACCCCATTAATATATCTCCAATATTTAATATCACCATTAAAGTGGTTTTAGACCCCACCCCACCACCTTTCTAATAGCATGTGGTCCCTAGTATTTCAGTGGGGGCCATATAGACAGGTTACCGGTGGGAGTGGTGTGAAGTGATACAACTAAGTCTTATAAAAGAGATGACAATGTAGATACAATAGATATTATATTGGTGCATTTGAACCTAGTAAAAAATATAATAGTGAGTGAAAATATAGTTATATATATTGGAACCTGACTCACTAGAATTGAAGCAATATTTATGAAAGGTATGATTCAATTATATTAGAAATTTCCCATTGTATCATGTAAAATAACATTAATTAGGTATCCATTCCACTAATAAAATTATTTTAATCATTAGAATATCCTACCGTATTGGTGGACCCATGGGAAGATAAAATTTTGATAGAAAAAACCCACTACAATCACTAATAGGGTGGAGATGGTGGTAGATCATGCCAGTATCCCTTTATAATGTGGTGATGGTTTATACCACCCAAACGAGATTCATTTCTATCCAATTTTAAAAATATTTCATGGAAATCTATCTAAGATATATCTCCTTTATATTAATGTGATCTAGGAAACATATTTCCAAATCTCTTGATAAATGATGATTGTGGGAGCACAAGATTACTCAATATTTCCCCTTTGGGGAATTATTAGGCTAAAAATTCTATGGTATATGAGGTTTAATTTTATATTACCTCATCAAAGAGTGACTCTATGATTAATCAAGATGCTATCAATTAACATTAAATCACTCACATGTCTATGTAGAACTGCACCTATATGAACAAGTCTGAAACTCCTCAGGATGAATTTCCATTGATGTTACCCAGGTTTCATCGACTGTTCACAACTGTAGGTCACATGGAATTCAAATATCAGGTGATATACTATGTAGTGAAAGATATTATTGAAATAATAAATCCTCAATAATAACTAACAGTTACACTTTTATAGTAGAGACATCAGCTAGTGGATAAAACATTAGGTTTGTTGTAATCTAGGAAGCCTATTACCATGAAGAGACTAAGACAACAGGAAAAATCATATTAAAATAGTACAGAATGTCATTGAATGAAATAATAATTAATTAGATAGTTTTAATGATATTATCTCCATTATGGAAATGTGTATCTAGGATCATAAAATGATAATTGAAGAAGTAGATTATGTATTGGATTTTTCTACTATAAAAGCCAAGATTTTACTCACTCAAGTACCAGTTGAAACTACCATGCTAGATGAACATATATACTATAATAAATAATTATATCAATGAATAAAAAATTTACATGAATCTATTTTACATATAGTATAAATGAGGGACTCCAAATTTTCCATCATCATACTTTTTTATATAAAGATAATGAAAACCAATTTTGTTTTTATCATTAATCTATCTCTATCATGTTTTATTGATTTGTTTATTGGCACATAATATTCTACTAATAAATAAAATAATATACCAAAATAACTTGACCAAAAATTTATATTGAAATGAAAATTCCATTTTTCCCTATAGTACTTGATTCGGAATCATTTCCTCCTGGATGTGGCTCATGGACTACTAAAAGAAGATATACCATCACATTAACACTAGAATTGATCCATTTGGACGAATGATCTCTTCCTAGACCTAGCTCATGAATGGGTATAAGAATAAACACTATCACTATAATACTAGAGTTAGTATATTTGGATGTATAATCTCCTCCTAGGAATGTCTAATGGATCAGTATGCCAAAAAACACCATCATTGTAATAGTTGAGTTGTACTATTTGAATGAATGAGATGCCTTGATGTGGTGATAATCACAATTTGGTAAATTAGGTTAATGATTACAATTTTCAAGTTGTTTTTGTTGTCCTTGAAATTATTTCATTATGCATTTTAGATAGATCCATTTGGATGATATAATTGGGTTAATGGCACTGACGAATGATAAAAGAAATTACAAGGTCATGGTTCCAAGATGGTATAACATAACTTCTGCATGGTCATAATGTGAATCCTACAATCTTTGTGTCTTTTATTTTATAACATTAATATTTTCCTAATCCTTATATGGTAGAATCATAGTAGGCATGAAATCATAATTTTATCTTGAAACCCATTGCAGGTTTTGATTATGTTGATATAAATATCAGTTTCCTAGGGATGTTTGAGACTATAAAAGACATCAAATTATGACTGGGGTTTTATTATCACATAGCTTTTACCAAAATAAGATATGGTCGTCCCATTAAAATTGGTGTACCAAAATATGATGTGAGTTGAGAGATCAATTTCGCTAATGTGGAAAACTGCAAGGTATGAAACGTATGGTTTAAGGTCATTTTAATTGGACCAAATTTTTATAATATATAAGTTCAAACCTATTTTAACACATATATGTATAGTTTAAAGTCATAAACCTTTGAGGATACATATTTTACTGATCGTTGAGAGTGGAATAGAGAATACCACTATGAATGTAGGGAAAAATTGGTAAAAATATACTATACCATAAATGGGGAATTTGATTGTATGGTCTTGAATCTATGAGCATTGTATTGTGCAGTTTAAGGATATAAAAATAGGACCGATTTATTTTTGGGAATGATATACCATATAATTTTTTTTTAAAATTGGTATGATATATGTAAGTATAACAAAAAGGATATTAAAAGTTCTTGAATAGTTATATTATGGACTATAATGTCATATCTCAAGAAGATTGAATCAGGGAAGATGATATAGGGCAAGTACACCATGTTTGACCACTTACCATAATCCAATAAGGGTTATTATGTTATATTGTGAGGTAGTAGATTAAAATATATTAATTATAATATAAACACATGCCTCGACTTAGTTGGCTATATTAGGGGAATTTATTCATGAGTTATATCAAGGAATGTATGTATACCCAAATGTATATGTCTATCAAAGTGGAATTCAATAATAAGTCATAGAAAAGGAATATATATGGGGATTAAAAAACTTGGTAAATGATGTAGGTTTATTGAGAAGATGGAATTCAATGAATGGTCTGGTTACCAATAGTTAATGTAAGTTTTTATAGATCACACTATCAAGGTGGAAGGATATGATGATTCATAGAACTATTTTTTATGAATTAGTGAGTATAGTAAGCATTGATTAGATTTCTCCAGGAATATATAGTGATACATAAAAGATTTTTTTTTATTTTATAACCCTAAATTTTTACAAATTCTAGAATGTGAGGAACTAGATCAGTGAGGGATTTAATTTTACTTAGGTCTCCCGTTATAAGGTATTAACCAAATAAATTTTAGTTCTCTTCCGCCCATATTTTAGGGTCTTGTGGTATTGACCAATGAGAGATATAGTTTAAGTTCATATTGATCTTACTAAGAATTTAGTCAAAGATGAAACACCTTTATCCAAAATAAGAAGATGATTTTATATAGTAATAACGAAGAAAAACCTCATATGAATGAAGTTTCTTTACAATTAATATTATCTGAAAAAGGGGTACAAATAGTTTAAATTTTTTATGTGTGGATCAATGTATGAAGTGGAAATATAATATAATAACCTGATTGGGATCTAAGGAAAAATAACACCACAAAGGCTTTTGAATTGGGAATTATGATGTTATAAATAATCAATTCAGTGTGTTTTATTAGTAGTGTTTTCATTGAACACTATTTTTAGGGATGACCACATAATACATTTGAATGATGGGTTCAAATTTAATTCTGTTATAGTGTATATATATTAGTAAAACATTTTATAAGGATGAACACATTCCCCTATTTAGCATTCCATTTTGGGGGTGCATAAGGGGGATCTATGTTGGGGAATGTATAAATAGTCCAACAGAGGTTTCCTTTGAATCTAGATGAAGTTTTTTTAATGGATGTTTTATATAAATTTGGGACACATGAGACACAATTTGTATCTTATGAGAATGGATGTTCATTAAAGGTGATAGAGGTATTCTAGACCTATATTCACCATGTTTAATATTTTTTGGTCCATTGAATAGAGTGAAAATGGATGATGGTTGTTTCGGTGCGGATGTGCGTCGGGTTTCTGTTCCGACGCTATTCCGCCAGGATGCGTTCGCGCGTGCCCCCGTCGACCCGAGGGGATGGGAGCGCGGCTTGTGGCCCTGCAGTCCCGCTTTCCAAAGGCGGGCGGCATCTGTCCCTTATTCAGGGACGTCTGCTCCTTGATCGAAACCGGGATAATGGGATGTCGGCTCCTCCTTCCGTGGACGTATCCTCGGAACTCGTCGCCTAATCCGGGTCTCCCTCATATATTTAAGAATGTTCGTGAATCTCATTCCCGGTGCCATATCTTCATGGACACCGGTTAATTACGCTGCTTCCGCCCAGACGCTCCAAGGAGTCTGGTCGGGGCAGCAACCTGCGGTGAGGAGACCGGGTAGCTCCAGGTGTTGGGGGCGTGTCTTAACACCGCGGCTCTGCATGTCTGCCTTCCATCCCTAATAGGGCTTCTCGAAGGCGTGATGGCCTGAGGCATCCCGCGCTGGGTACGGGGAACTGCGTTACCTGAGGTTTTCCTCAGCTTCCCATGTTTAACACAGGGTATGCCGCGAGTTTAACGTCCAGCGGGGACGGCATCGGACTGATCAACACGGGGAGTGGATCAGATGACAGAACCCCTTGCAGGGAACCTCCGACGCTGGGACCAGCACATGGGCGGATTCCCGAGTGAAGTGGAGTGGAATGAAATGGCATGACCCCACCGGGATGTGGCGGCCCGGGTAAGGATCAAGATGGACGATGGAGTGAAGAGCTTTGACCCCGTAGAGGCTTCCTACGTACCGCGCGTTAGCGCGGATCAAAGTCAGCGTAGTTCGGATATGCAGTTTAACGTCATGCTGGACGATGGCAAGCCGACTCACAAGGAGGTCGAGGCTGCCGGGCGGAGGATTGAACCGAACCACCTCGCACAGGGGGGGATGGAACGGCTGGGTGGATCACAGTTTCACGTCATGCTGGACGCTGGTGTTTGGGGCTTACACTCTAAGGAGGCCCATATGTGGAAAAGCTCAGTTGGAGATGGACTTGGGCCGAAGGTGAGAGACCTCGATCCCTGTCGCGCCCTCTACTGGCTTCGGCAGTGGGGAAGCACAATGGAGATACACATGTGCAGTCCCCCACAAGGGCGGATTCATAGGTGAATCGACGCGAATGTGAACCCGGGAGGGGTCCACTGATGGATGAACCGACGTGAATACGACCGGGACGACCAGGTGGTGGGCTTGAACCTCAGGGAGGCTTCCTACGTACCCTGTTTAGGAGACAGGGATCAAAGTCCACGTAGTTCATTCTGTCAGGACTTACGCACTGAGGCATCCTGAGTGCGGCAAAGCTCAGTTGAAGGGGGACTTGGGCCGAAGGTAAGAGACACCTCGATCCCTGTCACGCCCTCCACTGGCTTCGGCAGTGGGGAAGAACAATGGAGATACACATGTGCAGTCCCCCACAAGAAACTAGGGGTTTGTAATACCCTACCCTCGTGGGCGAAGGCCACTCCAATGAATTTTCCCTAAAGAGGGGCAATCCCGAAATCCCTGCAGAGACGAGCGGGTGGGGGCCACATCCAAACCGGGGGGACCCTGCGTTCGAGGCACGGGATCGGATGAAGCGGACGGTTTAACGTCTTGCCGGACGAAGTACAGTTTAACGTCGTGTGTTGAGGACGAAGCAGACGGTTTAACATATTGTCGGACGAAGTACAGTTTAACATCGTGTGCTGAGGACGATGGATGCTTGGAAGTTTAACGTCTTGCCGCGCGGACGAAGTAGTGTTGCCGATGGGTCTGTGTCACTTCGCGCGAGCCTGGAGGGCCGCACGGGAAGACAACGCACGGTGAGGGCACCCGGGATGAAGATCATCGGGCGCCACGCAGGCGGGTACTCTCAGGGGGTCAAAGGGGGCAACCCTGGCGGTTTGCGCGCAAAAGAGGAGCTTGGCGCGCAATACTGCGGGTCGGCGCGCAATTGGGCGGGCTGGCGCGCAATTGGGCCAGCGCTTTGCGCGCAGAAGGTGGAGATTGCGCACACCGGGCTTCGGATATCGCGCGGGGGCAACGGCCCATTCTTTAACGAATGGCCACTTTGTAGGGGGGTGCGCGCAATCGGGCTGGATTGCGCGCACCCGGGGGGCAATTGCGCGCAAGAGGCTTCTCTTGCGCGCGAAGGCCTTCAGGTGAGGAGTTGGTCAAAAGAAAGAAGCCAGAGGGGTTGCGCGCGAAGGCGAACCCCGGGGCTTACTTGCGCGAAATAAAGAAGGTTACCTGAAGATCGGCATTGCGCGCGGAGGGGGTGGGATTGCGCGCACGAGCGACCCTTCGAATTCTGGCAACCCTCAAAACGTTGGGGGTCGCCTTGTATTTATAGGCAACCCCGGGCGCGCAATTCGGTTCGCGGGCGCGCAATTCGGCGTCGGCGCGAAATAGGGGCCTGGCGCGCAATACGGTCACGCAGGGACGTCGGGCGCGGAAAATTACCCGCTGACTTGCCCCATTGCGCGAATCCCGGAAGGATTGCACGCGCCTAGCCAATATTGCGCGTGGGCCTCCGATATTTCGCGCAAGGCCTTCGGGCCTTCCGAAACATGCTTCTGACTCCCAATATGACATCACTTCCGTCATCCGGAACATCGTTTGAGGAGTAACGGACTTTTCCGGCATCTACAAAAGCCCCCCCTCGGAATCTGATTGGCGAGAGGTCGCAAAGATTGGGTTCCGAGGGAGACGCCGGAATGCCGAAGTCCTGGGCGGGAGCGTGCATAGGCCAGGATCGGCGAGCTGCGCGCTGCGACCGTCGATGAAGAGAGGGCATGCAGAGAGCGAGAAGCAGCTCTGGAGGCCGCCAGCCAAAGGGTAGCGTCGTTGGAAAGATCCATTCAGCATGCTAATCCCTAAGGGCTTTGTTTTTTCCATTCCTGGAACCTTTTGCTTCTGCTACTCAATACTTCGATCCATTTGTATGAATCAATATATTTATCTGCATCTTTTGGCTTAACGTGCTCAACCACAATTCATTGTCTTGAGGGAACATTAACCAAGCTTCAGGCATCCACAATTGGGCCTGGACTTCTAAAGAAAAGAGGGAGGTCATTCCTAGGAAAGGAGACCTCAGACCTAATCAATGTACCATCCCCCCAACTTGTTCAAACACACGAGCGGGACAACGCTAGGGGCGTTGAGATTTTATCCGAACATAGGGAAATGAGAAAGGGTGAATCGCGTGTCCCGAATTCAGAAATCCACGACGGTCGGCCTTCCAGGAAATGCCCAAGACGGCAAGCGGACAATGGATCAAACGACCATACTACTGCGACAGACGGACCGAAGGTCATCATTCATATTGCAGGAGGCGGATCACATTTCATCATCAATACCGCTTTGGGAGTTCCTTCAGACACAAGGGTGGAAATCCGGATCAAAAGGGCATGCGAAGTGTGGGGCGAAGTGATGATTTGTTCGGACAGAATCTAACACTCCCAAAATTGCGCCACCGTGGGGAAAGCGTATTAGGCGGATTCACTAATCTGGCCGTGAATCACACCAATTCTCAGACAGAACCTCTTTGAAAGGGAATCTTTCGCTTCCCATCATTGCAATGGGGCATCCCGAGCTGAATCGGGGAGAATATCACAACCTCACCACTCTACCAGAAGCCTGGCCAGACGGCCGGCAACGAGGAGGGGCGTGACTTAGCGATCCCTGAGGCTGGACCCGAGTCGAGATGCCCGGGCGTTCCTACGTACTCCATCAGGCTGGAGATCAAGCCACACGTAGTTCTGAGAGTGCAGTTTTAACGTCATGCGGGATGTAGAATCCCGATTAGGGAGATCTTAGTTTAAGGTCGTAGAACTCAGACCATAGGGGCAGATCTTAGTTTAAGGTCTTAGAGCTCGGACCATAAGAACCTCAAAGTATGCCACATCGTGGTCTTATCCCCTGGATATGCGAAGATGCACTGAGGGATAGTGTCAAGAGTGCCGAGATTTTGCCTGGTCAGAATGGGGGGTGGAAAACGTAATGTGAATCATGCAGCCATTCACTCAAGGACTGGGGGCACCGGCGTAACGATATGGGAGTACTGCCGACCGTGGCGGAAAAGCAGCATCAATATCGCACTGACCATTGATGGAATGAGGCAGCAAATGAGCATCAACCGCTCAAGCGCAGGATTCATATCAATTCGCTGCCCAAGGCCCTTGGGGGCACCAGCCCGAGTTGGTGGGAGAGCACCGAGGCATTGTATCCAGACCCCTCACGGGGGTTCCACCCAGGGCGTAGATGATGGGTCTGAATGAAGGGGAGCATGAAGCCTGAAAAGTGGAAGGAACCTGACCAAGCTGAACCTGACCCTCCTGGCAATAGACCAGAGTACTCTTGACACCGGTGGACCACTGCAAGGGGTCGAGGGACACGCCTTGAGGGTGACTCGAAGGCGGCGGATTCCCAAAAGAAGGGGGAATCTTTTAAGAGGTGGGGGGCTGGACCCGAAGTTTCAAACATCCGGGCGTTCCTACGTATCCCATAAGGATGGGAATCAAGCCACACATAGTTGTTGAAGTGCGGCGCAACACAATTGGGCACCAGCGCGGGGAGGGGTGCGGGTCTGGCCCTCGCACCCCGAAGAAGCGGTATTTGATATTTCTTGTTTGTCCTTAAAGGTGGATGGATTTTCTTTGTGCAGCGACATGCCTGTGATTAAGAAATCCCTGGCATCGCCACAATAAGCAAGCCATTAAAGGCATTGATAAATGGCATGGTTATTAACCAGCGCCCAACATGAGTGTCCCCTGAGGAGAACATCACGATGCAGTGCTGTTTCTTGTCGGGAGGCCAAGACGATCACAGTTTACGGTCGTGTGGTAAGACCAGGCAACACAGTTTAAGGTCGTGTGGTTCGGACCATGGAGGAATCCGCTTATTGCGGTACGGCGGACACAACGGAGGTGGGGACACATCCCAGCCCTGCGGTCACGCACAATTCCAGGAGAAGGATCCTGGGATAGGGGCCTGCATATGTCTCTCAACCGAGGGGCAGAGATGCTAGCCTCCAGCTATACTGGGCCCAGAACGCGATTGTCCGGGTGACTCCTTCCTCCTCATGGGGACGAGGGTCTAGCTACACATGGCCCTTAGGGAGGACATCAGCATCTATCATTGGTGCTCATATCGTGGGAGCCTCGAATGGCACCATTACCCTGGTTGGCCTGCCTAACGTGTTGAGGTGTACTGAGGGTCAGTTATGAAGAGAGAGTGTCGAGCTTCCACTACAACGCACTGAGGCGGAGTGTGATAAGGACTGCGCAACCAATGTTCAGAACCTGAAAGAGTTGACATGGCGATCAAGAACGTTTCTGACCATATTCGCAACACAACATCCGATCGCGTCAGCCTAGGATGAGGCAAGAAAACGAGCATCAACCGCTCAAGCGTAGGATTCATATCGATTTGCTGCCTAGGAAGGCCCAAACAAGAGGAAGCGCGAGGCCCGACAAGTAACACAGGACTTGTCGGGATTGAATCCGACACTACAGTTCATAGACCGGGGTACCCCAAAACATGCTAACAGATCAACGAAAAGGGTAGGAGGACTCACCTTGAGAGAAACCAAACGACGACAGATCCCCGTGATCGACCAAGAGATGGGGATGGACCTGGAACACAAGCGTCCATGTGGTCCTACGTATCCCATAAGGATGGGAATCAAGCCGTACGTAGTTCTTGAGAGGCAGTTTAACATCTTGTGGGACGAAGTGCAGTTTAACGTCATGCGGGACGATGGAGCATGCAGTTTAACGTCCTGCAGGGTGGACGAATGCAGTTTAACGTCGTGCGGGACGATGGATGCTTGGCAGTTTAACGTCTTGCAGTGCGGACGAATGCAGTTTAACATCGTGCGGGACGAATGTTAAACAGTTTAACGTCTTGTAGCTCAGACGTGGTGCAGTTTAGCATCATGCAGGACGGAGTGCAGTTTAACGTCATGCGGGACGATGAGGGGTGTGAGGTAGTCCCACACAAGGAAGAGGCGTACGGCACGGCCAGTAGACCGACGTGAATGAGGACATGATCCCCTGCTCACACCATACGCCTCGCACAAAAAGGAGGGGAACTTGGGCCAGAGGCCCAACGCGGGATAGAGATTCCCGGGAAATGGGGCTAGGCCTGAAACATGAATGTTCAGGCAGTCCTACGTATCCCATAAGGATGGGAATCAAGCCGCACGTAGTTCTTGAAGTGCAGTTTAACGTCATGCGGGACGAAAAAAGAAAGGGGGGAGCGGAAGGCATCCCCAAACGTGGGGGGCATACAGCATGGCGAGCAAACCGACGTGAATGAGGGCATAGCCCCGCGTTCACACCATACGCCGCATACCCAGAGGCACTTGGGCCAAGGGCCCGAGATGGGATGGAAATTCCCGAAGGATGGGGCTGGGCCTGAAACATGAATGTTCAGGCGGTCCTACGTATCCCATAAGGATGGGAATCAAGCCGCACGTAGTACTTGAGGTGCAGTTTAGCGTCATGCAGGACGAATGGTGAACAGTTTAACGTCTTGTAGCTCGGACGTGGTGCAGTTTAGCGTCATGCGGGATGAATGATGAACAGTTTAACGTCTCGTAGCTCGGACATGGTGCAGTTTAGCGTCATGCAGGACGGAGTGCAGTTTAACGTCATGCGGGATGAATGCTGGACAGTTTAACGTCTTGTGGCTCAGACGTGGTGCAGTTTAGCGTCATGCAGGATGGAGTGCAGTTTAACGTCATGCGGGACGAATGCTAAACAGTTTAACGTCTTGTAGCTCAGACGTGGTGCAGTTTAGCGTCATGCAGGAAGGAGTGTAGTTTAACGTCATGCGGGACGAATGCTGAACAGTTTAAGGTCTTGTTGCTCATACGTGGTGCAGTTTAGCGTCATGAAGGACGGAGTGCAGTTTAACGTCATGCAAAACGAATGATGAACAACTTAACGTCTTGTAGCTCGGACGTGGTGCAATTTAGAGTCATGCAGGACGGAGTGCAGTTTAACGTCATGCGGGACGATGGACGCTTAGGCAAAGTACTGCTTGAGGAACCTAGCGTTGGTGGGAGGAGTGACACGCTCACCATCCATAGTCGCTAGGGAGTACGCGCCATTGGGATAGACCTTGTGGATGACAAAAGGTCACTCCCACTTGGGCTCCAACTTGGGCGGCTTCCTGCCGGGGATCATTGGTGCTCTTAGGGCCAGTACTAGGTCACCCTACAGGAAGGAGCGGAGGTGAACTTTCTTATTGAAATCTCGAGCCATTCTGCTTTGATGCCTCTCCAAGTTGTGCAAAGCGCGAAGCCTATTTTCATCCAGTGCTTCCAACTCGACTAGACGGGCTTCAGCAGCTCTGTCCGGCGCTTGCTGGTTGTAGACCGCAGTGCGCAAGGATGGTAACTAGATCTCGATGGGCAGGACGGCCTCAGCTCCATACACCAGGGAATAAGGGGTCATCTGGGTGGAATTGTGAGTCGTCGTCCGATAAGCCCAGAGGGCGTTAGGGAACTTGTCCGGCCAACTCTTCTTGTTCTGACCAACCATCTTTTGCAGAATGTTAGAGAGGGTTTTGTTAAACGCCTCAATCTGTCCATTCTCCTGCGCATGATAGCAAGATGTATGGTTCGAGCGAATGTTGTACTTGGCGTACAACTTCTTCAACTCGGCTGCTCGGAAGTTGGCTCCGTTATCCGTGAGGATATCGTGAGGCACTCCAAATCGATAAATGATGTTGGAGGTCACGAAGTCAGTGACAGAACAGGATTTGAACTCTATGAGCGGAATCACCTCTGCCCATTTGGAGATGAAGTCTGTGGCAGTCAGAATGAACCGGCACTGGCAAGCTGTCGCTGGCAGGTAAGGTCCCACAACGTCCAGCCCCAGACTGCAAAGGGCCAAGAATACCTGGTGGTATGGAGAGGCTCCGGTGGTCGATGCACAAAGTTCGCATGAACCTGGAACGCATGGCACTTCCTGGCATACTCGATGCAGTCATGGATCATGGAGGGCCAGAAGTATCCCAACCTCCGAATCTGGTGGGACAGCTTCGGCCCAGTCTGGTGGGCACCACATGAACCAGCATGAACCTCTTGCATGACTCGTGGGATCTGAACTCCCTGAAGTAAATGGAGGAGAATACCATCAAATCCGCATCTATAGAGGATCTGCTCCAGGCCGGGACTGCTCTAGAGGAAAAACTGCGATGCGCGGCGTCGAACTCGCTCGTGCTCGGACCGATCCGACGGGAGAATGCCATGTTGGAGGTACTCAACCAAAGGAGTCCTCTAATCAGGGGCTGGCTCGACTGCCATATCTGTGGTACTCGGGGCTCCAGGCACAGGGGCAACCGTGGTGTGATTACTTACCGACGGGCCGCTATCTCCCTCCAGGATAATGGGAGCGATGAGCCTGCGGTGCGTCACGCGGATGATCAGGTTGTCCTGTTCAGGCTCCGCGAGTGACGCAACCAAGCTGGCCAAAGCATCTGCTCGACCGTTCTGCGACCGGGGAATATGGACAATTTCTGGCCGAGAAGGGAACTGGGCCATCAGAAGGAGGGTGCACTCCAGCAATGGCACAAGTTTCGGCTTCCTGAAAACATAGTCGCCATTGATCTGCTTAACGACCAGCTCGGAGTCCCCTTTCACACACAGATGGGGCACGTCGATCTCGAGAGCTAACTCGAGGCCAGTGATGAGGGCATGGTATTCCGCCTCATTGTTGGTACAACCCTCTGACAACAGGAAAGAGTATGGCAGCACGGCTTGCTCCGGGGTAATGAAGACGATGCCCAAGCCCACTCTGTTGAGCTTAGGATTATCAAGTCTTTTACCGGTGGGGCTCTGGGAGGCACCGTCAAAGTGCATCTGCCAGCATGGATTGGCACGATCGACCGAGAGAACGACCTCATCAAGAAAGCCTAGATCCAGCGGCTGATCCGCAGAGGTCGTGTGAGTAGCCAGAAAGTCTGCCAATGCTTTCCCTTTGATGGCCATCTGAGACACATACCTAATGTCGAACTGCTGGAGAATCACAGCCCACCGCGCTAGACGGCCAGTCAATATAGGCCGGATCAGGATATAGTTCAACGGGTCTACCCGAGAAACCAACTGTACCTCATGGTGCTGCAAGTAGTGCCGTAATTTTTGTACGGCAAATACGAGCGCCAGACAGCTCTTCTCGATGGGGGAATACCTAACTTCCGCATCGAGGAGCATGCAACTGAGGTAATAGAGGCTATTCTCTATTCCCTCGTTGTTCTTCTGGGCGAGAAGGGCACCAAGGGACCGTTCCAGGGCAGTCACATAAAGGACCAGCGGCTTCCTGGATACAGGAGGCATCAGAACCGGAGGTTGAAGCAGGTACTGCTTGATTTCCCCGAAAGCGGTCTGACACTCCTTATCCCATACATAGGTGGCACCTTTCTTAATGAGCCGAGAAAAGGTCTTACACTTGCCGGCCAGATTCGTGATGAATCGGCGTATATAGGCTAAGTGGCCTTGGAACCCTTGTAGTTCCCGGATGTTACCTGGGGGAGGCATCTGGCTAATCGCCCTGATCTTCTCTGGGTCGATCTCAATACCCTGGTATCTTACCACAAAGCCAAGAAACTTCCCGGAGGTGACCCCGAAGGCACACTTCAACGGGTTCATCTTCAGGCAGCGAGACCGGAGGAAGCCGAACACTTTCTCAAGATCTTTGAGATGGTCCTGACGCTGGCGCCATTTGACCACCAAGTCATCAACGTAGCATTCCACCAGTGTGCCGAGGATTGGCTTGAATATGCGGTGCATCGCTCGTTGATAGGTGGCACCTGCATTCTTCAGGCTGAAGGGCATGACCTGGTAACAAAAGATACCTTGGGGGGCCCTGAAGGCAGTGAACTCATCATCCTCAGGGGCCATCCGGATTTGGTTGTATCCGGAGTATCCATCCATGAAGGAGAGGGCTTGGTGCCCTGCCGTGGCATCAATCAATAGCTCTGTCACCGAAAGGGGAAAGTCATCCTTCCGATAGTGGCGGTTGAGATGGCGGAAGTCGATACAGACTCTGATCTGCCCGTTCTTCTTCCTGACCGGCACAATGTTGGCCAGCCATCTGGGGTACTGAACTTCCCTCACGAAGTTGGCTTTGATAAGCTTGTCAACTTCGGCCTCAACCATGGCACCGTGGAATGGGTGTATCTTCCTGGGTGGCTGCTTGAACCCGCGATGGTTCGCCGGGAGACCAAGGCGGTGGACGGCTACCTGAGGATCTAGCCCCGGCATCTCGTCATAGCCCCAAGCGAACACGTCACGGTGATGTCTGAGGAAGTCCACGTACTGCTACCGCTCCTCAGAGGGCATGGCGGCACTGACCAATGTGGGTCTTGGATCTGCCTCGGTTCCAAGGTTCACCTGTACTAACTCATCGACCGTGGCGGAGACGCCCTCCTCAAAGGCTGGGGGTGCATCTTCCACGTCCTCTCCACTCGGGGAGGGATCGTCCACGGGAGAGACTGCGTTGGAAACTGCATTGGGGCTACTAGATCCTGCCGGGCCGCTGGTGCTGGCATGGGCGGTCGCGGTCATCTCATCAGGAGACTCACAGGCCGTCGAGACCATGGCTACGTCCAACCGATGGATCGGGAGGACGTAAGCGTCATCCAAACTTGCCCAGGGATCACTTGCAACAGCGACAGGCTCAACCTCACCTGTCAGGATCTGCTTATCCTTGCTCTTGTAATAGTCCGCGTCCAGATAGCGAGCTTCACATGAGGCAAAAGGAGAGTAATCTCCCTGAAGCACGCCTACTCGACCATTAAGGGAGTATTTAAGGCATTGGTGGTATGATGAGGGAACCGCCGCATGAAGGTGGATCCACGGCCTGCCCATCAATGCGTTGTACGCAGTGTCCTGAGAGACTACCATGAATTCGGTGTTGGCAACCAGGTCACTGAACTGGGTCTTCAAATGTATCTTGCCGACCGGATTTTTCTCGGTACGGTCGTACCCCTGGATCCTGAGGTCGGAGGGAATCAAGTCATCCTCAGACAACCCCAATCTCCAGAGCGTCCGAGTTGGAATCAGGTTAATCCCGGACCACGTGTCGACAAGACATCACCGGACATCAAGACCATTGAACTGGCCAGTAACATATAGCGGACGAATGTGCCCCTGTATAGGAGGGTATTCATCCTCACCAGAGAACGAGATAACTGACTGACATTCGGCGTCCTCACTCGTTTCGGCGTGAAAGGCCTCTGCAGCCGCAACCTCCGTCTCAAACTGGAGGGGGCTCTTCAGGGCTTCAGTGAGCGCCTCGCGCATCTCAGGTGACAGGCGCAGAGCCTCATGGATGGAGAGCCTTGCTGGGATGTCGTCCAAGTGCTTCAGGACATCATACATTCTTGCCAAGCGCGAGCCCCTGGTTGCAAGAGGTTGCTCTGCGGTTGGAGGCATGACGGGCCTTTCTGGTTGGACCGGCGGCCGACTGGTGCTTGGCGCATCTCGCTGTTCACTGGTTGAAGCCCGAGAAGTGGTCACCGTACTGGGGCCAGGAGGCTGGGATGGACTCGTGGCAGGACAGAGATGGTCGCGGCGCGGCTGAGGCGGTTCTGCCCGGTCCCATACCACAAACAGTGGCGGAGGCGAATCCGTCATCCCCGGATGGGGGGGCTGCGCGCGCTGAGCTCGGTTTTGAGCCTGCTGCCTAGTCTCAGTGGCGTGCACGGCATGGCTGGAGGTACCAACTGCTGTGCCCCAGCGACTCCTGTTGTTGCGGTTCCTCCGACGGTGGCGACGACCGGGGACACTAGGGAGGTCCACCAGGTGTTCTTCAACGTCGGGAACCGAAAAGGGATTTACCAGCTCGACGGTATTAACCGAAGCGTACCCAACACTGTCATCGGACGAATCATTCATCACCGGGCGGATCCGAGGAGGGACCCCCATCTCCGGGGGCATGAAATCGCCGAGAGTGCGGGATAGTGGCGGAACTGGCGGGGCGTGCTCTTCCTTATTACGCCGCCGCCGTTTGCTCTTCTCGGAAGAGGTAGGCTGGGACGACGATGACAAAGCAGCACCCGTAGATTCTAGGGGCTCAGGCTGATTCAAGCGCGCACGGATGATTCCATGGGCGCGAATGATCGTCTTGCGGGCCATCCAGTCATTATACTTCTGGGATCCGCGGTCGGAGTCCAGCTGCCATTCGTCCTCGTCGCCACTATCGTCATCTGATCCCACGAACACACCCGCCACTTGTGCTGGAGCTGGGCCCAACCTGATTACATTGTTGTTAATCTGGTCTTGGAGCCAGTCCTTAAACACGTAGCACCGCCGGATGGTGTGCCCCAGGGCCCGATGTTAAGGGCAGTAGCGAGGGTTATTCGTGAGATGTGCCTCCTCTGGCCTCCAACACTCAGGCAGTCGCACAATCCTCTACTCCATTGCGCTCTGGAAATAACCGGGGTCCTGATCCTCGTGAAATGAGTAAGTCAGGTATCGCGGGCCCCTGGGAGCGTGGTATTGACGAGGGGATGGATGGGCCTGCCGAGGAGGTGGACCCTGATTATCTCTCCTGGGTTGTGGCGGTACATTACGCGGAGGGGTCGGCCGGTTCTGGGGCTGTCACTGCTAGGCCGGGAACTGAGCCCGTGGAGGCGGATTCCTGTGATGCTGTGGAGCTGGCTTCACCGGCAGTAGCTCCAACTGCCTGGGGGCCTCTATCTGGGCAATAGCAGCGGGCTCAGCCCTGCTGACTCTCCTTGCAGGGATCATAGGAGGCAGCGGGTGTGCCTGACTGGCCTGTTGCAGGGCTTCCTCAAGACGTTGAGCTTTGTCTGAGAAGTCCCTGAACCCTTCGGGGTAATTCTGAGTGATCAAGGAAGGGACCAGATCGGTCTTGACGTTCCCAACGCACATTGTCAGCAACTGCTCCTGAGTCAATGGCATGTCAAGGGAATACGTGAGACCCTTCCATCGGGCGACGAAATCCGTGACTCGCTCATCAAGCCTTTGCTTGCACTTGAAGAGGTCTGCGATACTCGTCTTCTGGGTCGTGGAACTGAACTGGTAGAGGAACTGTCTACGAAGGTCCTCCCAGGTAGTTATCGACCCGACGGGGAGCTGGCTGTACCAGACAAATGCTGGCCCTTCCAGTGTCTGGACAAAGCAGCGAAGCTTAGCGGCCTCCTGCTGCGCCGGAGTTCCCAACATAGGCCCGCACCTCGAGTTGAAATGGGCCAAATGCTGTGGTGGATCTCCAATCCTGTTGAAGGGGGCAAAAGTGGGGTTCCCGAATCCCGGAGGTGCCGGCATGTCATCCACCCATGCTGTGTATGGCTTGCCGTCCGGTGGGATCGCCACTTGCCGAGTCTCCAAGGCTTCCAAGCGGGCGATGAGTGCCACCATAGGATCGTCCGAACATGGGTTCCAGTCCTGGTGAGGATCTCTAACCATGAGCGCATTGCATGGCCCTTCAATCGGTTCGTCGACCGGGTCGTCGAACTCGGCAGCTCGTGGGATGGCGGGCGGAGCGGCCCTTGGGGCAGCGGGACGAATCCGAGCGGGGTCTCTCAGGTAGTCACGTCGCTCGGGAGGGTGTGGTTAAACATACCGCGCCCTCTTTCCATAGGCAATGGCCTCTCCCCTGTCGGAAAACACGGCATCACGGTTGCCCGGGAGAGTCTCGTCGAGGAGTGGTTGTTCCTGTCCCTGCTGTCCTGGCCTAGGATCACCGTAGTCAGGCCGCCACTCTGTAGCGCGCTCGGCGAGGAGCTGGTCAACTAGCTTCTTCTGCTCAGCGAGCTGTTGACGTAGCGTGGCCTTTTCGGGATCCTCCTCTGCCCTCTGCATGGAGGCAGATGGGTCGGCGGGCTTTATAGCCCCGCTGTGCTCTTTACCTTTGCTGACGTTTCGGCTCAACGTCAGTGCTTTAGTGGGTGTGGGGAGACCCAGGAGGTTCCTCTGGTGACGAGTAACTCTCACTGATGGATCCAACAATGGCCTGTCTTCAGGGGGAGAGCCCCCGTCTAGAAGTTCCAAGCCGTTCCCCTCTCCCGACAGGTCGTCCATATTGACTGTTTCTGTCCCTGGGGATGTACCCTCAGGGCCACCCAGCGAGTCGGGATGTCGGAGAATCGCACTGAAGCGTAGGGCAGCGTACTGCCCCCATCCACATATATACATGTGGGGGGTGGCTTCCTCGATAACCTTGCGGAGTACTTGAAAACACTCAACGCATCGTTGTTGGAGGGCCTCGGGGTGCCCAAATGACCCGGGGTGCCGAACCGCGGGGAGCGTGGCCAGGTCAATCTGACGGCACTGCTCACCAATATCCCCCAGGTGTGCTTGACTCCCGAGATATGGAATTTGTAGGCGGTGAAGACGGGAGTGAGTCTCCCGGAGAGTTCGGCGGAAGCATTCGAACTCATCCGGGGTGAGCGATTCTGGTGCATCAAAGTCCGGTCCTACGACTGGCCAAAACTTCTCAGGGAAGTGGCCCTCTGCAAGGACGGTCCAGAAGCTCCACAACTCAATCTCGGGACCCAGGTCTTCTTGGTCCCTTTTAGCGACTGGGAATGGACGGGGAACCGACAGTGGTGCCGAGGCGGGCCGCTGGGCCGGCGGGCTGTCCAGCGGTGAATACGGCGAGCAGGCCGATTGGCCTCCATATCCCGGGCCGCCCTCGGAGGGTGGCGGTGCCCCAGCTACCACATCATGATAGGACGGGCCGGCGAGCGAACATACTGCCGTAGCGTCGGTGCTCGCCGAGGGTGCACTAGATCGTGGCTTGACCGTCGGTCCCCAGAAAAGTTCCCCGACTTCTCCGATCGAGGTAGAAGGCGCTTCCAGAGGGGCCGGTACCAACCACAAGCTGGATCCTTGGGGGTCTACAAGGCCCTCGCTACTCCGGATATACCTTCGGAGAGAAGCGTGGATCACATCGATCTCGCTCTCGGGGAGTACGAGGCTGACGTGCCGTATTCCTACCCCTGCCCCTGACTGGCGGGATCGGGGGGAGGGCTCTGTCGCCGAATCATACTCCGCCTCTGTATCAGAGAAACGAACCGGTTGGATCTCTCTTCGGAATTCACTAACATTCCTCCCTCTACGTCGACGCCTCACCTTCCTGCCCCTGGGTGGTTCTTCGGGGCATGGCTGATCTCTGTCCTGGCGTCCTCTGGCCGCACCGGTGCTGGGGCCAAGAGGACTGGAAACCAAGGTGCGAGGAGAACCGGGACAGATATCAAAGGGGACGCGGGGAGAGATGCTTCCGGGAAGGCCTCCGGGCCGGGATCGGAAGGTGGGATCACCCATGCCTCTTGGATCGGCCACACGGAGTAGACCCTGCTGGTGAATAGTGCTACCGCGAGGTGGTTCGCGGTGGCTATTGCTTGTACCAGTAACCGGGAGAGTCAACCCAACCTGCCTTTGGGGCGGTCGAGGCCTCGATCCAGGTCGGGCATAGAAGTGCCCCTGCTCAGGATGCACAGGGGCCTGGTGACTGGAGCCAGCAGTGGATTGGGCCAACGCGACCGATGTTTCTAGGGCCCCAAGATGGGTATCCTCTTCCGCTCGCGCCCGACGTTGGCGTCGGGACAGACATGTCGGGATCAGCGGCGCAGGCAGGTGGAGAGCCCGTTCTTCGACTTGAGAAGCCGGGCGGCGGTGTCGACGTGACCTGGCAGGAGCCCTTATCACAGATCCCTGGAGAGAATCTCAGATAGGGTGGTCCGGAACATCCTCCGCCTCATCCACATAAGGGAGGGAGTTGTCGGAGCGTTCCGGGGATAAACTCCGGAAGCGGTTGAACGTCGAGGTAGGCAGCGGTGCCTCCCTGCGCAGCCCTTGGGGGCGGCGTTGGTGGCGAGGTGCAGCTTCCTCGAGGTCTAGGCGAGCCATGTCCCTGGTGGGGATGACTCCCTCTTCCTCATATCTCTGCACCAAGTTGTTGATCACCCTTCTCTGGATGACCTCCGAGGGGGAGAGAGGGTGAGGTTGCTCCGCAGTTGCAGCTGTTGGGACGGCTGTGGAACGGGCGGGACCGCGCGGAGCAGTTGCGTCGGTGTTTCCCCTACCCCTGCGCCAGTGGGCGGGCGGCGATCGGGCACTGGATTGGGCGACCTGATTCCTGAAAGCAGGGTGAAGAACCCGTTAACACTGACAGGAAAAGGAATCGACAACCAACCATTAGTGCCATGACACCTTCCGTGGGGGGAACCCAGGCCATCGGCGTCGTGAGACGGAGTGCCTGATTTCCCTTCCCCATACCCTGGCGGGTTCCGTGCCCCAGTGCTGAATGCTCGGCCGGGCAACATGCTAATCTTCCAACACCTCGGGAAGCTATCGGTCTTCGTATTGAGGAGAAGAGATTCACGTCGGGTTCACCATTTTATGTTTCGGTGCGGATGTGCGTCGGGTTTCTGTTCCGACGCTGTTCCGCCAGGATGCGTTCGCGCGTGCGCCCGTCGACCCGAGGGGATGGGAGCGCGGATTGTGGCCCCGCAGTCCCGCTTTCCGAAGGCAGGCGGCATCTGTCCCTTATTCAGGGACGTCTGCTCCTTGATCGAAACCGGGATGATGGGATGTCGGCTCCTCCTTCCGTGGACGTCTCCTCGGAACTCGTCGCCTAATCCGGGTCTCCCTCATAGATTTAAGAATGTTCGTGAATCTCGTTCCTGATGCCATATCTTCATGGACACCGGTTAATTACGCTGCTTCCGCCTAGATGCTCCAAAGAGTCTGGTCGGGGTAGCAACCTGCGGTGAGGAGACCAGGTAGCTCCGGGTGTTGGGGGCGTGTCTTAACACTGCGGCTCTGCATGTCTGCCTTCCGTCCCTAATAGGGCTTCTCAAAGGCGTGATGGCCTGAGGCATCCCGCGCTGGGTACGGGGAACTGCGTTACCTGAGGTTTTCCTCAGCTTCCCATGTTTAACACAGGGTATGCCGCGAGTTTAACGTCCAGCGGGGACGGCATCGGACTGATCCACACGGGGAGTGGATCAGATGACAGAACCCCTTCCGGGGAACCTCCGACGCTGGGGCCCGCACATGGGCGGCTTCCCGAGTGAAGTGGAGTGGAATGAAATGGCATGACCCCACCTGGATGTGGCGGCCCGGGTAAGGATCAGGATGGATGATGGAGTGAAGATCTTGGACCCCATAGAGGCTTCCAACGTACCGCGTGTTAGCAAGGATCAAAGTCTGCGTAGTTCGGATATGCAGTTTAACGTCATGCTGGACGATGGCAAGCCGACTCACAAGGAGGTTGAGGCTGCCGGGCGGAGGATTGAACTGAACCACCTCGCACAGGGGGGGATGGAACGGCTGGGTGGATCACAGTTTCACGTCATGCTGGACGCTGGTGTTTGGGGATTACACTCTAAGGAGGCCCGTATGCGGCAAAGCTCAGTTGGAGAGGGACTTGGGCCGAAGGTGAGAGACCTCGATCCCTGCCGCGCCCTCTACTAGCTTCGGCAGTGGGGAAGCACAATGGAGATACACATGTGCAGTCCCCCACAAGGGCGGATTCATAGGTGAATCGACGCGAATGTGAACCCGGGAGGGGTCCACTGATGGAAGAACCGACGTGAATATGACCGGGACGACCAGGTGGTGGGCTTGAACCTCAGGGAGGCTTCCTACGTACCCTGTTTAGGAGACACGGATCAAAGTCCACGTAGTTCATTCTGTCATGACTTACGCACTGAGGCAACCTGAGTGCGGCAAATCTCAGTTGAAGAAGGACTTGGGCCGAAGGTAAGAGACACCTCGATCCCTGTCACGCCCTCCACTGGCTTCGGTAGTGGGTAAGAACAATGGAGATACACATGTGCAGTCCCCCACAAGAAACTAGGGGTTTGTAATACCCTACCCCCATGGGCGAAGGCCACTCCAATGAATCGTCCCTAAAGAGGGGCAATCCCGACATCCCTGCAGAGACGAGCGGGTGGGGGCCACATCCAAACCGGGGGGGACCCTGCGTGCGAGGCACGGGATTGGATGAAGCGGACGGTTTAACATCTTTCCGGATGAAGTACAGTTTAACGTCATGGGTTGAGGACGAAGCAGACGGTTTAACGTCTTGCCGGACGAAGTACAGTTTAACGTCGTGTGTTGAGGACGATGGATGCTTGGCAGTTTAACGTCTTGATGCGCGGACGAAGTAGTGCCGCCGATGGGTCCGTGTCACTTCGCGCGAGCCTGGAGGGCTGCATGGGAAGACAACGCACGGTGCGGGCACCCGGGATTAAGATCATCGGGCGCCACGCAGGCGGGTACCCTCAGGGGGTCAAAGGGGGCAACCCCGGCGGTTTGCGCGCAAAAGAGGATCTTGGCGCGCAATACCGCGGGTCGGCGCGCAATTGGGCGGGCTGGCGCGCAATTGGGCCAGCGCTTTGCGCGCGGAAGGTGGAGATTGCGCGCACCGGGCTTCGGATAGGGCGCGAGGGCAACGGCCCATTCTTTAACGAATGGCCACTTTGTAGGGGGGGTGTGCGCAATCGGGCTGGATTGCGCGCACCCGGGGGGCAATGGCGCGCAAGAGGCTTCTCTTGCGCGTGAAGGACTTCGGGTGAGGAGTTGGTCAAAAGAAAGAAGCCAGAGGGGTTGCGCGCGAAGGCGAACCCCTGGGCTTACTTGCGTGAAATAAATAAGGTTACCTGAAGATCGGCATTGCGCGCGGAGGGGGTGGGATTGCGCGCATGAGCGACCCTTCGAATTCTAGCAACCCTCAAAACGTTGGGGTCGCCTTGTATTTATAGGCATCCCCGGGCGCGTAATTCGGTTCGCGGGCGCGCAATTCGGCGCGGGCGCGAAATAGGGGCCCGGCGCGCAATACGGTCGCGCAGGGACGTCGGGCACGGAAAATTACGCGCCGACTTGCCCCATTGCGCGAATCCCAGAAGGATTGCGCGCGCCTAGCCAATATTGCGTGCGGGCCTCCGATATTTTGCGCAAGGCCTTCGGGCCTTCCGAAACATGCTTCGGACTCCAAATATGACATCGCTTCCGTCATCCGGAACTTCGTTTGAGGAGTAACGGACTTTTCTGGCATCTACAATGGTCTCTAGATGAGTCTATGATTCATGGACTACACATAACTAGTTATCTGGAAACAAAATGAATCAATGCACACATAGTTCAAATGAATCATTCAAAAAGATCAAACTCAAATTTATGGATAAGAATCCACTTTCACATCCATAGGAGGTAAATAAGAAAATATAATGTAAATGTGGAAACATGAACATCAAGGTGAAAAGGTGAATTTTTTATTGGTTTAAGTTGTTGCTATTATAAGATAGAGGATCCAAGAATCACTATATCTCCTATAAGAATCAGAATCAAGTCTCACCAAGTAATTTATGGGGAAATTTCATTAATAATTACAACAATACAACCAGATTTTTTTAAAAGGATATGAAACTTGTGTAGGGTAAATTTTTTCTTCCAAAAAGCTACAACATGTATTATGGGAATTCATGTGTAATGGATACCATATTGCATAGATTAATTTCACGTGGCAAGGAATATTTTCATTAACATTAAATACATCTCATTTTGACCACATCAATCAGTGTGACCCATAAGAAACTCTAAGCTCACATACATTGTTCAATTTGAGAGAAGCAAGATACAATTAGGAGGTAGGTCAGATTAGAAATGAGTGCAGGTCAAAGAAGATATATGAGGCGTTGGTATATTGATGAAAAATTAATTTTTAAATAGAGTGTGATATCTTAATTAGAGATAATTGATTATGAGTGGTTAATATTCAGGGTTGACTCTGAAGTGATATATATCACTGTCACAAAGTATTCTACTAGACAATTATTCAAAAAAATCATTCATATAATAATAGGGAAATATCTAAAAAATATGATATAACACTAGGAAAGGGTCATTTGATTCTAATGCTACTTTAGTTAACTACCTTTTATCGGGAACCCATAAATGGATATACCTCTCATTTATGGACTTTTATTTGTTAATATTGACCACTCTATGTGTCTTATGTCCCTACATGGTGGACTAAATATCTTCTAGTTTAATTTCATGTGATTAGGAAATTGGTACTGTATTTTCATGTATTCACATCTTTCATAAATAAAAATGGTTTTACCTCAATATAGAACAATGGGAGGGGAACCCATCGTAAATTGTGCATCCAAACTATAAAGAAATTGGGTTTTTATTGGATTTTTTAACTAATCCTTGAAAATGTTATCCAAGGATAACTATGTGTCATGGGAGGATATAAATCAATCCAAACATAGTTCTTGGGATATACCTAGATATATATGCCTTGTATATAGGGGAAAAATTAGTATTTTACAGTTAATATTTCCCCATTTAAAGAATTCAAGGTCAAGTTCTCTATCATAGAACTATATCAAATCCAAGAGAGGTGAATTTCTATGATTTTTTAGTACAACCCCAAATGGATCAAGACCATAATGTGTGGAAGTAGTGTCAAAATAGGTTATAATTCTGGTGAAATCATGGTTGGTCCTACGATTGTGAAAATCTATTTCACCACATATATTTTGTGATTATTAATTGAGCCATTAGTATTTATGATTTTGTATGGGACATTAACCATCATTGGTTAGCTATAAAATTATTTCAGGGTTGACAGATATAGCCAAAACTGATGAATCCTCAAGGGACTATAAGAACCAAATAACTTATAAATAGAATCTCCCTTCTGAATATATAATTATGTCATTTAATTTTATATAGTTAACATGAACCTCATGATAACATTAAAAAATTATTATATTAATATGACAATTAAATTTAGAGATTAAAATTCCAATATGAAATTAAAATATTATAATGGGAATAAAATTGAAAATAAGCTAACTAAAATATGAATGTTTTGATTTCTTTACTACACTAAAATAACTGTACTCTCAAAAAACACTTCAGAAATAAGAAAAAAATATTTATAATGAAATATGTATTTAAAAATAAAAATATATATGAAAATGAGAAAAAATATTAGTGAATGAATCATGAATGAAATATGAGTTAATTTTAGAAAGTAGAAAAGGAAAATCACTATTAAAAATATGACAGTTGGAACTGTAATCTTTCCATTGGAATATTAACCTCACATTCCAAAGAGTAATTTGACCATTTTGAATAGTAACTTGTCCATTAGAAGAGTATTCTCACCTTTTATAATGTAAAATAAGATTTATGTGTCATTTAAAATGAAAATATGATATATTTAAAGCATGGTTCATGTGAATAAATTGTTTAAAATGATAAATTAAGTGTTCATATATTTTTTAAATATATAAGTGATTGAATTTCATTGATATAAAAAAATTAAAATTTAAAAGATAATTTAATTTCATTTAATTTATTTATTAATAAATATTATGTTATATTATAATGATAAGATAATTTTTGAAGATGAATAATAATTTATTAGAGTGTAAGATAATTGATATTAATATTCAATGTAATGTTTTTCAAATAAATTATGATTTTATATAAAAATTAATTTTCTCATATTTTAAAAAAATTTAATAAAATAGAATTGATTTTTCAAATATACACATTTAAATATGGTTTGGGGTAATTATAGGTCTTTTTCAAATGTAGTTCAATTATTGGTTATTAGTAAATTCACTAAAATGCCATATTTAACATTATAAGTTAAGAACTTGAATTTTTGTGTCATAGTTGATTTAAGTTCCGATTAGTTAAAAATAACATTCATTATTTTTTACATATTGTAATAATAACCAATACTTTTTATAGACATGATCCAAAACAATAAATAAATTAATAAAATATTAAAAATCCCCCTATCCTCCCCTTATAAATACCGCCCATCTACTCAGAACTTCTAATCATTATATATTTGATAAATTCAACCATAGTCCCTTCTGAATCCTTTAACCTATGACTTAGTTATTCTACTATCATCCAAAAACTAATCCAATGTTCCTTAAATGGAACCCAAGAAGAGGCACCTAAATTAGTAGGAGTTTCTCTCACCTGATTCTATTAATTTTTAATCCTACTCATCCTCTAAAAAATATTTCATCCAACAAAGAATAATATCTAAAATGTTATATATATATATATACTAAAATTTTATAATGATAATTGTTTATAGACCATATATCATCTTCTCATATTTTCATATTCTTAAAATGAAATCATTGTCCACACTCTATCGGTTTACCGCTTCCATAGATGATGAGTTTTTGTTTTCCTTTGTTACCTTAAAGTCTACTCATAAAATTATTACAATGGTTAAATAATATGATATAATATATATTTTAACATATTTCATATTAATTTGTTTTTATAGAGAAATAATTTCATATTAGATGATACTAGATCATGATGTTATGAAAAATCACCGATATAAACTAACCATGTATAATTTACATTTTTATAAGAAGAATCATCCTAATACCGAAATAAAAAAGATTATTTGGGACCATATAATATTTTTTATAGAAATTATTAACATTTAATTTCACTTTTGGAGTTGTATTCACATTTGAAAATAACATCAATAATTTCCCCCAACTGATACAACATTAAAACCATGAAAAAAATGTTTTCATAAAAATGAAATTAAAAATTATAACTATATAAAATTGTTATAGATGAAAATAATAAAATTATACAAAATAAAAATAGATATAAAATATTTTTAATTAAGTAAATAATGATTCAAATTTTATTATTTGAGAAATTATGTGATAGTAAAAAACTGATCCGCGAATAAGCATGCAATCTATCTAAACTATGCTTTTTTCATCAGGTTATGAAATTTCATTTTCTATCTCACAATAAACCTCAAATTAATTTAATATAGAATATTTAGATAATTTTTTATGTCCCTTACATATATATTTATCTTATTATCCCATTAATATATGTGGTAATAATTTTCTTTTGTACATTTTTAAAATTACTTCTACATGAAATATCCTTTGATTGTGATATTTTGAAAGTGTATGAGACACATTTCATACCCTATATAATTCAAATTTGTGTGCTATATTTTTTATTTAATTTTTTGTCTCCCATAATCATGTAATTTTTATTATTTGTACACCCAAGTATATCTCTAATGCATTGGGTTTTATTTATTGGGTATTTATGTTAAAAATGATGTTTTAATATGTTTAAAAGGATTAGTTTGGTACAGTCTCTATCATATGATGGTCTATATATTTATTTGGGATTCAGACAATAATTTTTTAGTGAGAACCAAAAGGGTAAGTCTGTTAATAGTTGAAATATCCTAAAATTTTGATAATGTATAGATTTTTTGGTTACCATGAATATAAATCACATCTTGATACTAATTGTCGATGTGGTTTTATTATTGATTCATGTATGAGTAATTACCTAAAAAATATTTTATTAGGTATATATCAGTTCTCATCCAAGTCCATGATGAATGTTCCCCTAATGTGCATCATTTTTGACACTTCGGAGGGGTATGATTTGGAAAATTCATAATATATTTAGGAACTATTATGAAGTAATTAATTTCATTATTGGGTTAGAAATCCAAATAGGATAATGACCATAGGTAAATTATATTAAAAAAAACTCATATTTATGTATTTATATTTCATTTATATGTTATTACTTTAATGTTCATAGTATCACTTCATAGATAATTTTTAGTTTTAGTATTCACATCTGTATATTTATTTTAGTTATCTAAATGACTAGAATAAGAACAACATAGTTAATTTTGTGAACATATCCCATTCATGAACCTATGTGACTATTTATTTGTACACTCTTCCTTATATATCATTTTCAATAGATCTATTTAAAAACATACTCAAAACATTAGGGTTGATATATTTGTGAAAACAAATAATAAATCAATTATTGTAGACCATGTATATAACTACTCCCTGATAAATGTTTGTGGACTGAATTTCCCCTAAAATATTAGGTTACATCCTTTAGTGGTGAATGATGTTATATTGGGAATGGATTGGTTGTTTTTATATAAATAATTCATCAAATATCAAGATATTGAGATCACTCTTCTTCTATCGAATAATATTCCAATTCTTTGTATGTTTAATGGGGAGGATGAATCCTAGTGGAATTTTTTTCTCAAGCAAGGATTTTATTACGTTAGGATAAAGTATATATAGAATTAATTATTGATAAAAAGAATATAATAATGGTCAAATACTTTCCCATTATAAAGGATTATACTGATGTATTCCCTAAAAAAATTGATTTCCCTCAGGGAAATGAGATTTAGTTATCAATTGATCATATACCTGGATCTCAACATATATCTGAGACTCATCATATAATGGACACTATTAAGTTGGAAGAACTGAAGAAGAAGTTAAAAGGGATTCTAGAAAAGGGTTTTATTTTCCTGAGTGATCCATTATGGACTGAGACAGTTCTCTTCATCAATAATAAGGATGGGTTAATGTGACTCTATTGAAACCTAGGATTAACATTCAAGGGTAGTACACCATTTTTAAGGAATATTCATCACATTAAAAAGTAAATTATTGTGGACCATAATAGATTAGAGTCTTTTGGAAACATGGAATATAATATTCTAACTTGGAAAAAGATTTTCATTTTTTTCCAAAATAATATTCCCAATTTGTTCTCATACTAAAAATAATTCTTCATAACCTGGGGAATGTAAACATAATAAATTGTGATATCATATTATCATTAAGGTTAAAAAAGTATGATACATAATAACAACATGAACATATCGATATGAGAGAATGAACAAAATATTAGAAGATCATACCTGAAAAATAAAAGATCATGTAAATTAATCATGGAATAATGAAGGGAGTTTCATACTACATGAATAATAATATAATTAAGAGCATAATAATTGAGAGAAAAACGAAGGAATAATAAATTATACCACAGAATAGATATAAGAATAGAAAATATTATGTCAAGGATACCTTCCAAGACCTTCATATCATGTTAGTGTTGGAATAATCACCCATATACATGCTTTAGGATTAGGACGTCCTCCAGTGTAGGATCTTGTTTCAAGCATGGTATTCCTTCCCATGTAACCAATTTTTATGTGATGTGGATACCCTCCAATGTACCCTCTTGTTATGTGATTTGGAATCCATCATGTGTACCCTCTTATTAGGGGATAGAGATTCCCTCCCATGTACCTCTTTTTATGGGCATGTGATTCCCTTCGGTGTAACCTATTGTTATAAGGTTGAGATTTACTCCCATGTAAACTCTTGTTAATGGATTGGTATTCACTCTCATTACCCCCTTGTTACAATATTGGTATGCCCTTCCATATACCCTGTTATTACGAGATTGGTATACCCCTCCGTGTACCCTCTTATTAGGGGATTGGTATACCATCCTATGAAACCTCTGAGCTCATTGAACATCTATCATGACCCAATTAATTTTAGGTGGATATATACCCCACCCATCTCATAAAGAAATCATACCTGCATTTTCCACAAGATAATAAATCCCTATTCATTTCAAGATCCCTAAAAATGTGTTTTATAAACATCATATAATAACCCATGAACTAAAATGGGTATAATAAACATTAAATCATATTATAAACTATTTCAATGATAAAATTTTCAAAATTATTTTTTTATGAAATAACCCATGAAAATAAGTTTATTTATTATGAAATTATTGTTTTATAACACACGAAAAATAAATGTTTCTCATAAACAACATGTCCTAAAAAGAATAAAACATTCAGAGAATTAATAAGAATCATACCTTTGGATAACAACCCCAATAAAAAAATAATTAACATCAATATACGTTATATTATATGGAAAATCATTATAAAATATCTTTTAAAAAAATTATTTGGGAAAATATCGTTTTACCTTTGAAAGATGTTTAAAAAAAATAAAATTTTGAAACCCTTTTTGTTATTTAAAAACAATTGGAAACATGTAATGAAATATTTGAAAACCAAAAATAATTTTAAAATAATTTTCCTAAAAAATTAGATTAAAATATCATT
The DNA here is from genome assembly GCA_963277665.1 of Viscum album. NCBI lineage: Eukaryota > Viridiplantae > Streptophyta > Magnoliopsida > Santalales > Viscaceae > Viscum > Viscum album. The sequence goes on along the minus strand of OY728128.1, from coordinate 250,614,371 downwards.
TAATAACATTTTTTAAAACATTCTTTTAAAACATGGTTTCTAAGTAAAAAAGATTCCTGACCAAAGAGATAAATAAAGTCGGATTTTCTTTAAAAAACATCTTAATTATCATAAGAAATAAAGAGTAAAAATTAGTAAAATTTCATGAATATATCATGAATAATAGTGTATAATAAAATTAATGAGTGATATTATGATATGTATCATAGTAATTCATCAATGAAATCAGAATCGTAAACATTCCAGATAAGAGATGAGATTTTAGTAATAAACCCTTACTCTTTTGTTAACATTGAATCACAATACCAATGATAGAATATAATCATATGAAAATTAAAATATCATTAAAATAATTGAATACATGATACAAAATGTAAAATGGAATTATATACACCTCATAATATAATATAGGTGCATTAGATAACATGCGTTTCAAATTAGGAAAATTGTGCAAACATTACTCTACCATTTTGGAACCTTTTGAACCATTAACCCCATAAAATAATGATCATAAGAAAATTTATGTATATACCGGTAAATTTAAGGATATTAATCACAAAATAAATTCTTGGGAAATATATACACCATAAAAAACAAATTAGTGATGAATATGGAAAAATTCTCGCATAAATAATAGTGATAATAAAGATCTCTTTACAAATTGAATAACTGTTGAATCATGTGATACATGAAATAATAAAATATATTGAAACATTAAACATTATATAATCATTTAAATTCATGTTATAACATGTCATATGTATCTATATACACTACATGATAAGATAATGTATTCTATATACCATATATCTCACACAAATAAAAGTGAAACTAGAAAACCCTTAACTTATGTTTTAAATATCTTCGTATGTGTTTATTCATCCTATATAATAAATATAAGTTTATTATAAATGGACCAAATAAAAAAAATTTATTATATATCATATCATACAATATTTTAGTATGAAATTATATTATTATTTTATTAAAAATTTCATGTTAATGTTACATTTTTGGGAAATAACCATTTTGTTTGTTTATATGTTTATACTCGTGATTCTTGATCCTATTACTTAGATCATGATTTACTTATTTAAATATTTTAAAAAATTATATAAATTTCATATATATTATGTGTATAAATATTATAATAATTTAAAAAATAATGAAATATTAAATTTAATACATCATTAATAGAGATTGTAGGCCGTACGCATGCATGAAAAATGATTATATTATTATGTCCTATTGAATGAAAGAATTTAAATGAAATATTTGTATATATATACATATATTATCATTAAAACAGAAATAATATTTAATATATATCATATAATTTTACTAAAAACATTTGTAATACAATCCATTTATAGTTTTAATGGATCACATTGCATTGAGGATGTGGTACTCCACACAACCACAAACGAAGTTATTATATTCCCCAAAATGGAATGCCTGAAGGATTGTGTTACATAATAGTGAAAAAATCATAAATAAATCATAAATATAATATATTTAATATAAAAACAATAATTACACCAGTATTAAAATCCTTGATATTTGGAAATGGAATAATGAATTACATATGTTCATGAGGCAGTAGTCCACCCTACACATGAACGATGATTATGGATCCCATTTGATGGATTTGGGTGTGAGTGTTGGTTATAATATTAACATAAAAACATATCTGTATATTTAGGAGAATTATTTATTTATATAATCATGGAATAAAAACATTTAGTGGATTCAATAAATATAATGAATAAAAATACGCATTTAGGAATATTGCATCTACTTTAGGTAACACCTTTTGGTTTTCAACATAGAGCATCCTTGGTTTTCTTTCATCCAAAAGTGATCATTCTATTTAGAGATGAGGGAATTATGGATCATATATTTTAAGGGTTTGTTTTATCCAAATTAATTGATATTTATTTAGAAGATAGGGGTGGGGTGTGTGACCTTTCATAGTGGAGGAGGAGTGACATTCTTACAAATACAAATAGGTAAACACTATTGAGTGGTCTCTCGTACATCATGTGCCTATAATGATGGTCTATTATTGATCCATTAGAGGGTATGGCCTAAATATTTTCTTCCAATGGGTTTTAGAAATGATTGTAGGTTACTTTTCCCCTTATGTTTATGTCTAACCACTTAGTAAACTCATTTTAACCCTAATTAATATGATTATTTTTAATTACCTTCACTGGTATTTTTTGTCAAAAAATAATTTAGATAGAATATAAAATATAATTTTTAAATATTAGTAATGTGGAATACAAATTTACTTTGTATAAACACCGAAGCAGAAGAAATTAATTTAAAACTAATCATGCTGAAGAGATGAGCCAATGGGGTTTCAAAGTGTAAATGATCAAAAGAATAAAATGTTTTTATATCAATCTTAAAAGTGAAATTTATTCCAATGACCTAAATTTTTTAAAAATAAATAATATTTACATAAATATAATTTCAAAATATATAAAATAAAATTTAAATTTATAAATTAATTAGATGAAAATTCAGTTTTCAATTAAGACTTATTATTTTTCACTATTCATCCAAAAATGAAACATCTTTGAAAAATACCAAAAATTTACCAAAATTAATTTTTTGTATTCTGATTTAAAATATAAATTTTATTTTTCCAAATAAAAATTATAAAAGTTCCAAAAATAATTTTTAAAATAGGTGTTCCATCCACAGAAGGCAAAATTGTATTTTCAAAAAATTATATCGTTTATTTAATAAAATTGAATTTGATATTAACTTATACCAATAAAATAATTTTGATGAGTTTCATGAAATTTTATTTAATATATGATTTATAAATTTTACAAAAAACATTACTCAAAAGTGTTTTTCCTAATTTATTGAGATAAAACTCGATTTCTTCATTAAAAATAGTTTTCTTATAAAAAGAATGTATTTATTTTCAAATAGTTCTTATATTCATTTATATATAATTGATAAAAAATGGATTCATTCTATATACATGGGTAAATAAAATTTTCACTGTGTAGTATATCTAATTCATATCATCCAATCTAACCGCTAGGTTGTAAGTATAATAACATTTTAATGATGATATTAATAGTATATTGTAGTTCATTAAAACCCATCCTTGCATATAACACAAGCTATAGAAAGAAATATAAATTGTGTGTAACCCAAGACAAACTTATTTCTAAATTTACCAAAATCTGATCCATGTGTTTTTAGGTGAAATATTATCCTTTTGTTGTCTAAAATGAAAGAAAAACATAGTGGTTTCATATAACACATGCTACATTCAGTGTTAAATAAAATAAGAAAATATCGAAACATTTAAATTAATTCAACAAAAAATATCACAAAATCCAAATGTATTAAAATCTACCCTCATTAAAATGTATTTCCCCCAAAAATTCATGTGGGTCATCAATGGTGTAATTCCAGAAATTTCCTTTTATAGAAAGTTTTATTGTAAAAAATTGAATTCTAAAACATCCTCTAGAAATGAATTTTGGGAACATAACAGTTATCCAATGTAAAAGATAAATAGACATCCTAATAGGATAACATAGGTGGAAATTGAAAATTTGGACATGGAAGATAAATATAACTATAAATTTATCATTGATATTGATATATAACAAGATCATAATAATGTTAACGAAAAAAATCCACAAACAAAAGATGCTTGAAAAAGGTCGTCAATATCATCAAAAATGATGATAATGCGACAAAATTTTATTCCAATACGCTTTAATTAATTTTGAATAATTCCCATAAGAAGATATAATTAATTGATTTTAGAACAATATCACCATTTTTTGTGCATTTATCAATTTCCAATTTATCTTTTTTTCTAAGAAATGAAGGTGCAATTTTCATTTCTAAAGAATTATGAGATCTATAAGTAGACTATCATCTCATTACATATGTCTTTATCACAAAAAAAAATATTTAGAACATGTCATAAAATATGCATAAATCCTCATAAGGATAGATAATTATTTTATATCTAAAATATAAATATAATATTTACAAAAATCATTCTATAAATAGTTAATCTTATAAGCCTTGTAATATATGAATGTCCAGAAAATTAGAAATAAGGTTACTAAATTTTTCAAAATCAAATTAGATTTGATCCCCCATACATCATAATGTATCTATTGGTTTTCAAATATAATTAATGTCAGTACCTTCATTATTTTTTTTCTTAAAATACTGTAATAATCTAAATTAAAAAAACTATTAAAATCATTCTTTACTTATCAATCCAATGATTATCAGGTATATTACTTAATTATAAATAATGTTGTAAACTTCTTCCATTATAGAATATTACAATTTTTAATCAAATAAATAACTAATTCCCTAGTAATTAGTAGTATCGAATTTACTTTATCCCTAAATTTATCTTTTTCAAAGATAAATATAATTTTCTCAACATTAAGAACACATTAATGGTTACCTTCCCTTAATCAAAAGATCACCTTTACATTAATCACTTTTCTAGGTCATTAGCACCATTCAATACATTTTCGGAAACACATAATGAATAATGTATACTTCATGAATCATTTAATTCAATTCTTATATTCCAATAGACAATTAAATTATCCAACTTTATGCTTAAAACATTACTTAGGCTTCATAATCTTATTCCTTAATACCCAATTCTTACGATGTGATATATGAATCAGTTCTTAAGGTTTATAAACCCTAATTTAATCACCCATTATTTGTTTAATGTAAAACATACAGTTAGAACATCTCCTACCTTTCACAAGTCATTCTTTTTCACTTTATCTTTAGCATTATAACCAATACTCATGCCACATTCTGAATTTTATTCATTATAATTTCACTTAAGACATCAATTTCAAAAATTCCCATACATTCCAAATCTAAAACATTCAATGTAAACCCATTTTCCTATAGTTCCCACAATATACTAATACTAGAATTCATGGTGTGAAAACAATTATCTTATAAAAAACCACATGACCATGATAAATTACTTATAAGATGTCAAAATCATGAAACCTACTGTTAAATCTATAACAACATAGAATTACCCTTAGATTCATCATAAGAAATATCCTTTTTAAATATCCATAGGGATCTCACTAGTGTTTTCTCATCCTAGATTCCAAATTATGATTAAAACATTCCTTTCATACCTATAATAATGTATTATGATTAACATGCATGGATATTACATCATTTTATATAAATATTCAGAAAATTTAAAAAGTACATTCCAAGGGACCATAACAGTTTAATGTATTTGGAAATATAGAACAAAATATTATATCATTATGATAGATATTAAATGTTTTCTATAAATATATTTCTATTTATTACTCATACAAAAAAACTTTCTTCATATCCTAGGAAACATAAACTTAATAAAGGGTGAGATCAGATGGTCATTAATAGTAAAAAAGTAAATGTAAGAATAACATTAACATAATGAAATTAGAGCATGAGAATAAAATTATTAGATCATACCTGCATAAAAAATATTATTTACATAAATCATGAAATAAAAATTACTATTTAATAATACTTGAAACAAATAAAATAAAGCATATTATCCATTAATTAATAACATTGGAATAAGACTTGTGATTTTGGAATAAACAAAATAATAGAAAATATAAGGCCAAGGCTACATGCCAAGGCCTTCATATCATGTTCTGCATGGGAAAATTACTTTTATTCATACATTAGGCTTGGTATTTCCTCATATATACCCTATTCTTTCGGAATTTGGACTCTCTCCCTTTTAAGATATAGTTATGGGCTTGGGATGCCATCTTGTGTGCCCTCTAGTTAAGATCTTTATATTATGATATGTATACCATTCTGTAATGGGATTGGTATTCCCTCCAGTATACCCTCTTGTAAGATCATGGGATTTCCTCCTATGTCCACTATTATTAGAGGCTTGGGATGACCTCATATGAAACCTCTTTTTATTGTATTGGTATGTCCACTCATATACTATGTTGTTAAAGGCTTAGGATTCTCTCCCATATACAATTTTATTACAGGATTGGTATTCCCTCCCGTATACCCTTATTGATCTTTATAAATTTATCATTAACAAATTAATTAGAGGGAGATATAAGCCCCTCCCATCACAAAATAAATCATATATCCATTTTCCAGAAGATAATAAAACATTCCTCGTATCTTGGAAAATAAAAAATGGGTTATATAATCATCTTACCCTAACCCATGAAATGAAATGGGTACCATAAAATTTTCATCATAACATAAACTATGTAAAAGATATATGTTTTATAATGATTTAATTATATAATAACTCATGAAAATAAGTGGGTTCCAAAAATATTTATCATGGTATAACTTGTGGATAGGAAACAATTCTCATAAACAAAATTTCATCAAAAGTATAAATCATTTTGAGAAATAATAATAATGTTAACACAGGATAAAAAAAAGTTAAGTGATAGTTAACGTCAATGAATGTATTATTTGATAGATTTTTTTTAAAGATCATATAAAATATTTATTTAAGAAAATATACTTTCTATTTTAAAAGAAATGTTTCTAAAACAGAACAAATTTTGAAAAACTTTTTCCTTTAAAAATTAATTTTGAAACATATAAAGTAATATTTGAAAAACATAAAGCATTTTATTTATCTTTTCCATGAAAATGAGTAGAAAATATCTTTTAAAAACATTTTGAATTTTTTTTTAAATGAAATTTGTTTTTGAATATAACAGATTTCTGAATGAAGAGGGAAATAATGTTGTTTTTTCTGGATTTTTTTTAAATATCATAAGTACTGAAGTGTAAAACAAACGGTACCATGACTGAAATATATCATGAATAATCATACTATAATAAACGTCATGACATTTCATGAGGTATGGATCAAAATAATTCATCAATGGAAGCATACTCCAAAACTATTCGGAAAAATGATGAAATTGTAGTAATGAACACTTTCCATTTTGGTATCATTGAATCATAAAACCCAGATATAATGACAATAAATGTTGAATAATATATCATGTAAAAAATTATTTTCATGATAAAAAATTTCAATTTTAACTATATACACCTCATAAAAGAAAATAGTTTCATAACAAAACATGTGTCATAAAGAAAATTAATTGAGACAAAATTACTCTACCAATTCCATAAATTCTGTACGGTAAACCCCATGAAGTAGATATAATAAAATTGTTATTCAAAGACCCATATATTTATGGATAAAAATCATTTAATACTTTCATATTTATTATATACACCAAACAAAATAAATGAGTTGTTAATATGGCATAAGTTTTGTACAAATAAAAGTGAGACAAGATATCTACCTACTAATTGAGTAGCTTTTGAATAGGGTGACCCATGAAGGAATAAAATAAATTTAAACATTTAATATCATGAAATAAAAGTAATTCCTAATATAACATGTAATATGAATATATATATAGAACATAATAAGAATATGTAGTGAATATAGAATATATCTTATAGAAATAAAATTGGGATGAGAAAACCCTTACCTTAATTATTTAGTTTCACCATACACATTAAATCATCATGTATAATAAATATAAGTTTTTATATATCTAAAAAACATATTATTATATATGATACCATATATGATGTGTTTATTACATTATATTACCATTTTATAAACAAATTAATGTAAAAGTTATGGTGCGTGTAATACTTAATTTGTATATTGTATATGTTTTGACTTGTTATTATTTGTCATGTTACATATATCACCGTTTATTTATTTTACGAAAGAAAAATGTGATTTAAATATCATATATATCTTTTATATTATTATTATTATTAATATATAATATATATATAAATATGAAATTGAATACACTGCTTATGGAGATGGTGGTCCATACATATGATTGAACGATGTTTGCATTTTCTTGTCATATTAAAAGAATAAATGTAAATTACATATATAAATAACAATATTAAAATTAAATTATAATTATTATTCATATATATCCTATATTTTTACTAAACCCATCCTTGATACATTACATGTAATTTGTGAAAGAGTCACAACTTTTTGAGGAGGTGGTACACCATATGTCCAAAAACGAAGTTATCTTATTCACACAAAATTGAAATCATGATGGTATGGGTATTATGATAATTAAATAAGAATGATAAATCATAATTATCTTATATAAAATATAAAAATAGTATGCAAGTTATTATTAAAAACTATGAGAGGTGGTAATGGAAGAATGAACAACATTAGTTCGTGAGGAGGTAGTTCGTTGTAAACCTGATTGATGATTGTGTATCCCATTTGATGGAAGTGTGTGTGAGTGTAGGTCATAAAAATAACATAAAAACAACTAAGTATATAATGGTTAATTTGTTTATTATATAATCATCGAATAATAATATATAAGTGGTTTTCATAAGGAAATAGAATTAAAAAAACATTTATGAAAGTTACCTCTATTTTGGGTAACTACATTTTGATTTCACCAAAGGGATTACTTGGCGGCCATTCTAAAAATAGTAAGGATTATAGGTTGTGACTAGATATTTCTGGATATTATTTGGTCGGGGTTTTTATTATTAAAAGGGATTTATTTTTTTGAAATACAGATTGGGTTAGGGTGAGGGCCCTTTTATAGTGAAGGAAAAGTGTCATTCTTATAAATACAAAATGGTAAACACTATTGAGGGGATTCCCATACATCATGTGCCTCCAATAATGGTTTATTTTTTATAAGAAGGATTTTATGATATAAAAATTTCTAGCCAATTTGTTATTGACATGTGTATAGGGTATTTTTCCCATTATGTTAAATTTTAACTACTAAGTAAACTCATTTTAACCGTAATCGCTATAATTAATTTTTCTAAAATTCACTAATAGTGTTTGTCAAAAACTAATTTTTACATAATATAATTTATAAATTGTTATTATTTAAAATAAGGAATTAAATTTTCCAAATTATAAACCAATAAGTGTTAAAAATTTGTATAAATTTAAACACACAGACAGGATGAGCTAGCAGGTTTTTTCTATCCAAAGGCCAAGAGGCCTTCATTTTATTAAACAAACAAATCCCACTTTTAAGGGAAGAAGGGGGGAACCCTAAAAGACATCATCAACAAAGAACATATCACAACCTGAATGCCAAGGATGGCAAACCAAACTGACACCATGGAGATACCCCTCCCCATCAATTTAACATGAAAACGCAATCCACCACTGTAAGGATGAATGACTAGAAAGTGTCATGTGTCAAAGCATAGGCACGATCCAATGGTTGATACCATACCCTATAAAACAGTTAAATCCTAAAAGCACTACAATGTGGAATGATATCTATGTAACCTCCTCTGGAGTATGATCCACGTGGTCATGTTTGGGTGCATCTTGATACCAATAGACCACATAAGTGGAACCTTTCCACCATTCTAAAATAATATCTCTATAGAATCTCAATAAATGACCATCCTAGATAAGCCACACTTTCACCCACATTACACCCCCACCAGTGGAGTCAAATACACCTGGAAGACAAACCAAAGGGCATGTGTTCAATCCATCATTACATAGGACTGGGTGGTCTAAACCCACACCAAGGGAAAGCCTCCAATGAGAGCATCTGGGTCATCCGAAAATAGAAACGCCGCTCTGGGGATGATTCTTCTCCTATAAGAACCTCAGGTTCACCCTTACCAAGTTTTGAAGACTCACAATAATAAGAATGCGAGTGAAAATGAGAAAAGATGAACCAATGGGTTGAACCAGGATAACCAAAACCAAATCCATTGACAGAGTTGAAACAAATCACAGAAATACCAGATCCACCAAGTTGAGGAGTTAAAGAGGTTTTAAAGTAAAAAGGTTCACAAGTTTCAAATGTTTTTATATCCAATTTTAATGTGAAATTTATTCCAATGAAATATATTTTATTTATAGATTTATTATTTATTTAAATATAAATTAAGGGAAATTTTAAATACAGTTTATCTTCAAAAATATATTAGACAAAAATGATGTTTTAAAATTAAATTCAATGTTTTTACTATTCATAAAAAAAATGTAACGTCTCATAAAAATCCAAAAATGAATCCAATTTAGATTTTTATATTCCTATTTATAAAATTTATTTTATTTTTTCAAATAATAATTATAAATGTATCATAATTCATATTTAAAATAGTAATCCCATTAAAAGACCTTAAAATTACCTTTTAAAAAATACGTCTTTTTTTCATAAAATTGGATTAATAATTATTTTATACCTCTTAAATATACTAGATAAAAATAAAAAATTATTCAATATATAATATATTATTTTTAAGAAACATTAATTCAAAAATGTTTTTTTATTTAATGAGATAAAAATGTGTTTTTCTATTGACAAAAATTTTTCATTGAAAATTAATTTCTTTATTTTCATATAGTTCATAATTTCAATTATAAATAATTTATAACCAAAGTATTATTTTTATATACATGTATAAAAACTATTTTCACTATTTAGTTAATATTATTCTTAACTTCCATTACAATGGCTCAGTTGGGACTATAATGTCTTTTTAACAACAATAATATTATTATTTTCTAGTTTGGAAAAATATAGCCTTGCCTATAACATAAGATAGAGAATGAAACAAGAATTATCTATAAAAAAAGCAAAACATAGTGTTTCATGGGACAAAATCCATTATATGAGTTTCATGTAGTGCAATATTAACTTGGTTTTTTGTGAAACACAATCCATAAAAAGTTATTATATATAACATAGGTTATGTTCAGTGTTGCGTAAAATAGGAAATATGGAAAAGATTAAATTAATTAAAAAATATATATTTCAAAAAATCATTGGGGGTTATAGACTCTACATTAATTATTCTTATATGTAAAAAATCAAATTGAAGAACAATTTTTCCATGCCATTGTTAGATGACTTGCTCTGTTAACTACGTGGAGCCCATTATTTATTTAAGGTGTATCATTTGTTTGGATATCACTAATAAATGTTGACGAAGGAGGGTATTACAATGTCTACCTTTCGAAAAATATATAGACACTATTGGAAAATAGTGATGTCCTTTAAAGTCACTAATGCTTTAGAAATCATCATGTATTTAATGACTAATATCTTTAGATATTATCTCAACAAATTTTTGGCTGTCATTAAAATTTTTATTTATATATACTCCTAATGTAAGTATGAGCTTTGGGAAAATGTGAATATTATACTAATTTCTTTTAAAAATTATAATCTTTTTGAAAAGTATAATAAATTTTTTTGTATGGATTAAGAATCATTATTGGGGAATATAATCCCTAGAAATTGTATATTCTAAGACCCTTATTAGAGAAAGGTAATTGAAGAGTTCCCCAAAAAACATCATTAATGGAGAGACAAAGTTTACATGGACTAGCTAGGTATTATCAATGATTATTTATAAGCATCATGTGATTTTTAATCCCTATAACCATGATTAATCACAATGGAGTAATGATTTTACAGACTGGTTAACATGAATACATCTTAAAATATTTTTAAATAATGATTATCACTACTATATTCCTCTTAATTACTTCAATTGGTGAAAATTTAATGGTTTATTATGATGATTCAAAGAAGGTATTGGACTATGTACTAAGGAAAAATGATATAATAATAGCTTATTCCTCATGGTAGTTGAAAGTGTATGAGTATAACTATCAATGTATGATCTCAAGTCAGTTTCAATGAACTTCACATTGAAAATATAGTTGGATTATCTTTTATGGGGAAAAATTTTAATTATATAAAGATCGTAAGAGCCTAAAATATATATATTCACATAAAAGGATCTTAATATGTTCCATTAAATATGGTTAGATATAACAGAGGACTATAAATTCAAAATCTATAACCATATTTGGAATCAGAATAAAGTGGAAGATGATCTAAGTAGAATGTATCTAGAAAACTTATCAATGGTTGAAATTAATAAGGACCAAATATTCTTAAACTTTCCAAGTATATACCTAGGGTTCATATTGGAAGGAATGTTATCATTCATTTCTCAAATTTCATCATAACCATCCCTTCTAAAAAATATTAATGATTTTAAAAAAGATAATAAATAAATAAATAAGAATGTGAAGCTATAAGATAAGATTAATATATGAAGTTCACGTTTGATGAATATTGAGTTATCAGACATGGGTCATGAAAATGGGTACCATCATATTCTGGGATAAAAAATGAGTTATGTAATGACTCACATAGATCATCATTTTCTATCTACCCTAGGTGAATCAAGATGTATCAAGATCTCTAAGACCACTATTAGGTGGGAAATATGATAAAGGTTATCACCAAATAGACATCGAAGTTCTTAATACATCATCAAGTGGTGTTTTAAATGAAAAAGTATAAGGGGATGATGAAACCATTACCTATACATATATAAAAATTGGAAAATATCACCATGCATATTGTAACTATTCTACCAAATATATATAGATGAATACATTTAGGGTATGAGATGTATAAAACCTAAATTATAGGATGAATTTGGTAAAAACCAGCAACTAGGACCTGAAAAAGTTAATGAAATAGAATAAAATGTCACAACAATTTAGAAGCATATAAGGGTTTCTCAGAGCCGATAGAAGGGATAAGAAGGAAAATGTCTATGACGCATACCATTTGAGGTAAAAAATAAAGTGTTCCAATATATATATATATAGAAAACATTCCTAAGATTTGGGATTAATGTAAATCTATGTCTTAATCACATCCTCCATATTGAGAATCTCAATCATGTCGGCTTCATCACTTATCAACTCACACTCCAACCAACCAAATCTCAATTATATAAAGAACACCATGTTTCCCTTTTGAGGAAGTGCATACCATATCCTTAAAATTTATTGAATTAATAGGTAGTGTAACTATAAAATGTTATCTTGTATGAACAGTATTAAATTAATATCATCGACCATTAGGATAAAACTCTGCACAACAATTCAACGAACCTAGAAAAAGTACTATGGCGAAACCATAAGTATGAAGAGGTATCATGCGATGTAAAGGAAGGTATGAAGTAGAAGTACCATCATTAGTTTTCACCCTATTATGTGAAATTAAATTTTATAGATGAAATGTTTTAGTTGGTATGTAACGACCCATAAGTTTATTAATAGAATGTTAATTATGAATATACAATTATGTTATATAAAATTATATAACACACACACTACATGATTAAGATAACTAAATTTTAACATATCAATTTAAAAATTAATTCTTGAACATTAAATTGGCCAAACTAATTAAATGGGGATTTTTTTTAAATTATGGTAACAATAATTTGAAAATATAGATATTCTTGATACCCCAAAATCATTGCACTCGCAAAAAAAACACTCTAAAAATGATACAAAATGTTAGTAATGGAATTTACATTTTTAAAATGAAATAAAATATAACCTTCAGATAAAAATGAAGCGAATTAAAATTGAATTAAATATTTAGTATTTATATAAAATAGAGAACCCATATTACCATTAGAAATCTAACTGTTGGAAAAGAAATCAGGTCAAAGGAATAGTAATCTGACTGTTGAAATATTAATCTGTTCCTTAGGAATACAATATTTACTATTAGAATAGTATAACCAACTATGGAAATGAATAATAATATTTAATTATATTATAAAATGAATATATGATATATTTTCTCCATAGTAAAGGTAAAATTTTTCGTTGAATTGATAAATTATGTGTTTATATTTTTTATAAAACCTATTTTTTTTAATTGGAATACTATAAAAAATTTAAGAAATTAGAATTTAATTTAATTCCATATATTTTATTTAATAATAAATATTATTTTATATTATATTTATAAGACAATTTTATCAATTCATAAGTATTTTTTTGGAGGTTAATAAAATTAATCATAATATTAAAATTAATATACTTTTTAAATAAATGTTTATTATGTTAAAATATTAAATTTATAATATTTTTAAAATATTTTTCATAAAATGGATTAAATTTTTTAAAAATACACATCAAAATATTTCAATGGTTATTTTTTTATATTTTTCTAAAATATTTCTATTTCTTGTGAATAATGAAATATGAAAAAGTTATTTAGCATTATTTTTAAAATACTTATTTGTATGATCCATGACTATATAATATCCAATGAGTAATAAATAAAATTCACTATTTATGATATATAGTCAAAATAATCAGTAATAATGATTGTATTTTGAAAAAATAATAAACCAATTAATATAATATTCTAAAAGGTCACCCTCTTTCCCTTACAAATATCATCCCCCAACACCCTTTCTCTACTTAACTTCTAATATGTGGAGCTTGGAAATATTATTCCCAAGTATCTCCCAAATCCTATACCCCATGTACTATTTCATATAATCTCATGTAAATACCAATCCAATGTTCCTTAAGTGGAATCCCCAGAGGATATGACTAAAGGAGAAGTTGTTTCCCTCAAACAATACTTTACAAATTTCTTCCTCATCCTATAAAATATACATCACGTATGGAGAAGTATCTTGAATAATATATATATATATATGTGTGTGTGTGTGTGTTTGTGTATGTTAATTTAATAGTGATAATTGAATATCAACCATCAATCCTAAACTATTTTCCATATTATCTCAGATCACTGCCTCCATGGACGACGAGTATTGTTTCCATTATATCATTCATGGATGGCCATAAAAATACTATTCTTGATTAATAAGATTATAATGAGTATCTAATTAATTATTTCATATTCTATAATTAAAATATATATATTATATTAAATAAATAAACAATTTATTCATGATGATTGAAAAAATAACCAAAAATTAATTGACAATATAAAATTTATACTTTTTAATAAATGAATAATCCATGCGTTTGCAAAAAAATGTGTATTTGGGACCCATTAAAATTATAGAATGATATGAATACTATTTCATTTATCATAGATATTTTTAGTCCCATTTTATAAGAACATAAATAATTATTCAAAGGTGCTTCAACCATGAACCCAGAAAACAGATTCTCTCAAAACTGAATAAAATTGAACCCTATAACTCATTTAAATGGTTATAAACGAACATAAAAAACTATATTAAATATATATATATATATATTAATATAACTTAATTAATTAATTAATCTTATTTTATTATTCAAGTCGTTAAGTTAAGGTTATGAATTGAACCATACATAAGGTATAATATCTCTTTGAACCACCATTTTTTCATTGGGTCATGAGTATTCCATCTCTACACTTTCTCTATTTCATTAACATTACATAATTCTTATAAATTATGTGTATATGTCTCTTAAATATATAAATATATTATTCTCCCTTACATTTATGGGTCAATATATTCATTATGTTCACCTCAAAAATTATTCCATTATAACAAGTCCATTTATTTTGATATGAGGCAAGACTAGGCATCCGATTTATTTCTATTAATAATTATTATGTCTATGTATTATTATTGATTTCAATTTTTTGAAAACATAATAATATAAATTATATCTTGGTTTTTCCCAAATAGTTCACTAATTCATTGGGTAATGTTTTTGTCTCATGAATCACTAAATATTTGAATAGGGATTAAACATAATCCATGATGAGACTCTATTCACCATTTTATGTTGTATTAGAAGATAGAGTTGAATTATAATTATGAGATATTTATTTTTTTTACAAATAAATTATCTTCCATGATCTTATTATTCCATGTGCCTTATTTTATTCTTCCATATGATTTGTATTGATTCTTTCCTTTAATGGTATAATGTTATGCCCATGGAATCACCAGTTTTGTGTCATTTCAATTTATATTCTGTTATTGGGAATTTTAGATCACCCATTTAGTTTATGTATTATCTAAGTTATATTATGTATTCTTTAGAGCTATATTTGATTTAGGATATCATTAAGGATAAGGAAATAAAGATGTTACATTTTGTGTCAAGTTGATGTTTTTTACCATGTCTTCTAAATACTCTAGGCCTCTCAATAAATTGGTATGTATTTATTAGATATTTATGAAAAAAATCATGTAAGAATTTGTTTAAAAGGATTTGGATTCTATAGGGATAAGTAAATACACCCTATGAAGATGAATATTTCTCAAAGGGAATAGAATTTTATGATTAGGGTCTCATGGAACAGATTATTCCATGTAGTTCAGGGAAATATTAAACAATCCTCAGTAGAAATTTTATCATCAAGTAGAATTAACAACATGTCATATAGTTTAAATTCATGACAAAATTATGGAATACATTTATGAAAAAAAATTATATCTACTTTTCACATAAATTGATGAAACCTTATCATGGGGTTGAGCGTTTTCATAATCCAAATGAAGACAATGAATAGATTTTAAGGGATTTGTAGTTGATATAAGAATAAAATTTTAAATTGTAAATATATGTCCAATAAAAATTAGTTTCAATACACACATTTATTTTAGATGGTTCCCTATATCGATCTATATATTGTATAGGGGAGATAATTTTTTTTCATATAGGTTCACAAATGATGAAATCCATGATTAGAGTGGAATATCATACCCCTCCAACTCATATATGGGTTTTTCCAGAGTGATGATCTGGAGGGGGGGATTGTGCTTCCATAAATATTTGAATCCCCATTCCCTCCCCACCTATTTTCTGATATTTTCTCTTACTAATACCCCTTTCTCATTCCTCTCCTTGAATATTGGGTTCTCTCATTCAGGCAATGTCCTCTACCTCTAATTTTTTGATGTGGTCACATATGTCATTTGATCTCATTGATGTTTTCTCATCTTCTCATACCACATGTTACACACTCCAATCCCTTTTCTGGGGTGGTGTTTATTTTGGGTTTGTTTATGAGGTAATGGAGAAGGTGTCAACAGTGTCCCTACAGTCAGAACTTACGGATGTTTAAAGAAAATATTTCAAAAGGAATTGGATATCTAGATAAGTTCATGACTCTTTATGGAGGACATAGGACACTTAATCCCCACACTACCTTCATGTCCTGTCACTCCTACCCAAGTAGTTCCACTATTCTAGATCTAAAATAAGCTTTATTATGTTTTGTTCATGTGGGAAATAGTGTTTTAGGGCGTCTGACCCAAATTTGGTTAGGCATTGTGGTGGTGGAAATTGTGAGTGATGATGACATGATGTCAAAGTAACATGTTATAATCTATTTACCATCGATGATATATGTAGTCTATTTTTGATATGTTCAAATTTCATGTTCTAATATGGTGGTTATCCCTATGGAATCATTGATCTTCCTAGAGTCATTTTTCATTTATTATTGATGAAGATGCCTCTACACTGATAATACAATAGGATCCATCATGCCTCTCCAAGATAATCCTAGTGTGGTGGCTTTGAAAAAGGTTTTGAGAATTTTTGGTCGAGTGGTTTTCAATCCAAGAATAGCGTCCTACATTGAATTCATTTATTCAATTTGTTTCACACTATAGTTACTCTTTATTGTCTCCATTGACAACATTTTAATTGTTTTTTCATGGTTTGTATGGGTGTTCATATAGGAATATGATGAAGGTGTCATGGTTCATGATTCTCTAGATGACTATTTTTTTATAGTTTATAAGGTGTCTAGTATATTTTTCATGATGTTATTCCTTAATTGATATTCTATCTGGTCATCGGATCTAGAGGTGATTGGGAGAATACGAAGGTGGTGATATTGTAGGGATGGTGGTAGGAAACATGAATTCAGATGACATCTGTGATTTAAGGATTGAGGTTTCCTTGGGTTTCATTCTATAATTTTATTTTTTGGATTTTTAATTTGGGACACTATTGAATTTTTAATCTCAAACAAACTACATTACTTTCTTCTGTTGTTTTTTCTTACCATTCATCCATAACGAGGCTACCTTGAAAAAAATAGATTTTAAATGATGAACTCCATGATGAGGGACCCAATATAGATTTGGATCACACATAATAGAGGATACATATTAGAAAATTTATTAGTAAGATAAATATATAATCAGAACACTTGAATAAATAACATTATATGTGGGATATATAATTTTCAACAATCACTTCCCAATTGTAGTACGGATTATATTGTATAGAATAGATTCATGTGATGGGAAATAAAACAAATTTCACCTCAAGAAGTCCCACAAAGGAAAAAGTGGAAATTTTCCTTATTTTATAGACACTGTTGAGCCAAAATAGGATATCAAGGAATCCCTGTGTATCATTTGATATGTGGAATCTAGAAATAGATAGTCCATTTAAGGAAAATACCAACATAGATCGAGATCATATATAGGGAGAATGTTAATTTTCTTTCCTTCCATTTTTATATTTAAATTGATGGCTAATACCAGCAAAAGACGTCCAATCAGCATTATATATAATATAGGGATAATAATTAATATACACATAGTCCTTATATATTTCACCCCCTTCATATATCACGCTCAAATAAGGATTTAATTTTTATTGATGACATTATCATATGTGGCTATGATGAAATCCAAACATCACAATGTATCATGTGTTGAATTGATCATTATGTTGATTAGTCTCAAATATAGGGGTATGGGATGGTCTTTTTGAAATTTGATGAAAGGAGAAGACCATAGAACATGAGTTCATTCATGAATAAAACACTAATATAGGGTAATGAAGACACATAGAGTGGGACACATTGTGTAGTTTAACAGATTATATGATCGAATTATGGGGGAATATAGTTTGTGGTTATAATTTTTAGAATATTTGTATTATATATTAAATTCACTTGATGAAGAAATTACCGCACAATTTTAAATTATTTTTTAGTGATAATAACTTTGTTGTTTAACATCTTTGAGTGACGGTGATATGTTTTGAAACATTATGATTATGTAATAGTGACCCATTATGAGTGGATTAATGTAATGATGAATGGAATTGTGGAGTTATGTTCTTAAAGTTCAGGTAATAATGACATAGTTTTTTTATAGTTAATGTTCCTATGATATGGACCAAAACATTGTAGACTAAAATCGTCTAGATAGTACATTGTCAAACTTATTATGTAATAAAAATTATTTCTTGGGAAATCACTCATTAGTAGGGGTGTTCTATACTACCCATACATTGTATCAAATTAAAATGATCTAATAGAGAAGACCTTGTATATGATGTATAGTGCTTCCCATTATTTTCATGATTCTATGGAATATTCCCTAAAATTATTATTATATTGAGAACTGATACCTAACACCCCTTGAGTAATGACTAGAGAGAAAAATTCTTATCAAATGATCTTGAAATCAAGTTTTTATGGACTTCTTGGATGTGTAGTTTGTGAACTCTCATCTAATAGGGATTATTTAAATCATCACATTGATTTTTTGGATTTTTTATATCTAAGAGATATCCATATATGTCAATAAAAATTAATGGAAATTGATCATTGATGTGTAGAACCACCTCTATTTAGTAAATAAGAGAATATGGGATCACATTCAAGTTAATATGAGTTGTGGTATGATACACCCATAATTATTAAAAAAGCATGTATCTCTAGTATTTATCAGCATTTTCCACCATATTCGGGGGTATCATGGAATGATCGAAGTTTATGGTCACTATAAATATATTTATCATTGTTTGATAGAGATATGAAAGGTTCTTCTCAATGTTATACTCCTAATAAAACATTTTAAACTCAAAAGGATAGAAATTAGTGTTCTTTTAAATCAATAATGTGTGAGGGACTCAGAATATATTGATAATTATAGAATTTATGAAGTTGATAACATTTTTTTTCATTAATTTTATGATGGTTATAACCTTATACCATTTGATAAATAAGTTCATAGTTATTTATATATAGGAGAACAGCATGGATGTATCTGGGGGATATTTCCCCATGATATCTATTTAATATAGATAAACAATCTATGATTGTGTGTTATTATGTATAAGCTATAGGGGTTTATGGATTATGTTTGCATGTATGATAAAAACATGGAACATTCTATTGATTTATAAGAAATATTGTGTCCTAGTTGTCTAGAAATATGCAAGTCTATTGATTTCATGGGATAAATTGGTCCCTTACTAATGATAATCGCAGAATGCTACATAAAATTCATGTATGATAATGAAGATATCTCCTTATTCAATGAATTTAATAAGGAATCCATCAAACACAATTTTTATATGAACTTTTATTTATTTCTTCCTTCATAGAGGAGAAAGTTTACTTCCTAATGCCTTAATATTTCCCTCTTGGATTCATCTCATTGATGGTTCCCACTTTATTTATTGTTCAATATGTGGAACATCCAACATGTATTTAAACTTTTTTATGATGATATATTCCCACCATGCTCTTGGTCATTGATTATCTCACTGATTTCATACATTTCAATTACGGTGACAAGGGAGACCACTGTAATGCATGTAATGTGAAGGACTATCTCATCCAAGATAGGGTCATATATGTTTATGGCTTTAGTATCCAATGTATCATCATAGTAACTCTCTAGGTTAGGTATATGATACATTTTTTCTTAAAAGGGGAATTTTTTCATCTATACTCATACATAACCAAGGAGGGTATCTAAATATTTCTTCTTTATATAATATTAAAGAATAATATATTTAACTACTATATAAGAGTCACCTTTTAAATTCAAATTTGATACTTTCATCATAAGGGATAAATCATTGCCTAATAAGTGACTTTTTTACTCTATCATGTTGTTGTTGTAGCCTTAATGTAGTATGGAAAAATATAACAGAACCTCCATGGATTTAGAGAAAAATAAAATCCACAAATATAATTTGTTGATCTTGTTATTTTTAATTCTTTTTATTGTCAGACTATATGAGGAATCATAAAATATATATCCCATTTCTGGGTTATAATGACCCATTTATTTCATTCATTAATATTACATCTAAATATTTTATTATCCATTACATATAAAATTGATCCATGCTATAATTGTATAGATCTAGTATCTTTGGAAACATTGAAACATAAATGTCTGGTTCAAAATTGTTATACATTATCTCCTGCATAGATTTCCATAACTATAACCCTAATTAGAAATATCATAAATAATAAAGGTCATTATAACCTTAAAAATGGAAACCTAATAAAGGTTTATATATGTTCCTCAGTATGGGTAAAAAAGGGATATATCAATGATCATATAAGAATAACTTGAGAAAAAGGATATGAAAACAAGATTATAAAATTTAGAAACCATATCTTATATATCATAGGTCATAATCTTGAGACATGAAATAAATCATGGTATTTAATAAGACCGAAACCATATTGGAATCAATAATCATGAACCAAAAAATCATAACATAGGCATGAGACATGGATATTTTTTATGCACATAAGGATTGAAAATCATTTCCATTGTAGTCAAGGATCTTTTTCAAGACTATCGTAGTTGAATGGTGAACTATACACACCATCATAGTATACATGTTTCACTCCATATAATATTATATTTGAAAAATTAACTTACTAAAGTTGGTTTACTCCCCATTCCATTCCAATAAATCCCATGAGATATCAATAATTACCCAACTAATGGAATGGAGATATAGGTATTAGACATCACATGATGAAAATAATACATATGTTTTCTTCAATATCATTAAAAATCATCATATCATATCCCATGAAATTAAATTTGTTTTCATCAATATTTAATCATATGGATAACCAATGAAAAAGAAACATGATTCATAAATATTTCATCGTTTCATCATAGCATAACCCTTTGAAAAGGACCATGATTCACAAACATCTTTTCATCATAAAAATAAACAATATAGAAAAATAATAAGGTTGTATTAATTATATGATATTCCTCGAAATTAATATGCAACATTAAAAGTTTTGGTGATCAAGGAATCGAAATATCAGTAAACATTTCTTCAGGAAACTGAACATCGACTTTTAAAATCACTTCATTAAAACCTAATTTTTCTTCCTTTTTTGTAAGAAAAAATTTCATTGAAATTTACCATATACCAATGTAATGGAATCTTCTAAATATTGAGTGTCCTGGATAGTGAGAAATTTATTTCATGCCAAAAAAGTTCAGAAAACATTCCTTCTTTATTTTTATAGAAAAATCACAAAGCACCTTGTTTGAAAAACAACAAAAATATTTTATTCAAAATGTTAAGTAAAAATTTAAAAAAAAATTGAAAATAAATCATCATATTAGATGATGAAAAACCATATTTAAAACATTTTTAGAAAACATGGATACGGGTGAAAATTTTGTTTTTGACTGATGAGATAGATGAAGTTGATTTTATTTTAAAAAATATTTTCTATCTCTTTAGTAAATGAGATGATTAAAATAAATCGAAAACGTAAATTTTAATAAAATAAAAATATGTGAATAAAATTATTCAGTTTCATGAGAGGTTTATTATAAAATCTAATCACTGGAAACATGATCATAATCATTATTGATAAACAGTGAGAGTGTAACATAAAACCCCTAACCTTAGGTATGACTTACATAGTACATTTTTTGACCTTTAATTTATTAATTATAGGTTTATTATTATTATTATAAACAAACATGACTCATATATATATGATTATATAAAATTTAATTTTACCTTTTTTAAAAAAAATTATAAATTATTCATTATCTAAATAACTATTTCATGTGACAATTTCATCAATTTTCATGTATGTTTTGGTGCGGTATTTTATAACATTTTACATCGTACATAGTTCCATAATCTATAAAATTTTAATCATGTTATAGATAACATATATATTCCTTATATATATATAGTCATCCAAAAAAATTTAGGGGTATTAAATTTAATTATAAATTTCATAATGATAGTAAGTAATACATACACATGAACACTATTTTATTTCACAAAGGATAGAATGGAAGAAACATAAATATTAATTTTACGTAAAAAGATAATAATTATATTTTATATATTATATATATCCAAAAAATTCATCCCCATTTCCATTACAAGTAATATGTAAATGAAAAACAAATTACATCGCTTCGTGGAGGTGGTAGTCCAAAAATATGCATGAGGTGAATTATTGTTCCCCAAAGGATTATATGGTAATAATTTGGAAAATATATTACCATTACAGTTGTATATGTTCTTCATAAATATATATATTAATATTAAACACATAATAATATACATTAATAAAACTTCAAGATGAAAAATTAATTGTATCACTACGGGGAGACGATACGTTTTACAAACACACGAGGGATACATTAACTTACCATTTGATGGGATAGAGGGATTATAATGGTGTTATAATAATACTACTAATATTTCAGTACATTGAGGATACTGAAGTTAAAATTTGATGAAAAATATAATATATATAGAAGTTGTAAAATGGAAATTTAAAAGAATGTAATTGGTTAATGGGATTGTATATTCTTCTGAACAACTACTTCCTATATCCTCTAAAGGTGTATACGGATGAACATTTGGGAATACAAAACAATTAGGATGTGAATAGAAAATTAGACAAGATAATTTTATATATTTTGGTTTATCTATAAGAATTAATTTGGTGTATGTAATATAATTGAGGTTGCCCGTTGGTAATTAAAGGGAGGGAACATATGGAATTTATTAAAATATTAAATTAATATAATTTTATTTTATTTATACATTTCTCAAAGTTTATAATATTCAAATATAATATTGTTATGTGTTAAAATAAAATCATTCAAATTTTTTTTTACAAGTATTGGTCAAATGTTTTCTCTTATCATTTAGTTGTATCCCCCCATAACCCTTTTGACAATTACCATAATATTAATGATATCTACTTTATAAGGGTTAATAATGATACTATAAATAGAAAGAGGACCCCTAAATTTAAAATTGTGGGTTGAAAACCATATTTTATTAATTTGAGAAAATTTAATGTGTTTATAAATTTTATATCTTTTAATGAAATGTTATTTATTATAAAATAACATTTAGGTCATTTTTAACAATATTCACAAAATTTGAATTTCAATACATCAAGACAATGGAAGAATATGAATATAATGGTTTTAAGACACCCTAATATGTAATTTTTGTTATTATAATTTTAGGACACATTAATTAGTTCAACTTATACCACATTTAATATTATTGAAATAATTTATTTTATTTGTTTATTAAATAGTGAAATTTTTCATCCATGTTTCATAAGATATTAAGGTAATTTTGTTAAAATAAAAAATAAAAAATATTTATATATATATTAGGAAAATAATTTCTTTAATATTATAATGGAAACTTATATTAATTAATAAATTTCTTTTGTCTTTATGTGAACTCATGAGAGAGATTAGAAACAATAAGAGTGATTTTTTCTAACATTCTTTGACATAAAAATTATATAGGATATTTTAATGGAGATTTTAACATTAAACAAATTAATTTCAATAAAAACTTGATAAGGGTAAAATTCACTTTATAAAGAAATAATTATTATGAAAATTTATGGCATTTATAAATTTTTAAACAAGATTTCCCTGATTTACCATTTATTGAGGTGATAAATTTTACCATAGTTACTATTAATATAGACCAAAAATAAAAGGGTACTATTTAAGAAATGAACCTTATAATTCTAAATATGAAATTAATTTTATCTAGTTAAATTCCATTAATGATATGAAATTAATATAAATGTATGTGCACAAAATGTGATTGAAACCAAATTTTATAAAAACACATTTTTTATGTATAAAACTGGATTTATTATTATCTGATGCATAATACAATAATTATATAAATGTAAAAAAATTAAATATACAAATTCATTTAAATAATTCACCATTAGTGATCAATTTAATTAATTAGGAGAAAAATACATTGCTCAACTAAATTTTCTTCCCCTACAACTGATCTGTTATTTTTATATGATTTGTATTTTCATTTCCAATTAATTGATAACTAATGAATTCATTTTATCAATGTATAAACCATACAATTTTATAATTTATTTAGTGTTATTAATACCATCAAATACAATTTCTTGGTGATAATAATATTTTTATAGTATGTTGTGGTTCGTCGAAATTTGTTGTTAGGGGTGACTAAAGATGCAAATAAATTAAATACATTTGAAAAATATATATTTCTTAAAATATAGTAGTGTTACATTATACCCCCCAAAAATTAATTACACCCTCAATATTATCTTACTCTGATGCAAAACATTAGGTATAATCCAACCTCTTAGATCTATAGGTTCTCATACATCTTTCTAATATTGGTGGATTCACCCATAACATTAACCATGTGAGTGGTCATGTTTCATCTATGATCAGGAATACCCACCAGTTTTCCTTATAATATAGAAAGGTATCCAATGGTATGACATATAGATTTATTAAACATAAAGGATTAGGTATGTACTTTCTTAGGAGATAAAACAGGAACACATTCTGAACATTAGAGTTATTTTGTGGGAGCACCAATATATAAGACATGATCATGATATGAACATGAATTTCAAAAGGAATGATATACCAAGGTATTAGATTTAACTTATTTCTAAATCTCATCACCCTTTTTTGGGGAGATATTTGTAGGTTTACCTTGAAACCAACTTCAAACTGTTGATCTTTTTTATGTTTTTCAATATATCATTTTAGTTCATCTTTGAGATGATTTTATATATTGTTGAGTGGCTCAAACCATATATATAATTTCATCAACTAGAACAGGTTGATGTATATTTCATTCTCCAAATTCAATTGGAAACATTGGATTTTATCACTTATAAGCATATATGGCATCATAATGAGCCATATGAATGAGGGAGTGAAAGATGTTATTGTATGAAAATCCCACCAATGGAAGATATCTATCTCAACCACCTTTTAAATACATGTTGGATGCTCTAAATAGGTCTTATATAGCATTAATGGTACCCTTCTATTAACCATCTATCTTATGATGATAATCAGTATAGAAACATAACTCTATCAGAAGCTTACTAATTATTTCTTCAAAACATTATAGAAACCTCATATCCTGATCATATAAAATAGATTGTGATACACCATGTAGTCATAGTACTTCCGTAATTTATAACAAAGTAATTTTATCAATTGATAAATATTTTGTAAAGAATAAGAAGTTTTTTGACACCGTAAGGTAATCTATAGTAAATCATATTTTATTTTGAGCATTATAAATTTTGGGAGGTGCAGTGAAAAAAGACATGGTGTTATTTTCCTATTTCAATTTTGTTATGGGTAATTACTGTAACATCCCATTAGAATTATGTCTCTCAACATTAACTTACAAACACTATAAAAATTGGGAAATGTAAAATAGTATATCAATATTCATTCAATCCCACAAATATTAATATTTCAAATCTCTATACATTTTTATACTTCAGGTGTAAATAGATAATGAAGTACTATAATATTTTTTGAATATATAATTGTTCAGATCTTGTACTGAAGGGACATATACATGGTTCATGAATGTGATTATTCGATAACAATCAAGGTTTAACTAATGATCATTTCTCTCCATCTTTTCCATCTCTACGTCTTCCTTTTACACCTTGTCAATCTTCACTTGGATAAATGGTTGAACAATAATTTTAGAATGATAACATTTCTCCTCATCCAGAATGATTTCAAGAACAACCCTTAGCATGGCTAGAAATGTTGGATCATTCTTTATCCCCATCATAAATAGTCTATCATAATCTTTTCAACATAGTTCATTTTCCACCATGTTCTCTTTCCCATGGTGGTAATGTATTGAGAAATCATAAAATTTAATAAGCTAAAAATATCTTATTTAGTTCATATTCAACTCTTTATGAGTGAGAAGATATATTAAACTTTTTTGATGAATAAATATATCACACCTTTCTCTATAGAGATAATGCCTCTGTATATATATTACAGAGGTTACAATATCTTATTCCAAATCCTTTTTTGGATAATTCTTCCCATGGAGCTTCAATATGTCATGAGGAATAAGCTATAACCATATCATTCATCATGAGGATGCATCTTAGTCCCTTCTTTGAAGCGTCACTGTATATTAAAAACCATTCTCCAATATAGGGTAGTGTTGTCAATGTTTTGATGACTACTCTTCTCTTTAGTACATTAAAACATTACTCACATTCATCCATTAAAAGAAACTTAGATCCCTCCCAAGACAACATGTTTATTATATTTTATGTCCAATAAAAAATATCCACATTGTTCTTATAAAATCAATCCATATCAAGAAAACTATGGATCTTATTAATGTGGTTGGTCTATGCCAATGTTCAATCACTTCTATCATTCAAGGGTCTACTCATATACCTTAATATGAGAATATATAACCAAAAAATGAAACATTATAAATCCAAAATTAACACATGAAAAATTTTCATTAATCATATCCTTCTTGGAGCTGTTTTTCATAATACATAATGTATCTTCATAATATAACATTATCTCTGAATTTTAAAGAATTTTAACTACAAAGGATTCCAAAAAAAATCAATGTTATTCTCTAAAAGAAACAATTAATTACATCCATAAAAATATTGGGGAAATTATTATGAATAAATGGTGTCACTATAAATTCATAATCACTATAACATATTTTTTTTGGTATAACTCCCTTCTTGAAATTCAATTTTTGAAATCAGAAAAAATCGTGGATAATTATTAAGGTCTACATAGTTGATCAAACAAGTGATCAACATGGTGTCTAGGATACATCTCAATATTGATCATGTTTAGTTATATGTAATCATTAAAGAGTTTTATTCATCTATAATTCTTCACTACAAACATAATAGATTCACCATAAGGTGATACACTTGGTTGAATGAATCATATATCAATATTATCCTTTAATTTCTTCTTTAATTTTTTCAGGTAAATTGGGACCATTATATATGATGGCTTAGAAATTAGTGTTGTATAAGTTATCATATCAATTTAAAATAAAATTAATGATTCGGTTGATAACAATACAATTATTCTAGAAATAAATCAATAAAATTCCACATATTATCCATATCATTGATGTTGAGTTTCATCCCAACATTTGAGAAAAAATTCCCTTTTCAATTGGAATCATGAACGATATGATGGATGAAATTTACACTAGCTGTTCATTATATCTTGACAATTATATATGATAATAGATGGGATCAGAATATAAAATGTCACTTACCTTCCTTAGTAATTGATTTTTTATTTATGTAAATTGTTTTCGATGGTTTCGTCGTGGAGTGAATATCCTTCTTTGGAGGACGAAAGGCGCAGTTTTGTTGCCCCGAATTCCCTCTTTCCAAAGGAAGGTCGCATTCATCAATTTTTCAGGGAAGTATGCTCCTTGATAGAAATGGGATGATGGGATTTCGGTTCTCCCTTCATTGGAATCATCCTCGAAACTTGTCACATAGTTCGGGTCTCCCTTATAGATTTAATACGTTGTTTGTGAAGCTCTTCCTAGCACCATATCATCATGGACACTAGTTAATTACACAGCTTTTGTTGAGACATGCCATGGGGTCCATTCAGGGCAGCAACCTTCGGTCAGGGGAGTTGTCATGTTGGGCATCACAGGCGTGTCTGGACACTGGGCCACTGGCATATCTCTGTTTTGACCCTTATTACAGGGATTCTCGAGGGTGCGAAAGCCCGAGGAATCCCACATCAATCACGGAGAATCATATTCCATGGGCATGTATCTAAGTTTTTCCTCAGATTCCCATGTTTAACATAGGATATTCAACAAGTTTAACGTCCAGCGGAGACAGATCAGAGTGACAAGAACACTAACTAGAGTGGATCAGATGGGTGCAACCCCTGGAGGGAACAATGATGTTGGGGCCAACGTATGGTTGACTTCCCGGTCACTATTGTGGGGAATGGGGAATGATATGTCATGATTTCATAGGGATGTCGTGGCCCAAATAAGAATGATGAAGGATGATGGGTGGATGAATGAAGTGGAGGGGGAATGTAATAGGACCATATCAAGGGAGATGGTGAAGTTGGCCTTGAGCCTCGAAGAGACTTCCTACATATCCCTATGGTAGGGAATAAAAGTCCGTGTATTTCATTGATTTTTGTTCATCTTGATAATGGATTACCATTGAAAGAGGATGACAACGTCTTGCCACTGAATTGAGTGAAAACGACTTATCACTGAATGGAGTGACAACTCCTTACCATTGAAAGAGTATGGCAACGACTTACCACTGAATGGAGTGACAAGGGATTACCGCTAAAAGAGGAAGATAGTGTCTTAACACTTAATTTAGTGAGAATAGATTACCGCTAAAAGTGGTTAGAAATGGCTTACCGCTAAAAGGAGTGACAATGGATTAACACTGAAATGAGTGACAATGGCTTACCATTGAAAGAGGCTGACAATGGCTTATCGCTGAATGGAGTGATAATGGCTTGCCATTGAATGGGGAACAAAATGTGGAATACAGTTTAACGTCATGACGGAAGGGGGTTGGAATGACATGATGTGACCAGGTCTCTTGGTTGTTGGGATTGAACCTCACGGAGGCTTCCTAGGTACCCTACCTTGGCATGGATCAATGTCCATGTAGTTTGGGTTGGGCATTTGGGGATCAAACTCTGAAGCGGCCAAAGTTGTTGGTGAACCGACCTGAATGGGGTAGGAGAGACCAATGGGTTGTGGGCATGAACCTCATGGGGGATTCCAACATACCTTACATTGGTATGGATCAAAGACCTCATAGTTCTGGTGGTGTGGGGCTTGGTGCACTAACGTGAAGATGGTCGCGACTGATGGTCGTTGGTGGTCTTGAACCTCAGGTAGGCTTCCTACATACCCTAATATGTTAAAGATCAATGAACTAAATGTTAAGATGTTGTGGGGCTTATACTCTAGGCTTCCCTGGGAAGATGTCATAGTTGGTGCTCACTCTACACCCATGTGAGTCATGCTCAGTGTGAGAAACTATTGGTAGCAGGGACTTGACGATCACGTCGTGAATGGTGCGTCCATAGGAGGTGAAGTGGGGATTACACATAGTTAGTATCCCATAGAGGAAACAAGGGACTATGTGGGGTTAGCAGGCCAGAGAAGAAACAGGGGATTACATGTGGTTAGAAGCCCAGAGAAGTTGGGACTTACTCCAGGACGGAGGCCCGATGGCAACAAAACCCAGCGGGAGAGGGATTTGGCACTAAAGAAAGGAGGGGTCTGTTGTCCATCCCACATGGTCCATGGGACAAAAGAAGAAAGAGGGAGCAGTGATGCGGCCTCCTACATGAAATGATTGGGGCTTACCCCAAGATGTTTTCATGTTCCCTATAGAAAGACGTTGTTCCGATAAAAAGTATCTCATTCCATGCAAGGAATGTTCTCTCTCTCGTGGAGACCAGTGGGCGGGCAGAATGTCCAATATGGGGGCTCCCCATGTGCGAGGCACTGAGCGATGTCACAGTTTAACATCATGTGTGGAGGATGATGGTTCATGGAAGATTAACTTCATTTAGCTCGTATGAGGTGGGATTGCTCCATACCCCTAGGACTTACATACCTGGTACCCTCTGAACCTTGGTGAAGATAGGGAAGAGACAATTCCTTAGATAGGGGTGTTATGGAGTGACCCATTAGGGGGGTCTATGTTAGCGTGGCTATGCGAAGAATAAATAGTTTTTAGCGTGCCTGGGTTCTGCTAAGGTGTGGCAATGGTGAATGGGGCTTTCGCCAGGATGATGCCCGGGTGCCGCTATGGAGCAGTAATGCTGAATGGGGCTTACACAGGGATGATGCCTGTAATGTCTTCCTCATGTCTAGACATGAGGGCATCCCAACACAATGGTGGGTTGAGGAATATGATTTAGGCCTACACCTATGAGAAAGTGCACAAGTAGGTTAACAACAAGGGGTTTTGGAATCAGTCCGAACAAAGGGAGATGAAAAGTGTGAATTACATGCCCAACATTCGGAACAGAATGTGGGTGGCGTGGCGATGGAGGATAAGTGTTGAATGTGTTCGAAACATAGATTCCATATCACGTTATCCTGAAATGGGGACAAAAAATGAGGGTCAACTATAGACCATGTTCAAAACATAGGACCTGAATCAAAGTGTTGTCCAAAGTGTTACGGGGCGTTGGCCCAGGATGGTAGGTGTGTCGATGCAGCATTCGACCAGACCGTTAGGGGGTCCCTTTGGACATGGAAGTGGATGAAGATCCTAATGAAGGACACTCAAAGTGTGATGTGGAGTGATAGAATGTTTGAATGGATTCCAATTCTCTTGAAGTTATGCCATTGTGATCATGGAATAAGGCATCTTATGCCTGGAACATAAGGAATCACTTATTTGGAACTAGAGGCATCCTATTATTGAATGATAGGACGTGCTGCAGTTCATAGTCATGGAAAGAGGACGGTTGACATCTTATGCTTGGAGTATAAGGAATATCTTATCTGGATCAAGAGGCATCCTATATATTTCTCATATGGAATACTATAGTTTATAGTACTTTATAGAGGTCTGTTGGAATCATATGATTGGAACGTGATGCATCTCTTATTTGGGGCAAGAGGCATCCTATGTTTGGAACATAAGGATTGCCATAGTTTAAAGTCATGTATAGAGGACTGTTAGGAATAAGGCTCCTAGAAATGGCTAGTGTTGGGACTTATGCAAGGGAATCCCTTTCTGGTTCAACCTGGCATTAAAGGCAGGTGGGGGGGGGGGTTGGATGTATTACATGTGGAATGATTCGACTCATGGAACTTGTTGAATTGATGTTGATAATCTATACTCATGACAGAGGAAACGATCCAAGAGGAATATGACTTGTCACGGTGTTTCGTGGTGTGTGGAGGAGTATCTAAAATCATGGAATTCCATAGGTGGAACGTGACTGCACATAAGGGCGCAATGGAAAATATCGACATCGCGGCCTGAAAATTTCACAGTGCGACTCTCCATTTTTCAAGGGGGGTTCAGTGACGGTTGTGAAGGGACCGGCCCGAAGGGCCGGGACCGTAGAGCGGTAGTGAGCCCGTGCGGGGGTGCGGGGGCTCACCCCCATGGTTTGGACTGGTCGGTGCGGGCCTAGATATAATTGTGCATAATAGGAGCGACACGTAGGATGGGATGCGTGCAAGGAGGGTTTGCACGCAATAAGGAAGTCTTGCACCCAATAGGGTAGTCGTGCACGCAATAGGGGACGTGGGCATGCAATAGGGGAGTTTTGCACAGAATAGGTAAGGGTTGCACAAAATAGGAGAGATTTTCATGCAAAAAGGGAAATTTGTGCACAATAGGGGAGTGTTGAATGCAATAGGGCAGTGTTGCACGCAATAGGGAAGGGTTGCATCAAATAGGACTAAAGCTGTACTGGTGCATGAATAATTGGGCATAGTGGCACCGTTGCATGAAAAAATCATGTTTTGCACAAAAAACATGGAAGGTTGGCCATTTTACATGAAAAAATGATGTTTTTCGTGCAAGATATGGGGTTTTATGCATGGGTGCGGAAAATTTGGACTTACGTGCATTAGAGCGGTGACCGACCATCGAGGTCTTCCCAAGAAGAAGGGGTGCACTTGTATTTATAGGTGGAAATTTGGGACGTGGTTCACATAAAAATCACTGCACGCAAAGGGTTTTCCTCATGAACCAGTGCACACAAAATTCCGTGCACGAAAGGTGGTGCACGGAAAATTCTGTGTGGGCTAGCAGTTTTCTGCGAAAGGCGGGGCATATAACATTTGGTGTTTTACTAATAACCCAATATTAAATTCTTTATGTGGTACTTTGAAACCCTAATAAAATTATTAATATATAATGGAGTGGGTAGATATGGAATCAAATAAGACATTTATAGCTCTAGAGTGGGTGGTATGTGTTCCTTTAACACCAATAATTATCATAGCCTCTTCAAAAATAGAGATTATATGAGATTTGCATTTTTATATAGTCTTAAGAGGTTTTATACATTGATCATTATCATTATCCTTTGGATTTTGTCCCTTGTTATAATAATTCCAACACTCCTTTCATTTAAAATATTGCAGTGTGGGTTTTTTATTATTTGTTGTTTTCAATCTATTATCATCATTAGCTTACATCATCATATTAACTCAGTATTCAATTGCCCGATGACCTTAATTTCCACTCATGAAACATTTAACAGTTTTGAAAAGATAATTTCCCCCATGATTTCTTCCACATTTTGAGCATAAACGAAATTTAATATTATTCTCCCATTAGTTTTTAAAATTTCCTTTTATTTCAATTTTCCATATCTTCCAAAATCCATGATATTGATGGGTACCTCGAACCTACATCTCCACCTTCATATAATACTGATCAATTTATACATAGCTACTAATGTAACTTATATACAACAACCTTTTGATTCTTGGTTTTAATAATTCTAAGAAACTATCAACCATAATATTAGGTTTGATGATTAGACTAGATGTATACATTGTAAAACTTGATTTTTTATCTTATATGTGCCAACATATTTATCACCGTTCTATTTCAACTCATGGAATTTATTCTCTATTTTCATATGAATAATATGGGAAAATATATATTGAGAAATAATCTCATAAACACATCAAACTCTATATAGTCAATTTATTCTTGTTGATTTTTGATCTCGATAAGAGTCCACTATTTCCTTTCATCACCTTCCAAATGTAAAATAACAATATAAACATATTCATGTTTCAATCACTAGATAAACAAAAATTTATTTTTATTCATACTCAATCATTTCGTTGTGACTAGTAGATTACTGGACCTGCTAAAGAAAAGAGGATTTTCCTTATAAAGTAATCAATATATCATTGTTTTATCCATTTCTCATTTGGAAGATTAGTGTGATTCATATGTCAATAATTTTGTTTGACTACAAAAATGACATTTTTCATTCTATCTATAGAAAAATTCTATTGATTATGATGAAAATAATTTCATTATAAGTCACATTTATCATTAAAATGATTCAATTCGAATATAGCCATTGTCTAAGGTCAAATGAACAGTGTAAGTAACAATATACATTGTGGGAAACCACATAATCATGAAAAATAATTTATAGGATGTCTAAATATTTACACCATCTTTTATGAAAACATAGGTTTAACTTAGATCATTCAGGAAGATCAAAAAACATTAGGATTTCATTATATAATTATTCTTATCCCGAGGATTCTCACAAAATATTTGTCATCCCATTTTTTAACGGTTAACTAAACATTACATTTATACCAACTTTAGTTACCCTTAATTTTCATAAATATATATTAGATATAAGTAGATTAATATTATTAATATAACATAATGATACACAACATAATCGAATATTAATAGTATATTTGGAAGCATGGAAACACAAACAACTGGTTTATAACAGTTCTACATCATCTCCCACTTAGATCTTCATAAATACTAACCTTCTTAGATGTATCATATTTTATTCATAACCTCAAAAGGTAAATATAATAATGGGTGATCTCAGATTCTCATTAAGAGTAAAAAGAGATATATAAATGATCATTTAAGAATAATATGAGAAAACGGGTATTAAAACGAGATCTTAATAATTGAAAAAAATATCCTATGTATCATAGATTATAAAATTTAGTCCGAGAATAACTCTTGTAGTTAATAAGATGTGAATAATAATGGAATCATTAAACGCAAACCATGAAAGAATAATATAGGCATAAGACATGGGATTGAGTCTTACCCATACGCACACTAAATAATTTTCATAACAATCAAGGATTTTTTCCTAGACAATCATAGTGGAATGGGTTCACTCCATCAAACCATTATATTATTCAAGGTTCACACCCAATACTATCATAGACTACATTGTCCCTTTATAAATTAGGTTCAATCCCCATTCCAGTTCTATTTATTTTATAAAATATCAATCTTTAACCAATGAATTCGGGGGGAGATATAGGTCAAACAATTAACATAATTAAAATCATACATATGTGTTCCACATGATCATAAAACTGTCATTATATTTAAATCCTAGAAATAAATTTGATACATAAAAATTTTGTCATAGTATAGCCCTTGTAAAAGAAACATGTCTCTTAAATATTTCATCATTTCATCATAGAATAATCCATGGAAAATAAGAAGGATAGAGAAAAACCATATCATCATAAACATAAATCATCTTGAGAAAGAATAATGATTGTATCATTATATTATATTCCTAATTAAGAATAAGAAACATTGAGGCTTATTTTCATTGATGAATCAAAAGATCATTAAAACAATCTTGAGGAAAATTAACTTTTCATTTTGAAATCACTTCTTTAAAATATAAAATCAAATAAAATATTACGTAAAAATTTTAATATAAAATAAAAATGGTAACATGTAATGGAATATTTAAAACATTTAAATCAAATATTGTGGGAAATTATGGACATACATTATATGTTAAAAACATTCTTTCTTATTCTTTTCAAAAAATTGATAATGTACCATGTTTGGAAACATGCATCTGGATTTCTTGAAAAATGTTTTCTAAAAATTAAAATAATGGTAACAATGAATTTAAATAATCATATGAAAATATTAATAACCACCAGTATAAATATTTTTATAAAACATAGTTATGGAATAAAGTTTTTTTAATCGAAGAGTGAAATGTAGTAGATTTTCAATTAAAACATCATTTTTGTCTCTTGAGTTCATTAGATGTAGAGTAAAAAAGGAAAATATTTAATTTTAATAAATAAATTTATGATAATGAAATTAATTATTTTATTTAAAATTATATCTTTATATTTCATCATAAAAAACATAATCTTTATTAATCTAGATAAAATGATAGTTTGACATAAATCCCCTTACCTCAGTTCTAAATTCCTACATAAGTTTTTGAACATTATATATAAGAAATATAAATTTATAATAAACATTTTTTCGAGATCCACAACCATATATATCAAACCATTAATGATTTGATTTAAACCGTTTACCAGTAGTTTACTAATAATTATTTTTTAATGTCACTATTCTAGGTGATAATAGCATTATTTTACTTATATGTTTTGGTATTGTAGTTTTAGAACTTTTACATTAATCATAGTTCTACAATCTCTATAAAATTAATAATGGTTAAAATTTCAAATATATTCCATATATATATATTTATCATAAATTATAAAAGTTAGGTATATAAAAATGAATTAAATGGTTTATGGAAATAGTAAGTTGTACATACATATGAATGCTATTTTCATTTTTCATTAATTAGAATGTGAAAATGGAAAATATAAATTCATATATCCATGAAGATAATTATATCATATAAATTCAACAAATTCATTCTCATTTCTATTCCAATAATTTATAAGTAAAATTGAATGACATTTTATTAAGGATATAGTAGTTCACACATATGCATGAGTGACGATATCACTTCCTAGAGCATTGGAAGGAAATAAGGTAGATATGATACTATCATAAAAGATGTATATATGTTTCATAAATATCATATATAAATATTAAACCAATAATACTACAAATCCATAAAATATGTTGATGAAAAATGAATTATTATCACTATGTGATGATAGAAAGTCGTACATAGGCACTATGGATTCTTTCACTTCCCATATGATGGGAAAAAGTGTGTTAATGGTATTTTTATGATAATGATAATAATAATATATATATATATTTTGGACACTGAAGTTATTATTTTATGAATAATGTAATATATTTAGTGGAGGTAAAAGACAGTTTTAAAACAGAGTGATCAGTTATAGAGATTGCATCTTCATTGAAACAATTCCTTCAGATCTACAGTAAAGGGCCCTATCATAGTTTTTTGAGAAGATAAAAAACACCAGTACATTTCTATGGAATTATAAAAGATAAATTGGTTTATTTTTGAAAAGATATATGGTCTAATTTGGTTTCATGGAGAGAAAGGAGGTTTCACTTTTTTAATTGAGTGGATGAGAACTCTTAGAATTTAATAAAATATTAAATTAATATAAATTAATTTAATTATTAAAATGCATCCAAATCGATAATATATAATAATAATATTATTATTAGTTGAAATAATCTTATCCAGTAAAATTCACCCCACTTTGGATCAGTATTTTACAAATATCATTTTGATTTATCCCCTCTTTTACCCCTTTGATAGTTACCGTAATATTAAAATTTTCTACCATTCCGGGGTTAATAATGTTATAATAGAATTAAAAACCAAATAAATGAAACATGGATGAATTTTATAGAAATATAAAGTTCATATAACTAATTATAAGTTTTTTATTAAATTTATATCACTTAATAATATTATATTAATCATATAATATATTTAATTTCATTTAAAACATTATTCAATATAGATAACTATAAATACGTCACAAAAAGGGGAAATCATAATATTATGCTTTAAATCCTACATAAAATGTCATACAGAATTATAAAACACATGAGGAATATTAAATAAATCAAATTTTGTCTCTTTTTATTTATTTAAAACCATTAATAATATTTTATTATCAAATGGAGAAATATTATATTGATGCTTCATAAGAAATTAAGATAGTTATATAGTTAATAAAATTAAATTTGAATTTCTATTAGGAAAATTATTTAATTAATATCCAAATATATACATAGATTCATCCATTAATATTTTATTTACTAATGTGGACACATAAGTGATATTTAAAACCTAGATAGTGACATTCTGTAACCTTCTTTGATAAAAATATTATATAGCTCATTTTTGTATAACATTCTCCATTAATGTAAAAAAACATTAGGCTAATGTAATAAAGGTCAAGTTACCATCGTATAATGTCAATTATGATGAAACATTTTGGCATCAAAACATATTTTTAACCTAGATTAACAAGATTTACCATTTATCATTGTGATAAAATTTACAATAGTTACAATTCATATTGACCAAAAAAGCTGTAATTTTCCAAATTTGAACCTCACACCTAAAAATATGAAATTTTTTTATATAACTCAATACATAGAAATTGATGACATTTAATTTAATTTAATTTTCCCAAATGTGACAAAAGGTTCTATTTATAAAAATATATTTTAATCATAAAACTGGATTTCTTATTAACCTTTGGATAATAAATTAAATATGATAAAAGATAAAAAATATTGTTGAACAAAATTAATTAAAATAATTCAAAATTATTGATCAATTTAAATAATTAGGATAAAAATATATTTCCTACATACAAATAATTTTTCATAAAAACATCTCATTTAATTTTTAATTTTTTACATTAATTTATAATCATTTGATAACTAATGAAATAATTTTAGAAATTTGAAAATCGAAATATTTTTCATTTTAGTTCGTCCTATTCATACCCTCAAATCTAATGGATAGGTGATAATAATGTTATAATAGTATATCATGGTTCATCTAAGTGTCATGTTCTATGTAACATAAGCTACCAGATAAATTTTCTTTATATGAAAATTAAATATTTATAAAAATATTTTGTTGTTACATTTGGAGTGTTGTGGATATAAAAAACCACTTTAAGAGGAATATTGGTGTTCACTACTATTCTTTCCAGTGTTGGGTTTACTATGAGATAATGGTCTAGAACATTCCCTTTGATTATATATTTTGATTTGGATATAATGTAGAACCTTTATAGGATTAAAACCCATAAATCCAAACAAATATTCAATATTAGATAATTGAGTATGTTTTTAGTGGATCAATTAAAGTGGACAAGAACAATTATTCCTATTGAAATTAGTTCATCAGCTTTTGTTCTATGGAAATTTAGTGTGAAGAAGTTCTTCTATATTTTAGAATCTCATTCCCCATTATCTAACATTGTTATAAAAATATAGTAAACATTTCCATGTTATCATGATTCATTTTTTATGAAATAAGGGAGAAATTCAATCACTCCATGGTGGCCACATATAGAATGAGTATCATCCCTTCTACCAGTTTCATCGAGATAGGTCGGTGAAATAGATATCATTGGATATTTTTGAAGGATTCCTGAAAGTCTTCATCATTTTATTAAAATATTATCTTCTCCATCGACATCATAAAGGGGTGGTATTTTTAGCCAGATTAGTGATGAAATTCTATAATAAGTTAGGTATCCCTAAATCCTTCTCAACTATTATATGTTCAAAGGAATTAAAATTTCGAGGATCATAGTAAAATTATCAGTGTCAAAATCAATTTCATTGTGGAATACCATGATGTCGATAATTTTAATGACAACATCCAAAAAAATAAACATCAGGGGGTTCATTATCCACAAGTTCTACCACAGTTTGTTGAAAACGGTTTCAAAATAAAAATAATAATCACAACATTGTATGTATTGAACCACTATATTATGGAAGAATCTTTTTTATCCTTTCTAGAATGACCGAATGAAGAAAAGGATTGCTCATTTTCTTGTAGCATCGAGATTTTTCAGACCAATGGTTATGACATGATAGTATAATATCCCTTATCATTCTTTTAAAGTGGTGGATTCCCCATCCTAATGGGAAAAATTGATATGATTATTCACTGAATACTTATCCATGAAGGAAAGATATTATAATTGTATGGTTGTGTATATTAGGAGCTGTAGGATGATGACTAGGAAATCATCCTTTAGGAAGTGTAAGTTAAGTCCCAAAAAATTTATAAGAAAATTGACCTAGCCTTTCATTTTCATAATGGGGAGGATATTTTCAATCCATTCAAGGTACTAAAATTCCCAGATATTTTTTTAAAAAAAATATTATGAAATATTCATGACCTTACCTATGCGGGACATAATCATATTCATGGTCATCTATGTAAAACCATGATGGTGTTACCAAAATCCCAACCAAAGGGTGTCCATGTGAAAATATAGTTGAGGAATCATGATATAATTCCAAGAAAACAAATAATGGTGTTGTTTCAATATGGTGATAAACATCTCATTCTCTTCAGTTGGACATAGGTAATTATCCAATTTGGTTCATTGTTCCTATTTTATATAATGATTTGTTTTTTAGAGAACATTGATCATAGTAGAGAAAACCTCCCTAAATTATAGAGCATAATCCAGGAGTTCATCCTCCACAACATAGCCCAAATAAATAATTTCAGGGATAGAAGATGATGGGTGATTTTTAAATAGAATAGATGTTGTGGGATCATTCTCATCTCTAAATAAGGTAAAGGTATATCCCTTGATTTGATGACTTCTAGTGAAATTATATCAGTAGAAGTATATTAACTATCAAAATCCTATATTTACAGGGCATAAATGATTGTATCCTTTTTCTATTTCAAGTGATTGTGAAGTTTAATTCAAAAACTTACACTAATCCATAGTTCTCATAGTGTTTCTATTACTATGAAAAAGTATTTTTTTTGAATTATCACTTATGATGCCATTCTCCCCAAGTACAACCTCGTATCCTTCTATTCGGATTAGATCAACTAAAAAATCTATTAT
Organism: Viscum album; assembly: GCA_963277665.1. NCBI lineage: Eukaryota > Viridiplantae > Streptophyta > Magnoliopsida > Santalales > Viscaceae > Viscum > Viscum album. The sequence continues at coordinate 250,573,771 of OY728128.1, read as the reverse complement.
TATGTACACATATTCAAGTTCTTCCATTGAACTATTTAGGATTCCAAGAGATGGGTTCTTCTCCTTAATCATATTAGTGGGAAATACATAGACATTTACAAGTATATTCTATGCTCTTTATAGAGTAGTTCCCAGTCTTTGGGAGTAGTAACCAGAGAATTAATTCTTTTTATTATTTTATTTCCTTCCCACATGTAGAAACCTAACATTAAATACTGTGATTCACATGTTTCAATGGATGAATCATCTCTACATAGAACTCCAAGTATTCAATAAAAAGGGTATTTTAGGAATTTATGGTATGCGTACAGTGTTGTAGTGTGGTTATAAAGACAAAGTGCCCATAATATAATGATAAATGCTTTGTGAAATTTCATTACAGTTGAATCTAAGTTAGATTTTTGACCTTCAAAGAAAGATTTAATAATAATTCCTTTGAGGGGATATTGATGCCCTTTTCCATTGTCACGAACCGTCCTCAGGGCCCGTGACGTGACTACCCCAAGCCCGCCATCCATAGGCCAGGGGCTGGCGACTAGAACCAAAGGTGTAAATCCTGATAAAAAGGGAAGGAATTGCCATTATAACAGTGAGCACCACAACAGAGTACACAACTGAAGTAAGCAGTAAGTAAACTGTGTACAAAAGTAAGTACTGAAAGGTAACTGTGCCAGTATACAAACCCAACTGAAAGTACAGTACAACTGAAAGCTAGAACTACTGCATTATAGTAAAACAACAACCACTAAGTTGTCTTCTGGGAATCCCACATGAATGGTGGGTACAAATGGAATCCTCAGCACCTCAAGTCCGTTCGTCTACTCCTTGTACATCCCGCCAAGTAGTCCCCCTCCGGGTACCGTCCAACTCAACAAGTCTCCACCTCGATCAATGTTGTCTGTCGTCTACAACCAACACCACATAGTGCAGTCAAATCCTGTGTAGGGGTGAGTATACGATACTCAGTAGGGATCCTGAGACCCCTGAAGGTATCCAAGAATCCACAAAGGATCAACCATAGAAGAGAGTCACATACATGAAGTATCAACCAACCCCACATAGGTATATTCCCATACATATACTTAAGTTATCAACAATAGTATGACTCCAACTCTCAATCCCAAATACAACACAGTCCACAGAGGAAAGAAGTCAATCACATCGATGATAATGATTGAAAATCAAGATTCAGCTCACACAAGTGTACATGTTTCGTATACCTAGAGAGATGATCATATGTAGTTACTGATTTATCTAATCTATCGGACCTACATAGGATACAAGACCAGCTAAGCTATCAGATCCACATAGGATACACAACCACCTACATTACCGAACCCACATAGGATACATGTACAGAGGTCAAAATTCAAGACCCACACAGGATACAAGAATAGTATTCATCGCTGTCGAACCCACGGGTGAATCTGTTATGGTAGTCGTCGATGTCAAACCCATGGAGGATTCCAGTACAGTAGTCGATGTAGTCGCAGCCAGCTCTAGGGTTCCCGCACAAAGCACACTCAATTCCAGGAGGGTCTACTCCTCGAGCAAAGGGGACGTCCCATCAACTATCATTAAGTCCAGATTTGATGTATCCCAAAGTTCAATCTCGTCAAAAGGAACCGAACGTGACAGACGACGTGTCAATCGGACGCCCGGTCCCTGAGATATTGACTTTTCCGTTCCTGGGGCCCAGTTGGAAATACGCTCATTCCAAACCCGTCCATTTTACAAAGTTGTCCAAAACTCACTTAGAGTATCATAGAAGGTCCACTTCACCGTGACGGTCCGAAATCCGCAGACAGCTCGTCGATCAGACGCGTGGTCTTATAGTTTTTTCACGTTCATGTGATAACGGGCTCGACCCGTTAAGCCCGTTAGGCTGGCGGGTCGGGTCAACCCTGTTTTGGAGGGTCCCACCCGGAAGAGGGTCGGAGCGGCCGGATGAGTTGCACAACTTGGAACGATGGGTGCGGCCTGGCCCTAGGGGGCTCGGCCCGGCCCAGCATGGCGTGGCCCGGCCTGGCAGGGGGTGGCCCGGCTGGCCGCGGCTTGGCCGAGCGGCTCGGCCCACGTGGCTGAGTGGTTCGAGGGGGTGGTAACGGGCCCCTGATTTCCCAAACCGGTGATACCAGCCTCCCAAACGACGTTCCAAATCCAGAAAACCCTCCCGGTGCGAGTATCCCTTACGAGCAGGCTGCGGTCCCTTCAGCATGGTGCCCTCGTGGCACCGCGACTCCTTCATCTCGGCTGGCTGATGAGCTGGATAGATCGCTGCCGAGCAGCCCACGGAGTGTGGTCCACGGTTCTTCGCAACATGACATCCCTTGTGGCACAGCGGTCTCTTCAGTTCAGCCGACTTTTGACGGCAAGTTGTTCATCGGCCAAGGGGCCCACGATTTCGGGCCGTAGTTCTTTGCATGTGGTCGACACACGTCCGCTGCCTTCGCTCGTTACCGCCTCTTCCATCATGCCTCAATCACGAATAAATTCAGGAAAACATCGGAGGGCCATCGGGATGTGTTTGTTGGGCTCACGCCCTCCGAATTAGACGGTAACAACATTCCATGGTTATTCCAAAGAAAAATAAACACAAACAGAATAATTTATTCACTTATAAATTATACGAAACCCCTACCACATAATTGACGTCGCATGTCATCGAGCCGCGAAAGATGAGTGTCGCTGTAGTCGGGAGTCACAGAAGAATGGTGTCATCCCGTCAAGGATGGAGAAAGAGTCGTTGTCATAGGCGACGTAGACTCCATGACTTTGAGGTGCGTTCGAGGAAGATGTTTTCTTTGATGAAGTCCTTCACATTCTTCATCGGGGATATTATTCGTTGAAGAATGGTTTTCTTCGTCAAAGAAGGATAACCTCTCTTCTAAATCTCCAGATCCTTCCCCAAAAGTGAATTTCCAACACAAAGAGAAATAAAAAAGGCTCTTAAATTAATAGAATTTCCATGCAATTCAATTTGATTCAAAATAAGTGTCGAATAATTAATGTAGATATTAATTTTATGGGTTGGCACAATTTATGGGAAGAGGGAGGTGGAGTGGCTCCACCATTAATGAGGAGTTGTCAAAAAATAGTAGGGAATTTATGGGGAGTTGAGGGGAGGTGGAAGGTTTTGGGTTCGTGTGGGCCCCACCTCACAAATATCCTCTCATGAGAGGTTATGTGGGTGTGGGACCCATGAAAAAAAACTTCCCCATGTATGATTTAACTACCCAAGATAAAAATAATTGTTCATAACAATTTTATTTGACTTTTTTATTAAACCCCAAAAATTAACTTTCATCCCTCATAAAACACATCTGCGGTAAAGGCCCCCTTAAGAAAATACCAGCATTGCAAGTTCATTGGTGCTCTCGTATTTTAATTACCAAGAACTGGTTCAAAAGATAGAAAATCCCACATGTACGTCTACTGAACGTACCTGAACAAAACTTTAGAAATTGATTCCGGGAACCCAGGGCCTTGGAATCAAGTGCCGTCAGAAACTGCAGATTCGTAAAATTCCAAAGTATTTATGAAAAAAAATTCCTTGAAATTTCTGGGTCTTTAAATTACTCCCACCTTAGTGATTTACGTCCCTATAAAGCTACAACACACACTATGGGAACAAATGGGGTTACTGAGAATGCATTTGAGCCTCCTAGTCCAAATTTCTCTCCTGGAGGTTCCCGTGTTGCAACTATGGAGAAGTTTGACACAACTCTCCGATAGTCACCTTCCAGACCCAGGAAACTCCGCACCTCTTTCACGCTCCTGGGTGGCTCCCAGGAAATTAATTCCATTGATCTTCACTGGATCCACTGCTACTCTCTCTTTTGAGATGACTTATCCAAGAAAGTGAACCTCTCGATTCCAAAACTGGAACTTTTAGAGCTTACCGTAATGCTGGTGCTCTCGGAGTGTGTCTAGTACAACCCGCAAGAGGTAGGCGTGCTCCTCCTCAGTAGTCGAGTAAATCAGTATGTCATCGATGAATACTATGACAGAGAGGTCAAGGTAAGGCTAGAAGATCTTGTTCATGAGACTCATGAACACTGCTGGAGCGTTTGTCACACCGAAGGGCATATCCAAGAACTCGTAGTGGCCATACTGACACCTAAAGTCCGTCTTCTGCCCATCCTCGTCTCAAAATCTGAGCTGGTGATAGCCTGACCTGAGGTCTATCTTCGAGAACCATCATGCTCTCTTGAGCTGATCGAGGAGGTCGTCAATCCTCAAAAGTGGTTACTTGTTCATTACAATCACCAGATTCAGGCCACTATAGTTGACACATAGTCACAAGCTCCCATCCGCCTTCTTGGCAAACAAAATCATAGAAGACTAGGGTGAAACAGTAGGTCGGATAAATCCCTTTCCCTACAAGTCTTCTAGCTGTACCAGTAGCTCACGAAGCTCAGCGAGAGCCATCCGATATGCTGGAGTAGATATTGATGTTGTCCTGGTGTACAGGTCCATGTAAAAGTATACCTATCTGCGAGGAGGTAGTCCTGGAACATCGTCAGGAAAAACATTCACATACTGATCCACCACAATAAGAATACTCAGACTCCGCACATCAACTGCTCCAAGGATGAGATTAGCCAACTGATGTGTGATTTGTTACCCTCTCCTCTACGTAAGTCCATCCTGCGTTGCAAAGTCTCCCTTCTCACCAGTGAAGGTGAAACTTCTCCCATCCATGTGGACACACCGCACTTTGCGCCTAATAAAGTCGATCTGAGCATGAACTGTAGATAACCAGTCCATACCCAAGATGATGTCGTAAGTACTCGACGCCGCTACAAGAATATCACAGTCGATGCTCTCGCCTCCTAGAGTAAGCTCACACTACTGGCACCAGTGCGTAATCATCGAGTCTACTCACATAGGAGTCTCTAGCCTTAACGATTGAGCCAACGGCTCCGTTGGAATCTCCAAGCTCTGAACATGGGTAGAGGAAATAAAAGAATTACTCGCACATGTGTCTATAAGAACTGCAGAAAGGGTGGAGTAGACATAGATAATACCTTGAATCATCTCAGGTGCTCAGTGGTTGTAGGCATCCACTGCCTGGAGCTATGCCCGCCTCTGTTTTCCAGCTCCCTGTGGTTGGGGTGGACCTCCTGGTGGTGGTGGTGGTAGAGCCTAGAAATTTCATGCACCACCCGCAGCTCGGCTAGCTCTTCTTCCTCGTCTTCCCACTCCCGTCGGACCACCACGATCAAACCTCTACCTCTGCCTGGGAGGTCCCTCTACTCTCTACTGCTCGTCTGCATGGCGGGTCGGGCAGTCACAAGCCATATGGCCCTGCCCGCCGTATGCATAGCATTTCCTGCTCCTTGTATGGCTGGCTCTGTTTCGTGTGCCCCACACAACCGAACCTGTATCTTGAGGTCGCCCACCTAATGGCCTTGTCCGCTTGGACCCCTGTGACATCTGTCTACTTCCGGTTGTAGAAGACTCCGCTATGTGTCGCCCTGTGGTGGGTCTCTCCGCTGGTGACTGATCAGCAAGAAATATCTCTACTAGAAGGGATTTCTACAGCACCCCTACCTGCATCAGGATGATGAGGTGAATCGTCGAAACCCTAATCTCATGCTTCAGTACGTACTCGAAGGTCCAGGCTCTGAAGAATGGGTCTCGTACCATATCCGTGGAGTAGCGTGAGAGGTCAGTAAACCTCGCTGAGTACTGAGCTACTTACATGCTGCCCTGATGTAGATGTAGTAACACCTGAATTCGCACTGCACCAATGGTGGAGGGAAAAAAATCTGAGATGAAGAGACTCTCGATGTCCGTCCAGAGTAAAGATGCCTCGTCATGCACTTTGAGCATCATGCTCCACCATCTGCCTATGCTGCATGCATAAGACTCACAACACGGAACAACATAAGGTTAGCTAGTGTCCCTACCAACCTTAAAACTCTGACAATAGCCTCCATCCAATCCTCAACATCCAGTGGGTCCATCTCTCCACGGTACCTAGGAGGATTTTGTTGTTGGAACTCGTGCAACTCGTTCAAGCGGCATGCAATATCTGCTGCTGGAGATGGTAGTATCGGTGGCTCAGCGTGTAGTGGTACCACTGGTGCCTCTGCTGTGATGGGGCCTTGCACTGAGGCCTCGTCGCTCGGTGGGATACCATCTCGCACGTGACGCGGAACCCTAGCTGGCTGCCTTCGTGGGGCCATCCGGAAATGAAACAAGAGTTCCACGTTCAAACAGTATACCTGGTGAGATGAAACAGCATAATCACAAATAAAACCTTTGAAACAAACATGGAATTAGTATTTACGTGAACTGAGACGTATATCAGAGATCAGGGTACTAGGGTATGGATACGTCAGCCACCGCACCAACACTGGACTACCTGGATTGAAAACCATTCTCAATAATCTTAACACAATTTCTCCACAGAAATAAAGATCAGAGTACAATGTTTTTCAGTATAACCGACTCCTCTAATACCAATTTGTCACAACCCATCCTTGTGGCCCGTTCCATGACTACCCCAAGCCCACCTTCCATAGGCCAGGGGATGGTGACAAGCACCAAAGGCGTAAATCCTGATAGAAAGGGAAGTGATTGTCTTTATGAAAGTGAAAAACACAACAAAGTACACAAATAAAGTAATAACTCTATAAACTGAGTACAAAAAATTTCATGAATGGTAAATGGGACACTATACAAACCCAACTGAAAGTATAGTACAACTGAAAGATAGCACTACTGCAGTATAGTAAAACAACAACCACCGAGTCATCCTTTGGGAATCCCACCTGAAGGGTGGGTACAGATGGCCTCCTCATCACCTCAAGTCTGTCTGTCTGCTATGTGTACATCTCACCAAGTGGTCCACCTATAGGTACTATCCATCTCAACAAGTCTCCACCTTGATCAGTGTTGTTCCTCGTCTACAACCAACACAACGTAGAGCAGGAAGAGCTTGTGTTGGGGTGAGTATACGATACTCAGTAGGGACCACGAGACCCCTGAAGGTCTCTCGGAATCCACAAAGGGTAAACCATAGAGGGGAGATACAAAAATGAAGTAACAACCAACCCCACTTAGGTATAAGCCCATACATATTCCTAAGTTATCAACCACTGTACAACTCCAACTCTCGAGCCCTAAAACTACCCAGTCCACACTAGAAATAAGTAAATCACATTGATGATAATGAATGAAAATCAAGACTCAGCTCACATAGGTATACATATTTCTTATAGTGATAGAGATGATAAAATGTAGTCACTGAATTATCTAAACTATCATACCCACATAGGATACAGGACCAGCTATGTTGTTGGACCCACACAGGATACAAGACCAGCTACTCTGCCCGACCCACATAGGATACAAGTACAGAGGTCAAACTGCCGGAACCACACATGATACAAGAACAGTAGTCATCGCCGTCAAACCCACTGAGGATTAGAGAATGGTATTCATCATTGTCGAACCCAAAGAGGATTCCAGTATAGTTGTTGATGTAGTCGAAGCTATATCTAGGGTTCCCACACACAGCACGCTCGATTCGGAGAGGGTCCGCTACTTGAGCAAATGGGTCGTCACATAAAATATCACAAAGTCCAGATTTGATGTACCCTGATGTTTAGTCTCATCAAAACAATCCCAATGCGACAGATGGCGTGTCAATCAGACGCCCAGTCTGAGAGATATTGAATTTTCCGTTCCAGGGGCCCGGATGGAAATACGCTCGTTCCAAACCCGACCATTTTTCAATGTTTTCCTAAACTCACTTAGAGTATCGCAAAATGACTTCTTCATCGCGAGGGTCCTAAATCAGTAGAGGGCGCGTCGATCGGACGTGTCGTCTTATAGTTATTCAAGTTCAAGTGAAAATGGGCCCGACCCTTAAAGCCCAGTGGGTATGTGGGTCGGGTCAACTCGGTTTTGGCGGGTCCGACCCGGAAGAGGGTCAGACCAGCCCGATGAGTCACGCAGCCCGGTACGAGGGTCGGGGCCCCGCATGACAGGCCGCGGCTCAACCCGCGTGGCCGAGAGGTCCAGGGGGGGGGGGGGGGGCAGCCCTCGCTTTCCCGAACTGGCGGCGCCGAGTGGCACCGCCCTCTCAACAGTCCGTCATTTTTGGCACAAGCGGCCCACATGGGCGGGCCCCGATCCCTTTACTGTGACGCCCTCCTGGCGCTGCAAATCATTCATCCTAGCCAGCTGACGAGCCGGCCCGTTCACCGCCGAGCGGCCGGTGGAGCGCGGGCCGCAGTTCTCCGCAGCGCATCGTCCCTTGTTGTGACGTGGTCTCTTTGGTCTGGCCGACTTTAGCCGGCCGGTTCTTCATCGGCCGAGAGGCCCACGGTTGCGGGCCGCAGTTCTTCACATGTAGCCGGAGCGCGTCTGCTGCCTTCGCTCGTCGCCGCCTCTTCTATCGCGCCTCAATCGCAAATAAATTCAGGAAAACATCATAGGGTCGTTGGGCTGTGTTTATTCGGCCCCGCCCTCTGCATTAGGCAGTAACAATTGGACGAGGTTATTCCAAAGAAAAATAAACAAAAACGGGAAAATCTATTCACTTATAAATTATATGAAACCCCTACCTCGTAATTGACGTCGCAGGTCACAGAGCTGTGGAAGACGACCGTCACGGTAGTCGGGCGTCACGGAAGAACGGTATCGTCCCATCAATGATGGAGGAAGAGTCGTTCTCGTAGGTGAAATAGACTCCTTGACATCGAGGTGCATCCAAGGAAGATGTGTCATTGGAAGAATTCCTTCGCGTTCTTCATCGGGGATGTTCTTCATTGAAGAATGGTGTTCTTCATCGAAGAAGGATCACCTCTCATCAAAATCTCAAAAGCCATCCCCCAGAAGTGATTTTCCAACACAAAAATAAATAAAAGGCTCTCAAATTAACATAATTTCCAGGCAATTAAATTTGATTCAAAAGAGGTGACGAATAATTAATGTAGACATTAATTATATGATTTGGCATAATTGATGGGAAGCAGGATGTGAAGAGGCTCCACCATTAATGAGGAGTTGTAAAAAACAGTTGGGAATTTATGGGGAGTTGTGGGGAGGTGGAGGGGTTCGGCTTCGTGTGGGACCCACCTCACAAATATCCTCTCATGAGAGGTTATGTGGGTGTGGGATTCACCAAATAAACTTCCACATATAGGATTTAACTACCCAAGATAAAATAAAATTGTTTGCAAAAAATTTATTTAACTTTTTTATTAAACCCCAAAAATTAACTTTCAACCTGTATAAAACGCAACTGCGGTAAATGTCCCCTTAAGAGAATAATGGCGCTACAATTTCATCAGTTCCCTCAGATTTCAATTCTGAGGACTGGTTCAAAGAATAGAAAAACCCGCACATACATTTACTGAATGTACCTGGAAAAAACATCAGAAATTGATTTCGGGCAAACCGGGCCTCGGAATCAAGTGCCGTCAGAAACCACAGACTCCTAAAATTCCAAAGTATTTTAGAAAAAAAAATTACTCAATATTTCTGGGTATTTAAATCCATACCCTTGAAATTGTAAATATGAGGGATGAAGGTAATTATCCCCATAACCCAAGTTTCATAGTGTATGAATTAGTGTAAGATTTATCCTAAATCCTTTTTTAATAAAATATTAATGAATATTAAAATTATCAATCTTCTCAAAGATGTAAAAGGGTATTATTTAAAACTGATAGACATCCTCTTAATCCTTCATTATAAATGCGATAACATCATAAAATTATACTATGTAAGTCTCTCTACGTTAAAAATTTCTCATGGAAACATCTATATAAAATTATTAATGGATATAAATATCAATGATAAGTGAATCACAAAGAACAATTGAGATGTTTTTATAATTTAAGATTGAATATTTGACTGGAATAGATGGAAACAATTTCATGATGTTAGAATTATACACTATGTATTGATACTTACCAACATTGGGTTGTTCATTATCCCATGTATTTCAGGTCAAAGACTATGGTGTCGATGATCCTTCCACTGAGTTAGAACTTAAGGGAATATTTTTCATTGATTGTTTATTTTCAGATGGTCTTCTAGTACAACGATGTGTGTTATATAGTTATATATATAGCAATCAATCTTCCAAAAAAATTTGAATTAAATGACCCGTGGAGGATTCATGGGTGTATCCATGATTCTATTGGACTCATTAAAGTAATGTAGCCTGATTTATATTCACATATAGAGTTTTTTAAGGTACATGTATAGAGTGTTGAACTTGTAAGTGTTTGTGTCCACTCCAACATGTTCCACCCCTATAAACTCTTACTTCCCACCGTTAATTATCTTCCAAGTGTTTTGGTTTGGATTCCGGATCATCATTTTTGAATTCGTATTATAATTTTACATTGTTGTGTAGTCCATATGATTAATATTCATTTGAGGAGGGTTCCACTTTTTGTGGCAGTTCACAGAATCTAAATAATTGAGGAAAGAAATACACTAGAATCTAGACTGGTATATGAGTTAGTTAAATCTTCACATCATATGACCTATTCTTCTTCCATTGAATACACTTAGATCAATGGGATGGAGTCGAGGGTCCCAGTTTGGAAGATTCTTTGGGAAATGGGTCCATAATTTTTTTGATTTAGTTTTTAATTAATGTTCTAATTAGTATAGTTGACTTTTTTTAAGACATCCAATTTTTTAAATTTCATTCATGCATGGAAGGGACTTCATTTTAGTCATCTTATTTCTCGGTTTGTGTGTTAGAAACATATTCCATTTGTGACTGGGGTTTTTCCAATATAATTTATATGGAATCAAACATTTTCAGTAGTGTTTCATTAAATAAGATTCAGTCGTGAATGTTTCAATCCAATATCCAGAAGAAAGAGAAATATCTAGGAACATTTTTGAGACTAAATTCAATAGATTTTTTGGCCTCAGAAAGCATGAGGATATTTCTTTTAATGGTGTTGATGATGTATCCCTAAACCCAGCATTTTTATAAAGATTATTTTTTTGTTTCATAAATCATTATTTCACTAGTGTCCTTGGAATTTACATGCATTTTACAGAAAATGGGTTTTCTATTTTTTTAACTTTTTGGTAGGGATCAAGCGATATAGAGCTTTTCTATGTACTCTATTAGTCATCGGTGAAGGTTTGAGAATGAATGTAACACCCCAAGATTTCATAGTGTGTTATTTCTTCAAAATAATTCAATAACTTGCACTACACGCAACACCGAGTTCAATCACACCATGACATACAAAAAAAAGCCATTCAAAAGAGGTTATGAATAGTATTATCTAAATTTTAAACTTTATATAATCCTTATAATTTTAGAATCCATATTATGAGTTTCTTAGATATAATGCAAGAACAAATTCATTTTCAGTATTGCACTTTTATCAACTTTTAACAGTGAACCCTTTTTAAATACAATATTTTAAACCTTTTGACTAAATGGGGACATCAAAAAATGAAACATCCCATGCTTCCACGGTACGCTTTCCTTTGAATAATACAGTAGCGTGTGTTGTACGCAACCTCGAGTTCTAACACACACCACAACTAATTAAACTAGCCGTTGTGAATAGTAATACCTAATTTTTGAAATCATATATATTTTATATTTTAAAATGGAATTCATTTTTGGATTCGGAATATCGAAATTAGCCTAGGGTGAAATTTTGGTACATTTCGGATAACTTTCATATTTTGATGAATAGTGAAAATTTCTAAATTTTAATTAAAAACAACTTTTTTAATCAAAATAATTTATAGTGATAAATTATGAATTTGAGTGGTTTTAAAGTATATTTAGAATATATTTTTACCATATAATATAATGTTGGTCATTGGACATAATTTTACAATTAAACCGAACATAAACAAGTGTCAATCTTTTGGTAGTTATTATCTCTTAAAAACACGCTTTTTGTTTTGACAGCGGGAATTAATTTTAAATTAATTTCTGCCACTTCTGTGTTTTGAATTTAGAAAAATGGATTCCATATTTGGAATCAGGATGTTCAAATTGTGTAAATAGTTAACTTTTATTTTTAGACATTTTGAATAATTACTGCGGTAAATATTTTATTTACCATGGTTAAGGGTAAATCCGGTAAATAAGGGTTAGAAAATAATATTATAATAATACTAAATTACCCTAAAACGTGTCTTAACCCTATTGGTTGATACATGGTCGACCCTGGGCATCTTTGGGTCTATTTTGGGACCCCATGGATCCACTTGTAAGTGATAATGACACATTATATTAATAAAGCTAAAATAAAAATAAAAATGGCATAAGCTTACATCTTTTGGAAGAACAATTATTACATAGGGTTATACATGTTGGATTTTCGATTATAAATATTCATTAGAAATCTAAAAAGATTTCCTACATAATGATATTTTATTTATAATTTTTAGACATTAAATAATTTATTTTATTTATGACACAATGATGATGCGGTAATTACTATAATAGTGAAAAATTAAAATAATTGATATTATAAATACCCAAATAAATATAATATGAAGCTTTTAATGAATTAAACTAATTTTCTAGGATAATATGATATATTAGGATTGATTTAATTGACGTTTTCTAAGTAATCAATCTGTTATGAGTTTCAAAAAAATCAACTATTGAATAGTGTCAAAATTGACATAAAAGAGTTCTTAAAACAAATATTATATTATTAATTGATATTAAATTCCTAAAAATCTAAGGTTCGGCCAAGAGACTTATATTATGATAGGTTAATCATTAATGGACCACTTGGGGGTCTCTTGGATGTATATAGTAAGTTTATTAACCATATTATATAAAAATAGAAAGAGACATTGTAAAAGTGAAACTAATTAACTTAGAGTTAATACTTAAAGATAAGGTTAATATAAGTACCCAAACCTGTCTAAATTCTATTGTATGAGTTGTTTTGGACCTATCCCCACCTCATCCTTTGAATAGTCAACTTTGGAGCCTTTGGAAACCGAATATGAATTTATTATAAATTAATATTTCTAGCTTTTCCAAAGGTGCCCCTCACCCCTCTTATAAAAGGGCACTCCTCCTTCTCTTTTCCTCACACCTCTCAAGCCACTTGGCTCGTCCAAACTCTGCCCAAATAAGCTCCCCACATCCCTCTCCTCCTCCTTGAAGCTTTCCCTTAGGCAGAAAGCATTTCAAGAAGTCCTTTGGTTCCAACCAAAGTGAGTTACCTAGATTAAAGGTAACGATTTCTCTTAAATTATTTTCATTTATTTTGCTTCTCCAACCCCCAAACTCTTTTTATTTCCTTTCTTTTGTAACAACACCAGTATCCTCAATATACTAGGATGTTGTTATAAGAAGGATTCAAACTACACATACACACAACTCCATCTAATGGATGATGAACATAATGTTTCTGTGGATGGCAAACTAACGCCTCACGAAACGATGATTGTTCAAATACATCTTACCGCCTCTCATGGTGGCCATTATGATGACACTGTAATTAAATATGATATTAATTATATATATTTTATATATAAGCTTCTGTAATTCCATTTTATTTCATACCATTATTCGTTTCATGTTGTATATACATACGATAATTTCATTTGAGGAAGTGCGGACTACCGCCCCCTTAAAATGATATGACTCGTTCATACCACACATGGAACGTATAAAGGATGGTGTTAATGAACTTAAGTAACATATATAAAATATTATATTATAATGGAATAGTAATATACCTATGTATCATTTGGATTTGATTCTTTTAAAATGAAAATTAAATGGAAGTAGCGTTCGTGCGTACGTACGGACTACCGTCTCCACGAACGCGATAAGATTCATTCTCCATCAAATCCATTCAAGTATTATTCTCATTTTAGGGTTAAAAATAATGTTAATATCATTCTGATTATGAATAAGATATAATCTATCCATTAAAAACATGTCTTACGTAACCAAACATTTAAGAAGAACGAATCGATTATCACCCGAAACGACGATAATACTAAGATATTATTAATAAAGCAATGTTAAAAGATCATATATGATATCATATTAATGTATATGATTCTTGTATAATTTAATAACAATTATTTCACCATTATACAGGAGGTTAACCTACCCCAACAAAGGAAAAGTACAAGGTAAGGGTTATTTCACAATATCTTCATTATCCGAGGTTGTTTATACGTAATAATCTACTCGAATTTCTTTATTATCCACATCCATGTTTCTTCGAAATGTATTTAAAAACATATTTATTGTTTACAAGAATATGGGTTAAATTCATTTATACCCTTGTTTGACTTTTTGTAAGAGGTTTATAAAGGAATCTTTCCGTCGTTTTCAAAACAAGGTCCTTTTTAACCTTTTCGACAGAATTAAGATAAGAATGTTTTTTTTACTTATACGGCGGGTGCGGTTATTTTCCGCCGTTATAAAATCGTCAAAGCTTTCCTTAAAAGCTTACAAGAATATTTTCAAGAAAATGTTTTATTTTATATGGCTCTTAAATGATTTCAAAAATAGAAAGAGATATTTCTCTAAAAAGTGTTTTGATTTCATCTATGTCAACATCCTTTAATGGATTTTACGCTTATTTGAAGTTGATTTATTATAATACAAAACTTCTATATTGTATTGAAGGTTTTGTGATATGTTTGACTGTGGATGTGCTATTTTATACCATTCATAGTTTATGGTGAAACTATTGACATTTCGTATGCTAGTTTTAATCCGAATGTTTATGTCATATTTCAAACTTTTCTTCAGATGAATGTGCTAAACAAGTATGTTCCGGGTTGGGGACCGGTAAAAGTAAGCCCTCCAGGTTGGGGACTGGTAAAAGTAAGCCCTCCAGGTTGGGGACTGGTTAAAGTAAGCCCTCCAGGTTAGGTACTGGTAAAAGTATGCCCTCCGGGTTGGTGTCCGGTTATTAGAGGCACTCCGGGTTGGTGTCTGGTTATTAGAGGCACTCCGGGTTGGTGTCCGGTTATTAGAGGCACTCCGGGTTGGGTTCCGGTTAGAAGTAACCCCTAGGTCTTGGGATGAGGCCTAGACAAAGAAATTAACGTTTAGCATTATGCATTCCAACATTATGAAAGTGGTTATTGATTTTTGAATGTGATTATTCGATTAGTAGAACATCCATGTGAATACGTAAATGGCATTATTTCATTTTATTTATGCCATACCATGTTGAAAGTTCATGTTTAAAAGGCTTTTGTTTTAGTTATACATTGCCTTAAATGTTTATTCTTATTTATGAATGTTTCCGCTATATTGTTATCCTTACTGGGCATTTGAGCTCACCCCTTTTCTATGTTTTATTTTTCCCAGGAAGTGAAGATGTAAGTTATGAATGACCTGCAGGGATATTATGAGGGGATTATAGTGTGGACTGTGGAAACATTATGTTGTTGTAGTAGTTTTTCATTTTATTATGTAATGTAAAACTTATGAATATATCTAGTGTTTCCAAGGCTACTAAACCAATCGGTCTTTCGAGATTTGATCTTTTTTGTGATCATGCCAATGTTACGAAGTAATGCACCGACTCTGGGTAGCTGGGGTCGGGGCGTTACAGTTGGTATCAGAGGAAGTTTAGTACAAACCTTGGAAGCTAGATTTAGATAAACTCTGATTAGAGCACGTAGACCTAAGATGAACATTGAGGATTAGTATATAAGAACTTCCTAGAATTTTGGTATTGTAGAGATTTTGTGAGTTTTCCGAGCAATACATCCCTGTCTGGATACGAGCAGGTAGAGGCGGCTCTGGCACAGATGTACCTAGGGGTAAAACCCGAAAACACCGCTTTGAGCTAGACTCGAACGGGAACTGGTGCACGACAACGGGCCTTGCTGCACTCTTGGTTACGACACTCCCGGGGGATATGCTTAGGATAACTCTCATTTTCTTTAAAATCATTATGAAGGGTTTATGAGTATATCCTTCCTCAAAGAAAACATTTTTATGATTATGGATTATATCCATAAATAGTTAAATTTATGTTAAGTGTTTTATAAGTATGGGATTATGTATTTTGATTCATAAACTGATCTAGTTTATGCCATTGTTTAGAAATGGCGCCCTGTAGAAGGAATGAGAACTCCAGAAATACACATGATTCAAAGAGAAGGAAGGATCATACCTTTCATGGTCTTAAGCTAGAATTTATAAGAGAAATAGTCTCCCATGTATTATCATCATATGAAGAAATAATATCATGTGTTGATAAGATAAGTAAAGAGTTTACTGAGTCCTATGGCTTTGAAGGGAATCAAGAGAAGAAAAGGATGGAAGAGAGAAAGATGGATAAAGGGAAAAGGGAAAAGAAGAATTTTCCCATATGTGGTAACTGTGGAAAGAAACACCCTGGAACATGCCTGAAAGGAATGGGAGTTTGTTATAAGTGTGGAGGAAAAGGGCACAAAGTACGTGACTGCAAGGGTAAGAAAATGGTTTTAAATGTACAATGCTTCATTTGCAAGGAGTTTGGACACTACGCGAACCTATGTCCCAGTCATCAGACTATGCCGCAAATGATGCTATTGGATAATAATCAAGTTATGATACTACCACAGATGAAGAGGAATGATTATAGTTCTTATGTTGATTATGTCAATTGAGTGTTGTATCAACAATGTACTTGTTACAATAATCATGGAGTATATAAGGATTGTACTACAGTACTATTTCATTAAGGACTTGAGATAGTTTGGAACAAAGAAAAGTGACTCAATAGAAGGATAAATTTTTGGAAAATATATGGTTGAGAGAATGATAAATCATAATATAGTTCTGATACTGAGGTAGTGATTTTGGAATAATATGTGATTGTTTTGGAAAAATTATATTGGATATTCTTGACTACCTTGGAACTGATTAATGATTTGTATATTCCATCATTGTTGGGGTTTAAAACATTTTTGGATTAATGAAGTATATCCAGCTTTCTATATGGAATAAGGGAGCATGAATGTAATCAATAAGGAATATGGTAATTCAGGATGTTTCGGTGTATTAAAAGAATACATGATGAAGGTATTCATATGCTATTACGGGGTAAAAAGGTTCTACATTATGTTTACCTTACTTATAAATGTTGGACTGTGAGTTTGGATAGAAGTATTTTGGATAGTTCTAGTTTGGATTATTTTGGATAGCCATAAAAGGACAACCCGGAGGTCGGGCGGCAACCCATCGCGTCCGGCAAGGCTGCGAGACTTGAACCCGCAACCGAAGGGAGACAAGGGTGTATCACCTACCACTGTCCCACGAGATGTCCGAATTAAATAATGTAGTTTTTTTTTCTGGTAGATGAATTATAAATTCATTTATTTTGGAACCCTGTACGAATAGTATAAATAGAAAAAAAAATTACGTTCTATTATCTTTTAGAGTGAAAGATGAGTTTGTGGTAGAAATTTATTAATGGGTAAAATTCTAATTATAAAGTAAGTATATCTCCTTATTATCTTAGCCAATCTCATAAATAAATTCCTCAACGTTAATAATAGAAACTTAGAACAAAAATGTTGTCCTAGATGGTACCTTAAATCATCACAAATTTATGGCTTTGGGATTGTTGGCCTTTTCATAGCCATGTTCTCTACCACTCTCCATCAGATAATTGATGGTTAGATTTTTCTTCCATATCCATATTTTCCTACATGGAACCCTAGTATGTGTTATTTTCGGTAATCTTCATACTTTCGACTCTTTATTTTAAATAGAGGCCTCAATAATTCATTTTTCGATGTGGGATTTCAACTAGGATATTTTGAAACGTCAAAAATGTGTTATCCTAATACCCTATGTTTTGTTGAACCGATGGTATTTCAAATCATCATAGATTGATGAATTTAAGGACCTCAATTTTATACTTGTTTGTGATTGATGACCTCAATCACTACCTATAAATATTTACGTTTTTCCTCCAATTATATGTCTCTAAATGCCACCAATGTTCTCCTAATCGAGATCATAATTTGGTGGTGACCCTTTAATTTCTCTTTTCCTCATATTAAGACTAAATTTTAGTAACCCAATTTCCGATGTGGGTTTTCCCACAAATATATTTTCTATTTTCAACCTTTTATTTTCGAAGAAAAATTTAAAATTGCGAGGACGCAATTTATTGAAGGAGGGGAGAATGTAACACCCCAAGATTTCATAGTGTGTTATTTCTTCAAAATAATTCAATAACTTGCACTACACGCAACACCGAGTTCAATCACACCATGACTTACAAAAAAAAAGCCATTCAAAAGAGGTTATGAATAGTATTATCTAAATTTTAAACATTATATAATCCTTATAATTTTAGAATCCATATTATGAGTTTCTTAGATATAATGCAAGAACAAATTCATTTTCAGTATTGCACTTTTATCAACTTTTAACAGTGAACCCTTTTTAAATACAATATTTTAAACCTTTTGACTAAATGGGGACATCAAAAAATGAAACATCCCAAGCTTCCACGGTACGCTTTCCTTTGAATAATACAGTAGCGTGTGTTGTACGCAACCTCGAGTTCTAACACACACCACAACTAATTAAACTAGCCGTTGTGAATAGTAATACCTAATTTTTGAAATCATATATATTTTATATTTTAAAATGGAATTTATTTTTGGATTCGGAATATCGAAATTAGCCTAGGGTGAAATTTTGGTACATTTCGGATAACTTTCATATTTTGATGAATAGTGAAAATTTCTAAATTTTAATTAAAAACAACTTTTTTAATCAAAATAATTTATAGTGATAAATTATGAATTTGAGTGGTTTTAAAGTATATTTAGAATATATTTTTACCATTTAATATAATGTTGGTCATTGGACATAATTTTACAATTAAACCGAACATAAACAACTGTCAATCTTTTGGTAGTTATTATCTCTTAAAAACACGCTTTTTGTTTTGACAGCGGGAATTAATTTTAAATTAATTTCTGCCACTTCTGTGTTTTGAATTTAGAAAAATGGATTCCATATTTGGAATCAGGATGTTCAAATTGTGTAAATAGGTAACTTTTATTTTTAGACATTTTGAATAATTACTGCGGTAAATATTTTATTTACCATGGTTAAGGGTAAATCCGGTAAATAAGGGTTAAAAAATAATATTATAATAATACTAAATTACCCTAAAACGTGTCTTAACCCTATTGGTTGATACATGGTCGACCATGGGCATCTTTGGGTCTATTTTGGGACCCCATGGATCCACTTGTAAGTGATAATGACACATTATATTAATAAAGCTAAAATAAAAATAAAAATGGCATAAGCTTACATCTTTTAGAAGAACAATTTTTACATAGCGTTATACATGTTGGATTTTCGATTATAAATATTCATTAGAAATATAAAAAGATTTCCTACATAATGATATTTTATTTATAATTTTTAGACATTAAATAATTTATTTTATTTATGACACAATGATGATGCAGTAATTACTATAATAGTGAAAAATTAAAATAATTGATATTATAAATACCCAAATAAATATAATATGAAACTTTTAATGAATTAAACTAATTTTCTAGGATAATATGATATATTAGGATTGATTTAATTGACTTTTTGTAAGTAATCAATCTGTTATGAGTTTCACAAAAATCAACTATTGAATAGTGTCAAAATTGTCATAAAAGAGTTCTTAAAACAAATATTATATTATTAATTGATATTAAATTCCTAAAAATCCAAGGTTCGGACAAGAGACTTATATTATGATAGGTTAGTCATTAATGGACCACTTGGGGGTCTCTTGGATGTATATAGTAAGTTTATTAACCATATTATATAAAAATACAAAGAGACATTGTAAAAGTGAAACTAATTAACTTAGAGTTAATACTTAAAGATAAGGTTAATATAAGTACCCAAACCTGTCTAAATTCTATTGGATGAGTTGTTTTCGACCTATCCCCACCTCATCCTTTGAATAGTCAACTTTGGAGCCTTTGGAAACCGAATATGAATTTATTATAAATTAATATTTCTAGCTTTTCCAAAGGTGCCCCTCACCCCTCTTATAAAAGGGCACTCCTCCTTCTCTTTTCCTCACACCTCTCAAGCCACTTGGCTCGTCCAAACTCTGCCTAAATAAGCTCCCCACATCCCTCTACTCCTCCTTGAAGCTTTCCCTTAGGCAGAAAGCATTTCAAGAAGTCCTTTGGTTCCAACCAAAGTGAGTTACATAGATTAAAGGTAACGATTTCTCTTAAATTAATTTCATTTATTTTGCTTCTCCAACCCCCAAACTCTTTTTGTTTCCTTTCTTTTGTAACAACACCAGTATCCTCAATATACTAGGATGTTGTTATAAGAAGGATTCAAACTACACATACACACAACTCCATCTAATGGATGATGAACATAATGTTTCTGTGGATGGCAAACTAACGCCTCACGAAACGAAGATTGTTCAAATACATCTTACCGCCTCTCATGGTGGCCATTATGATGGCACTGTAATTAAATATGATATTAATTATATATATTTTATATATAAGCTTCTGTAATTCCATTTTATTTCATACCATTATTCGTTTCATGTTGTATATACATACGATAATTTCATTTGAGGAAGTGCGGACTACCGCCCCCTTAAAATGATATGACTCGTACATACCACACATGGAACGTATAAAGGATGGTGTTAATGAACTTAAGTAACATATATAAAATATTATATTATACTGGAATAGTAATATACCTATGTATCATTTGGATTTGATTATTTTAAAATGAAAATTAAATGGAAGTAGCGTTCGTGCGTACGTACGGACTACCGTCTCCACGAACGCGATAAGATTCATTCTCCATCATATCCATTCAAGTATTATTCTCATTTTAGGGTTAAAAATAATGTTAATATCATTCTGATTATGAATAAGATATTATCTATCCATTACAAACATGTCTTACGTAACCAAACATTTAAGAAGAACGAATCGATTATCACCCGAAACGACGATAATACTAAGATATTATTAATAAAGCAATGTTAAAAGATCATATATGATATCATATTAATGTATATGATTATTGTATAATTTAATAACAATTATTTCACCATTATACAGGAGGTTAACCTACCCCAACAAAGGAAAAGTACAAGGTAAGGGTTATTTCACAATCTCTTCATTATCCGAGGTTGTTTATACGTAATAATCTACTGGAATTTCTTTATCATCCACATCCATGTTTCTTCGAAATGTATTTAAAAACATATTTATTATTTACAAGAATATGGGTTAAATTCATTTATACCCTTGTTTGACTTTTTTTAAGAGGTTTATAAAGTAATCTTTCCGTCGTTTTCAAAACAAGGTCCTTTTTAACCTTTTCGACAGAATTAAGATAAGAATGTTTTTTAACTTATACGGCGGGTGCGGTTATTTTCCGCCGTTATAAAATCGTCAAAGCTTTCCTTACAAGCTTACAAGAATATTTTCAAGAAAATGTTTTATTTTATATGGCTCTTAAATGATTTCAAAAATAGAAAGAGATAATTCTCTAAAAAGTGTTTTGATTTCATCTATGTCAACATCCTTTAATGGATTTTACGCTTATTTGAAGTTGATTTATTATAATACAATACTTCTATATTGTATTGAAGGTTTTGTGATATGTTTGACTGTGGATGTGCTATTTTATACCATTCATAGTTTATGGTGAAACTATTGACATTTCGTATGCTAGTTTTAATCCGAATGTTTATGTCATATTTCAAACTTTTTTTCAGATGAATGTGCTAAACAAGTATGTTTCGGGTTGGGGACCGGTAAAAGTAAGCCCTCCAGGTTGGGGACTGGTAAAAGTAAGCCCTCGAGGTTGGGGACTGGTTAAAGTAAGCCCTCCAGGTTAGGGACGGGTAAAAGTATGCCCTCCGGGTTGGTGTCCGGTTATTAGAGGCACTCCGGGTTGGTGTCCGGTTATTAGAGGCACTCCGGGTTGGTGTCCGGTTATTAGAGGCACTCCGGGTTGGGTTCCGGTTAGAAGTAACCCCTAGGTCTTGGGATGAGGCCTAGACAAAGAAATTAACGTTTAGCATTATGCATTCCAACATTATGAAAGTGGTTATTGATTTTTGCATGTGATTATTCGATTAGTAGAACATCCATGTGAATAAGTAAATGGCATTATTTCATTTTATTTATGCCATACCATGTTGAAAGATCATGTTTAAAAGGCTTTTGTTTTAGTTATACATTGCCTTAAATGTTTATTCTTATTTATGAAAGTTTCCGCTATATTGTTATCCTTACTGGGCATTTGAGCTCACCCCTTTTCTATGTTTTATTTTTCCCAGGAAGTGAAGATGTAAGTTATGAATGACCTGCAGGGATATTATGAGGGGATTATAGTGTGGACTGTGGAAACATTATGTTGTTGTAGTAGTTTTTCATTTTATAATGTAATGTAAAACTTATGAATATATCTAGTGTTTCCAAGGCTACTAAACCAATCGGTCTTTCGAGATTTGATCTTTCTTGTGATCATGTCAATGTTACGAAGTAATGCACCGACTCTGGGTAGCTGGGGTCGGGGCGTTACAATGAATGCTAAATTTTATGGCTTTCCAGAATTTCTTATTTGAGAAAAGAGTGTACATTGATATTTTTCCTTTTTTCTCTAAATAACATTCTCTAGAAGTTATGTTGTCTATGTAAGATCACAAAAACATAATGGGTAATTTCATAGGATTAACTGTATCTATAGATAATAATAAAGGTTCTCCATGAAACATTTTTTATATACTTTTATGTCATATTTACATTGAGTGAGAATATCATAGATTGTGATATTCTAATGAAGTCTAAGACCCAATAATTTTCACATTTATTATAGTTTAAAAGGTCAATTAACATCATCATTTGTAATGTTGATATGATTTGGTAAAGTAATTGGTATTTAATTTATTATAAGTTGTTGTTGGATCCATTTGGAAAACTGCAATACTATTTTAAGGATGGTCCATCACGAGTCGGTAATAAGAATATATGAATTTTTTCTGCTTTTTGATCAACTATTCCTATCATGCTTCCACACAAGGGTGAAAAATGGGTAGGTTTTATCATGGATATCCTAAGACATTGATGTATGGAAATATAGGGTTTATGATATTTTTGAGAAGAGGTTTTGTTTCCAACCATTTGAGGAATGGTTTCCTTTTAGGATATAATGGGGAATGATTCCATTTTATGGAATCCATTCAGTTGGTGAGAGAAATAATGGATATGATGAGATATCACTACTGGAAAATGATCATATACCCACGGTTCAAAACTGTGGGTATAGAGCCCAAAACTGTGGGTATATGTTATAACCACGGTTTGGGGAACTGTGGTCATTGGTGGTGTTGGTATTGGTCCATGACCTATACCCACGATTTGAAAAACCCATGGGTATAGGTTTTTCTGCCAATTCATAACTCTATACCCACTGTTTGGAAACTGTGGGTATAACATATTTTACAAAATAGCGGCCCGTGGGATTCGATCTCGTGACCACTTCTCCGTTCACAAGAGGCCTTACCACTAACCCATCATCACATATATGAGTTTATATATATATATATATTTAGTAAATAAATATATTTAAACTGTGGGTATAGTGTAATAAACCATGGGAATATATCTCCCATGAATTTTTTTTACCTGTGGAAAAAATAAATTTCTCACGCACACGCGGGAAACCTATACCCACGGTTTTTGAAAACCATAGGTATAAGTTTTTTTATCTGATTACTATACCCATGGTTTTGGAAGACAATGTGGGTATAGGTCACCCTATCCCCATGGTTTGGGGAATACCGTGGGTATATGCATTTTTGATACCCTATAGCCACGGTTTGGAGAAAACCGTGGTTATTGGGTCGCCTATGCCCACGGTATGGGGAAACTGTGGGCATAGGCTATCAAAAAATGCAGATACCTAGGGTTTTCCTAAAACCATGGGGATAAAGTGACCTATACCCATGGTTTTCCCCACAACCGTGGGTATAGGTCCATTTTCTAGTAGTGAATTTTGGAAATGATTTTTGAACTAAGATATGGTCATTGGAAAAAATTGGCTCTCTGTTTTGTTACCCCACTTATATTTATTTTTCATTCCCATCTTGAGTTATTCCAAGTGTAATTTCATAAATTGTTTAATGTTTTCATATAAACGGTGGAAAATTATGGTCTTATTCGACAACATGGATTAGTTAAATCAATTATATATATATAACAATCTTGGTAATCAAACCATTCTATCATGGCCTAAGTAACCCCTTCCTTGTGAATGTAAGGAGAAAAATTTTCCCTATTCTTAAATATTATACTCAATGAGAATATTTCCCCTAATTAACTTCATATGCAGTCTTCTAAGATTGTATATCTCAGCCTTATACCACACCACCTTTTTATTTTTTATAGATAACATGAATCACTTTGGATAAAATATTTTATATATAAACTCCATTCCATTTATTTTTATTCTTACAGTATTGAGGATACAAAAAATAATTATTTTAATGCCACCATGATCTAGAAAAGCCACTAATTTTAGTTATCCACACATATATCATGTGTTTTGGTATATTAGGATACTATTTATTCCTCACATTCCTCGAATTCAATATTTATATCTTCATCGTCTACTCGTTTAGTACTGATTTTTTTCACTACAATGAATTGTGTAGTGGTAATCATCTCATCATAATTAATAGAACATAGTGAATATACATCCCTAGTACCCTATTCTAAGGGTTTATGAAAGAATTCATTTAGGTTCTTTGTCCTTGTAGACCAATTTTTCTTGTGAACATTGTGGGGTTCATCCTTGTCCTTTAAAAAACCCATTAAATATATATGTTTATGATTTTCCCATGAGTTTCTCCAAACATCCTTACTATGTTTTCCCCAAATGATAGTGGTGTGTCTTGTAGCAATAAGAATAGTGGGGGTGCAAAGTATCACTTGTCAAAACCTAGAAATGAAAAGACCAAAATTTATGAATGATGGGGTATACATTCCCCAATTGGTTAGGTATGGATCTAGCTTTTTTCTTCTACAATCATGTCTTAAACCCATTTGGTATTTTTTGACCAAAAGGGTGGTTGTGGTGGTAAAAATTCCCCCAACACTATTGGGTGGGGGTTATAATGAATGGATTACATATGGGTTTTCAATGTACTCTCTCTGATTTAGAATGTTTTTAATAAAGTATGATAAAGGTGAAATTATTAATCAAAATGTAATCTTATCTCCATTAGAGGTTTTTATATTGTCGATGAAATCACCATTATCTACGTGGATGTTTTCGAAAACATATTTGAAATTATTTATATGAAACTATCAATGGATTTTCCTATTTTATTACAATGCTTTTGTGACATAGATATAGAAATATTTTGTAAGAGAGTAGAATTAAAATATAAAAATTTACAGCATAATGCCTCCCTAATTGAAATAACATTACAGGATGCAGTATTTTTTAGACTCTTCTATCATGTTAATGTAGAAAAATATATTGACCCATTCTATCCCCATCCTCGAATACGTATGTCAGATGGGGAATTGGTGATTAACTATTTAAAAAACCTCAAATTTTGGGGAATATCTTACCAAATGACCATATGGTGATTATTTTTCATTCTAGGATGTTGAGAAACAAATGTAGTTTATCTAAAATATGATCTTATTCATGGATTAGAGATAGTCATCACACTCCAAATATGATTGGATCTTTCCTTTTTATAATATAAAGAGTCACCAATATATTTTTTTCATAATAAAGTCATAAAATACTCTTTAAATATATCTGGGATTCTATTCCAGGTAGTGGAAATATAAAAAACCAGATCAAAAGGTTTTACTCAGCCAATTATTTCAACATGTCCTTGTTCTCCCCATTGTCGTTTGGGGAAACCGTACACATGATCTACCAACCATAGTTTTTTTTTCAATTTTTCATCAACGTAGGGAGTATTTCCTTTAATATCAGTTTAGTTAACACAATATTTGTTAAAGGTGATGGAGATGATAAAATTTTCTGTTTGTCTAAATCAAATTTTGATGGTCGATTAACATGACAGGTGGGTTTCAAGTCATTGGATGTAGATTTCCACTATCCTTCGATCACCTCTCATTTTGATAGCATCATCATTGAATGTTCAAAAATGGGTTGAACATCTTGTCATGTGATTTTTTGAGGCCATTTAGAACCCTGGATTTATGTAAAATTGAGTGTATCATCAAGGAAAAATTCACTTACAATTTTTGATGTACTATCTAAAAACATTTAATAATCCATAGATGGATATTATTGGTACTCAAGAATGTTAGATCTGATAAATTCGGTAGTGTGTGAATTCTATGAGAGAATTTCTAAATATTTTAGACGTTATTGTAGATTGTATTATTGGTGAAGATAGGTTACCACCATATATAAGAGTTTTGTTAGAAGAATATTTTTCCATTTGTGGAGTCAGAAAATTAGTTACTTTATGTAGGGAAGAAATAGGGACTTGTACTTTATATTACACTAGAATATGTTAATGGATACCTTCAGACTGGGTGGGAATATGTGACAACCCATAAGTAGTTATTGATATGAATTATATGTCTTCTTCACGATAAATATTTGTGGGATTATATCATTGATTTTGTACCACCAACAAGATAAATAAACATGTTGTAGAGAAGGATGTGGTAATTTTAACAGTCTCCTTTGTTTTTGTTAGAATACAATCAGTGTCCTTTTGAATAGGAGTGAAGATATAGTCCAGATGTAAATAAATTATTAGGATATGGGTATTATATTCTCTAACATTAATGGATGCGATGATGTGGCCTTTCTCTTGGGTGATTTCCAGAAATTTCCAATTACCAACTTTCTCTCTCATCATCATGACAAGGTGACATTTTTAATGAATCTCAGTAGAGATATAGACCTTTCCATAAATTTATACTATGATTTTTTTATATTATTTAATAGTGGAATTAATATAAATTCATATTATATAGGGATAGTGGGGATGTGTTCCCACTCTAGTCCTCTGTCCAACATTTGAATCAATCATCATTTATTATATATTGAGGAGGAATATGAACTAGCCCTATGGAAATTATATAGGTGTGATGGAATACTCATAATATTGTTTTAAGAGGACATGTTTAGGATTTTTTGGCATGGGTAGAGATTTTGTAATTTTTTTCCATATATTTTTTCTAATGTATTTGATCACATTGAATTAGAATTTTCTATTATCCTAGTGTGTTCAGGTCATCTATCCTCAACGATCGAGCATCAATGGTTCCCAAAACTATGTAGTTTGGATTAAAAACTCATGGTATCCCACCTTAGTGACATTATAAATAACATGGCCTCCATTATGTTTACGATGGTGGGGGTGATAGGTAATATCCCTCTCAGGTGGTACTCTCTTAATAGAGAGGTAATGCTTGACCCCTTCATTGGAATCCTTGAGATATGGGAGGTACTAATTATTGAAATCCACATAGAGACACATAAAATTATTAAACGATTTGAGGGTTTCACTAGCTTACCCATAATGTTAATTTGGGGTGGATGGATTCAAGGATTTAGTGACTAATGGTTCTCACATTAAGCCACTTCGGATAGAACTGTTCCATGTTGAAAATATTCAGAAACATATTCTACACTTTTTGTTAAAGGCATTAGACGGGAGACATCACCCTTATAGAAAATGGGTTTCTGGATTTTTTGTCCTTTTAATCAATAGAGTTTCTTCTACTAGAATAATCTATCATATTGTACAGTATGAATCTCATTAGAAAAGTAATTGTGACTTAAGAACACCAAAAACAGGAACACAAATTTTGGAATCCTCAAAATTAACAAAATGTTTAACTAATCCATTTCATAGTTAAAGAAAATCATGTTAATTACATCATTTTTTATTTTGAAAATATGAAACAAATTTTTTAGAAGTTTGGTTGTTAAAGGATAATAAAAGGTAAAAGATTATCTTTGTATTTACAATTTTTTTCAATAGGTGCCTTATGGGATTTATTCACTGAACTTGAAACTCTCAAAAGATTTAGTATTCATGAAAATAAATATTAAAGGAGAAGTAATTTATAAAGGTATGTATTCATTGGGATTTATTACACAAGAATCATTAAAACAAATGTTAGTCAAGAGGATTGTAAGTCTAGATCATTAGTACATTTGGTGGGTGAATTATTTCATACTTTTGGACTCACTTATAGCTTTAATAGGTTTTCATGAATCCTTCCCAAATCATAGGAGGAGACTAATTACCCATATGACAATGTTTTACTAAAGTCTTGAACCAATTTTAAAATCTATATGTATTAATGATTCCCCATCTAGAATTAATTTACTTGTGATGTTTATGTTAGGGTGTTATAGTTTTAAGATAACACAATTGGTCAATATTGAGTTATCTATATCTTAGAATTCATTAAACTTTAATCATTTTTTGGATCATTCAAATGAATATTAAGTTATCTGTATCATTATGAATGGAATAAGTTTCCACATAGTTCGTTTTTAATTAATTGGACATTTCATAACTATTATGTTCATCTGATAAGGTAAAATCCATGATGTTTAACTTCATGCGGTAAGGATGATTAGGAGAATATTTCCTGTGATAGTTTGTTTGGTCATTATATATTACTAGCCATTTCTTGTATAAATTAATGTGAATATGGACCAATGGTGTGAGGTTAGTTTTAATAGGAATATATCCATGTGAGGCGTTGGGTTTATTCAACTAGACAAATATGGACCACTGAATAAAACAATTTTTTTCATTAGGAATATGGAATAATAGTGGATTTATAGTAATACATGGAAGAAATATTGACTTTTAAAATAGGTTTGATTTTATCTAGGATAATGTCCATTAATGATAAATCCCATGAGAAACTGCCCTTGTTAAAGGGACATCCAATTTCATGGGTAATATATCCCGACACAAAAGGACGTAAGTTGATTTCCAAAGAATATTTGCCTATGACGATGAGTATAGATAGTTCATGGTGTTGGGTTTGAACCGATAGTATGTTCTCTATGTATCATTCTTGAAATGAGTTCATGATGACACTATTTGATGTGAACTGTTTAAGATCATATTACAAGACCAAACATTGTATTTTAATATCGTACTATGAAGATATTGTCTAATAAGATTAATAATCTATTTTGAGGATTTCTATACCATGGATGTTATGACAACATAGGATTGAGGTAATATTATACATTATAAATTCCAATATATAGATCGCTATCAAATAATCAGGGTGAAATCATTAATGATTGCATGATTGGATTGAGTCATATACCTAGGGAGGAGGCCTAAGATAGAGTAATTTTTACTATACTAATGGTATGACCAACACCAATCTCAAATCCATTTTCATTCATGTTTAGTGTGAGAGAAATAGATATAATATAATATCAGTCTTATTTAATAAGAGTGAACCATTAGATAAAAATGGGTATTATATAATGAGGATTCCAAAATATTCCTAACCCAATTGGTGAATTAGTAGAAGGAATATAGAATTGGGGACTATACCTAGTAGGGTGTCTATTGGGGGGATGGTTCATTGGGTGGAGAAGAATTCCATTACGGATCCAGAAATCAAGACTTCTAAAAAAATGGAAGAGCATCCATCTTCTATTTTATTATGGTTTGTCGATAGGGAGGGAGAGATAATAGAGACCCACACCTCATAATGAGACTGAAAGGGTAAATATAGGACTTACACATTCTTTGGTTCCTATGCTCACTGAATTATGATCAGAATTCACTCTGTTCGTAGGCAAATTATATCCCAATTGGGGCTATCTGAATTAGAATTCATTTTCTAGGAATGGTCTCACCATGTTCTCTATGATGGGTTCTACAATTATCAAGGGAATTAATGATTGTGAGTTCGGTGAGTGTCCAAACTATTATATAGTCAAAGAAATAGAAATATTTTACCATGAGACTCCATGATCATGGGATTCCTATAGATTTATAACACCTAATAACATTGATCATATTTCTTTGATGAGAGTCATGGCATAGAATTTTATGGATTTTGACCTCATTGGACGGAAACCAAATATTAATTTGGAATTAAAATAGATTAAAGTGGAAATCCCTGAATAAAAATTGAAATTTTATGTGGTTACCATTAGAGGGAGTTTGGTTACTAGATGGGTGACCCCTTTTCAAATGTGAGAGTAGTGAACTTTCTCTCGAAAAGATAACTTAATAGACTTTATTATGCGAGGTTGATTTTTTAGGATGGAATCTATGGATTGTTCCAAAAACTATTATTTTTTGAGGTCCCCCATTATAGTCACCTCATGGAACTGACCATCCTATGTTCATCCGACGAGGAAACTTTGTGGAATTTCATTCCAAAATATTAACTATTCTAACTAGCCTCTATTAGTTCAACACATGTTCTTGTCACATGGGATTAGATACATAGGGTCAACTAATAGACATGACATCTATAGGGTCAAATATGAAGTTAGGTATCATGTGGTCACCTCATGGGATTATCCACTGAAGTATTTTCCCCTCTTCTTATTCTTTCAAGGGTTTCCTCTTTGATTATAAGCGAGTTCACAAGAGAAATTTCTATAAGGAAATGGTTTTGGTTCTTATCCCTATCATTTTATTTATATTTTTATCAGTGTTTATTTTTGTGCCTATTTTTAGATGAGAATTGGTAATTTTATAGATACCCCCAACAAACTAAATTCCCAAAACTGGTGGATATGGGTGGTGGTAATCTTTTTCAACAGATAGTAATTGGATGATCATGAATGGATTTCAAGGTGAGGGTTATTATTAGATTACATGGTTTCTCCTCCCCACGAGGTCACTTTATAGAGTTTCATTAATGGAAACCTTGAAACCATGAGGATAAACAATGAAAAGCTATTAAAAGGATACTCTGATTTTGTGAGGTGGGGCCATGTAGGGTACTTATGTTTAGATAAAACTCGTAGTCTCTACCCCATGAGCTCAAAATCACAATCGCACCCTCATGGGATTAGAGAATTTATGGTGGATTAATTATCTAGTGTGTTTCTCAGAACCTCCTAGAAAAAATACTTCATATTTTCTCCTTTATTGATTTTTCATTTAATTCTCACTGTTCTAGAATATGAAGTCTCATTAAATTGAAACAATATATAACTATATCATCATAGTTATTTTGGTTCCACTATCATCCTACATCGTATTTCATTGTATGATAATGATATAGAATATTGATTTGATGTACAACACCATATATTTTAACATGTTTTTACTTTATTTATAAATTAATAGATTGATTCATTTGGTATATACATAAATGATATATTTAAAGAAATTATTAATGATTATTAAACCCCATCGAGTATATAATATCATATTGTATGTCAGCTTCCATGTGGTGGCATATAATGTTTTACTCCCTTCATGAATGATGGATGATTATAAAATTAGAAGACACCCTCTTATTATATGGATGTGATTATAATAACTCATATGTGAAACTCTTCTTGGTAATGTTTACAGTTTATCTATTTGGATAATGTGATATCACACCTTTTGTGTTTTGGGGTACTCTTATAGTATATGTGGATTTTAGTGGATGATATACTACTTAGGGATGTGAGAGTATATCAGCCTTCACTATGTGATTGAAATAAAGAAAATTTAATTGATAATAGCATAGATATAACACATTTCTTATGAGGTATCCATGAGATATATATATTTTCATATTAAATATTCGTTAAATTGATGATACATTTTGAAATTAAATGGGGTTCTTCCACTAAAAATATCAGAATATGATCTTCATAATCCTATCATGTGCGGCCCTGGTGAGTTTGGATATGATAGATTAGTATCATACTAATTGAGTATTAAAAATAGACTTTGGAATTAATAGAATTATGAGGAAAAGATTTAGAATTTAAGGAAGTCATGTCAAGGGTTTAATGAGATTCATTATCTCACTAGTGTGACCAGTGAAGATGAGACATCATATATATACTATGGACAAGACTCTGATAATCTATTAGTCAAATAGATTCTCTAAGACGTCAATTGAAAGGTATACATAATTTGTTCCATGCATTATATAGTGCCCAGTTATAATCTGTCATTTGATTCTCATGTTATTTTACCCAGATACACTCTAATCCTTTTGGTTTCATCCTTTCAAGTAATTGGTGATACATGTAGTGATCCAACTTATGTATATAGAATGGTTCTTCATAAGACAGTTTGTAAAGTAAAATATAACATCATATATTAGTGAGTGATGATGAGTTTCATACATTACTTGGTTGATAGATATTATTCCCACATGGTTTTTGGTAGTTTCTATAAACCTTATTCATAGTCAATCCTCACTTATATAGTTTATAAATGTTCCTACTTAGTTGGATGATAATAACAAAAGGATGAATATGCTATGTGTCTTCCAATGATATAGGCCTTGAGGATTCATGAGGCAATCATGATCATGGACAAAAAAATGGATAGAGCCTAAGACATGATTTTCAATATGTTATGGACTCTCATTGACTGAGTTATAATTATTATATTTAAATCCCTATATATAATAGTGAGTAGTTGGTGAGAACTGTTTTTTGTAACAGATTTACATCAATGATCATCTCAGATCATGATTCTCATTTTGTATCGACATTGGGGAAGGGATTACAAGAGGTGTTTGGGACTCTATCGCGCTTGATCATAGTGTTTCATCCCCAAAAGGATGGCCAGATGGAGAGGACCATCGAGGTTCTAGAGGAAAATCTATTTTCTTGAATCCTAGACTTTAGCCATAGTTGGGAGTATCACTTACCACTAGTGGTGTTTTATTATAACAACAACTAACACTCCACCATTGGTATGGAACTATTTGAGGCCCTATACATGTGACCATATAGGTCACCACTATAGTGGATGGACCTAGGGGAGTTAGCACACATGGGTCTAGAGTTGGTACATGCTACCACTGAGAAGAGGCAGATCATCCAGGAGAGGATGAGGACTTCACATAGTTTGAAGAATTCATATTCTCATAATAGGTGGTGGCCTTTGGAGTTTGAAGAGGGATTCCATGGGTTTATCAGGTCTCATAATGATAGGGATTAAATATTATAGGAAGGGTTAGATATGTGGAATACAACTTATCTCTACCCCCTCCGTTACAATGAGTGCATTATTTCTTCCACATGTTGTGGTTGAGGAGGTACATGCATGATCCATCGCACACCATCGACTGGGGTAATCTAGACATTGATGATGGGTGACTTTTGTGGAGTACTCTGTGTAGATAGAGAATTTCTAGGATCATATCCTTCATTTTTGGTAGATTCATATGGTGTGTGTTTGGTGGTAGTATAAGAATCTATTGGAGAGCACATTGAAGTGAGAGGCTCAGATTTATGCTTAGTACCCTCATATCTTTGTTGAGTAGCCCTTGTTTTGAATTTCAGGGGAATAAATACTTATGTTTAGGAGAATGTAATGACCAAAATTTTCATTGGTTTTATTTGTAAAAATTAATTGGGAAAATTATGAGACCAAGAACTTAGACGGTGTGAAATCTTGAGGCCTGGTGTTCCTAGAATGATACTATGAAAAATGTTATTTTTTTATAAATCATGCAAGAAAATTCTTATTTCAATGTGAATAACATCTAAATGGGTGTCCAGATCAAAAATCCGAGGGTACTGTTGATTTCAGAGTAATGCATTTACCATAGGAAGGGGATGATTGTGAAATATAGAAATGGAATGAGACCGTCAGTAAATTTTTTTAATAAAAATATTTCATCTGACATTATGTTGGTTTTTTTAATTAACCCCTATTGTTAAGAAGCTAATGTTATTTAAATAACACAAGAAATATCTCAGAGGAAAGGAGACAGAAGCCTCTCTGATGAATGATGACTAACATCGACAGATCAAGGTTCGAAGATGATAAGAAACCCCATTCATCAATAATTTCTAATCCAAACTCAATGTATGGTATTGATATCTGCATGATTTATTTTCCCATTATTAGAATCAATTGATGAAGGTGGACCAACCCATGAATAGATTGATACTCAATTTGATCATTCATGAAGGAGGGATAATTATGGTTGGATTAAATGGAATAGATCATGGTGATTATATTTCTGTTGTTTTTTCTTTGGTTTTTTAAAAAATAATGGATCAAGGCCGAGAAGAATGAGGCCAAGATACATTCTTCATGTGTTATATGGTAAAATTCTATCCCAGTTGTTAGTTTTCCTCACCATTGGAACCTCATGGTCACAATGCAATTTTTTAAGATACTTTAAATCTGATCGGACCCTCTAAGTGCTAGCAAGGTGGATCAAGGCCCTAGGAAGTGAAGGATACAACTCAAGGATCATGTAAGTGGCTCCATTTTGATAAATGAAAAACTAAAGAAGTGGCAGAGACCCACAAAATAAGGGATTCTGGTGGCCTGCACTAGGTGTGAAGTAGGGAGATGCCCAATGGTACACAGTAGTGGCTCGAATACATAGGGCCTACAGTGGCGGAAGTGGTGGGTGGCAGCTGGAGGGTCATGGAATAAGGTTGAGGCAGAACAAGGAAGTGGCATGAAGATGCATTGGAAGAGGGAACAATTGCATAACAATTGGTGCATGTGTGGAAGAAGGGAAAACTGCGTCAAACCTAGTCCAACACCACGTAGATCAAAATGACGCTCTTAGGGAGGGCCGTGTATGACACACACACACACACACACACCTACACGCACATAGTGGGTCGGACTGAGGAAGCTAGGACACGCTAGGGGCCCAATATGTTTGACCCTGAAGACCAACAGATCGGGTCCAGCAAAGCCCATCGGGCCATCTTGGTTCGGACTTGGCTGAACTGGGCTGGTCCGAGTTGGGTTGGCTAGACCTGGTCAGGTTGGGCATGACAGGCCATCTCAGACTCAGTCTAGAAACAGGTCTATATTTTTCTGATAAAATGGTCATAAAATTCCAACCGTATACCCAATTAATGATCCGATTATGATGTTGGGACCCATACAAAGAGTCTCTCCTTTTGAAATAGACTATGTTAGTTTTTTGGGATGTCAAAATAGAGCCAATTGTCTTGAAAAGTAGGTTATCTAGAAAAAGTCACACTACATGAAAAATCTTATGGCTACATATGACTATGTGATATTGGTGACTACGTAACAAGGGGGTTACTTGACCCATCGAAGCTACATGTTCTATAAAAACTCTGTTCTCCATCGACACTCTAGGATCCATCGATAATCCATCTGCCATCAATTCCCTAGGTACCATCTATGCTCTGTGCACCATTGATTCTACGTTTTCCATCGATGCTCCATGTGAAATATAATTTCTATGCTCCTTCGACACTTCTAGAAACATGAAGATTGAGATATATATGGAATACAACTGGAAAACCTTATCATTGTGCATTATATATATACTTATATGAAATTATTTTATTGACCTTACATCTTTGGTTTACATTGTGATTTATTTTCCTATTTAATTTGTGGTCTACTTCAGGTGCTTCCATTGTGGTATACTTCATATATTTCATTGTGGTATTTTCATTTGTGTTTTCATCATCCCTACTGAGTATTGTTTTACTCACCCCTACATGAGTTATGCCCACAAGGGTTACGTCTTGTACTAATGATCGACGCTTTAATGGAGTCCATGGTGGAATGGGGCCATGTTGTTCTCAGAGCGAGGTCCAACAGACAAGGTGTGCATCAGTGACATTAAATAGTTGTTTATGTACCAACCCTTCGGGTTGGGTTTTCTACATATGAATTTTAGGATATTGTACTTTTACATTTTGTTGGGATTGAATTCTATCCCCATTTAATATTCTTATTTTTTATTGTTACTCTTTGTGGTTTTTTTAATTGAATGCATGGATGAAAACTTAGTGTTTTTAGTTCAACAATTTATCTCGGAGACATGGGCGTGTGTACAGGTACATTGGAAAATGCCTCCCATTTATGTGATATTCCTACTCAGTGCTAGTCACTAGGCCCTTGCTTATTGGATGCAGGCATGGGGTAGTCACAGAATGGAGCCCAAGGGATAGTATATTACAATTTGTGTGATGATAAGTAACCCCAAACACACACTCAAAAGTATTGTGTTGAAAACACATTCATTAAATACAAAATTAGATACTTTATGAGAAGGTTCAATCGAAACTTGTAAATGTTTCCATAATTTTACCAACCCACATCCAAATAAATATATAGACCTAAGAATATATGGTTTAGTTTATTTGTGGATAATCTATATAAGAATCATATTATATGATACTTGTGAAAAATTCTCTACAATCGACCTACACTAATCTATCTTCTAGAATCATTATAGGTCATAATCATCTTCATAACCTATGAAATGGAAACATAACAAAGTGGTGAGATTAAATCCTCATTAATAGAAAACATATTAATATTTTATCATGGGTTAGATCATAAACATATGATAAAACATTATCATGGAAAAATTATCATAATAAAAATAATAGGGAACCATAAGTTTTTTTCACAATCATAATAGTAGAACATATAATCTCTAATGAATAAACATGTACCACAAACTAAGATTGTGAGACAATAAACATGATCTATCTACCATATTCATAGGCATTTGACATATAAATATATATGTCATCAATATAAAACAAAATACGTAATTATAAAAAAAATATTAGAATATGAAAAATTCATATTTCAAAAATATAAATGTATTTCCACTACTTATGTTTTGATAAAATAGAATCATGTCCACCCCTTTTGTTGTTAAAAAAACAAGAATATCATTCCTTTTATATTGTTATGAAATCCAAGAATAACCAAACATAATTATCTCATAAGATATAAAACATTATCTAATTAATTATATTGTGGTATAAGACCCTACACTTCATCATTCATACATGTATATTCCATAACATATTCATCTTTAATCATGTCATGGAAACCTAGGGAGAAAATGGGTTTCATATCTTTTCTAAAAGGCATCGCATAACATGATATCAAAAGTATTTTTTTAGAAAATTTACAATCACACCAAAAGGTATCATTATAATGAAATTAAGTTGGGAATTCATTAAAAAATAATTTTCCAATGAGATAAGTCATATTGAGATAAATATTTAAATAGAATAAAATCCATAAATTTTTTTTAGAAAAAAATTCATTGAAGAAATAATAAATATTTTGTTCATTGGATGTGGAATTCCAAACATACGTAACGGAGATATATTCATTTTCCATTTAATGAGAGAAATATAG
Source organism: Viscum album (assembly GCA_963277665.1). Classification (NCBI taxonomy): domain Eukaryota; kingdom Viridiplantae; phylum Streptophyta; class Magnoliopsida; order Santalales; family Viscaceae; genus Viscum; species Viscum album. The sequence goes on along the minus strand of OY728128.1, from coordinate 250,536,410 downwards.
AAAATGGTTTATATTTTCATAATATTAAACAAGTTATAAATAACATATTTATTCATTAAAAAACATTTTAGAAGAATATATTTTAGGTGGTTTTATGAAAAAATAAATACATTACTCCATAGACACGATAATTCACACGTAAGAACGAATGGAATTAAAATTAATTTCTAATTGAAACTATAGATAATGGTTAAAAATTAACATTGTGACATTTTGTTATATTAATAACACTAATGTAATTATATTAAAATGAAAAAAATATATATTTATAGGAGAAATGTTGATGGGAAAAAATTGATTAAGAAGTGATAAGTACCTACATTGGGACTCTAGAAAGTATCCTAGAGTACCACTTCAAAATGGGGGATATATAGATTTTCTACGGATAAAGGGAATATTGTGAAGAGGATTTCAAATTTTAGAGTCTTTAATAAGGGGTGGTTTATGTCCTCTTCTCTTAGTGAAGAAATTGTCATATTTTTATTTATAGACACAAAATATAAATGGAAAAAATTAACATGGAATGTTGTTTTCAAAGTGGAAAATAATAAGAGGGGATATTTTTTGGTAAATAAAAATCTCATGCACTAATTGTATGGAATTTTTTAACATGTTTTGAGTCATATCCCACTATATTTTACACTTTTAATATTTTTTTCTTTTCCATGGTAACTAGATTTTACCTAACATATAGAATCTCTGCATAATTTGGACCTAATAATTCAAAATATGAAATCCATTCTATCAAATAATATTTCTATTCATGAGATAATTTAATTTTAATAATAATACACATAATGGGTAAAAACAATTTTTTTAGAAAAGTGTACTTAAAAAAAGCATTATTTTTAGTATAAATTTATCAAATTTTTTTCTTACATGACATTAATTGGCTGATTATTATTCAGATAAATATTTGGATTATTTAAAATCAATCTAAAATTAAATTCTACCTTATAAAAACATAATTAATTGGAATATTTCAAAAATTGGTTTTATTAAAATAATTATTACTTATGTTTCAAAATATTAAATAATGTTTTTCAAAAATATACATAATATTTTTAATGAAACATATTGTTTACCTATATCACCATTAATACTAATTTACTAGTTTTAAAATAAATATTAGTTAATGATAATTTCAAAAAAGTTATAGTATTGGAATAAATAATATATTTCCACTATTCACTTGAAAATATACTATTTCATAAAATTCTCAAAAGTTCACTCAAAGATAATTTAGAAATAATGAATTCAAAATTAGTTTCATTTCATCAAATTAAAATTTACTTATTTATAAATTTATCAATCATATTAAAATTAAAATATAATGAAAAATCAACATGAAGACTTAAAATTTTATTAATATTATTTCATATAAATTTATAATTTTAGAAACTAATATTAAATTATTTATATTTAAATATATTAATTAATAATTGAATAATAATTTACTTAGTTTCTTGAAAGTAAAAAAATTCAATGAAAAAACAACAAATTTTACCAAAATTATATTTTTAATCATAAAATAATCAAATTAGTTACTTAGTTATAGTAGATGAATTTTATTAAAGCATCAGTTTTTAAAATAAATTTTATTTTTCATTATACATTGATTTAATAATTAGGATAATTATATTTATACTTCACAATTCAATAACTATATTTATAAAAAACTAATTTAATATTTAAAATACTAACTTAATAAAATTTATTTTTGTTCATTACATTTACATGTTACTTGTGAATGATGTTATTTGAAGTAGTTTTTAATTAATGGAAAATATATACTAAAATATTAGGCTATTATATCCCCCCCAAATAAATTACATCCACTTAATTTTTCATTATCGGTAAAAAATAAAAGAAGCTAAGGGATCCATAAGAAACATAAGATATACTACATATATGGATATGACCATTACAAAATTTGATACTAGGAGACTTATAAATTACTAAAATAGGAATGTATTGAGATTTTAGGTTATATCAATTGGTTTTACCGATTATTCTGCCTTATTTATTTGTAATATTTGATAGGTGAAAATCATTCACATCATAATTTTCATTATACTATTTCCAAAAAAAAGTAATATAAAATTTATGATAAAATAATATAAAATAAATTCAAATGATCATATTAATATAAAAAGTCCATCTTAAGTGGAATTCTAAAATAAACCCTTTATTTTAGCCTATGTTAATTTTCGTCAACTATGATATAATATGATAATCCTATCCCTCCATCGATTTAACTGTGGTTATATATGGTTATAGACACAGTAGGATTTGTAACCTAACTAATTATATGTTACAAATTAAAATTATATTTATGTATTTTATAATAATTGACAAAGAGGCTTTGAATCACTAATTAATATCCATAGGTATTCTCATACTAGGTTTTCAATGATGTGTTTTTTCATGAATCATGCTAAGATCAATTTAATACCCAACTAGCCTTACTTAGGTTCTTCCCCATATGTGCATCTATTCCAGAGCCTTTATCTACTTACTTGTATTGATACAGGGATGTTAATTCTAGGAAATCATCTAATATATAACTTACCAATGCATCATGTTGTTATCATCTACAAAGATTTCCGCTTCATGTTTCGCATATTTTATCTAATCCTAAAACCCAAAAATAACCAATTTAATATTTAAAAATTTATAACCCTTTCTATGATGCCATCTATGGAACCATGTACCCACAATATTAGGTCTGGTGAACAAAAAACAAATACCTTACATAGTATATTTGATATGATGTCAAAGTATTAAAACCAAACTTATTTATACATCCATAATTTAAAAATTACATATCATAATAAACACACAATCTCATTAATGAATGTTTAAATGTATTTATGGATAAACAATATAATCGGCAAACATTATGATACTTATAATCATTTCTCCATAATCTAACAACTCTATACTTTCATATAGACTATTCAAATATTATACTCATCTTTATAAACTACAGAATACAATCATTTTAAGGGTTTGATCTTAAATACTCTATAAAGAAAAACATAAATATATGTCATTAAGGATTTGATCAAAAAAATATGGGAAAAATGGGCATGAGAGAAATATTTTATTAAAAAGAACATGTAAAAAAAATAAATTTCCATACATTATGATTTTTGTACAGGTAATTTTAAATAAAGAAACTTTTTCCATGGAATAAAAATTTATGATACTAAATGTGACTCATGGAGATTAATATGTTTTCTATAAAATAAAAATTTAACACAGTATTGAAACCTAAAATATAAAATTTATTATGGAAAATATATAACAATAGAAAACATATTATTATGAACAAATACATGTGTTTCCACCCTTTATGTGGTGAAAAAATACAAGCATGTACATCCTTTTTGTTTAGATAAAATAAAACATGTCCTTCCTTTATGATTTAATAAATCGAAATATTTTCATTCTTCATGATCCCATATTATATAAAACATTAACCAATGCATTGGTGGGTAATATATGACCCCACTTATCACCATTCAGATATATTTTTTCAATAATATATCAATCATTCATCATTTCATGAAAATTAATGCTAATAAAATGGGATTCATATAATTTAAAAATGGAATCACAAAACATGATATTAATAGTAAATCAGTTGATAAAAATAATAAAATCACTGAAAAGGATGATTTCTTAATATAATATCAATACTTGTTCATAATAAATAATTTTCTAATGGGGAAAAGACTTTTCTAGATAATGAGGAAAATGGATGAGAAACCATAATAGAGATTTTGGAAATCATTTTTAACATCTTCCTAAAATGAGAATTCTTGATTCACTTTCAAAATGAATTTTAAAGTGGGTGAAAAGAATACACTTAATTTTAAAATAAATCCTAAATAATTGATAGTATAAAATGAAATATGGTTTATCATGATAAAATTTGGATTTATAGTGTAACTCCCTGACCCCAGTTACCCTGAGTCGGTGCATTATTACATAAAATTGGCATGATACAAAGAATCATGTCCCAAAAGACCGATCGATTTAGTATCCTTGGAAGTACTAGATACATTCATAAGATTTACATTACTTCATTAAAATAAAAACATCAATAAAATTTTTTCAACTTTTTAACATACATATAGCCTTTGCCAATCCCTGCAGGTCAACCATAAAATACTTCTACACATCTTGGAAAAAATAAAACATAGAAAGGGGAGAGCTCAGATGCTCAGTAAAGATAACAATATAGGGGAATATTTCATAAATAATCATAAACATTTAAGGAAATGTATTATTATAACACATAAGCCTTTTAATCTTAATATTCAGAATAATATGGCAATGATAATATCAAGTAATTCCATTTACGTAATCACATGGATATTATACTATTATAATAATCACATGCAATATCAATAACCACTTTTATAATGATGAAATGCATAATGCCAAACTTCATAACCACATAGTCAATGCCTTGTGCCAAAACTACAAATAGGATTTTGTCAAGGAAGTGTGCCAGGACACGAGTTTGTCCCATGATACCTACTGATGCAGCGAGGAGCTATATTGGGCTCCACCCATTACTAACTATGTCCAATGCATTCCTCATATGAAAAGGTTTTAACATAACAAAAACATTTGAAATAAAACGAGCATATGAAATGTCAATAATTTATCCATAAAACATGAATGATGTAAAAATAAAACATCCACAGCCAAACATATCACAAAAACTTCAATACAATATATAAGTTTTGTATTATAATAAATCAACTTCAAACAAGTTTAAAATCCATCAGTGGATGTTGACATAGTTGAAATCAAAATATTTTTAGAGAAATATTTCTTTCTATTTTGAAATAATTTTAAACTCATATAATTATAAATGAAAACATTTATTTTGAAAATATTATTATAATATTGTATGGAATGCTTCAATGATGATAAAATAGCAGAAAATTTTCACACCCACCGTATAATTTTAAAAAAAAAATACATTTTTACCTTAATTTTGTCGAAAAGGTCATAAAGTAACTTTTTTGGATAATGACGGAAATATTCCTTTCAAAAAAAATATGGTCAAATAAGGTTATCAATAACTTTAACCCAAAATAATGTAAATAGTAAAAATGTATATAATTACATTTTTAAGAAAACACGAATGTGGGTGATAAAGAGGTCCCAATAGATTCTTACGTAAAAAGAATCACAGATAATAAAGAGAATGTGAAATTAAACATTAACATGTAAATTTCATTAGTTGATGGTGTTTTAACTTCCAGTATAATAGATAAAACATTGTTATTAAATTATATAGTAACTATATACCAAAATATGATATCATATATGATCCTCTAACATTGCTTTGTTAACAATATTTCATTTGTATCCTCATTTCGGGTGTTAACTGATCTATTTTCCTTTATGTGATCAGTTAAGTAAGCTATGTGTGTTATGTATAGGATGTATTTTATTCATATCCAGATTGATATTATGTTCTGATACATTATTTGTAATCATAAAATGAAAATTATTCTTGAAGGATTATGATGGGGAATGAATCTCATTGTGTTCGTGGAGACGGTAATCCGTACATACGCACGAGCAGCAATATCATATATTGATGGGGAAATTTTATCTAATTGGATGGTATATCATATATAAAGAATAATTATAATTTTATATTTATTATTTACATCAGTTATACTCATTATTATACCCATCCAAATAATGAAGTGTTTGAATGAAAAACTACACCACGATGTGGAGACGGTAAGCCGTACATATGCATGTTCGGTGACAATGTCATTAATATGATAGATATAATAATGAAATTGGTTGTAATATTTTTATAATAACATTATAGTATATATAATATACTAGAGTTATTAATTTATAAATGAAACACCAAAGAAATGGCAAGTGGAGGAAGAAAAAACTTGAAAGTGGGAGGTGAAAATATTATCTCTTCTTCGGGTGTTTCCTTTTGAGTTGATCAAAAGGGCTCCATAGGTTGAATTTATGATCTAAATAAGTCTATTATAATGAATTTAGGGAAATAGGGAAGATATTTGGGCATGGTTTGGAAGAGCCAAATGGCTTTGGAGGTGTTATTTTGAGATAAGGGGAAGTTCCATTTTATATGAGAGGTGAGGGGCACCTTAGGAAAAGATCAAAATATTATTTTATAATAAAATCATTGTTCATTTCGAATGGCTCAAAAAATGAATAATTTCGGTGATGAGGTGGGTATGTGTCGAAAAAATTTCAACCAATATGTTTTAAATAGGTTTGGGTCACCATATTAACCTTATCTTTTTTTATTTAACTCTTAGTTAAATAGTTTATCTGTTACCATGTATTCTTGTATTATTATAATAATTGATCAATAAACTTATGATAAAATTTCAAAAGAACCTCAAGTGGTTCATTAATGATGTAAATATAATTATATATGTTCAATGGAAGAACCTTATATTTTTTATGACTACTATATAATATAATTATAAGATATTTGTTTTCAAAATTTATTTATGTCAATTTTGACACAATTTAGTATTTAGTTTTGGTGAAATTCATCGAAACTTTATTAATTCGAATCAAATAAATGTAAGCAACCCTAACACGTCATATTCACCTAGAAAATTCATGTATGCGATAAAAAAATTGAAATTACATTTATTTTAGTATTTATAATACCATTTATTTGATTCTTTCATTAATAAGGTAATTACTGCATCACAATTGTGTCAAAAATAAATTTAATTATTTAATGTCTAAAAATAATAAATAAAATAAAATTATCTAGGAAATGGTTTTATCTTTATAATGAGTATTAATAGTCGTAAACTTACCTTATATAAACCCATTTAATTTCTTTTTCACTAAATGTTATATGTTTATATCATTTTTGTCTTCATTTTCAATTAATTAATATAAACTATCATTATCACATTCAAGTGGCACCATGGGGTCCTAGAATAGACCCAAGGATTACCATTATCTTACATGTATCAAAAAATAAGAATAGTACTCACATTAGGGTAATTTAATATTGTTATAATATTATTTTTTACCCTTATTTACCAGATTTACCCTTTAACCATGGTAAATAAAATATTTACCAAAGTAATTATTCATAATTTCTAAAAATAAAAGTTACCTATTAACAAATTTAAACCTCCTGATTCCAAATATGGAATCTATTTTCCCAATTTCAAAATATATAAGTAGAAAAATATTAATTTCAAATTAATTCTTGTTGTCAAAACAAATAGCGTGTTAGTAAGAAATAATATGTATCAAAAGATTAACACTTGTTTATGTCTAGTTTAAATGTGATATAAAATAAAATGACCTAAATTAAATGAAATGATACAAATATAATCTAATGATAATTTAAAACCACTCAAATGTATAACGTAACATTTTATATTATTTTTACTGAAAAAGATGTTTTTAATTAAAATTAAGAATTTTTCACTATTCATCGAAAATTGAATGTATTTAGAAAAGTACCAAAAATTCACCCTAATCAAAATTCGATATTCTGAATTCAAAAATGAAGTCCATTTTGAAAAATAAAATGTATAAAATTTTAGAAATTGTTTATTACTATTTATAACTGGAAGTTTGATTGGTTGTGGTGTGTTTTAATTTCAAATTTGCGTACATTGAAAGCTATTGCATTATTCAATGGCGAACATACCATGGAAGCTTGGGGTGTTTCATATAGATTAAATATTCATGAACATGAAGCAAAGATATTTTTCATATTTTTAAAATTCCTTTATTGTCCCCTACATAATAAAAAATTAAAAATATTCCATTTGAATAGAGGAGATAATAAATTTTAATCTCAATATAAATTGAACATATTTTTTTCAAATTAATAACATACAATATTGGTGTCATAATGGAACCTTGATATAGAAAATACTGTACTCATTTTGATTTAATTGGAATTATTTATAAAATAATTAAATTTTATGAAAAAATACATCAATGTAATTCCATAGAAAATGATAAAAGGAATTATAATATCATTATTGAAATGAAACCATCCTATAAAACTATAGGCTTATAGGAATAATTATTACTTTAGAAAAAAAATATTTTGAGTAAAGAAAACTCTTTAATGATTTTATAATATTCCATTCAAAATATATTAAAAGATAAAAATTGAAATACAAATTTAAATAACATGAATAAATAGATTATGATGATATAATAATTTTAAGAAGAAATATATGCACTATATAAAAAACTATGTGCATAAAAACAAATATAAATGAATAAAATTTGAGATGAAACCCTTACCTTAACTATTGACTTCCACGAAAGCACATTAATCTCATATATCCTAAAAATAATCATTTTTATTAGAAATTCCAGAACCTTATTCATATATATTAATATTGATTCAAAATTTATATTTATTACTTTTCTATTCCTTTTGTTCTATAAATCAGAAACTCTATCTTAAAGACATTATTACCAAATTTTTATTCCCGAAGTGTTTTTTGAATAACTTTTAGAAAAAAATAACTTTTAACATACTTAGAATTAGTTCTAAATGATTTGGAAATTTAATATATCATTCTTCATTAAAATTATTATAATGAGTATGGATTCTGTAAACATCATATTCAACATTATCAGATCATATTTAAGACTTTTTTTCCTATCTTCATTCTTTAAAAGTCTTTATAATCAGCCTGATGTCGGAATAGATTTGAATAATAATCATACATATAAATATTATCCAAATGAAATTTAATAGGATATCCATCTGTCTTATCATGATTAAATTTCGAATAGGGAAAACTAATTTCTATAATACTGGAATATCATTTACCCTCTGATGGTTTAAAATCAATACTACACTTCAGATTTTGTAATGCCAGAATGTAATGAGTTATCAAATGTTTGATTATCATGTCATTTCAATAAAATCTCATTGATAGTATGATTTTTGGGAGAAAAAATTACTATTGGGAAGATCACCAATAAATACCCAGAAATTTGAAGTGTTTAAAGAAATTACAAGTTGAAAATGATTCTACACTGCTGATCAATTTCATTTGCATGAGGGGTATAAAGATTACAAGGCTTGAAATGTTTATTTCTATTATTTTGTAATTTTTTAGTGTTTTTTTCTTTTTAATGGAACCTTATCATGTTACCAAATTACGAATAACCATGTGTTGTAATTTTTTTTTCTGATATGTGATTATGATCGAGGACTTACAAGGATATAAAGATCGAGGATTTGATCTTCTCTTTAAGGGATTCCAAGGATAGTAAGAGAGATTTGATCCATTAGATCAGGGGATTTCATGGATAGGAAGTTATATTAAAGTTGATCATCACATTGAAGGATTTCCTTGCAGAGAAAATAAAGACTTACTTGTAAGAATAAAAGAAGAGATACATTTAACAAAGGTTTCTGGCTACCTTACTCATAAAGAGAAAATAGATTAATTATTTTAAATACATATATTTCATTATTATATTTTTCTGTTGAATTACTTTTTTCTAACAATTATTTTAATCCTTTGTTCTCATTTGTAATTATTTAATCATACCATGTCTGAATAAAATAACATTTAATTATTAATCAGATATTTTTTTGAAGCCAATCTGTTTACTTTATTATTATTGATTCTTGGATGATTATGGTTATTTTTCTCTGAAATAATCATATCTATTCTGATGATGATCTAATCGTATTATATATTAAAATAATTATTTTACTATGATATATCAAAATCATTCATAATTTTGATACATAGGTAATTAGACTATATTCCATGTCTGAATTAAATCATTTTTACCTAAAGAGTTTTTTGAATTGGATTAGTTTAAACTCATTTAAACAATTGTTTTTAAAACTAAAATTTATACCCACCCCTCCATTAAAAGTCCTATAAAGAACATATTATTTCAATCCTAATATCAATATAAATCATATTGATATCCAACAATTGGTGTTAGTGTAGTTTTCCATTTCTCATATATATATTATCGTTTTTTTCCTACACCATTGCATGTCTGTTATGTTTTATTATTAACATTTTGTTTATACAACATTGTTACACTAATGTGTTTGTGGAAAAGTGTGTTTTTCTATTATGAAGGTAGGTTTTAATATCCAATCCAATGAAAATATCAATCTAAATAGAAAAACTATTTTTGATATATCTATCCATTAATATTAGAGATATAGAATGATGAATTTTTTTATCGATATAGGAGTTTATAGCTATGTGATGCTCACTGGATATTACAAATTTTATTTAAATGATGTTACCACATTCAACCATAATGAAAAATAGGAATATCAATCAAATTACAATGTAATGAAATCCTAATCATGTTCCTTGACCAGAGTATTATATATTTAAATATCATCCTATGATGAATCTAATAGAATTTGGAAGAATATAGAGTTTTCACCTTTTCTTATAACTAATTTTGTTGATAATGAGGGAGCTGTGCTCCCAACTGATTATTAAGCCTGTGATTTCTTAGAGATAGAATATATCACTAAAATGCATTTATTATTTATAACTGACATAAAATGTTTACAAGATATTGGTAAAAAATAATTAAATGTTGATATTTTGGTTAAGAAAATTATTGATATCATTACCAATGTATAAGAACCAAAGAGGAAAACTATTTGATGAAATAAGGAAGGTTAATAATATCACCATGGAAGATCTTATTAAATATGTGAAATAATATTAATGTATACTGAAAAGAGATGCAGAAAAAAAATGAGAATAGTGGAGTTTGTTTTACTACAATAACTTTTCCGAATAAATCCCAAACTCTTAAAAATAATTTCAGATATCTAGAAAAAATATAGTAGTTCTACAATATAATTCTACTAATTCTGAGAATTCTAAAAATAAATTACCTAATATTTCCCAGAATAATGAACAAGATATTTGTAATATTGATCTCCATTACTGATATATTAAAGGTAACATAGAAGAATGTAGATTCTTATTTTGTTTGTAAGAAAGATGAGAAAATCAGATTAGATTATCCAATGCTAAAAATAAAATATATGAATAATAAGAATTTAATAAAAAATTATAAGATATTTTATTAACTATAAGGGAAAAAATGTGCTCAAAGCTAATGATTCATGGAGTAAAATTGAATGATATTCCTCAGATAATACTTTTGATAATGAATATTCAGGATAGAAGAACATATGAGTTATTTGCATAATTCCTAATGAAAATATTAGTCTAATGGAACTGGTATGCACTAATAAGAACAATACAAATATGTACCTTAATGATAATTATAATGATGATCAATTTTCAATATCTTTTTATCAAGATTCCTCCTTAGAAAAAGATAATTGTTTACCTTCAGGTGTTGAGGTTTCTCGAACAGAGGATTTTATTTCATGGAAATGGAGTATGGTTTTTGTTTTCTATAAATCTATATTAGTTTGATCAATGAGTTTTCAAGACAGGTGATATTACAGTACATGGAAAAATAAGTGTTAAAGGTGGTACAATTTCCTAGTGCTTTATAAATTTTGGGGCCTCAATATCGGGAGTTTATCTTTTTGGAAATTGAATTTTTATGTAAAGGACTCCACAAATAATGGTTTTCGGACCTAAAAAACATAGTTCACGGACCACTAAGGGGGTTACATGGACTGAGATTTCAACATATAAGTGTTGTACATGGACTATGAATGAAAAAAGGTTCATTGGATAGATATTAATTAAGGGAAGGTTCCCAGTATGTGGAAAGAAAATGGTTTATGTGATGGAACTTCATTCGAGAAATGAGGAGGTTATTTGTGACACTATGAAGGGAGATATATGGTACAAAGACCGCATATGGAAAATCATTCATTGATGGAGAACAGTTCATGATGGTTTTATGCCATAGTTGATTTGGATGATTTGGTTTAGAAGTACATTCATATCTTCTTTCGTATATATGGTTTAGTAATACATTCATTAATAAGACATGTTTTGATTAGAAATACGAATGGAATTCAGTGAAATATAGAGTGGTTCTAAAAAAGAGAACATTGTGAAATAGGAGTGTTTTTTGAAATGGATTTAACAAAATGAGAAGTTTTCCTTAGATACTATCTATAGGTGGTTTTTTGGGGAATTGAATCCCACAAAGGAAAATGATTCGCGTAAGATGGTTCATGGAAGACATTTCACGGAATACATTTCACAAAAGATGAATTTCCCCACGAAGAAGAATCCATACTTATAGGTAGTATGCTGACTTGTTTTGTAAATGTGTTACATGTAGGTGGTATATGAAGGAGGTACATAGAAAACACCCATGAAGGAGACATGTTGGTTCATGGAGAAACAGTTTGTGAAATAATAGTGCACAAAAAAGTGGATTTCATCTATGTGTGAAGTAATGAATTCAATTGATCATCTATCTACATTTTTGGGTGTGTTCTTTAATGAAAATGAAGTAACCTAAAGTCCATAAACAAGTTTTGATTCCTCCAAAGGCAGTGAGCTAGGGGGATTCATCAGAAGTGTTCTTTGGGATGCAATGAGTTTTCTATAAAATATTGTAAAGGCAGTGTTTCAAGAACAGAGTGACTAAGAATAATAATTTTTACTCCACATATAGCAATTTTTTGTGGATTTTGGTATGACCAACACACTATCGGTGTATTATCCTTTTACTAATCCCTATTGGTAAACCATGTAAAATTGTTTCGTTGACACATTTCATGTGATTCTTTGATTACATCTCATTATCATGATACAGATCTAATAGGTTCTTACCAATCTTGGAATAAGATTTGTCACATTTGAATAAAATTTTCACACCCCAATTCACCCATTCCTGCTCACAGTGTTGTGGGGTCCTTCAATGGTATATCATTTTGAAAATTTATTAGGAAATAAATATTTTAATGTTTACGAATAAGGGATAAGAAAAATTAAAATATAAATATTTTGACAATAAATTTATCATATCTTTCTTAAGATAGTAATATGTACTATTTTTAAAAAACTATATTATTTACAAGGATATAGAAATATTTATTCTTGAATAGTATAGTTTACAAATCAATTTTGAAAAATAAAATTTTGAAACTATTATAAAAGAGGATAAGAATTTGGTTATTAAACTAAATTATAAAATTTATTATTTGAAGAAACTATTTTAAACATTACTATTGGTAACTAAAACATTGATAATATAATTAAGAAAATTCATTCTCAAGGAACTAATTCCAGAATGGTATATACTCAAAAAAACACAATCTTGAGTAACATATACTTTATTCCAAAAAATTTACCATTTTCAAAAAGCTTCAAATCGAAGGACATTTGAAACAAAATTTATAAATAAATAAATTCAAATATTTAGATTTCTAAAAATCATATTTTTCAAAAAAAATTGGGTTCCTATAAATTTGTTTTCTTACACTACCAGACTAAATCAGGGTTAGGCTCTCGATGTCTTATGTTTTTATTTTTAGGAAAAGAATGAACATACAAGAAATAGAAAAACATCTTATAAGGATAATGGTTGTTTCAAGATTATGGCTATTAAAATGATTTATTTGAAAAGATCATCAAGTTGAAAGGTTTAAATATTACATTCAATGGTAATTCTCAATGAGAGATTATTGATATAGGTAAAATATTTCATCATGGAAAATAATTAATTACAAATGTTTTGTTTGTTAAATTTGTGAAGAAATACCTAATAAGAACAATAAAACTACATGATGATGTATTCCTTGTGATTTTTATAAGTGACAAATTTGTATGAACAAATTATAATGATGAATCAATTCTTTGTTGAAATTTTCATGATAATGTTTCCAAAATTAATATAGAGGACCATAGGATCCATGAAATATCATTTCTTAGTGCAACGGAAGATCAATATTTTTATGGAATAAGAGGATAGGGAATTCTATCCTTAGAAACATAAATAAGTTAACTATGGAAGGACTTGTTAATGATCTAACAAAACATATGTTTCATTATTTAAAAGATTATGAAAATTTTCCCTATGATAAGCAACATATGTTATGTTTTAAATCTATTAGTCATGTCTCAACAACTGATGATTTATAGTTAGTGCACATGGATTTATTCATTCCTATAGAAAAAAAGACTCTTAGAGGAAAATACTTTTTATATGTATTGATTGATGATTACAACAGATATACATGGGTATAATTTCTCAAAAAGAAATATGAATCTTTTTTCTATTTCAAAACATTTATACCCAAATTTAAAAATGAGAAAAATCTTCCATTATTAAATATATATAGTGATCATGGTGATTAGTTTATAAAATTTCGTTTTGAATGACTTTGTAGAAAGAAAGGTATATAAATGAAATTTTAATCACATAGAACCCCTCAACAAAATTGTGTAATTGAAATAATAAATATAATTCCTCAATGAATAATAAGAACCATGTTGAGTGAATTCATAATTACTAAAAAAAAATTGGGTCCCTGTGCATATTTTTTCATGATATATTATTGATCAACTTTAATTCAACCTTTTCATAATAAAACTCTTTATGAGTTGTGGACTAGTTGGAAACAAAAAAAAAATTACTTCAAAGTATTTTGATTAAATGTGTCCATCCTGAATACGAAATATAACTAATATAAATTTTCACCAAATTCCATTGAAGTTATCCATTTATGGGATTTCACTACTTCTAAGGCATATAGTGTTTTTAGTAAAAATTCTTGTACTGTTGAGGATAGAATACATTTTAAATTTTAGTAAATCGACTATTTTGTTTTCAAATAACCCCAATCAACATCCTCTATAGATGATATTTCAAAAAATTAATTTCAACCTATATTATAAAATTATTATTGGGAAAATACACATGAAATATTTATCAAATAATTTACTCTAGAATTAATTCTATGTTATTTTGATAAATATAGTTTTCAAAACCCATGAAGTCAGTTGTTTCTTATGAATCATCCTAGTGATGGTATAATTGGAGATGTTTATCAACCAGTTAAAACTATATATTCAGTAATAAATGAAATAGATCATTTATAATTCCTTTCTAAATATGAACCTAAATATCCTTGTGATGATTTAAGTGATGAATATTGGATTAATGAAATGCAATATGATATTAATTAATTCTAGTGGAAAATGTTTTGGAACATATTTGAGAAACCTATATAAACATCCATAATTGTTGTAAAATGGGTTTTTAGAAACAAATGTGATGAAAATGAATTAATCATTCTGAATAAATCCAAGATTGTTAATAATAGTGATAACCAAAAAGAAGGCATAAACTATGAAGAAACCTAGGTATCAGTATGAAGATGAGACTCTATTCTTTTTCTGTTATCCTTTGCAACATTCATTAATTTAAAAAAAATAAAATTGATGTGGATCTTGTCTTCAATCACGTATATATATAATAGGATGTTAATTTTGAATAACCCGGAGTTTTGAAAATAAAAAACATCCTCAAAACATTTATAAACATATCAAAGCACTATATAGACTTAAACAAGCCTCTAGTGATTGGAATGATCGATTAATAGGATTTTTGTTACAACACAATTTGTAAATAGAGTTATGGATCCAATCCTTTTTTATAAAAAAATTCAACATAAATATTATGATTTTAAAAATTTATGATGATGAAATTATATTTGGATCAAATCAAATATCCTTAAAATATTCTGTTTCAGATCTTATGAAATTTTTTTTTTCATATTTATGATGGGTGAGTGAAAAAATTTCCTTGGTTTTAAAATTTCACAAAAACAAAATGAACATATATATATATATAAACATAAGTATTTAAAATATCATCTCAAAAACTGTGGATATTAATATAGATTATGTTTTAGTACTCCCATAGATACATCAAAAATCTTGATCTTCATAATGTTGGGAGTCATTTTATCAAACTATTTTTAATGGTATGATAGTTAGTCCACTTTACATAATAGCTAGTTGAAAAGTCATAATTTTTTTGTATTATTACCTACAAGATATCATGATAGTCTAATGTAATCCCATATAAAATCTCTAAAATAAAATTTTCATTATCTATAGGAAATTATGGATTTAGGACTTTTTTATTATTATTGAAATGTTTTTGAATTACAATATTTATTAGATCTTGATTTTGGATGTCTTATAAAGTAATATATAAGTACATATGGAGCATTTTATTTTTAAGGATACTCATTTTATTATTGTTCCTGTAAGAATCAATAGTCAATAGTACCTTCCACTGCGGAATCCGATTATGTGGTAGTTGAATGTTGTTGTGCTAAAATGTTATGGATGAATCACACACACACAGACTATGGAATGAGTTTTACAAAAAACTAAAATAGGTAATATATAATAAAAATAGTTATATTGCCTTATGTAAGAACCATTAACAACTTTCCCATAAAGAACACAAGGATATTAGGCATCATATTCTTTAGGATCACACCCTGAAATGAAATATCATTTTATAATTAATCGTAATAAAAGATAAACATGTTGATATTTTTAAGAAACCCTTACCTTCTGATAGATTTGTGTAAATTAAATAGAAGAAAGAAATTGTTAATTTATAATTATATTTCATATATACATCTTTTTTACCCATCTCTTTATATTAATATACTCATTTTCATAGGGGGTACATATGATTGTTGTTTTATATAAACAAATTAAAAAGAGTTATTTTCCTAAAAAGATTATAATAATGGGACTTCCATAATAATATTTATTTTTATATTTTTTGGAGATAGAATATTCAATGTAAATAGAGAATATTAAAAAAAATTCCAAACATAAGTTCTTCTTAAATTAATTGGATTCATAAAATATTTAATTAATGAGGTATATTTTTTGAAATATCATTTTTATTATAATAACTATTTTTTAACAATCACATGCAACATTTTAAAACAATTGTAATCTAATAAATTTAAATATATTAAGAATAAAATCGTTATCATATTGATAAATTCTTACTACTCTAAAAGGTGTTATTCTTGTTCTATTTAATTTTTAAATTATTTCATTATAGTTTTATGTCTTCGTTGTTTATATTATTATTTAAATTTTATTTAAACACTATTGTCTTTTTAAAAAATCATTTTTACTCTCATTACGATAAACATTTTAAACCTCAAAAGTTCAAAAATATTGTAATATTTCATCATATATTTTTCAACAGTTTGATCCGATATGGTTTAATCTCATCCATAAGATTTTTTTCGGAATTAGAACCATCCTTTCTGTTGCCTCTATATATATGACCCCCATGTCTTACATCATAAATCTCATTTTCCCCAGAGTGATGTATCCCTAAAAAATCACAAGTATAATGTTTTTTATAATGTCAGAATCGTCAGTTTCATTTCTGAATACGATGCTTGAAGATAATTAATTCAACCTAAGTTATGTTTTTGTAAAACTATAGTTGAAAGATATATTTATGAGAGGTATTAATATTTATTTTATAAATATTATACAATTATGGGGATGTGAATAATATGTGTTGGACATCATGAAAAGAATTCGGATTCGATTTTTCTTGATGTTGTTCAGAATGTCTATAGAACTATTATGTTTTTCATATAAGGTTTAAAACAAAATTTTTCTTTAATAATATATGTCATGTTGGATAAATTTTTATTGAAGAAAGCCATATGTATGCTTAAAATTACTTGGGAAGGATAATCGTTTTTCCCTTACCAATTTTTTCAGATAACCTTGGTTCTTTTAATAATAAAAAGGTAATGGATTACTTATATTAACACTATGAACAAATTCAGAAGGTGGCTCATCTCACGTGGAATAATAGCGTAGTTTCAATTTGGATGAAAAAATTCCTTATTCCATGTAATGGGGGTCATGATACTTTAAGGGTATCTGGTATTTGTTCTAAGGAATCATTTTGAATTTGAGAAAAATATATCTTATCATATTCATATTCCATATCAACAAAAACATAATGTCTAGGTTTGTTAAGTGTTATATAATCCAATATTTAGATTCTCTATGACAATTAATGATAGAGTACATGAAATTTTTCACCAGTACAAATAATTCAAATTAGTAGTTATTCAAATTAAAATTTATCAGTTATGATACTATGGCACCATAATCTAGATATTAGGTTAGTAATTCATGAATCCACCAATATTAATGGTGAAGTTCCATCTATTGTAGAAAAGGGAATGAATAATGTAGTTTGTGAAACAGTACCTCCATAAATTTAAAAAAACCATCAGAATTGTCACCAATTTTCGAAGCCCGTTTAATTTCTGGGCAACATATCTAGGAGATGTTTTTTAAATCAATAGAGTAAGATTCTATAGGAATTGATAAGTTAGAAAAATAAAGAGTATTCAAGAATAGACTGAATAAAATTAAGAGTATATTTAAGATGAAGTAGAAGATAATGAAAATGATGAAGATGAAGAATATGTTTAAACTACCGAATCTAAGATGTTTACTTTAAAAATGTCAGAGGAATCATCATCAGATCTACCTTCCAAGACTAATAAGGATGGTGAACTTGAAGGTTCTATGAAATAAAAATCACCTTCAAAATATGAAGATGAATATTTATCTAAGAAATTCCAAATAGATCAAAACAGAAAAGATATATGTTAATAGAAATTATATTTATTATGAGGAAATAATTAATATTTAGAATGGAAAGAAGGTTGGAGATAGATTTTACAAATCAATCTCAATAAAAGATGTTAAATAGAATGAAAATATAGTAGAAACTAGAACCAATTATCCTCTACTCCCAGATATCGAAGTATCAAATTCAATGAATAAGATTATTGTGCAAGGAGATTATTTTATTATTCTAGATTTTCAATTAGTTTAAGGAACATTTATAGATTTTACAAGACATCAATCAAATGTTAAATATATTAATGAAAATAAAATTCAAAAAACAGAATCCATTAATGTTTTAATTGATAGACTAATTCAGAATGAGGCTAATCTCAATATACATCGATAAATTTATAAATCTCAGAACAAGTTATATAATAAATTTATGAAATGGTCAAATAATATTTTTTTATATGTCATGTTTCATGAAATAAATACTGAAGATATGAAGAATATTTTTAATGAATCATCAGAATTTTTCAATAAAATATCAAAACGTTTTACTGTTATGAAGAAATTTTTAGAACAATTCATGGATTCAATAGTTAACCTAATTAAAGAGGTGAAAGAATTATATAGGAAGATAAAATATTTGTAATTAGATATATTAGTACTCAAATATCAAAAAGTTGAAATCATAAATTTGAAGAATCATATTGAAGTATCAGAATAATGACTTTAGATTTAAGAAGGAAAAAATATGTCTCAATATGAATTAACTGGATTGATTTAATAAAATGGAAAATAATTCAAGAAGATGAAATATATTATGAGATCATTGAAGAAGAAAGGCTAAAATTGTTTCTATTTTGGACTCTTTTTGTAATTATATTTTGATAACATGTTTAAAAATGAATGATTTTTTATCTCATTATGACTTGATTGAATGTTTTCCAACTCAAGTTGTTTTTATATTATTTCATTTTTTTGGATGATTAGGTAGTTAATTATATTATTTTATATTATTTTCCTTCTAACCCCTTTTCAATAAACTCCGTGACTTTTCCCATTCTTTTTGTAATTAACAAAGGTGGATAATTGTTTTTATAAATTAGAATTATGTAATATTTGTGGAAATTATTTCTTAAAATAATAATACATTATTTAGAGAATAATTAGATCTTTATGTGGAGATTTCATTATAAGAGATAATTAGTCTTATTCATCCTTTTATTCATATCAGTTATAACCTCTGAAGGAGTTCAATATTAATGTTTAATTCTGAATACAAATTACTTAAATGAAATCGTTCTATTTTTTTTAATGTTATATTATATTTATGTGTCTTGGTTCGTGATTTCAAAATAACATGTAGATTATTCAGAAAAAAGTTATATAAATGTCTTTTCAATTCCTTTTGTTCTTGAAATCAAAATATCTTTTTAAATACTTGATTGCCAACTTTTTTATGTCCAAATTATTTTTAGAATGATTGTGTAGAAAAAATAAACTTTTAACCGACATAGAAAATGATATAATGTATACATGAATATAATTTAACATTCTTCATTATGATTATCCTATTGAGTATAGATCCTATAAACATCAGATTCACCATTATGTAAAAATAATTAACACTTTATCCATTTTATTTGTATTAAAGAAATCATTATTTTCAGACTAATGGTGGAATTGATGAACATAATATTCTCACTCACAAAGATTAATGTAATGAAATTTATATGGAAGTCCATTTGACTAAAAATGTTTATTTTTTGAAAACAAAAAAACATATTTCTATCGTAACAGTACATATTTTACACAATGATGGTATAAAATCAACATGAAATAACACATTCTATTATTCCAATATGACATGAGCTATCAAATTCAATGTTTCCAAGTCCATGCAATTAATTCACAGAAAATATGACCGTTAGGATAAAATATAACTGTAGGGAAGGTCACCTATAAATACACAGTCATTCAAATAGTTAAAAAAATTGTGAAAAGAAAAATTTTCAACAGTATTTATTGATTTCATTTTCATGATATATATGAATTTTAAAAAGTATGAATTGATTTTTCCTATATTTGTTTAATTATTTTACACTTTTTTTTTATTAAAAGAACCGTATCTTATTGTCACTTTACAAATACCTTAGAGTTGTAATAGTACATTTGATATCTGCTTACAATCAAGGGATTATGAGGATTTCACGATTGAGAATATGATATTTTCATCGAGGGTGTGCAACTGTAGAAAGATATATCTGATCCATCAGATTGAGATATATCGAGGATATGTAGAGAGATCAAATCCAATAATCATATTGATGGTTTTATTTTCTAGGGAAAGTTAGAATTGATTTTAAGTATAAAATAGGGGATACCATTAGAAAATGTTTTTGGCTACCTTACTCTTAAGGTTAAAAGTGTGTAATTCTTCTAATGATTTATTTATTGTTAATAATATGTTTCTAGTGAATTAATTGTTTCTTACAAGTATTTTTTTCATTTCTTCTTATTGGTAATTTTTGTTGTTGTAACGTATCGAAATATTATAAACATTTAACTGTTAATCCAAAATTTTGTAAATCCAATCTATTTAATTAATTATTATCATATCTTACATTATTACAGTTATTTAGTCTTATATAATCATATCTATTCTGATTATAATGTAATTGTATTATGTTTTATTATAACTATTTTACATTGATAAATAAAAATAATTCTAGATTATGATACATATGTAATCGGACTAAGGTCCATGTCTAAATATTATCAATTTACTTAATGTGGTTTTTGAATTGGTTTAGTTTAAAATCTTCAAAAATATTTTTTAAAAAATTATAATTCACTCCCACTTTTAATAGGACCATCAATAACACTTTATTACAATAAAAATATCAATATAAACCATATATATATTTAACAATTTCCATTTCTAAACATTAATTACAATAATTTATTAGAAATTTATTAGTTCATTATAGTTTATTATTGTAATTCCATTCTAGTGATTTATAAACTTTCCCACATGATTTAATGTATTGATATTGATTCTTGTTCCTTGGAATAATACTCATCCTTAATATATTTTCAAATTTACGGGATTAGATTAATTACTACTAATTATAATGTTCTAATTTTATTCATTTTTAATTTTTTATGTGATTAATTAAGACAATATCAAGGATCATCTTATTTTATTATTTTTTAGGAACAATTTTATTCCATCAATATAATGTTAAAAATTTATATAACCCACACAAATCATAAAATTTTGATAAATATAATTTTAATTAATAATATAAATTCATATATTCATCCAATTATTATGTGAATAAACATGACATACATCATTTCAGAATGGCGGTAGTTAGTACATATACGTAGGCATCGTTTTCATTTCCTATTGAATGAAATAATGATAATAATAAGTTATATTTTTAAAACCATAAACTTGTTTTAAATAAAATATGTATTCATTTGGTACCTTTTAGAACCATATCATAATGGTGGTTTTGAGAAAATTTAAAATTGTTTAATAGTAGAGGTGGTAGTCAACACGTATGTAAGAATGACATTCTCATTGTTTTGAAAAGGGTGAGGGTAGATAATGGTTATAACATTATCTTAATAACTATCCAATATGTTAACAAAACACATGTATCACATGAAAAGGAAATTCCGTTGTGAAAAATAATAGATAGGAGATATGAATTAGTTAGAGCGCACTATAACCAATAATTTTGAGGGATTTTTTCTTCATTTTTTATCTTTAACCATTATATTTTACACTTATTCTATTTTCAGAATTTAAATTGCTAATTACTTTTTTATGGGATTTATTTTTCATGGATAAAATTAAAATGGAATACATTAAAAAATATGGATCTAATGATTCAAAATATAAAATAAATTATATTAAAAAAATCTATATATGTTTGTGACAAAATGTAATTTTAATATTAGTACACATAATACGTTATAATAAATTTGAGAAAAAGTGTATTTTTAAGCTTAAAATTATGTTTAATGTATTTTTTTCAATATTATTTACATACATCACATTGGTTTATTGTCAGTTAAATAAAATTTTACTTCCATTTAAATCAATCTAATACCCAATTATTCAATGTGGAAACATAATTAAAAATAATAGACAAAAAATAGTTTTTGTTAAAATAATTATTACTTTTGATTCAAAATGTAAAACATATGTTTTATAAATTCAACAAAGTATTTCAATATTAATAATATAAAAGAGACTCATGGTCACTAAAAATGTTTTATAAGTGTTCATGTAAAACATAGTTTCTGATAATATTATCAAATCTACATAGTAGGTATAAACTATATTTTTCACTATTAATATAAAAAACATCAATTTATTAAAAATAAAAACTAGCTCTAATATAGTTTTTACATGATAAATTATAAAATGGAAATCATTATAAAAATTAAATTTCTCTAATTTAAAAATTTATTTTGGATATGAAAATATGAAATATAATGAAAAATAGTCATTTAAAATTTAAATGTTGGTAAATTTATTTCTAATCAATTTCTAATTCAAAATTGAGTTATTATATTTTTATATGAAGAATATATTTATTAATAATTTAAATATAATATAATTAGTTTCTTGAAAATAAAAATTTATATCACATAAAAATCCAATTATAGAAAAAATTACAGTTTTAAGCATTAAATGATATAATTATTTATATAGAGATATTGATGGAATTTCATCAAGGAATTATTTTTATAAATTGTTTATCTCTTTATTAATGAATATGTTTCATAATTTAGTTAAATCTATTTTTAACTTCCATTTAAATTACTACAGTAATAATGGTCTCATTTATAATGGTCACATTTAATATTTTAAATTTTATCTTAATAAAATCTATTAGGGTTGATTTTGGATAGGTGTTGTGTCTGAAAGAAGATATTAAAATTAGTATTTAAATAATTGAAAATATAAAATAAAATATCACAGTGTAATAGTTTTTGATAGTGTATTGTTTTCCAAAAGGGTTTCAAAGTTTATTACTCCTTTGAATTCGTAGAGTGTATGTCCTCTATAGCTCATGGGTGGATTCATTAACCCCATGCAATCAAAATAGTGCGGGTTCTGAAATGGTTAATAGAGTTTATCAATCCCGATTGATGTCCTTTCAATCATCTATGTATATGTCCACTATTTATGTGTTTAAGTACTACCTTATTGGATGACCTTATTGATGAAGAGTTGGTTCTCTATTAAGGGTTTGTTACTCACATGACTAATCCTTTTGTTGAAGAGTTCTGGAGGTCTTGGGATTAATTGTTCAAATGTTCTCAATCCATGAAGTAAGGTAATCACACATCTAATATTCATTAATAAAAAAGGTATTCATACTATATAAGGGATTGATACTCCCTTTAGCCACATGTATACTTTATCATGGTTCTACACCCCATTACATTTTCTATGATATGTATGGGTTTCCATATAAATAAATACTTATGATAGTAGGTTTGATTTCAAAAATTAATTGAAAAATATACTTATAAAAGTTATGGGACCCTAAAAAGTGGATTATTTGGACGTTACATAGTAACTGTTGAAATTTTGGTGTTGTTCTCCATCAACTAATTTTTAGAATACAATAAATGGAGGGTCCATTAAAATTGTTTAGGATGAATTACATAAAATATATATAATGTGGATGTTCCCTAGTAATAATACACATTAGGTTACTACTTATTTCCTTTTATTTTTGACTTATATTTGGGATTTTGATATTAATATTGGTGGGATTTTTTTATTCATTGATAGGTCTCATGAGACAAACTAGTGTCTTGGCACAAGGCCTTGACAAAATCTTATTTGTAGTCTTGGCACGAGGCCTTGGCTATGTGGTTATGATAGTCTGGCATTATGCATTCCAACATTATGAAAGTGGTTATTGATTTTTGCATGTGATTATTCGATTAGTAGAATATCCATGTGAATAAGTAAATGGCATTATTTCATTTTATTTATGCCATACCATGTTGAAAGTTAATATTTAAAAGGATTTTGTTTTAGTTATACATTGCCTTAAATTTTTATTCTTATTTATGAAAGTTTCCGCTATATTGTTATCCTTACTGGGCATTTGAGCTCACCCCTTTTCTATGTTTTATTTTTCCCCAGGTAGTGAAGAAGTAAATTATGATTGACTTGCAGGGATATTATGAGGGGTTAATAGTGTGGATATGAAGACTTTGTTGTTGTAGTAGTTTTTCACTTTGAAATGTAATGTAAAACTTTATGAATATATCTAGTGTTTCCAAGGCTACTAAACCAATCGGTCTTTCGAGATTTGATCTTTCTTGTGATCATGCCAATGTTACGAAGTAATTCACCGACTCTGGGTAGCTGGGGTCGGGGCGTTACAGTTGGTATCAGAGGAAGTTTAGTACAAACCTTGGAAACTAGATTTAGATAAACTCTGATTAGAGCACGTAGACCTAAGATGAACTTTGAGGATTAGTATAGAAGAACTTCCTAGAATTTTGGTATTGTAGAGATTTTGTGAGTTTTCCGAGCAATACATCCCTGTCTGGATACGAGCAGGTAGAGGCGGCTCTGGCACAGATGTACCTAGGGGTAAAACCCGAAAACACCGCTTTGAGCTAGACTCGAACGGGAACTGGTGCACGACAACGGGCCTTACTGCACTCTTGGTTACGACACTCCCGGGGGATATGCTTAGGATAACTCTCACTTTCTTTACAAATCATTATGAAGGGTTTATGAGTATATACTTCCTCAAAGAAAACATATTTATGATTATGGATTATATCCATAGATAGTTCAATTTATGTTAAGTGTTTTATAAGTATGGGATTA
Source organism: Viscum album (assembly GCA_963277665.1). NCBI lineage: Eukaryota > Viridiplantae > Streptophyta > Magnoliopsida > Santalales > Viscaceae > Viscum > Viscum album. Next base: position 250,510,889 of record OY728128.1, on the reverse strand, counting down.
TGTATTTTGATTCATAAACTGATCTAGTTTATGCCATTGTTTAGAAATGGCGCCTAGTGGAAGAAATGGAAACCGTATCAATGCACGCACTCCATGTAGGGATTGCCCTCCTGCTCAAGATAATTATAGTGGGGCTGGTGATGCAACTGGTGCTGATCAGCTAATCACCGTACTGGGACAACTTACTCAGGTTATGAATAATAACCTTACCCGTATGGAGCACCCTGATCCGCAGCGTGGAGGATCAATGTTAGATCGATTCATGAGACAACAACCACTAACGTTCAATGGAAGTACAAATCCCTTAGTAGCTGAGCAATGGATATTTTCCCTAGAGAAAATATTTCAGGCTTTGGGGAGTAGTGAAAGGGAAAAAGTTACCATGGCAGTTTACCGCCTCACTGGAGATGCTGATCAATGGTGGTCATTGATTCAAAACATGAAGGAAGATGATGAAGTATCAAACATGGAATGGAGGGAGTTCAAAGATCTGTTTTTAGAAAAATACTTTCCTCGCGACCATCGAGCAGATATGGAAAGGCAATTTCTGAGTCTGAGACAAAAGGAGGATGAGAATGTCACAAAGTATGAGGCTAACCTTACAAGGTTAGCGAGGTATGCTGGAGATTATATTCGCAACCCAAGAAGTAAGATTGATCGTTTCTTTGATGGGTTAAAACCATTTCTCCGTCGAGCATTAGTCTCACAATCCTTTTCATCGTACGAAGACATTGTCTCATGTGCTATCAAGACCGAAAAGGAATTCTCTAAGTCTTATGACTTTAAAGCAAAGCAAGAGAAGAAGAGACCTGCTGATCAATCTGGGAATGGAAATAAGGGGAAGAAGGGAAAGGTTGAATATCCATCTTGTGTTAAGTGCGGGAAGAAACACCCCGGTGCTTGCCTGAAGGGAATGGGAGTCTGTTACAAGTGTGGTGAAAAAGGCCACCAAGCTCATGATTGCAAGGGGAAGAAGGAAGCTACCAACGTTCAGTGCTACAATTGCAGGGAGATGGGGCATTATGCAAATGCATTTCCTAAGCGTCAGGAGAACTTACCTCAGAAAAGGCCAAGGGATCAAGGCCAGGCTTATGCTATCACTACTGCTGAGGTAGAAACTCCGAAAGACGTGGTGGCAGGTAATTTAATGGTTTCCTCAAGTTTAGCAAATGCATTATTTGATTCTGGATCATCGCATTGTTTCATATCTTCCCAGTTTGCTAAGAAAATTAGATATTTCCAATTTGATTTAATAAGGGAGTTGTCAGTTAAAACTTCTAAGGGAAGTATCGTTGCAACAAAGTTTTGTGAATCAGTCCCCATTAAAGCACATAAATTTTCTTTATCTGCTGATTTCATCGTCATACCTATGATTGAGTTTGATATAATCCTCGGTATGGACTGGCTTTCGGACTATGATGCGAAGATTTATTGTAAGAAGAAAGAGGTTACGATTCTTGATGATAATGATAAGGAACACATTATTTTTAGAGCAGAATCGTCACCACCTAATTCTTATTTAGACCCACCCCCAGTAGCTCAACTTAATTCAATTATTGGGGAGGAAGAGAATGAAATAACTGTCGGTGAGGAAAGGAATGTTCAAATAGAGGATGTACCTGTTGTGAAAGAATTTGTAGATGTATTTCCGGAAGATTTACCTGGACATCCTCCAGAACGAGAAGTTGAGTTTTCTATTGATTTGATTCCTGGATCAAGGCCTATATCGAAGACCCCTTATAGAATGGCCACTGTAGAGTTAGTCGAACTAAAGAAACAACTAGAGGAATTGAGTAATAAGGGATTTATTCGCCCTAGTGTTTCTCCATGGGGAGCCCCTGTTCTTTTTGTTAAAAAGAAAGATGGATCTATGAGGTTATGTATCGACTACAGGGAGATCAATGCTATAACGATAAAGAACAAGTATCCCCTACCTCGTATTGATGATTTATTTGACCAACTGCATGGAGCTCAATACTTTTCAAAGATTGACCTTCGATCTGGATACCATCAGTTGTGTGTAAAGAAGGAAGACATTCCGAAGACAGCATTTCGAACCAGGTACGGGCATTACGAGTTTACTGTAATGCCGTTTGGATTGACTAATGCACCCTCTGTATTCATGGATTTGATGAATAGAGTTTTCAAGGAGTATCTCGATGAATTTGTGGTGGTATTTATTGATGATATCTTGGTATACTCCAAAACCTACGAAGATCATGAAAATCACTTGCGCATTATCTTGAAGACTCTGAGGAGGCATGAATTATATGGAATGTTTAGCAAGTGTGAATTCTGGCTTCAGGAGATTTCTTTTCTTGGCCATATTGTCTCTAAAGATGGAATCTCTGTTGATCCTTCTAAGACCAAGGCAATCCAAGAATGGCCAGCACCTACGAGTATAACTGAGGTACGTAGTTTTATTGGCTTGGCAGGTTATTATCGACGTTTCGTCCAGAATTTTGCCCGATTGGCTAACCCATTAACGAAGCTCACACGTAAAGGGGTTAAATTTGTTTGGACAAAAGAGTGTGAAGAATGTTTCGAAGAACTGAAGAGAAGATTAGTCAATGCTCCAATATTGACTCTACCATTGGGGAAAGATGGGTTCGTTATTTATAGTGATGCATCAAAGAAAGGACTTGGCTGTGTCCTTATGCAGAATGATAGAGTTATTGCCTATGCATCACGACAGTTGAAAATTCATGAACAAAACTATCCTACTCATGATCTTGAGTTAGCAGCTGTGATCTTTGCTTTGATGATATGGAGGCACTACCTCTATGGTGAAAAATGTGAGATTTATACTGATCACAAGAGTTTGATGTATATTTTCTCACAAAAAGAACTCAACATGAGGCAAAGGAGATGGCTTGAATTACTCAAGGATTATGATTGTACGATACACTACCACCCGGGGAAGGCAAACAAGGTGGCAGATGCTTTGAGTAGAAAAGACCATGGAGTTTTGAACAATATGAGAATTGAAAGGGATCCAATTTTCATGGATCTAGTGAAAATGGACATGGGAATAACCAGGGAAGGTGAAACATCAATGCTTTTTCAAATGGTTGCCAAACCATCTTTACTAGAAAGGATTAAGAGTTCTCAGACCGATGATGACGAATTCCAAAAGAAGATTAAAGCTGTGAATGATGGGAGATTGAGAGACTTTGTGTATGAAGATGGAATTTTGAAATTCGGGAAGAGACTTTGTGTTCCCAATATACCTAATCTAAAAAGGGAATTGCTGGATGATGCTCATAGTTCCAATTTCTCTATACACCCTGGGAGCACCAAAATGTATAGAGATTTGAAGGAACATTTTTGGTGGGACAACATGAAGAGGGAGATTGCTGATTTTGTGTCAAGGTGTATGGTTTGTCAACAAGTGAAAGCTGGAAGGCAACAGCCTGGAGGAGTCATGCAACCTCTTCCCATACCGGAGTGGAAATGGGACAATATTACGATGGACTTTGTCATGGGGCTACCAAAGACTCCTAGAAGGAACGATGCAATATGGGTTATTGTTGATCGTCTTACCAAGTCAGCACATTTTCTTGCTATAAGAGAAGATCTACCCCTGGAACGTCTAGCAAGACTATACATTAATGAAGTTGTGAGACTTCATGGAGTTCCCCTATCGATTGTTTCTGATCGTGATCCCCGTTTTACTTCAAGATTTTGGAAAAGTCTTCAGAAATCCCTGGATACTGAACTTCATTTGAGCACTGCTTACCACCCTCAGACAGACGGACAATCAGAACGGACTATTCAGACCTTAGAAGACATGTTGAGATCTTGCTCACTTGATTTTCAGGGTATGTGGGATCAATATTTACCTCTGGTAGAATTTTCCTATAACAATAGCTTCCATTCGAGTATACAAATGGCACCATATGAAGCGTTATACGGAAAGAGATGTCGTACACCAACCTGTTGGGATGACGTTGGTGAAAGAAAACTTGTAGGCCCAGAACTGGTGGAGGAAACGGTGGAAAAGGTGAAGGTAATCCAAAATCACATCAAAGCAGCTCAAAGTAGGCAGAAGAGCTATGCCGATAATCGAAGGAAGGATTTGGAATTTCAAGTCGGTGATCATGTTTTCCTAAAGGTATCTCTGTGGAAGGGAGTCATACGTTTTGGTAAGAAAGGTAAATTGAGTCCCAGGTACATCGGACCTTTCGAAATTCTAGAACGAATTGGGGCTGTAGCTTACCGATTGGCAATGCCGCCAAGTCTCTCCAAAGTTCACGATGTGTTCCACGTATCTCTGTTGAGAAAATACATGCCTGACCCAACGCATGTACTCACTTTTGAGGAATTAGAACTGGAACCCGATCTGTCTTATTGCGAAGAGCCCGTCAGGATTCTTGATACAAGAGAACAAGTACTGAGAAACCGGACGACGCGTCTGGTAAAAGTTTTGTGGAGAAATCATAAAATGGAAGAGGCAACGTGGGAACCCGAGGAACTTATGATGAAGAACCACCCGAGTCTTTTTATGCAGTAATACCCTAGAAATTGCGAGGATGCAATTATTTGAAGGAGGGGAGAATGTAACACCCCAAGCTTCTACGGTACGTTTCCCTTCGAATAATGCGATAGCGTGTGTTGTACGCAACCTCGAGTTCTAACACACACCACAACTAATTAAACTAGCCGTTGTGAATAGTAATACCTACTTTTTGAAATCATATATATTCTATATTTCAAAATGGACTTCATTTTTGGATTCGGAATATCAAAATTAGCCTAGGGTGAAATTTTGGTACATTTCGGATAACTTTCATATTTTGATGAATAGTGAAAATTTCTAAATTTTAATTAAAAACAACTTTTTTAATCAAAATAATTAATAGTGATAAATTATGAATTTGATTGGTTTGAAAGTATATTTAGAATATATTTTTACCATTTAATATAATGTTGGTCATTGGACATAATTTTACAATTAAACCGAACATAAACAAGTGCCAATCTTTTGATAGTTATTATCTCTTAAAAACACGCTTTTTGTTTTGACAGCGGGAATTAATTTTAAATTAATTTCTGCCACTTCTGTGTTTTGAATTTAGGAAAATGGATTCCATATTTGGAATCAGGATGTTCAAATTGTGTAAATAGGTAACTTTTATTTTTAGACATTTTGAATAATTACTGCGGTAAATATTTTATTTACCATGGTTAAGGGTAAATCCGGTAAATAAGGGTTAAAAAAAATAATATTATAATAATACTAAATTACCCTAAAACGTGTCTTAACCCTATTGGTTGATACATGGTCGACCATGGGCATCTTTGTGTCAATTTTGGGACCCCATGGATCCACTTGTAAGTGATAATGACACATTATATTAATAAAGCTAAAATAAAAATAAAAATGGCATAAGCTTACATCTTTTAGAAGAACAATTTTTACATAGGGTTATACATGTTGGATTTTCGATTATAAATATTCATTAGAACGCTAAAAAGATTTGCTACATAATGATATTTTATTTATAATTTTTAGACAATATATAATTTATTTTATTTATGACACAATGATGATGCAGTAATTACTAAAATAGTGAAAAATAAAAATAATTGATCTTATAAATACCCAAATAATTATAATATGAAACTTTTAATGAATTAAACTAATTTTCTATGATAATATGATATATTAGGATTGATTTAATGGACTTTGTTCGAAGTAATCAATCTGTTAGGAGTTTCACAAAAATCAACTATTGAATAGTGTCAAAATTGACATAAAAGAGTTCTTAAAACAAATATTATATTATTAATTGATATTAAATTCCTAAAAATCTAAGGTTAGGCCAAGAGACTTATATTATGATAGGTTACTCATTAATGGACCAATTGGGGGGCGCTTGGATGTATATAGTAAGTTTATTAACCATATTATATAAAAATACAAAGAGACATTGTAAAAGTGAAACTAATTAACTTAGAGTTAATACTTAAAGATAAGGTTAATATAAGTACCCAAACCTGTCTAAATTCTATTGGTTGAGTGTTTTTCGATCTATCCCCACCTTAACCTTTGAATAGTCAACTTTGGATCCATTAGAAACCGAATATGAATTTATTATAAATTAATATTTCTAGCTTTTCCAAAGGTGCCCCTCACCCCTCTTATAAAAGGGCACTCCTCCTTCTCATTTCTTCACACCTTCAAAGCCTTTTGGTTCGGCCAAACTCTGCCCAAATACTCTCCCAACATCCCTCAATACAACCTAGAGGCCTTAGTTTGATCAGAAAGCCAACCTAAGGAGCCCTTTTGATCATATCAAAAGGAAGAACCCGAAGAAGAGGTAATGATTTCACCACCCTTTTCTAAGTTCATTTCTTCTTCCACTTCTTCTTCCTTTGTTCTTACCATTCTGAAATAATAACTCCAGTATCTCACATATAATGTGATGTTATTATAAATATGGTACAATCATATTCATTATTCTATCCACCCTTTGAATAACATGTCACCATACGTGCGTACGTACGGCTTACCGTCTCCACGTCGTGGTGTAATTGTTATTCAATATAATATTATTTGGATGGGTATAATAATGATGTGTAACTCATGTAAATAATAAATATAACATGTTAATGATTCTGTATATATGATATACCATCCATTTATATATTATTTTAATATCAAAATAATGATATTGTCGCTCGTGCGTACGTACGGACTACCGTCTCCACGAACGCGATGAGATTCATTCTCCATCGTATCCATTCAAGTATAATTATCATTTGATGATTTAAAAATGATGTTTAAGGACTGTATATCATTCTGGATATGAATAAGATACAACAACCATGGCTTATGTTACAAAACATATAAAAGAAAATGAGTAAGTTAACTCCCGAAACGACGATAATTCTAAGATATTATTAACAAATCAATGTTAAAAGATCATATATGATATCATATTAATATATATGATTCTTGTATAATTTAATAACAAATATTTCACCATTATACAAGAGGTTAACCTACCCCAACCAAGGAAAAGTACAAGGTAAGGGTTATTTCACAATCTCTTCATTATCCGAGGTTGTTTATATGTAATAATCTACTGGGATCTCTTTATCATCCACATCCATGTTTCTTAAAAATGTATTTCAAAACATTTTTAATATTTACAAGAATATGGGTTAAAGTCATTTATACCTTTTTTTGACTTTTTATAAGAGGTTTATAAAGGAATCTTTCCGTCGTTTTCAAAACAATTTCCTTTTTAACCTTTTCGACAGAATTGAGGTAAGAATGTTTTTTTAACTTATACAGCGGGTGCGGTTATTTTACGCCGTTATAAAATCTTCAAAGCTTTCCTTACAAGCTTATAAGAATATTTTCAAAGAAAATGTTTTATTTTATATGGATCTTAAATGATTTCAAAATAAAAGGAGATATTTCTTTAAAAAGAATTTTGTTTTCATCTATGTCAACATCCTTTGATGGATTTTAAGATTATTTGAAGTTGATTTATTATGATACAAAACTTCTATATTGTATTGAAGGTTTTGTGATATGTTTGACAGTGGATGTGCTATTTTTATACCATTCATAGTTTATTGTGAAAGTATTGACATTTCGTATGCTAGTTTTAATACGAATGTTTATGTTATGTTTAAACCTTTTCATATGGGAATGCATTGGACTTAATAAGTGACGGGTGGAGCCCGCTATAGCTCCTCGATGCATCGGTAGGTCTCATGAGACAAACTAGTGTCTTGGCACAAGGCCTTGACAAAATCTTATTTGTAGTCTTGGCACGAGGCCTTGGCTATGTGGTTATGATAGTCTGGCATTATGCATTCCAACATTATGAATGTGGTTATTGATTTTTGCATGTGATTATTCGATTAGTAGAATATCCATGTGAATAAGTAAATGGCATTATTTCATTTTATTTATGCCATACCATGTTGAAAGTTAATATTTAAAAGGCTTTTGTTTTAGTTATACATTGCCTTAAATGTTTATTCTTATTTATGAAAGTTTCCGCTATATTGTTATCCTTACTGGGCATTTGAGCTCACCCCTTTTCTATGTTTTATTTTTCCCCAGGTAGTGAAGAAGTAAATTATGATTGACTTGCAGGGATATTATGAGGGGTTAATAGTGTGGATATGAAGACTTTGTTGATGTAGTAGTTTTTCACTTTGAAATGTAATGTAAAACTTTATGAATATATCTAGTGTTTCCAAGGCTACTAAACCAATCGGTCTTTCGAGATTTGATCTTTCTTGTGATCATGCCAATGTTACGAAGTAATTCACCGACTCTGGGTAGCTGGGGTCGGGGCGTTACACGTACTTATAAATTACTGTCTCCACGAACGCGATGAGATTCATTCCCCGTCATAATCATTCAAAAATAATTTTCATTTTATGATTAAAAATAATGTTTATGAACAGAATATAATTCTATATATAAATAAAATACATCATATCCATAAAAAACATGGCCCACCTAAGCAAGCATATAATGGAAAACGAATCAGTTAACACTTGAAACGATGATACTGTTGATATATTATTAACAAAGAAATATTAGAGGATCATATATGATATCATATTTCTGTATATAGTTATTTGATAATTTAATAATAATGTTTTTAAAATTATATAGGAGGTTAACAGACCATTGACTATGGAAAAGTACAAGCTAAGGGTTAAATCTAGAATCTCTTTACTTATCCGAGGTTGTTAATACATAAGTATCTACTAGGACCTAATAATCATCCACATCCATGTTATCTTAAAAATATAATTAAAAACATTTTTATTATTTACTAGACTATGGGTTAAAGTAATTTATACCTTTATTTGACCACATCTATTTTTAAAGTAATCTTTCCATCATTTTCTATACAAGGTACTTCATGACCTTCTCGACAAAATATAGGTAAAAATTCATTTTTTTAACTTATACGATGGGTGCAGCAATTTTCAGACATTATAACATCATTGAAGCTTCCCATATAATATTATAAGAATATTTTCAAAATAAATGTTTTCTTTTATAATTATATGAATTTTAAATAATTGAAAAATAGAAAGAGATATTTCTCTACCAAAATTTTTGATTTCATATATCTCGACATCCTTAGATGGATTTTAAGCATGTTGAAGATGATTTATTATGATACAAATCTTCCATATTGTATTGAAGTTTTTGTGATATGATTGACTGTGGATGTGTTATTATTACACCATTCATGGTTTATAGATAATGTATTGACATTTCGTATTCTATTTATAATATGAATGTTCATGTTATGTTTAATCTTTTTCATATGAGGAATGCATTGGACTTAGTAAGTGATGGGTGGAGCCCGTTATAGCTCCTCGATGCATCAGTATGTCTCATGAGACAAACTATTGTGATGGAACAAGGCCTTGAAAAATATTATTAGTAGTCTTGGAACAAGCCCTCGACTATGTGGTTATGATGTCTGGAAATATGCACTACAACATTATGAAATTGGCTATTAATATTACATGTTATTATTCGACGAGAAGAATATCCAAATGAGTAAGTAAACAGAATTATTGGATTTATCTTTTCCATATTATGACGATGTTTATGTTTAAATGTCTTCTATTTTAGTCTTATACATTTTATTAAATGATTATGCTTTTTCTTAAAAGTTTTTCTTATATTGTTATCTTTTCTAAGAATCTGAGCTCACCCCTTTCTATGTTTTATTTTTCCCATGATGCGAAAAGTATATTATGACTGACCTGTAGAAATATTATATGGGATTAATGTGGTCAATGAAGAAAATTTTGTTGTTGTTTTTCATTTTATAGTGTAATGTAAAACTTATGAATGTATCTAGTATGTCTAAGGATACCAAACATATCGGTCCTTCGGGTTTTTCTCCCTTCTGATCATGCTAATGATATGTAATAATGCACCGAATCTGGGTAACTTGGGTCGGGGAATTACATAAAAAGTATCTCAATTAAATATCATTTCATCTCCTAATTGATCGTCTAATTCGATATATTTTTTATGTTTTCTTATTTTCCCTTATTTTTTTAATGGGATTAATGAATGAAACAATATCAAAACCATCAATTTCCCTTGGTTTATTCACATCCTAAAATTATTTTTGGTTGTTAAAAAATTTTCATTGATTGAGTATAAATGATCATTTAATTATCTGAAACATTATTGTAAGTCAAACCAAAATTATCATCTCTATCCCCAGCAAGAATATTATCTTGATATTTTTATAATTACTATATGTAGGGGATCATACACATGATATATTTTATTAATGGAAATTCCATTATTTTTCAGCCACATATTATAATTTTTTAATCATTAAAACATATGAATTACAATTTAAAATATTTAATATATTTATATCCAAAATTAATTAAAAAAATACTATTTCAAAATTAATTAGAAACTATGTTTAGCAATTTTTCACTTATATAAATCAATCAATTAACATGTATCAAGACCAAATAATCAATAATAACATCATATTTTAACTCATCCACACATCATTTTACTCAGTTATATTCATTAATAATGGCTTCTAAAACAATTTATAATGTTATTAGTACATATTTATTTATAAAATAGATCAAAATATTTAAAAACACAAACATTACAATCTGATTTATTCATTCATAAGTGTTAATAATCTAAAATCAAACAAAGGGAATCTAAAATTGTAATAAATGTAAAACAAAATAACCATAAAATTAAATATTTTCCTTTTTAATATATCTTATATGGAATTACTCACCCTAAAAAACATGTAAAATGAAAATACATAATTAAATATTCGAGATCCATTTTGTTTAAATCTAAAAAATAGGTTTGTTGAAATTATTCTCCTAAATCACTATTTAAATATTTTTTAATAATATCATCCTATGAAAATAATAAAAACATATGTTTTATTTCATAAGTTATTTTTTAAATTCAATTATATTTACATGACCACACCATGTCATGTAACAAGCAAAAATAATGAAATCACCAAATTATGGTCAAAAAATAGTCTGAGTAGAGTTTCTTTTATATAAATAAGTCTTTAAAATTTATATTGAATTAGATTAACTCTTTTGTAATGTATTATATTCTCCACCTTCATATGAAAAAAATCACCAAATTTGTAATAATAAAAAATAAAATTTTAAATCATAAACAAACAAAACAATTTATCGATTTTGTACATCCTCTTTCAGAATATGTTTTTCTTTGTCTTATATCATCTAAATTACCCTAATTTATATTTTCTTTTCAACTATTTCACTTTTTTAATTCTTCTCCATTGAAATTTCAACCTTTCATTCTTATTTGGATGCAATATATTTATTTCTAATATATTTTCTATCTCTCAAAATTTCCTCTTTTTCAAAAATATTTTCCATTACCCTATAAATAATAGATATTACATTGTCACAAAAAATTAATAATGAATATTTCCAAATTTTTAATCATTAGAGGACCTTACCTTGGATAAAAATATCAAAGCAATAATATCGATTTATTTCGCCACATCTATCTTTATAAAAAGTAATCTTGTTGTAATGTTAAATTTAGCCACTTCATCCAAAACATTTTAAATAAAAACTCATAGAAATCTCACTACGATTCATCTCTTCAAAACTAATGATTTTTAAAATTCAATATAAAATGATGTTCAACATCATATATAAATCACAAAATTGTTTTCCAAAATTCAAATTGTCTAATTAAAATAATTATAGTAAAAGTAAATATATATAATGATTTTTTAATTTCCTTGAAACCACCACTTAAAATTTACTCATAAGAGATAATATACACATCTAATAATATTTCCACTTTATTTTAACCAACTACTTCATTGACAATGAATATGTGCTCGTATCCTCTAAATCATTATCTTAATGAATTTTTATATGAAGTTTCATAAACATTTATATAAATTTACTTGTTTCTTCTTAAATTACTCTTAGATTTATCTATTTTAGAACTGTTAATAGTGGATTATATGGTAGTGATGATTCTTCTATATATCATAATTCTATAATTCCCTAACCTTTTAATTCCACTTTTATTCATCTTTATTTTATTTTATTTTTATTGTTTTATTTGTTATTTTAACCATTCATCAAAACTTCCCCAAATGGTTCTTCAATTATATAAGGTAATAACCTATACTACATTACATTTAATTATATTTTCCCTTAAATATGTTTTAGTTAGTCTATCATTCAGAATATTAGCAATTAACCAAAACTAAAAATATAATTTTATAGTTAACAATTTTTTTTTCAAATTATCCTCTATTGTTTTTATAGAAATACCTATATTAGTAAATAATTATGAGAAATTTTCCTCCAATTAACATTGTTTTCTTTGAAAATTCTACACATGTTGTTACAATTTTGTAGGAATGCCTCTTTGTTGAATGTTTTTCCTCATCAATCCTAAATTTTTTTAAGGCATCTAGCCTTAGAAATTATTTTTTCTATTATAGTCAAAAAAATTTAAATATGAAAAAATAATAATGGGGTAGATTAATAACTAATATCATTTACACATTCATTGCTAAATCCAAAAATGATGTATTCATTATACTATTATAATACACTATCTGAACTTGTATCCTTTATTTAACTCCTTCGTATTTAAATTGTAAACTATTAATAGACAAATATTTATACAACTCAGAAATTTCTACTGGTTTTTATTCATCAATTATACTTCAATAGAATTGAATATGTGAAACAAAATAACATTATACAAACTGTAATAACATGTTTGAATTAGTAACAACTTCTCTATGATATAATGGGGAAAAATTTCTAACAAGTCCTTAAACTTGCCTTATTCTTTATATATTGATTTAACAACAAAATGATTAAAATTTAATTTAATGACATGGATATGAATTTATTGTTTTATCAGAATTAATATTGAAAATGAGAGTATTATAAAATCAAACCCAAACATGGTTGTTCCATTGGATGGGAATATCACATATCCTCAGGTGTTCCCCCTTATCTCTTATGACACCCCGAGACATTATGAAATATTCTTTTACAAATTAAATATCTTTGGATAGATTTTGTAACTTGAAGAACTGAGTTTAGATTATATTAAATGAAACACAAGGATTATCTTGCTTTTCATGAAATATTATTCTTTTCTAGTGTTACATGCATCACTAAGTTTAACAGAAATGTGAAGTTCTATTAAAACAATTTGTATGTAAGTAATTGCCTAGACATTGGATGAGTAGGCATGAATATGATAAAATAAATTAGGAAAACTTAAGATTTAACCATTTATATTAATATAATTCTTTGGTGACCCATTTTACTAGAAATGAAAATAATATAACCCATCAGAAAATAAAGGAAATCATTTTATGAAAAAAAAATTATTTGTTCCACATACATTTTTTACATCAATAATTTCACTAAAAAATTAGAGAGTAGTTTCAATTAAAGTTATATATTATATATTCAATATAATTTTTAATATTTATCTTATATGTTTTATAGGCATTAGATAAGAATAATTTCAATTTTTAACATAAAGAATAAAATTTTTCTAAAATGGAATTTTATCCTATTTTCACACAAATTTTTAATTTTTTTAAAACAAATTAAACATTATATGATAAAATGGAAATAATTTTTGAAATATTCTTTTGGAAATTATCTTTGTGTGATTTTATATATTTTCCTAAAATGGGAATGTTTTTAGGGAATAGTGAAAAATACATGCTTTTATTAAAAACTATCATTTCATTAAATGAATTTAGAAGATAAATTTAATTTTAAAATGGTTTTAAAATTAAATATAGCTTAATTATTTATATTAATCTAATTTTGGACTTTAAATCAATTTCATGTTGATTATTTATATAAATCATTTTAATAATTTGAGCATTTCCTCGTTATAAAACAACTTTCTCACTTCATCTATGGGTTTAACATTAGATTATATTTTTCATATTATGTGAATTAAATTTGGAAAAATAGATTATATTATTTTAATAATAAAAACATATATTATATAATATGGTCAAATTAATTTTTTTCCAAATTTAATTTTATAAACAGTTAAAATTTATTATTAAGGTCATAGTTAAAACAACTTTACCACAGGGTTAATCTAAAACCATAATGGATAATTGACATACAATATTGTCCAAACATCATTTTATGGAAATATATAAGTCTTATAACCTATAATGTTTTATAATGACCCATTTTGGGGTGTAGGGTAGTTTTAAAAACATGGGTAATGTTTTTTCATTTTAAAAATTCCGTGTAGGTCTATTCCCCTGGTTATAAAAGGACACCACCTCTCCTCCACTATTCACACTTCCAAACCATTTGGTTCTTCCAAGTACTGGAAAAATAGTTTCTTTAATTACCTAATAAAATCATATATAACTTTGTTAGATATAAATCCAATCTAGTGTGGTTTTATGTTAAACTCAAAAAGGTTGTTCGAATAGGAGGGAATGTATTTAACTGTGCGTTTTCATTTTACTTCTTATTCTAAATCCTTATAAAAATATTAAATTATGATGAAATTATAAAAATATTATATTCCTTATCTATTTATTTTAGTATGTAAATGTGATCACATAAATCCAAATTATATTCCATCAAATGGGAAATTAAATCATCATTTGTGTGTACGGTAGAATTCTAACACATGAAGCAATGTTATTCATTTTCCATCACCAAATATCACAGCTACACATAATGATGGGTTTAATGGATATAGTTGGTATTTTCAATATTATTATAAATATGTAATTATAATACCCTATCATAATTCTTAACTCGTAAGCATTTGGAAGATAATAATATTGGTCAGTTGTTTAGAAGACTACCTCCTCACGAAATAGTGTGAGGTTTTTTTTAATTTTTGTATTACATTAATAGTAAAAAGGAAATGTTATATGAATTTATATGATACTTGTGAAATAATTGAACTTATTTAATCATTATATCACATAAAAATTATAACATTATGTTTTTATGGAATACGATAGCGTCGTTCATGTGTACAATGGATTCCCACCTCATGAAGCGATGCGATTATTTTTTTACTAACAGTGTTCATAAAATATAATTAGGGTGAATTTAATATAAATATTTAATATATATATATATATGAAATTGAAATTATTATTTAATTTTAATATATTATTTACCTTTCATTCAATTTATCCTTCAAGAAAATGGAAACATCATTTATGAATACATATAAGCTACAGTCTACGCAAATGGTGTATTTCATTATCTATATATAACTTTTATGGATTTATATAAATACCTTTAGAAAAAATATATATTATATTTATATAATTTTTTTAAAAAAAATTTATTATTCAACCATGATCAATATAAGAGGTCCAATGATACCAAATAAAAAACATACAAGAAAAATAGAGCAATTATTTTCTAATACTTGATTTTAACATGAAATTTTTAATAAAAAGTTAATAAAATTTCATAATGAAATAATATAATGTATGATATATATAATTATGTTTCAATAATATATTTATACTAATTTCATATTGGTTATTATTTTTTATAACATCTTTGAGGGAATTTGGGACATAAGGTAATGTATTTTTAGCACAATTTTTCATCTTTTTGAAATTCGTTTTGTTATGAATCCATATTATTTTATGAGGTGTATATAATGTACCTTTGAAATGTAATATATTGAATTTATTTATTTTCACAATAAATATTGTTTAATTTAAATTTATTCCATCACGGGTCATAGGATTCATTTTTACCAATATGGTAGGGTTTTCTAATACAATGTCAAAATCTATCAGTATTGTTTATGTTTAGGAATATGTTGTGAAATATTTTAATATATCTCTATTTAAACTCATGAATTATAATCTTCTTTTGTTTTTTCTTCATAATACACGTTTTCATTCATTTTCCTCACTTTATTTACTCAATATTCCAAAATTATGTTTTGAATGAAGATCGTCTTTATTACTCTCTTCGGTTTAAATTTTTTTTTCTTCCATGACCATATTTTATAAATATATAATAAAAAAATGTTTCAAAATTACCTAAAGGATTTATTTAAGGTAATTTTACCAATTATTTACTTTCTTTTCAAAGTTATCTAAAATAAATCTTCATGTCATTTTTTGAACAATGAATGTTTGGGTTTTATTGAAAATGTGAACAGAATAATTTTTTTGTGAATGGAATGAATAACATTACCCATTTTTTTAAAAACTAAATGATATAAATTTTACATTACAATTTTTAAATTTAATTTTTAGAGAAACATTTTACTTTATTTTTTAGGAAATATTTATATTTTAAATAAATTACTTCAATGTAAAAATTTATTTTCCTGAATAAATGTTTTAAAATATTTTTAATGAATCATTTTTAATATTAAAAGGTTATTTTCAATTAAAAGTTTTAAGAATTTTTTTAATAAGTTTTATTAATGATGAAATTCTATTTTCCTCATGAAATGTTCAATGTGATTTTATCTTCAAAATCAGTTTCAATCTAACATGAAATACATTGATGCTAACTAATAATTATTGGGGATATTATACAATGAAACTATCATTATTATTACTCTATATGGTTTATGATAATGGGAAAAGATTTTTATGACACTCATTCCTCTTCCACATGTTATATAATGATGAAATTATTATGAAACTCACTTATTTTTTCACGTGTTTTGATAAAATAATAAAATAAGAACAATTTTTTTTATTTTCAATTGGTTTTTCTATGATGATTTTATTTGAAGCCAATTTATTTTCATGGGTTTTAATATGATTAATGTTTTTAGATATTATGGAATACATATATAGGATTTTCATTTTGTGATTAGTGGTACATATATCCCCCCCAATCTATTCGGTTATGATTAATCTAAAATGATATTGAAGGGTAAAAAAGTGTTTATCACAAGAATAAAATAGGTTAAAATGGTGGTTACTGGAAGCCCAAAATATGGAAAACATGGGGTTATCCCTAGACTTAAGATGGTACACATATGTTTATCCCAAACATAACATGTTTTGAATGACTTTTTTAATATCCTTGATATATGATTTTTAGGCTTATGTGTATACCAAAAATATTTGGAAATTTCCAATGTGGTTCTCTGATGTACCATGTTCATTGATTCCATTATTATTCATGTTTTATGAACTCCCAATATTTATTCCATGACACAAATTTATGATCTATAAGATGTCGTCTATGTTTATCAAATGGTATTGTCATGTTCTCATACTCATATGCATATGTAATATTGATATCTCCCTTATTAACACATACTGATAATCTTAATATTAACATTGTTATGTTTATTTTCACTAAGATATGTATAATGGTATCATTTGTGATATATATAAGAAGGGTTCCAGTTAATAAAAACATTTTGGGAGATGGAGTAGCTCACATACAGACCAATTTCTCTATTTTCCATGTTTTTAAAGGTGGTAAACCTTAATAATTATGGCATGGATCATTATGTTATGTATGAATATTAATATATTAAGATGTAGTATTTATGTATTAGAAATTTGGTTCACTCTATAATTATAGTTTGATGAAAAGTAGCGAGGATCAATATATACCATAAGGGGATAAATTTAAACTAAAAAATTTATCAAAAACATATTACTTAAGTAATCAACTAACTAATCAAGAATAATCTATGTGAAAATAAAAAATCATTATAACATCTATAATGATATTCAAAAAGAAATAAAATGATTCATATAAGTAAAATTTCATCCAAATAAAGAATATATACCGTTCTATGTATGATGAAACATAAATAAGATGAAAGATAAAATGTTGTAAACCAATTTATAATACTCTATTGGAATAAGATAGTTGGTAGTAATATGTCACCTTATATCATCACCCTGATATGGATTCCACTTATCATTACTTTAAATATCATGTATAAAATATGTACACACATGGGATGTCTACATATAAGAAGTTAAAAATAAATTCTTCATAAATACCATCATAACACTACAAATCTCATATAGTTTATATAAATATATATGGAGTCTGTATCTAAAATTATTTATTAATATAATTTAAATATTTTATATAAATTATTAAGTTCCATCTAAGTCCCTTATTAATGTATATACCTAATTTGGTCAATAATTGCATAGTATCTGAGTAAAAATCTCTGAACATGTATTCTAAAACATGTCACATATGAAACTATTAGTATATACATAAAATATAATATAACCCATTTCTTATCACAAGTATAAGGAAAATCCCATGGTTGATATTTCATAATCTTATGTCATAACTTATCCAATGCCTCCATATAAATTATCCAACGACATTTCCATTCAAGAAAATGATTTCTTTAATAACATCCCAAACATATCTTAAATATCTTAACATCATTCAACTAATCATTTCCTATTTTTATTACTCTAATACCTCATTTATTTTCCAATTTCTCATAGAAATAATCAAATAGTATTTTTTATATGTTATTAATAAAATTCTAGAAATTAAATTAGACAGAGAACCCCTAATTTTAAACCCTCAAATCTATAATATTCATTTAATAATAAAAACCATTAGTCATTATTTTGTTTCCATTTCAAAATTATCCATATTTAATTTCCTCAGAGTATTAATATTTTACTATTATGATATTATCAAATTAAATTTACCAAAACTAATTTTAAATTTATTTCTCTAATTTACATTAGATTACCCTAAACAACATACATTATCATGTAAAAATACTATTATTCAGACACATAATCCCAAGGAAACACATGTAGTTTCATTAATTTTCTCAATTACAAAAAAATGAAATACACACACTCCTTGCATGAATTCATATCATATAAATTACATTAATACATCAAATTAAATTAAAGAGATTAATTTTAAACACAAAATATTACTTATTAACTTCATTATTAATGATCAAATGACATTCATGATTTAATCAATCAATTTTCAAAATTATGAAATGTTTTACTCATGTAAATTCATATTTTCATCCATGAAACAAATATATGGAGTATATTTCTCACATAAAAAATAATGTAAAATCATAATCAATTAGTTAAACATATTTTCCATCAAAATAATCTTAAAAAATTAAATCATTGTAATATTTCATGATCCTTATATAAATACTGATATAAATTATATAAAATAATTATTGAAACATAATACTTATTAAATTAAAAATTACACCATTAATGGTTTTATAAATAATACATAAACACTAATAATTCACAATTTTTATCAACTAACAGAATAATACAATACTGAATGGAAGATCTAATCAGAACATGATGCCTCCAAACAGTGTAACAGTGATTTTGGTGATCATACAATAAAAAGGAAAACATTTTAATAGATCATAATGCCACTATTAATTGAGATAAAAATAAAAATATTAGGTTATATAGAGAAGGGTTAGATTAAGGATAACGTTTACTCTAATAATGACCCCCGAAAAGAAGAAAATATGGAATTTAATCCAAATTTCATGACATTAAAATTACAAAAATAATCACATTAGAAAATTGTTGACTGAGGAACCAATCTTCTGAAGGGGGTCCAATGGCGTCACATGGCCTCCCAAGGGCCTCTCAATGCCTTCACATATAGTAAATTTCAAGAAACTAGGCACTTTATGGATTCTACTAGAGTTTCATTGGCATGTTGGGGTGAGAATTTTTCTTACACGACTTCTCCAAATGTCCCAAACACCTACCCCACCATCACTTTCTAAAATTTAAATTGGAAAAATATTAAATATTTAATTGAAGCACAATTAGTTAAAATTCCAAATACATAAAAACCTAGAGTTGGTGAATGTTCTTTTCCATTTGGTTTTCTCTCCTTGAAAATCATAATTATGTGTCATAAGTGAAAAACTCCAGTGATTGGGACCACATTTTTAGTTAATGTATCTACTTTTACTCTTCAATGATTCTATAAAAATCCTTCATATTGTAAAAAATTACCTTGAAACTACTTATTAGTATAATCCAAAATAAAAACTAGTAATACGATGAAAAATATATCTAATTCTAATTAAATGTCATTGTACTAGATCACAAGAGGTAAATATTTTTCAAATAATCGTAGGTGAGATACATGAAATTCATCATGTATCATGATATTTTTAAGGTAATTCAAATCAATAATAAACATCCCCTACCCTGTCTACAATATTAAATAATCTATTTATTTGTCTAAAAAATTAAACATTAATTCCCATTTATTAATTCCCCAATCGAGGTGAGAAATAAACAGTAGAATGGTCTCTAAAATTTTTAAGAGGTCAGAGCCTCTAATCACAATAAGATTAATGCCTATTATGGGTCATTGTTAAAATATTATTGATTAAATACACCAAGTCATAAGTCTCTTATACCATACTCTTCCAAAATAATGATTTTTTTCCTTCTTTCATTCAGCAGAATGGTGATTAACATAGACTTCAATATAATTATTCAAATAGAGCCATAAAAATAAATTACTATAAGATAATGTTATAAAAACACTACTACATTTGAATGTTCTTCCAATTAACCACCAAAAATGTGGATGCACACATAAATAACATCCTAAATGATCATTTTTTTCTCTTTGATTTCTCGTCTTTCAATGGATGTTAAATCATGCTCAGCTTCACATAAATATCCAAATCATTTTTCAAACCAATCTAAAATCAGAATTAAAACCACATATCATGATTAAATAAAATGTTATTGGTTTTCTAATAAATTATTATAATTTCAACAATATAAACATTTCTATTGTAATCGCCATACATGTCTTTTTTATAAAAAGAAAATGTAAAAATTTAGTCAACTGATCAATAAAAACTAAAATTATACAGTAATATTCAGTGGTCTTGGGAAAATTTTAACAATATTAATAGTAACACCATTCCATTTACATTATAGAATAGTAATTATCAAAACATACTCCCTTGGATTTAATGTTCATATTTTACCCAGTGAAACATTAAGAATTTTTAAACAAATAAAGCCATATATTTCTTCATTTGTAGAAACTAAATGAGTCATCAAACATAGTGAGAGATATTTTTCAAACTATGAAAAAACATAAATTATGAAATATTAGAATACATCATCTCATCTATTCACATGACTAAAAAACAAAAATATTTACATAAAAAATAAAAGAGATTCAAAATTAAGATTCCACCATGGTATCTTCTCCCCACCATATATTTAATGATGATAAATTTAAAATTCATAATCTAAACTCTAAACATCCTTTACTCACTCAATTAAGGATCAAGTGACATTACAATTTTCTAAGAAAACATGACGATCAACCTATGATACACATGTATGTAATTATTAAAAATATTTAGGCTGCCATAAATTTTTGGAATCATGAACTATGTACACCTAATATTTCCACCTAAAATAAACTAGAGGGGAATTATCTTTTTATAAAGTATATATCATATGAAAATTTCATGGGTATATATATTTTACCCAACATATATATCATATATTCAAGTCCCCCCTATGAAAATATATATATTATGATCTTATAATTTGTATATATATCAAACATACAATCTAATAGATAATGTCCGCAACTAATGAGATCATACACAACTAATTACAATTCAATGTCACAAGTTAGGCAATTTTTAAAAGCTTGAAGAAGTTTCTATAAACAATATACTACTTATTATACCCCATTCATTACAGAAACCCAAAACTCACATCATTTATATTATAATAATCTTTATAACAAATCCTCATATACAAAAAAAATGAAAATAGGTATTGATAACAAATTCTTATTTATATATTGAATTGTTCCCATATATTAATCCAACCAATATATTTTCCACTCCCTTCATAGTAAATGATCCAATTAGTGGAACATGGAATATGAAATTCCAGATTAATTGAGGATAATGAAAAAAAATACACAACAATATATGATTTCAAGAACATTCTGGGTTTTCTCCCAAAAAAATAAAATATAACACTATCTAAAGATCTATTGATATTCAAGATTTAGAGAAAAAATCCTTTTGAAATTTCACCCCTTGGATCTGAAGATGGAATTCTTTTTCAATATGTCATGTTATCAATGATCCACCAATTTTTTGGAGACAATGGGGGGATATTATCCATGATACTCATATAAAAATAATCATATCAATATATAATTATTAAAAAATATATAAAAAATAAACCAAAAAAATATGGAAGAAATAATTTAACAAGACCATAAAATCATTTGGTTCATTAGTCACATTGAATAACATCACCACAAAATAAAAATTCAGAATATTTGATTTGAAGAGTAATCTTTGGACCATATTCATCTCACAATCTCAAAAAGATATAACCCAATAAAATATAATTCATAGAAAAGAGTTTATATCCACTAATTATATGAAAAAAGTCATCAATTTCTTTCTATGGTTAGGAATTCCAAATAATAACAGGGGTTGGCCGGTGATAAATGATACAAAAGTATAAGACATTATCCACTTTCAATGAAAAAATAATAAGATATCCCCATGGAGAGACACATTTCATTATGAATCCTTTATAGTGAGGATCTTTTAATTGATGTTTTAAATATTTGATTTAGCATTAGTCCATTTCACATGGATGTATATAAATAATCTCAATACCTAGAACCATGTCAGGTACAAACTTCCCCATCCTCTTCGGGGTAAACCCTATAAAATATTTAGGATACATGTCATGATATATATCAACTTTAGGTGGAATATAAATATTTAAAACTAAATTAAGTGATCCATGATCCATCCTTTCGATATGATATGTGATCATCCTCATATTTCACAAATTAGTTTTAGCCCTACCTTAATGCTAGAGTCGATCCCCTATAAAAATAAAAGATTCATCACAAGATGTAATGAGGGTCCCATATATCTTGTAATAATCAATGTATGCTTATAATTGAATCAAAAAATCCATTGTAATAATCATTTAAAATAAATTAATTTTTAAAAATATAAACTCGTAAATATTTTCAAATCTGCAAATGTTAGCAACACATGTTGGGAATTTTTTTATACAATCCTATATTCATCAAAATTGTGTATCCATAGATAAATATGTAAAAAAATAAACATCCAAATCCAAATCATATATTAAACATGAAAAATTAAATAATTATAAATATACATAAAATGTCATAAACTGGAAAAAGATTATATAACTAGAATCATACCTCTAACTATATAATACCGCTCACCAGGATCAACAGGTTCTTCATCCATATCAAACAAATAATCTGAATCTGTAGTCCACACCTACCCATGGGTCTCTTGGATCCCCTAAACCACAAATTCATAGTGGAATTATATTTTATAACCCATGTAACCCTCCTGAAATATTTTAAATATGAAATTGATCTTGTACTCTACTACAATGAATTAGATGATGAATTTGATATTTGAGTGGATGTAATATATCAAACTCCTCACTTTTGGGATCATTTTTAGTAAAATTTGAAAATATTTAAGGTTTTTACATAGTAATAACATTATTTCGAATCACTATGACATACAAATCATGAATTTACTTTGCTATCATAGTGATATAACTCTAATAACCCATGCCTCTAGATTAATAAGGGAAAATTATCTTTCAAATGACACATCATCACTCGCTATCTCTGTTATATTCATCCATATTCATATTCCTATAGCTTCTAGATCCACATTCACCCACTCAAGACCTCATTTTCACTTTTTTATCCCTCGTATATATGATACCATTGTGCAAAAAAATTATAAATATAGGTAAAAACAATCAAACCTTTATTGGATATATGACTTAAAATCATATTCAAAATGTTGTAATTTAGAATTCTCATTAGCACCCAAATTCAGTGTGAAATGGATAAAATCTATAAACAAAATGGACTAATCAAGGGATAGAATGTTTCCCTATTTAACTTCTAGTAACTTCTAATCTCAATCCAACCTCATCATATGTGAGTCTAACAGCTGAAAAAATAGGTAGAAAACATCAACTTATAATCCCTTGGTTCACATATCCTTGTATAAAAAATAACTAAAAAATTATGTTGGTCCCTAAAAATAAAATATTATAATATTTTATTTATTCCCTTATGGTTCAACAATTAGTGAAAATATTTTTACCATTACCTATGGTTATTCCTCTATACCTTAAAGACCAACATCTATATTAATGGAAGGATAATTTTGTGCTTTAAAATCTCGGACCACAACAGTTACCACTATCGCGTCCTTATAATTTACTCCTTCTATGTTCTAGATCTCATTAGGAAAACTCTAATAAATAATCTTATATATTAGAGTATTGGGTTATCCCATTATAGGAACATGCTCAAACTATTCCTCTATAGGCTGATTTTTAGAACAATCATGGATTACCACTTTCCTACAAGGGTCACCAGTTTGATTCTTCTATTCCATGAATCTATAAAACTAAACACACTAGTTATGAATACGTATAAATAAATTAAAAAAATTAATAACCCATGAATCACTTCCTACATTTGATCATAAATAATTTTTTTCACATCAAACTAATCACATTATATCAAAAACATCAACTCTTAGATTTCAATAAATTGATCTATTACAAATATCCTATTTAGGGAAATAATTTATTTATCAATAATTCAATAATTTCAAAAGATTAACATGTGTATTCAATCACCATCACATGAACGTGAAAATTTAACATATCCTTATGTTTCAAAATGAGTCTTGAATAACCCCTACTTACCATAAATTAGAGTAGAGTGGAACACCTAACATATCATTTCTGAACTTATAAATTAGAATCCTATACTCTCATGGAAGCTTAGACATATACTATGGTTGTATTGGTTGTTCACACACTCCTAGAATCCATGTCATGTCTTGACCTCTAGTACTAATTGCAGTAAATTCCAAAATATGAACACCTCCAAAAAGATCCTATACCTATACCACATTGTAATATATGACCCATAGTCAATCGTGTTAATAAATTAAAACATCACATTGCCCATAATGAACTCCCAAATCACCGGTGGAACGAATATGGTGACAAGGTTCATTAAGTATCACTTATAGAGTGTTTTACCCTCTATTGATTCATCAAAATTAAAA
Organism: Viscum album; assembly: GCA_963277665.1. Lineage (NCBI taxonomy): Eukaryota > Viridiplantae > Streptophyta > Magnoliopsida > Santalales > Viscaceae > Viscum > Viscum album. The sequence continues at coordinate 250,485,679 of OY728128.1, read as the reverse complement.
TTACAAAGTAAATAACTCACTAACCAAACATAATTGATATTCGAAGAAATAATCAAAATAATATATAATATAATATCCTTAAATTACTCAAATGAAGTACACATCCAAAAAAAGTAACCAAAATAACTGTAAAATATTATTTCATGTAAAATAAAACTAAAATAATCATAAAATTAATATTTATAGAGACATTCTATAAGACTAAAAAAACAGAAAAAAATCATCTACATAATGTCACATGGTATCATGTCTCTAATACAAAGGGTTGTAACCCTAATCTATAAAAAATGTATAAAATAAACATGTAAATGAGGTATGTACATCAATATGAATTAAGAAATAAATTCCTAGTAGACACCACCACAACACCATAACATCTAATGGATTTAATTTTCTCATATTTTAACTACATTAAGATATGAAATGACTAAAAAATATAATATATTTAATTTAATATAAATTATTATTTAGTAAAAAATTAACCTAAACAACCATATACCCTATTCGAACAATGTCATTTTAAGATCTAAATAACTATACAAGGACATGTATCCAAAGAAATGGCTCATATGATTATTATGCTAAAAATAACACATATGATAATTTTGGCTATAAAAAAGAAAAACTAAATCCCATGGATCATTTAATATCATCCAAATATACATCATAACTCATGGATCCGAATAAATTATTCAAATTCCATGATTAACATAATAAAAGAGTTAATTTATAATATAACACAGTCGAAATTAATTTTAACACATCATTTATTCAACCATCTATTATTTATCAAATAAGAAAAATTTATTTATTTTGAAATGCCTCATGTATACACTAAAATCCCAAAAATACATTTATATATTATAAAAAATCATCAAACTCATTTCGAATGATGTACAATTTTAAAACATCAAATTCTAATTTTCTATTTAATCACTAAAACAATATAATCCCATTTTTTCATTTTTGACATATCAATATGTCTTATTAATATTGTATTAATCACTCCACATCATGTTATCACATATGAAAAATCAGAAAATCACATTTTAAATTTTTTATACCTTTATCATTAGTTTTTCACCAACCACAAGAATTATCATGCAAAAATACTTTCATTTCAATAGTTAATTGCAAGTAAAACAATTTTAATGTAATTAAACTCTTCCAAAATAATACACCTTAATCTATAAACCATTAAACTTATTTTATATCACAAATATTAACACTTGATCATATCAAAGTGACAAAAAATTATTTTTCATCCCACAAAATCAGTTTATAATTTCATTGATAATGATTTCATGTAATTTATGATTTAATCCACCACATATAATGTTTATTAAATATTTTACAAATGTAAATTCACATTTTAACACATCGAGAAAATAAATAAAATATTTTTAAATATTAATAAATTATTCAAAATAATACTCAATTAATTGAAATTATTTTCCATTACATTTAGATTTATAAAAGAATTAAATCATCATAGAATTTAATAATTCTAATATATACACTCATATAAATTCCATGAATTGACAGAGTTATTCTATTTATTAGTTAATGAACAATACATTATAATATAGATCTTATAAATCCTCCCAAAAAACTATGAATTCAAAAATTTGTTGAAATAAACGTATTTAATAATATTAGAATGAAATTTCAATCAAAAAATAAGGAATTCACAAAAACTGATTGGGATTTTGAAGAAAATCCCCCTAAAATATAAAAATATACAATTCAGTACAAATATTATTACCTAAACATTACATCATTAAAAATTAGTTGAATAAATAATCAGGCCATAAATGGGGTGTAATGAAAATACCAATGGCCCACTCACATTCCAGTTCCCACTAAAGCCTTATGATGGTATCACATAGAGCTAATGATTGGAAAAAAAAACCTCCCAATATCTTCCACTAAAATTCTATTGAAAGAATATTGTGAATATTTTGTTCACAAAACTCAACCTACTCCAAATAACTCCTCCCTTTCAATATCTCAAAATTAAATTATCAAAAAAATTAAATATTAAGATAACAAATAGTAATCTTATACATATATTAAGATCAAAATATGTTAAAAACATTTCACTTTTCCCATGTAGTAAAATAATGTAGTAATAATATTTGAATCCATTATTTTACATTTTATCTTCAAGATAATTTTGACTTATATTACCTTATCACATCATTAAATTTTCCTAAAAATTTCATAGTATCGTGATGTTTATAAAATATATATTATGTTTTCATTTGGATACTATTATAGTGTCTGAGTTAATTGTGTTAAATTATAAATTTTCATGATGACTATTAGTATATACTAATATTATTTATAGTAATCAGTTGTGTAGGATTTCTGGGATTTACCCAAATACCCGATGGTTTCCAATATTTCATTAAATATTTTTTATTATATATCATTTTTTCATATCTTGTTTCTATTCGTGAAAATAATCATCTCCATCCACATTTACCCTCATCATTTACTTCTAATTAATTTTTTCTATCACAAGATCATTCTAAACATTTACTTTCCTGAATTTTTTATATATTCCCCATTTTAAAGTTCATTCATGAACTATAAATAACTTAAATTAACCACAAGAGAAAACCAGTAATTGATAAAATAAAAAAATTAGTAAGTGAATAATTTTCATAATATATCAAATATCATATTCATTAATGTCATCAATATCCCAGGAAAAGACCAAAAAACCATTGATCACCCTTGATGATATTTAATTCTAACGGTGAATCATTTTTTGAAATCTAAAATAACTCTTATTAACATAATCTATAGAGGAATCGAAAAATATAAGTCTAAGGTTGATCCTATAAAGAACTATTAGTCCCATGATTACTATATAAATACAAAAATATGGATGAGTGATTTAAATGCTTTTTTATAAAAACTATATTAACATCAAAATAAAACCATATATTGAGAATCAAATAAATTCGGTCATTATATTATTATAGATTAAATAATTTTATTAATTAATGTATTGTTCAATAAATTAAATCAAAACAAATTCGTGGTTTTGTATTTTTTCTACAATTAGAAAACTATCATTTCATTATGAGTAAGTGCAACACTTCATTTAGAAAATAAGTAGTTTTTAACCATATTTAGGTATATTACACCCAAACATGATATATTATCAAAGACATCCCCAAATAATGTATTTCAACCATTAAATGTAAATCGCCCAATCATAAAACAATTTCCTATGTTATTAATGGAAATATAATTTATAACAATAGATAAATGTCTGAACCTAAAAAATATTCATTAAAAATAAAAGAATATATTAAGTGAATTATCCTTCAGTAATAATTCACAATAAAAAAAATCTATTTCTCCCTCTATAAATTTCACAATAATACATTAGGTGTTTCATGTTTTATATAGAGGAGGTTTATTTTAAACATAACTATTGTCATCCATAAATATTAAGGATCTAATGATTTCATGGATGAATTCCCTATTTAGTTCTTCTATTTTTTCAACGTTATTGTAATCTATATTTTCTGAAAATTTACATAGATTCAAACCTTGGATCATCCATTAAAATCATAACATTTATTATATATGTTATTTTTAAATTCTATATCCATAAAAATATTGATTTGGCACATGTATTTTCATTCAAAATTTGATTTAAAAAACCATAAATATATGCTAATGGAATATAAATATATTCCCATGAATGTATTATTGGTATTTGTTCACCTTAAAATTGATTCATGGACTTCTCTATTGAATACATTACATAGCCATTTCTCATAATTACATATGTTCATGTAGAAGATGAAAATGAGATCTTACTATACCACATGATCCAGCAAGAAATAAGGGATAGAAATTCCTAAAAAATATTTCCTAATATCGTGATGTGGGTTTGAGATACTCCCACTAGGATGTGTCTTTTTATTCAATTTATTATGGAGAAAAATCATATACTAAATGTAAAATCTATTTTTAGGGTTATATTGATAATATTTGGCCTAAAATACCTTATATAGATTAAATATGTGTTCTTATGAATATTTTATTTCTAAAGATTTTATTTAACTAATTTTAGACCCAAATATATGTATAGATCAAGGTTTATGACACTTTAATGTTGGACTTATATTATGATATTTTTTCATGTCCACAATTGTCCCAATGTCTGTGTGTCTATGGCTATGAGCCCCAAACCTTGATCCCACTTATACAAGCTAAGTTACAGGATCCCAATATCATTTTCATAATATCATGTATTATATTTTCATCTTTTCTCATGTGGACCATAAGCATGATCACTTTATGTGCACTTCCCCCTAGAATGTTGCATATTTTTAAGACCATGTTTTCTGATGAAGTCACCCTATTCATGGTGTTGAACCACTATGGTGCAATTAATAGTTTTACATTACAATATATTTCTGTTTCTAACATATTCTATAAATAAACAAATCTTATCCAATTTTATAGGTAAAAAATATGTTGAACAACTTGACTGAATGTAGGACCATGAAAACATCCCAATTCTTCCCAAAAAACACATATTTGAGGTGATTTCATAATCAAAAAATCCTATGGAGATAAAATAGGGTGTATGTACCCTAACCCTCCAGTCATAGTGGTTCCTTGAGTACTATACCACTAGAGTGACCAAAACCTAAGCATTGAAATATGAGCACTTGGAAACATGGTTTCAAACCAACTAAGTACCCAAAAACATGGGCCATCTACCTCCTATGCATAGAGGTATTTGAGCCTAACTTTTACTAGGTAAACTACATGAGAAAAAATGATTCATTTCCATTATACTTGGGAAAACCTTGACCTGGACTGATATACTTGGGAGAAACTTCACCCATGGTTTGTAATTTGGGGAAAATCCACTAATGTCATCATACATGGGAAAAAATTCACCGTGTCCACTATATGTGGATACCCCTTACACCCAAGCCTCCATATTTGGGGCCATATCACCTATGACATTATATTATGATGACCATTTAGTTAGGCCCCATACATAGGATTCACATCACCCAATTCTAAAAATAGTGTGACACATATCCCAAGATCCTATTAGGGTTACACTTCACCATAGTATTATAACATGGGAACTGACTTCTCACAGGTCAACTACCCAGGTTTATACACAAATGGGACATGTACAATGTATAATATCTCATCATATATTCTAATATTTAGTTGCTAATAAACGAGATAAATAAAAAGTTAATCGTAATGAATAATCCCCCTTAGTCTCTTTTTATCTCATTTCATGGAGCATGTACTATGGACTTTTTCTAGGCCCCTTCCATGTAACCAACACAACGAATGAATCAAATGGGTGAACCGATGCATAATCTCTACCAAGCCTTTTATATTTTCCCATTAAAGTATAGTCATCTGAAAAGGTCCCCATATTTGGTGTAATCCCCAACTATATATTCTATTGACTAGTTATCAATTTATAGGAAAAATAAAATGGGTATAATAATGTGTTATCCCAAGTAATTTTCATATATAATCCCTTTTATAAAACAAGAGTATAAATGGGCCTCCTATCAGGTGTAATCCTAAATCATATCCGATACTTTCTAGTTAACAAAAGAAACATGAATGAAAATAAAATATAATGTTTATGAATTTTTTGATCTCTTATTACCTCTCCTTATATGGAACAATATTCTTATATGGGAATCCAACTAGGTTTAGGCCCCAATAATATCCCATAATGTCTAGTTACCAACATATAGGAGTTGAAAATCCATAAATGGGTCTCCTGTTATTTTTAATCACGAATAAAATAATTATTTTCTAGTTAAAAACTACCCGGATGATCCATTTAGGAATCTCTTACTTTATACACACTCAATATCCACTAATAGAACCTTTTAAATAACAAGAATATTATTTGGGTCACTTATAGAGTGTAATACCTAATAATATCTTCTCTTATCTCGTTTCAAACAAACATGGTGAGGAATTCTGGTAGCTCATCAATAATCAAACTCAATCCATTTTTAGCCCCTTTTATGGAATATACATCCTATATAATAATAGTATTATGTACAATCCCCAAAAATATCATCTCTTATCCAGATTTCAATAAATATAATAGGCTAGGAAAGGGTCTCATAAGTGTATTCCCTACACAATATATTTCCCCCATTTCATGTCACAAAAATCCTTTCCATAATGATGTTAAACATCATGTACTAGACTAATCATGTATCATTAAATTGTTTAACAAAAACTATATGGTATTTGATTCTTATCAATTATGATTTGTATGGAACATATATAAGGTTCAATACATACCCAGAATAGGTCCTAGATGCATGACCATGAAATTCATTTAATATGGATATGGTTTCGTGACCTTAAAAGGAAATATAGTAATCCATGTCACATGACATTAAAAGGTATGGTGTTACCCATTTACTATAATCAATAAATTTGGGTTATAAATCCATTTAAAAGGATTTAGAGGATTCCCTTCCCAAAGGCTTGATCCAAAATCCAAAAACAATCCACCTCACAAGATTTTGATTAATTCTCAAGTTCCTAACTGTGTAGTTTTAAGAAATAAAGTCACTAACTGATTAGAAAACAATAGAGAAAATCTAATATATATATATATATATATTCACCTGAATGAATGTTTTTGATCAATCATTTACATTTTGGTAGCCAATCCCACATTAGTATTTATATTGAATGATCACACACTATAACTGATGATGATGTATTAAAAGGGTTAATTTTTTTATTTTTTACATATAAGAAATCTATAGAACATCATTAGATCAAAAATGGGATCTCTAAATGTACCATTAAATGTAACCATCCTTGGAAGAGATAGTAATTCCCATTGAACACCACAAGTTGATATATACAACTTGACTACACACAAGTCATATGCCGTACCTAACATAGAGATGATCAACTCATGCCCTAGACATACATTATAATTAACCCAATTATTCTAGTTCTATTTGGTGAATACTGTAGTATGAAAATTCAATCTTGAAGGCTCCATCCCATATTTTGTGGTACCTCATTTGATCCTATAAAAAATAAGTCCCTATGAACCTCCCTAATATTGTTAGGCTATAATAAGCTCTATGGACATTATTTCCATGTCCATATTTGTAAGGATAATATCCCCAGAGTGTAAAAAAACATACCTACATTACCATATAGATGTATTGGAAAGAACCCACTATGTAAAAGAGACCACCTAGGAGTTTTGAAGGAGAACCCTATCCGCCATGGTCATCATCACTAACATGTGAACAAATTCTATAAGAAGTTGTCATGGATGTTATACCTACCTTAGTGATATCGAGTAAAGATCCCAAAATGTGATCCATATTTAGGTATCCAACCATTAAAACTCAATGTATGGTCTATATCTCTATTAATTCCATCATCACTAAGGCCCTTCACTGGATCTTAATAGAATCCTTGGGGAAATTCCATGTCATCATTTGAATGAATCTTCCAACATCACTATGGTTGGAATTGGTGATTTCATCAATATATTCCTACCTAATTTGGGAGAGCATCATATATTGTGATATTCCTCCCTGAGTTTACCATTCAAAATTGAATCTTGGGAAAACAATGATAAGAAATATTAATGGAATGGCAGTTTCAACAATATCCATAACATCCCTAGGGACACACAATCCTATAGGGTATAATCCCCATGATCCACTCTAGTATCATCTATTAGATAGCTACATGATGATATTATGGGTTAACATTCAAAAAGAAAAACTATTTTTACTATTAATGACTTCACATATGTAAATGTAATCATTTTTTGGCCAACTAATGATGTTGAACATGATACTATTAAATAATGTGGCAAATATAAGGCATGGTTGAAGATGGATGTCATAGCCCAGCCACCACCTGACAATGGGGAATTTATCTCAATATAAGAGAATAAATCTAAACTCAAGGAAAATTTGGGAGCATGAGAAATCCAATAATTAATACCTCCTGGAAATTATAACCAAATGGTATGATATTTAGGTAAAGGCTATATACACTCCAGATAAACCTCCATAATGGGATTGGTTGCTTAACCGAGACAGGAAGAATCAATCCCCCCCACCAACATTGGATCTTATTAATAAGCTCAATTGATTGATTCAATGATTAATTGTAAATATTTACCTCTACATGTGAAACATCATCCATTAACCTATGAAACATTTATGAATCAAGTTTTATATTTGACATTAGAATCCCTATAATGATTTAATGCTATTATTACAGGGATGATTAAAATAAAAGGCCTATATAAACTCATACAATCATAAAATAATTAATAACCCCTATGGGTGGATTCAACTCCTCCTCCACCAAACATTCTGAATCAAAACTTCTCCAAATTGAATGAAATGGGAAATTGATATCATCATCTCCCTATTTTTTCTTCCCTATGTACCCCAAAGATGCGAAACCCAAAATATTAAGAGGTAGATGAATTCTGATTCTTGGTGTAAACATTAAATTTACTAAATTTTATTTATTTAATAACCTTAAAACAAGTTATATTACATAATAAGAAAGTCTGTATTAGAAATTACAATAACAATTCATCTTTATGATGAATAAAATCATTATCCTTAACCTCTATAATTTTAATAAATAAGAGAATGGAAGGGTTATGAATTTTAAACACATATTTATTAGGAATAATTATAGAGATATACGATTGAAACAAATAAAATGATTTTTAAACCACATTCAATCCCATACATTACCCTAGTGGTTCCTGAATGATTGTGAATATAAAATAATGTCTTAAGGGTGTTATTCAACACACTATGGAAAGAGATTATCAAGAAAAAACTATCATAAATGAGGAAATTAACGAAATAAAAATAAACTAAAATCACCCTACAACAAAAATGGTTTAGACCACATGACTTTGAAATTTTGAATAATAAAAATTATTTCTTCAAGAATGACCATGTTTCTATTTACATCATCATTTCGTTATAGAACAACCTAATTATAATCCTATAAATAATGAATATAAGGGAATTAGTAAATCATAATCACCTAAATTATTTACCATTACATTTTTTTGGGTCACAAAATCAAAGATTTATTTTCATTTAAGAATAATTGGAATATTATGGTAAATGATTTGATGTGATATATGAAAATTCAAATGAAATTTTGATGTCTGTTTTTACTATTTTAACAGAATATTAATATTTCAAAACATCCCTAGATGGGAATTCATAAGATTTTTATGAAAGGATATTTTGGGAAAAAAATATTTATTGCTCATTTCATTATTATTGAAAACTAAGTCGACCAATTATGACACCAAATTCCCACTCTTATCCAACAATAATATCATCCAATAACCATCCTCAAATGATTTGACACAATTAGTGTAGGTTTGACAAAGAGATAGAGGGGTATCCATGGATTCAAATATAAATCCATACCCATATAGAATCTTTCTCACCACCATTGAGATAATGGGAACCAACTAAGAAAGATATCTAATGGACAACATCCTAAAAAAATATCCAATAGGGATCCTACCCCAAAAAAATCCAATGGGAACTGCCCCATCAAATGAGTCGACAAAAAATATTCTTCCAAATCAGGTCCTCTTTATAATAAGAGAACTAGTTCAATACTATCACTATTATTTGAAAATTGAATACTTAAACTAATATGGAAGTGTTTCTTGAAATTGGATACACTTTCTCAATGAAAAAATTATTATCTTGGTTCAGAATGATTTCACATGATCTCAATGAAGGAAATCCTAGGGGGTGGTACACTTGTACCATCCTGTATGGATTTTAAGGGATCAAATACTCTATTACTAACATTAGTAAATATGTTCTTGATGATAGACCCAACAACCTATAAATAAATCATATTTAACCTAATAGATTCTTAAAAACTCAATGTTGAAATATTATTGAAATGTTTTCAATGTTATATCATATATGTATGGTCTACACTAGGATTATAATAATCATTAAATCGTCTTTTCATTTGAAAAGATAATGTTATTTTTATATATTTTTTCTCCCATACCCTTGAAGTGGAGAGGGGATGATTTATATAGAAAAAGGAACTAAGTTTCTATTATAAAATAAATACCCCTATAAAAAAATTATAGAGTTGTCATTGAATTTTTTGTTAAAATTAAAATGAAAAAATCCAACTATAGAGGTCCTCATAATAATGATTCACCTTAACCAACAAGGTTGGAAAAATTATATCATTTTTCACCCCCTCATTAGGTGTATTCCATATATCGTTTGACCTTGATAATTGTCATAGTATCCATAAGATAGATAGATTTATCCATTTTAAGGGGATCCATAGATGTTATGGTCATAAAAATCATCAACATCTACCCCGAAATCGATCATGATTAAGGAATTGTGTCCCATATATGAAATTTATCAACATGATAGTTTTAATAAATGCATATGTGGAATATTTTGGATATAGTATTGTAATATTTCTCTCAATAATATGTGAAGTAAGGTATATTAATTCTAACTAAATTATGTTTCTAGGGATTTTTTGTCAACCATGGTGAATAATATGATTATTCTATAATGTATTAGAATACATTATGATTATGATTTGAGAAACCATGCCAAATATTTACCATAGAATTTATTGTTAGGGAGAATAATCGATAGGTTATTCTTCTTAAAGGATTGGATTCATAAGCTAACTGATGATGGGATAATAGAGTTAGGGATACCCAAATATATGCTTCATTTCTAGGAACATCTTGAACAGAACACATAAGGTTTGTAAAAGTATCAACTCTATATATATTATGATGACAGGGGAAATAATTTCTAATATTTTATGTTTTATAATGTTGTCACATAAATCGTATATTCCTTATGTCATTTCATTCTTGAGATTAAGAGGATCAAGAGATCTAGGGATATTGTTTTTGATGATTCTCTTAATTATAATCCCCATCATTGACAATTGGGACATATTATAGAATAGGGATTTATAATTAAGGACATTCACTATAAGTAAATGAATAAAATATTGATTTAGTTATTTGATAATAATATGAATGAAACATGCACATGATTTATTCTCACTCTGGTAGAAAATAAGCAGGCTTTTCATACAATATAGGATAGATAGACTCCTCACTATAAGACATTAAAATATATATTTGATAAGTCCATTCAATAAAACTATAAACTTCTTAGAAATGTTCCTAGTCACATGAAATAAAATAACATATAATCTAATTACATGTCTAATGAAGTTCAATATCTGGATACATGGTGCACCATACATGACCCTAGTATTCATAGATAGATTCGTCATGTGAGACCTAGTTTACTTACTTAAAATCCCAGTATATATAGGAACATGATGGTGAATTGTTTTTTATACATGAACCTATTCCAAAATAAAATATCCCTATATGAAAGATAACTTTTCCATTTGAGATATCTCTTTCATTAGAGGTATTTCATATTTGGTTGCATTTTCCTATCCTAGTGTTGTGGTTTTCAAGAACAATAACTATAATAACACCCTCATATATCAAAATAGTGGGTAGATTGATTCCTGCTAACCCAATAAACATAGATACACTATGATATCCTATCCTAAGACCATCCATGGATTCTAGTTCTATAAGAGGTTCTACTATATTGACGATTCATTTCCTAATTCACATAAAATTTTATTCATACACATTCTAGGGAACCCATGCATTAGACCCTTCCTATATTATATAAGATCCTATATGTTTCTTTATTTCTTTTATCATAGGATTTATAGTTATACATGGATTACTCATCTTTGGCATTGTCACAAATTACAATCAATACCTTACTTCATCTTCATGTTTAAAACCAATAATTCATATTCGAATTCCCTACATGGGATAATTATGGAGATGAATCCATTTAATTTTTCACATATGTTCAGGATATTAAAACAAATCCTATATTGGAGTCCTTTAAATATGAACACATTGGTATTATTTATAAATCAACATATCATGACACTAAAAATATTGGAAAATGTCCTCATCAGTTTTTTGAAATCAAAAGAACATATATGTCAACATTTTATGAATCTAAATTAACTGGAATTTTTCCTCACCATATAAACCTAAACTATATGACATATGTTTTATTTTCACATGAAATATTAATTTACATCATATGATCTATATTGTAATAAATTAAACCACTTAAAATGGCCTTTCATATATGATCCAATATCCCCAAAAGACATCAAAATCCTTTTGGGTAAGCATGGATTATGTGTTATTTTATTAACCTACACTATGAATAAAACTACACATTTTCAAGGAAAACCCATATCTTCTATCTTGTGTATAAAATAGGGAAATTATTTTTTATTAATCCTAAAATAGGACAGAAACACACTCCCCTATAAATGATCTAGATTAATATAGGTTCAATTTATATAAGAACTTTATGTGTCTTGATTCCCACTACATCAACATAGAAGGTGATTCATGGATTTCATATCCTATACCCAGTTGAAAATTTCAACAGTGTTCTATTTTATACTTTTTTTAATCCAAATCCACAAAGAGGTCCTTGAGACTTCCTACTAAGGAAAATTCATAATTTTCATTAGTGTATTTACACCATTTTTCTTGTATAATTACTTTAATTTTGGTCAATGTTGAATAAATTTAATCTTCAAGTACTATTGGTATATTTTTTATAAATGTAACCATCAGTTATAGGATTTTGGTATAAATCTCATGACCTATAACTACAAATGAAATAGACACAAAGTTTTTCTTGGTTGAAATACTCTAGAGGGAAACCTAAGTAAAAGTCAAGTATCTAATTGTTACGTATTCTCCTTTTAAGGATTCGGAACAAATAAGAGAATAAGAAACATTAAATGATACTGAAATCATGTCATATGGAAAAAATATAAAGGGGTTTCTAATCAAAATTAATGTATATACTAGATAATATAGTTGATTTCACAATTTAGTAAATGGTATAGTGAAATTTTAATAATACATAATACATATGTGTTCCAGCATATGGCCCCTGAAAAGGTAAATTTATTCTCACTAGAACCACTAGTATAAGAAAACATTAGGGCTCATCTTTTATTACAAATGTACATAATATTATATTTTTTCCTCTAAAAAATTATCATTGAGGACAGGAGAACCTCTTTATATTAAAAAGGTAACCCATTTATGTGATTTAGTACTCATGAAATTTAATTTTATTTCCCTTTATCAAATGAATGTGTTCATTACATGGTTGTGTGACCTTAATGGTGGTAAAACCCTTCTTGAATACCCTTTTATCCACAATCCTTATTCATACCATTATTTATTGAATTATCATTGGACCGATTATTTATATATAGACACTTCCCTTACAAACCTATTAACTTGAGAAAATCCTCTTAGTATTTCAATTTCATAATTATTTTTAGCATGGTAATTAACTATTTTGAATAGGTCCCACTAGGAATTGATAATGAATGGAGAAATTGTCTTTGAGCTACTAAGTCACCCCTTGGGATATTTTTTTTATAAGAAATGTCACCCTTAATTTCTCTACCTTATTCCATGATTGTGTGGCAATAGTTTTTTTTATTTCTATGTTTTGACCTACTCCCACCAGTCATCATTTCCTATTTTCTCATTCATTATTATGTTTTGATTTATCCATCCTATAACCCAACTATTCACATTAATCCAAATTTTCATTTCTTATGGATTTAGTCTTCAATACCAATTTCAATGAAATAACATGAATTCCATTTTAGGTTTACTATCTTGTATGTGTGTACATATACTATGAGGACCCAAATTACTGAATGACCCCAGGACACCCTGAGAGGAGAGCGGTGAATCAGGGTGTCAAATTTTTCTTTTAAACTGATGGATCTTGATCCCACGTTGGTAGAATCTAGTTTAACCTGTATAATGGATGTGAGAATAAATAAAAAATTCACATGAAAAGGGATGAAATAACACTTTTTTTACTTGGTTCACCACTAAGGGCTATGTCCAACGAGCATACGCCGACAGGTTTTCGGTCGTACCAAATTCCACTATTCTTCACTGATTGTGGATTACAACTGTTCGAGCACAGTCACTATATCCCAGGCTCACTGCCTTCACAAAGGTTCAGGGATAGCTCACTACATCCCTCAGTTCACTCCCGTTGACTCCCCCTGGATCACTTCCTTTGGTGAAGTCCCACTTAGTTTATAGACATGAAGGTCTCTTCATTTTATCTAATGAATACTTCCTCTATTTTATGTAGATGCTCTTTTTATGTCCAACTTCCACCCATAGACTAATCTCACTTTTCACCGAAGGTATCAGGAAATCTTCTAGCTTTCGTACAGCTCCAAAAAGACCGGCATACTTTATCTTCATCTGGCACGCTTCTCCAAGCCGACAAACAAGTTTCATAGCCGGTGCGTAAGTCCGAATTTGGGGCGCAAGTCCACCTCAACCCCATGCGCTACTGTCACTTCTTCAACACCAAACTTGTGCGACTCACATTCTTTTCCACCCAAACCGGTTCTGGCATGCATAGGCCAACTGTCTTGCTTCTTCAAATCCTAGCGCGCAGGTGTCACCAAACCACCTATGTGACACTTCCTTCTCTAACTCTAAACATGGGCGAACAAAACCCTTTCTCACCCAAATCACCTTGGACACGTAGAAAACAAATGTCGCGCAACATCAACTTGCAAGACCCACCACCACTTCCACGACCACCACACCTGCGCGAAGAAAGATATGATTTTCTCTAAGTCTGAACATCATACTGAATGAAGAGGGGTTGACCTATATTTATAGGCATTTGGATACCTTGCGCAACGGCGCACAAGTCTTGCCTTGGTGCACAAATTTCAGCATGCAAGTCTCTTCCACGCAATCCACTTGCATGACCAAACATAAAACTTATGTGACCTTCTTCCTTTTCCATATTTTCATGTTATGATCTTGAAAAACAACAGGCGGGAAAGTATCCTCTTTTTCAAGTCATGGGCGCAAATGTATCTTTTCCAAAAACCAATTTTCTTCATTTTTTGAGTTTCAGGCCCAAAAAATTTGGCAAACACTTGAAAACAGTGCCAGCTTCAATATTGTTATCTGATTGTTTTGTATGATCACTTTGCTGGCACAGATTCTGAACTTGCACTGAGGATTGACAACAAACACAAACTATACTCCTTTTCATGGATAGAGAAACCATGGTTCCAAAAATATCCCCCTTTGAGTTTGTTGGAAATTGGTAAATAAATTCAATAGGGATCCATCCATAGACAAACCACAAATGCAAGAATAAACTCATCCAACAATCTAAGTCTACATGAGAAATGATCAGTGTAGAACACAATAGAGGAATTTGAATTGGGTTCCCTTCCAATGTATTCCATTCCATTTTATCCCCAACACTTAATTATCAATGTGACACAAAAGCATTACATGCCTGAATTTATAACTTTCTCCCCATTGAAAGAGAACCAAAAGACCAGTAATTGTTCATTGTTCAGCTCAAACCACACTCCCCTGGATAGTATCTCCCCCAAAAACCTGCATCGCATCCATAAAAAGATTAAATATAATTAATATAACTTGGGAGAGGATAATTTTGCAACCTCCTTATGCACTGGGAGGTGGCTAAACACTAAGGTTCAACCAATAATTCTCAAACACAGCCGTTGACAGTGGCTTGGTCAGGATATCAGCCACTTTCTCATCAGCTCTCACATGATCCATTCTAATCACCCCTTTCTCAACTTTTTCTTTGATAATGTGATACCTTATTTCAATATTTTTCGTATGAGAATGTTGAATAGGATTCTTCCTAATATTAATTGTGCTCTTTGTTATCACAGTAAATCGCCATTGTTAGTTTCACCTCATCACCAATATCAGTTAGTTGTTTCTTCATCCTTAGCAGTTCAGTTCATGCCTTTGTAGCGGAGATATACTCAACTTCAGCAGTACTAAGAGAAGTACATTCTTGTTTCTTGCTCAACTAGCCAACACATTTATTCCCAATATAGAATGCACCACCACTGGTGGACATTCTATCCAGAAAATCACCAGCCCAG
Source organism: Viscum album (assembly GCA_963277665.1). Lineage (NCBI taxonomy): Eukaryota > Viridiplantae > Streptophyta > Magnoliopsida > Santalales > Viscaceae > Viscum > Viscum album. The sequence goes on along the minus strand of OY728128.1, from coordinate 250,469,515 downwards.
TCAGCATCAGAAAATACTGATAATTCACTGTCCCTTCCGGAAGCAAAGTATAAGCCACAATTGTGAGTACATTGAATATACCTCATGATTCTTTTTACTGCTGACATATGTTACTCCTTTGGATTACTCTGAAAGTGGGCTACAAGACATGTGGAAAAGACAATATCTGACCGTGTCACTGTCAGGTATAGTAGGCTCCCAATGATCCTCTTGTACATGGTGGGATCTACAGAGGTCCCATCCTCATGCTATCCAAGTTTAGTTCCAACTACAATTGGAGTTGACATTGGTTTGGAGTCTTTCATATTAAACTTATTTAGTAGCACTCTTACATAATTTTCATGATAAATGAAAGTGAAATCCTTCTTTTGAATCACCTACACCTCCAAGAAATATGTGAGCTCCCCAATCATAGAAATTTCAAATTATGATTTCATGTGATTAGAAAATTCATCCACGGATTTCTGCCTGCTGCCACCAAATATGATGTCATCAACGTAGACTAGAACTATGAAGTGATCTTTTGGAGAATTCTTCACATATAGATTGTGGTCTACTCCTCCTATTTTGAATTCTAGCTTCTTGAGATACGAGTCCAGTAGGGAATACAATGCTCATGGTACCTTGTTCAAATCATATAGAACTTTCTTTAGTTTTCCGACCTATGTTTCATAAATACCAAGAACAAAACCCATTGGTTGTTCAATGTAGACTTATTCATCAAGTAAACCATTCAAGAATATTGTCTTAACATCTATTTGATATACTTTATATCCTCTTTGGAGTACCATGGAATGTAAAATCCTCATTGACTCTAGTCTAGCCACTGGAGCAAAGGTTCCTTCAACATCAACGCCTTCAATCTGGGAGTATCCTTTATATACCAATCATGTCTTGTTTCTAATAACACATCCATTCTCATCAATCGTGTTGATGAATATCCATTTTTCACCAATCACATTGTGACCTTCAGGTCTCCGGAAAAGATCCCATGTCTGATTCTTGTCAATTTGATCTAACTATTCATTCATGGCTTTAACCCATGATTCATCCTTTGTAGCTTATTCAAATGAGGATGGCTCCACAACTGATAGAAATACAGATTGCGTGTTATTCCTCATCCTTATTTTTTGAGTGGGTGCACTCTTGTCCCCAATTATGTTATATGGATCAATCTCAGCTCTTCAATTTCTCCTGTGATGTTCAGTTTCATTCTCTCCTGCCATAGTTTCTTCTTCTGAGTCAACATCATGATGTGACTGCTGAGTGTTTTTTACTACTTCCTCTATTTATATATTTGAATTTTTTCCACATTCACTTTCTTCCTCACTTTCTATCACATAATCATATTAAATCCTAGAATCATTTGTGGTTTTCTCTTCAATTATCTTAACATCACTGCTTTCCATAATCATTCCAAATCACTTGTTGATGCACTTGTTGGATTTGATGTTCATTGAGTATCCAAGAAAAATTCCTTCATCTTCATTGTCACCATACTTTCCTTGATTTCCTTCTTTGTTTCTGATAGAGCATTTACTTCCAAAAAAACAAAAGTATTTTAAGGAGGGATTCCTTCCATGCCACAATTCATATGGTGTCTTCGTCTCACCCATATAAAGTCTTATTCGATTTAGAATATTCACTGTAGCTTGAACATCCCTTTTCCAGTAATATCGTGGAATACGACTCTCAATAAGTATAGTTTGTGCCATGTTGTTCTCTGGTCGATTACTACATTCCACAACTCCATTTTTTTGTGAAGGTCTCACAGCAGCTAACTCATGTTGAATCCCATGCTTCTCCAGGTAATTTTCAAATTTAATGGACGTGTATTCGCCTCCATTTTCAGATCGCAACACTTTGGTTTATCGTTTACCGTTTGAATAGAATATAACACCATCATTAAAATTATTTTCTTAAATTATACATTATACCTTTACAATTTTATTTTTAAATAAAATCATTTTTAATTTTTTTCTAATAAATTTTTCTTTTGAAAGTGAGAAGCATATCTTCCTCAAGAAATGTAATAAATGATTTTAAAGATTCCATTACAATTTTTCATATTTTATTTCAAAATAAAAAGATATCCAAAGTTTTTTATAAATTTTTGTTTTAAAAAGTTTGTTAAAGAAAAGGATATTTTCCGTAAGAAGTGTTGCAAGTGATTTTTCTTCAAATGCATTCTCCATTTAAGATAAAATCATCTGATGTCCTTTATTCTTTACTGTGGATATGATCCATTGATAATATTTTTATTCATTTTCTTAATTTTTTTCCTAATGATTAGAAAACATTTCTGAAACCTATTTCTCTTCCATGGTTTATACCATGATAGAATTCGTAGGAAACCCATTTCTTGTTCTATTACTTATTAAATGATCAAAGGATGAAATGATTATGAAAGGATTTCTTTTCCCCAAGTTATTATATGATGAAATGATTATCTAAATCATTTGATTTTATGGTTTCTAAAAATTTGACTATTTTATGATGTTATGGAACACATGAGTCTTATTTTCATTATGTGATTGGTGGGAAATATATCTTTTATTAATACATTGTATAATGATTAATGTTATATGTGATCAAAGTGTACATTGTATTTTATCCCAATATCAGATGATGGTATATGAGAGGGTATCCCAATCCAAAAGTTTGGTACATGGTAGGTTATCCAAAGATCAAAGAAGGTGAAAAGGAGGATATCCCATGACTAACATGTCTTGATTATCTTGGGGGTATCCTTTAAAAAATATTCTCTATGATTATGTATGTTCCACAAACCTATATCTTATGAAAATGTTATTCTCTAATAACTCACATCATTTTATTTATTTATGATTCATTTCTTATAAAACACCACTATTTACACCATTACATAATATTATGGTCTCTAATATAGAGGATATAGTTTTCAATTATTATTCTCATCTTATAATAACCTTATGCTCATATTATTGTTATGTATCTCCCTTGTTAACCCTTACTATGCATCAGAGCTCACCCTTTATTGGGTTCCCATTCCCTAGGTTATGAATACATATTTTATGTAGGTTATTTATGATAAATTTAGTATGTGGGAATATCTTTATGGGATATTTTTAAGAACTATAATGAAATTAAAAGATTGTGTATCTAGTATCTGAAGAAAATAAACTATTAAGGTTCTCAGAAATATTTTTGTGTATTGTATTCAATATTTATCTAAAAAGATGGAATATATGGGTATAAGAAGACTAGTTCAATATATTTGGTATCCAATGAAGGGTTTATTTATCATTTTGAAACTTTTATGGTAAAACATCAGTGATATACATAAGTATACATATAAGGATTAGTCTAAGTATGAGTTAATGTAAAAGAAGATGTCTTGCAATTTTTGTATAGGGTAGTCTATGTAGTGTCCAATTATGCAAATCCCTATGTAGATACTACTAGGGGATTTCGCTCTAAAACATAGGAACCTGGGGTCAATTTCTCCAAAAATGTTGTATTGAGTTGGACTCAGTCATCACCTGATTTATAAAATTGGCCTTTTTGCACACCTGGTTTGACAGTACCAATGGATATGATTTTAAATTCACAAACACATTAAAAACCATCATGCTGGATTAAAATATATGATGACTATTAATTACCTAGGATAATCCTATGGCTTTATCAGTTAGTAAAATGTTGTCATTATTTGGACATGCTATAAATGACTTTTCATGATTATGTGGTTCCCTGATATGAATTTTAATGATCAAAATTGTCATTTTGTTTTAGTCAAAGGATTGAACAGAAAGAAATCTATTAATAAAGAATACAATGAAAAATGCAATGATTTTCCTCTATAGATATCAAATTTTATGGGAACTAGAATTAAAATCCCATTGTTATGATCACACAACCTTTTCAAGATATGAATCATTCTGGACATCCAAACAAAAAAAAGAAGGGAACCTAATGACGTAGATTCCCTCATGAGGAAACATCTACAATATTTATATAGATCTTATAATCCTATACTTAATAATAAATAGAACTAGTCTACTAAAAATACATTTTCCATCCTCTAGTTGTCAGAGTATGAAAAATTCATTTTGGTTGTATACTATTTGGAAGGTGAAGATGATAAATAGTGGACTCTTATTTAGAATACAAGAAACATGATGAAATTTAATAAATGGATTGGGACAAGTTCAAGATGTTATTTTTCATTAATTGCATTCTTTTTATTCCTTATAATAATATAGATAAGGATTTACATCAGCTAAATAAAAATGATGAGGAATATATTGGTACCTACGAGGAAAATTTTACAAGACATGTGAGGTATGAAACTTCTATTATCATCCATCCTCGATGTGTGGTTGGTAAATTCATCAGAGGATTAAAACCAACTACTTGTTGGGTGTTATCCATAAGGGGCATTGGTATTTATGAAAAAACAGTTAAATTTGATATAAATGTGTAAATTTAAAATGGAGTGACCCGTCAATTTCATGACATTGATATGAAAATTAATGAATTAAAGGGATACTCAAAAATCCACAGAAGGAAGAAGAGGAAAATTCCATCATGCTCGAAGTGTGGATGTAAACATGGATAAATTTTTCTTAAGGGAATTAATAAATGTTTTATGTGGGGAAGGAATGTTAATCAGTAAACTGATTACCAAATTGATGGTAATAATTATTTATTGATTAAAATAGAGATAAAACTACACAAAATGCACTGACCACACTCCAATGCTTCAACTGCAAGGAGCATGGTCATTTTGAAAATATGTTTCCCAAAATAAGGTCTAATGAGGATGATAAGCAACAAAAAAAGGTAAATAAAAATAAAAAATGGAAATCTTATGCAATCATAATGGTTTAAGAGAATCGTGAAAATTTGGGCACAATTATCAACAACTCCCATGTAGGGAATTTAATGTTTTATTTAGTTTGAATGAGCCCAATGAATATGTGATTATTAATACCTTAATGAAATTTCATGTGACTTTGAGAATTTATTATCTCCATCTATAAGGATTATGGAATAAAGAAATCATATTTTATATTTTCTCAACAAAAGTTTAACTGAAACAACCAATGTATATTAATTTTTATAATAAATATATTATTTAAATAATAAAGGGTTAATTATATTTTGGAAGCATATATGTCTCAATTAAATATTACCATAAGAGTTATGTATTCCATAATGTATTTATGAGTTTATTATTGATCATAAGTTTAATGTCATTGAAATCCCTTATAGGTTTTATATGATGGGATTTAATTAATATTAAGGATATTTTAATTGATATTTATTGCAATACCACCCTTTGGTTTGTATATATTTTAGTAATAATGTTATTTGAGGAGGAATAAATTTATATTTTGTGAAAATATGATTAAAGTCACTAGTAACCTTTCAGGTTTATCTTAACTCTTATGTAGAGGAAATTATGGTTTATAGTGAATCACCATATGAAGTTAACACAATTTGTTTCTATCATATAATATTTCTCTCTAAATATTCATTAAATAATAAACATTAAATAACTATTAAGGATGCATTGAGTACCAGTTTAAATTGTATCTGATTAGGATTTCATGTTTAACTTTATATTTTGATAAAGTATTCATAAAACTCATCATACAGAGTTGAGTTTCGACACTATATATTATCATCAAATATATGGTCATTCTATAATTCAAACATGAGAGGATGTGATAAGACTTTCTTATATGGATTTCAAAGGTTTTTTGGATCAACACCATCCCTAATTTGAGTTTTATTAAAGCCATAAGATCATATCCTTTTTTGTAGCTATCTCGGGAGAAATTTCTGGTACTCTTTTGTTTTTATGTACCTTTTATTGGAGTTATGACTTGGTGTGTGTTTGATTAGAGTCTTGAGAAACATTAATGAAAAAAGGGGTTGTGAGTAGTTAGATCATAGTTAGAGAAAACTGTGCTCCCAAACTGAAGAAACCATACGACGCTGGATAGTATGGGATGAACAATTGGTGTAGGATTTACCAAACAGTGCACCCTTTCCTAGAAAACCATGCACACGGTTACTTTTCACCTGAAAATTAGTTTTATAATCCCCTAAAACCCCAAAACACCTACTATTTGACATTGGATTAGGAATAGATATGTTTTGGAAGATTTTTTAGCTTTCTGGAGGGATTCAAAGGCCTTCTGGCCTCTATTTTTCAAGATTCAAAGCCTCAATCGAAGAACCTCTCTTCTCCAGATAAGTGGATCTCATCTTAATTCCTCTCTCATTCTTTATTATCTATTTCCTTGATATTTTGGTGGAGATTATCCTCAGTTTCATTATATCTTAACCTTTTGGAGAGATCTTGATATATTATTATAGATCTAGATCTACATTGATTAGATCTTGATATCCTTGATCATGATTTAGGGATTTTAATCCAGAACTCAGATCTACATCGTTGTACTACATGCATTTTTAGGATTTATGATGAAAAAATATCTATTAATGAATTTATGTATGTGGTATAGAATCTAATTCTCATATTCATATATTATATGTGTATATGAAAAATTGTTGAATTGATTGAATTATTTATCAATTGAATTTATAAATTGGGTTAATTAGGTTGACCAATTGATTTATCTAAGCATCAATGAAATAGATGATTAATTGAGGAATTTATAATGAGACTAATGGGAAATCATATCAGATAATTATTTTGGGGGATATTTATTATGATATTTTGGGTTTTTAATAATTATAACTAATCAAGGTATTAATTATGAGATATTCAAACAGCTAGAATGAGATAATTAATTATGAACTCGTTATGTGCCTTGATATTATGATCTATATAATTATTTTTAGAATTAATTACTAAGAGTTCAAATTTAGAATTAGAAAATTAATTATAGAAAATTAATTATGGGGTATGAATTATGTTATTGACTAATTAATTAATGAATTAATTAATGAGATTGATGCACTTATTAAGTTTTTGAGTTTTCCAGTGGATTTGATGCATTTAAATAATTATTGAATTAGTAATGTAAATGAGGTGGATAATTAATTATTAATTAATTAGGTGTGAAATAATGGGAACGTGATTATTCATAAATGGGAAGTATAAAAGAAAAAATTACAACATTAAATTTGAGTAATGGAATGGGAACATGGTTATTCAAATGAGATGTGTAAATGGTAACGTGTTCATTGTACTCATGGGTAATGGAATGGGATCATGGTCATTCAATTCATAAGTAATAATGGTAACATGGTGTTCAATATTATGAATTTATTATTGATAACGTTGTAATCTATCTGTGAATTTACATAATTTTAATAAGGGAACTCTGAGATATGTTCTAACATGATAATAATTTGAACTCTGTTATCTGTAGAACTAGGTACTATGATATCCTATCATATTTGAATACTTTATTATCTGGTATGAGTCAATATAGTTAGTAAGATATGATATTACCTAGGGAAAACATTAGGCTTCGGCATGGTCTGAAGCAAGTATAGATGTATGGGTACACCCAGGAACCCAAGAGTTAATATGATTAAATAAATAATCAAGGATAATGCGATAACTGTTTGTTTATTAATTGTATTATTTTATTTTTAGAACTACATAAACTATCTTTTGACTGGACTTTTTTTAGACACCACTGGTGGAGGCCTACTATGTTGAACTAAAACCCTACTTAGGCTTCCTAACCAGTACCCGAATAGGCATTTCTGTTGCAGGAGAGGATATGGAAAGAGGCTATGTGTTAGATTCTTGATTGGGGTTAGAGAATGGATAAAGGAACTAGACAATATTTCAGACCTCATTGAGAGTTTTTATAGTGTTTAATTTGATTTTCATTTTAGAAACATGCTAATTACATTTTCATGGAATGATTACCTTTTATTGGAGTATTGTATGTCTGGTTTGGTTATCTTGTGACATTGGTACTTTTTTATGGTTATATCTTTTTTGACTATTTCTTATCAACTTACAATAGTGTTTTTCTGTTCTAAATGAGGGTGTAGTCTCCCCATGATAGAATTACCAGACCAACACTAATTTTAGGAATCCTAAGGCATATGGGAAGGTGCATCTGAGTTCATATAACTGACTAGCTCAAGGCACCGTCGTGAGGATCATATTCCTAGAATTCAAAAATAGGTATCAGAGGTCCACTTTTTATTCTTCTTATTTTGTCTTAATATTTGGGGAATGGTAAACAGGTGACACAAAAGTGTTTATTTTTATTAATTAGCTAATTCATGGGAGTCAAAAACCCATGTATGAGGAATAACCTGAGTACTCCGGGTGGGATTGTTGATACTATTTTTTTCTGTTACAGTTGAATATTATTTCAACTTGGGTGATGAACCTTTTGTATAATTTGATTATTGTTTCTTAATATTTTTGAGTATTGATTCAGGGTATGGAATGAAATGAGAGTTGGGTCTTTATCCATAATTATTGGAACATAGGGTTATTGTGACATGCATCCTTTTTAGAATGAATGGGAAGTAGTTTTTGGGTATGTTGTTGAACGTGAACTATTTTCCTTATATCAGATATTGAAATGATAAATGGTACATAACTTTAATTGAAAAAGGTGGAAGAAAATGATGGGAAATGACAGTAATTGGGTGTCTCAATAAGAAACTTGATTATGCTAGTGTGTTTACCCTTGTTATCCAAAACCTTAGAGTATGGTGGTAATGGTTAATGATAATGCCTTGATTTTGATAGTGTGGTGACATTTGGTGAAAAACTTGTTGTGACCTATTATGATTATTCTCATTACATAATTGTTATAATGTTGTGATATGAAACCTAAGAAGTTTATTTGGAATTGTAGAGAATGTGCCTCCATGACACTTATTAAGGGGCTGATTGAGGGGAATTCATAGGAATGGTCTTCTTATTAGGGAACATGAGGCACCAAGGGTTCCAACTAAATATTAAAGGGAGTAATTCTGGGAGATCATTTCTCACTTAATGTAATTCAGAGAAAGAGACCCAGGGTGGGTTGTGAAAATCATGTCTGAGTTGACAAGGGAGTATTAGTTTCAATACCCTCTAACATTTACTAGAGTGGGTGGTCTTGAGAGAGATAAATAATGGGTTGAGTCCATTGAGAAAATAGTTGACTATTTTGAGACTCCAACTGAGAGGAGGTTCTAGATATATGTTTATATACTATGGGAATTAGTGAAGTGTTGGTTGGACATTCCATCATGAACTAGAAAATAAAATTGTAAGTAATGGAGTGAAATTATATAGAGGTTTGGGGAGCCCGAATATCAATTGGTTCCGAGAGAAGAGGATGCCATATAGTTCATGCATCCGACCCATTAGAGCATGTCTGTGATCGATAATGATGGATGCTTCATGGATCTGCAATGCTTATATCCAGCATTAGCAGGAGATGAGGTAGATAAGAAAAAACATTTTAAGGTACTAATTAAGTGAGAGTTTATATCCAAATTAAATATTTTATGATTAAAGAGGTTTTTTGAATTTGTGGATCAAGATCTCAAAGTTGAAAAAAAATATGAGGGAGTCCACTAGTAGCGGGTAGGAAGATGTTCCTTCACAATCAGGAGGTGAGAATTTCAAGAGTATGAAGCATTGTTATAACAACATTAACTAAGGGAGTGGGAAGTAAGGTATTTAGAAAAGATCATTGATTTGATAAGACCTTATTTGGGTGACCTGTCATCAGTGTGGTTGTCCAGGACACTATCATCAACACTGTCCCCATTCACAAGTAGAGTGTCGGTCTTGTGGAAAGATGGGTCACCTATTAAAGTTCTGAAGGCTGTAGTGAAAGAGTGGTGATGGGGGAGCAGGTGGGATGTGTCAGAGTGTGGGAAGGGGGTCTTCTACACAATATCACTCTAGAAACTAGGGTTCTACTAGTCGAGGCAGTGTAGGTAGTGGATGTTTTGGTACATGGATAGAGTGCCTTAATCAGCAGAGTGGTTCTACTTAGGGAAGTAATACAACATCATATGGTATATGGATAGGAGATTTACATTCAGTAAATCCTACACTTGTGGAGAGAAAGGCTAGGAGATCGATAGTTAGTGGTACTGTTCTAGTAGCTTCTATTTTGTCTACATCCTTATTTGACACTAGTGTATCTCATTCCTTTGTGTCGAGAAATTTTTTAATGGTTTGAGCCTTGAGGTGGAATTCATGAGAAGAGTAATGACTATTGATACACCATTTGGAACAAGATCTAGGGACATCTATCTATATAACGGATTTTCACTAGAGATCGGGGAATGTCTTCTTATTCAGGGTATCTATATTCTAGATATGGTAGGCTTCGAGCTGATTATGGGTATGGAATAGCTAGTCACAAACATATCCCACATTGACTATTACCATAGGAGAGTTACATCTACATCCCCTAACGGTGACCCGTACATTCAATGTGGAGAGTTGGATATCTACGTGGGTCGAGCAGGGTCAATTACTCAGCAACTAGGAGATCATGCATACCATGTTTCTTGTCTAATGTTGGATGATGGGTTTTTTAGGCATGATGTCTTTCCACTAGTAGTATAACTGATTCCTAATGTATTTCATGAAGACTTTTCAGGACTACCACCAGAGAGAGATGTAGAATTAAATATTTATCTCATGCCGTGGGTTGAGCTAGTTTATATTTCACCATACATAATGGAACCGACTGAGATTCAAGAGCTCAAGACTTAGTTGGAGGAGTTAGAGGATAAGGGATTTATCCATCCAGTACGTTACCATGGGAATCACTTGTATTGTTTTTATGGAATTCCAATGATATTTTACATTTGAGTGTGGATTACCAGATGTTGAGAAAAATAACTATAAAGATCCTATTTTCTATTCCATGTATCGATGATATGCTTGACGAGTTGAAGGGACCTTTTGTGTTTTCAATGATCGATTTGATATATGTGTATCATCAGTTGATTGTTCTAACTTATGATATACCAATAACTATTATCAGGACTTGGTATGTCCTTTATGAGTTTATCATACTGTTTTTTGTCTTGAAAAATGCTCCAATTCTGTTTATGTCATTGTTGAATAGGATATTTCATCTCTATCTAGATCAATTTTTTGTGGTGGTTTCTGGATGATGTCTTAATGTACTCGAACAAAAACTCATGACGATCATGTCCAATATAATGACATAATCCAGAGTACATTGAGAGAGAATTGGCTATACCCAAATTTATCTAGGTGTATGTTTTGTATTGATAGGGTACACTTATAGGGAAACATCATATCAGATGAAGGTGTATCAGTGGACCTAGAGAAGGATTAGGAAGTGGTCTCTTGGGTGAAATCCAATAATGTTTGTGATATTTGATGCTTTCAGGGATTAGATGGATATTTTAAGAGATTCAGCCAAAATTTATTCAGTTGGCAGCACTACTTTCAGGCTTAACTAAGAAGGGGATAAAGTTGGAGTGGCTGAAATCATATAAGATTGATTTTATGATGCTGAATAAGAATTTTAAGACATAGATATTTTTAATTCTACCTATGTTAGGTGAGGAATAAATGGTTAATTTTCCTGATTCTAGGATTAGACTCGGAGTTGTGTGGATGCAAGAGTATTGAGTTGTGGCATATGAGTCTTTGTAGTTGAGACCACATGAATGAAACAACCATATGCATGTCCTAGAGTTGGAAGTACTAGTTTATGATATTATGTGTTGGTGAAACTATCTTTTGAGAGAAAAGTTTATAGTTTATACCAATCACAAGAGATTGAAGTATATCTTCTTACAATATTATTTGAATATTCAGCTATGGAGATGGGTAGAGTATGTAATGTCAATTGATTTTGAGCCCACATATATTGTCGGGAATGGAAATAGTTTGTTTGGTACCTTGAGTGGAAAAACTAAGATCTAGATGGTTCATTAGTTGAGTGGAGAGTAGCAGATGATGACCTTGTTGGCTGAAATTTATGTGGTGGTTCAAGAGAGGTGGAACCAAATGACTGTGGTTTCAGTTGCAATGGTCTATACACATTTGAGATAGATCTGGGATAGAAATTATAAGGATCTTGAGTGATTATCCATCGTAAAATTTTTTAAAGGAGGGGAGACACCTTCATACAAGTTGATAGATGAGGATGAGATCTTCCAAGTGAAAAATCAAGTCATTATGCCGATGAGTATTCAAGAGGGGGTCATGTGAGAATTTCATACCTCAAATGGGGTGATGCATCTAGGTGTGACCAAAATGTACCATGAACTATGATGACCATTTTTGTGGCCACACAGGAAAAAGGAGATAGTGGGGTTTGTGACAAGATTCTTCACCTTTTAGTAGGTGAAGGAAGTGCATAAACGACCTAGATGTTTAATATAGTGATTTACCATTCTCGAATTGATGTGGGACAATGTGATAATAGATTTTGTAGTAGGTCTTCCAAATACTCTTAGGAAGAGTGAAACTATTTGGATCATTGTATATTGATTGAAAAAGGTAGCACATTTCTTTCCAATATGGGAAACCATTATAGTAGAGTAGTTGGGAAACTATATGTTTGGGAGAGAGTCCATCAGCATGGGGTGCCATAGACAATTGTTTCATTTTGTGATTCACGATTTACTTCACGCTTATGGTGTGGAATGTAGAAAGAACATGGTAGAATTGTTTTATTGGGTATGAATTTCCACCCAAATTCTGATGGGCAGTTGAAGCATACTACATAGGGGCTTTAGGATATGTTGTAGGCATGTGTGGCTGACTTTGGTGGGTCTTGGTAGAAGAACATGGATTTAGTAGGGTTTTCCTATAACAATAGTTATTAAGAAAATATACATATGTCATGATAAGAGGATCCTTATGGTAGAACATGTATACCACTGCTATTTTAGATGGAATAATGTGAGTCAAAGTTGTTTTTACAAAGTCTCAAGCTGGAGACATCAGAGTAGGGGTAGTTGATTAGAAAGTTAATGGTTATGGATTAGAGAGGGTATAAGTCATATAATTATAGATGAAGAAGTCCCCTAGAGCTTACAATGGGTGATTGAGTGTCCCTTTGGGTGCCACCTAGGTTGGGTCACCACATGATATGGAGTTGGGGCAAGATAGAGCCCAAGTTTGTTGGTCTCTTTGAGGTAGGGGAGCAAATCAAGCTAGTGGTATGTCGATTGCCTCTTCCATAGAAATATTGTGTTATGAATTACATATCTCATGTTTCAAAGCTATGGACGTATCACCCCAACCCTTCTCTTATGATCTATATAGATGGAGTTTAACTAGAGATAGATGCATCCATTGAGCATCTTCATATATGTGTACTAGATCATAGAGATAATGTGTTGTGGGGAAAGACTGTGCTGATAGTTCCTGGGTTATGGAAACATGGATGTGTTCAAAAGGAAAAATGGGAATGGGAAGAGGACATTAGAGCTCAATGGTCCGATCTTTTTGGGTCAAAATCATAGAAAATCAAAGAAGTACAGCTCAAGGGAGAGCTGTTATTAGGTGGGGAGATTGTAAGATTCTGACCTTTTCTAGAGTTATCTTGGGTGTAATATCATGTTCTTTTTTTAATTATCTTTTATTGGATTTATGAATTAGGGCGTGTTTTGGTGGATTATTGAGAAAAATATAATAAAAAGGGGTTCTGCATAGTAGGCCCATGGTTAGGAAAAATTGTGTGTTGAAAACCAATTAACTGTGTGACCCTAGATAATGAGGGTTGTACAGTTGCTGCACGATATACCTAACTATAAGCCACATCCTAGAGAACCATGAGAATATTTTATTTTCACCTAAAAATAAGTTTTAAAATCCCTCAAAACACCTCATGTTCATCCTTCGATTAGGACTAGATGTTCTTTCATGATTTTATGGATTTTCGAAGGGGTTCTAAGGTTGACCAACCTCCATTCATCAAGATTCAATGTCAGAATCGAAATAAACTCTTCTCCTAGTAGATCTCATTCTGATTCCTATCTCATTCATTCATCTCTATTTTCATGTTCTTTTGGTGAAAATTATCATCTTTTTCTATAGATATAAATTTTTTGTGAGATCTAGAACTAGGATTGTTGATCCTACATCTAGATTGATAGGATCTTGATATCATTGATCTTGATTTAGGGATTTTGATCCAAAACTCGGATCTACATCGTTGTGATGCTCCGATTTTGGGGACTTCCATTGAATGAACATACATCAATGAATTGAGGTAGGTGTTCTAAAATATAATTCCCATGGTTATGTACTTGATTTGTTTAAGAAGAATTGTTGAATTTCTAGCATTCTATAAAAATTCAATTCCAAAAATGGGTTAACTGGGTAGACCAATTGATTTGTTGAATCATTTTTGGAATAGATGATTAATTGAGGAGTTAACCAAGAGACTAAATGGATTTCCTATTTGATACTTAATTTGGGAGATATTGAATATGAGAGTTAGGGTTTTTAATTTAGATAATTAATTAGGGGATTAATTTGGAGATATTTAATTCGCTATATTGATATTATTTTTCATGAATTAATAATATGGCTTGATAATTTGATCTAGATAATTAATTGTGTAATTAATTATAAAGATTTGAGATTAAAAATGGTATAATTAATTTACTAAAACTAATTAAGGGTTATGAATTATGTTATTAGATTATTAATTGATGAATTAATTAATGGGATTGATGAACATAGTTAGATATTGATTTAACTAATAGACCTTATTTATTTAACTAATTATTCAATTAGTAATGGAATTGAGGTGGATAATTAATTATGAATTAATTATTTGTGAACGAGTGGGTAGATGGTCATTCTAAATTGAGATGTATAAATGGTAACATGGTCATTGTACATGTGGGTAACGGAAAGAGATAATGGTCATTCACATGAGAAGTATAAATTATAATGTAGTCGTTGTACATATGGGTTAATGAATGGGAACATGGTCATACAATTAAGAATTATTAATGGTAAACTAGTCATATTACTTATGAATTAGTCACTAATAACATTGGAATTTATGTATGAATTTAATGAATGGCAAAAAAGGCACTCTGAGAAATGGTCTCACATGATAATACATTAATCTCCGACATGAATCAAATCACGTAGTGAGATATCATATCACATTTGAATAATTTGAGCTCATGATGAGTGAAAGAAGGTATTAACATATAATATTACCTAGGGAACACTTCAGTCTCTGGTATGAGTTGAAGCTAGTATAGAGGTACATGTATCCCTAGGAACCCTAAAGTTAGTATGATTAAATAAATAACCAATGATATTTTCATAACTCTTTCTTTATGCGTTATATTATTTTCCTTATAGAACTTCTTACAACATATTTTGACTAGAAATTTTTCAACATCATTGGTGGTGACCTAATGAATTGTACTCTCACCCTACTTAGGAACCCTGATCAGTACCTAGAAATAGTTTACTAGTATATTACAGGTTTAATAAAATGGCCCTATGTCTGATTTTTGATTTGGGATAGAGCATTGATGAGGGAAAAAGACAAGTGTTGGGACCATTTTTGGAGTCTTCAAGGTATTTACATTTATTTTCATTTTAGACACTTGAGACTTACATTATCATGGAATGTTTCCCTTTTATATGAGTACTATTTTTTTGTTTTGTTTATCTTGAGACATTGGTTTTGTTTATGACTATATATGTTTTTGCAATAGATTATTTACTTATATTCGTGTTATACTCTATTAAAAGAGGTTATAATATCCCAATTAATTACCTACTAGAAACTCACTACTAGTTCAGAGCCCTTGGCATATAGGGATGTCTTCTAGAGTTTATATGACAACCCAGCTTAGGGCACCGTCATATGGCTCTTAGGTCGGGATGTTATAGTAACAATATCTTTCACTCTATCATTTAGATGGATCCTTATGAACCCCTTTATATAAATAATGGTACAAATACAATGTTCTAGAATTAATTTACAAGAATACATATATTGGGACCTGAGATAGCTGATTAAAGGGGAGTGAATGTTTTATCCATTCAAAAAAAACATAAGGGTAGCGTGAATTTTTCAGAAAGGTTATACTGATAATAATCCACATGATCTACAATTTTTTGATTCTGAGAAGGTGTTATTATGAATTTCCCCATTGTAAAAATCAGAAAACTATACACTATGTAGATTGGTCATGTTGATATAATTGATCATATAAAGATAGTAACTTATTATTTGGTTCTTTCACTACACCGCTCATCAGGTTAATGATGTGTTCCATGTATCTATCCTAATGATATACACATTGGATCCATCAGTTGTACTGCATGTAGAGTTCATATGATGAAAGAATGATCTTTCATATGAGGAGAAACTAGTAGATATTTTGAATCAATAGGATAATGTTCTATGGAACAAGATAAAACACCTAGTGAGTGTTTTTTGGTGAAACCATCATCTTGAAAAACATACATGGAAACATAAGAATGTAATTATGTATAATTATCCTCACTTTATGATACCAAAGTGAATAATTTTAGTGTAAAAATTCATATTAAATGGGGTATACAGTAACGACATGAGATTTTAGTGAAATATTTTTAAAATAAAAAATGTAAATTAGTCAATATTTTTCTATACACGAAAAATTGAGTTTAGATATTGTTACATGAAACAATAATTTTGGATTTCATTACATGAAAAACTGAGTTCAAACAAACTGTGAAATAATATTTCTAAATTATTATTTTATATGATAGTTATCAACTATGATTTTAGAATGGAGGTTATGAGTAGGATTAACTATATTTTGAAAGTATATGTTTTAAAATTATACCTATAATTAATTATCTGGTGACCAGTTAATTATAAATTAAAAAATGGGTCTTTTAAAATCAAGGAAATACTTTTCAAAAAAGAAAATCCTTTACACAAATGTTTTTTACATCAATAAATTAAGAAATTAACTTTTTGTGAATTATTTTAATGAAATTTTTATAATATATATTCAATAAAATGTTTAAAATTCTTATTATCTGTTTTGTAGATAATAAATATGAATAAATCCAATTTTATTCTTACAAAAAAAATTCGGAAATGTTCATTGGTCACCTTTTTTCACTTATTTTAAAATAATATTTAGAAATTTTAGAATACTTTTCTAAAAATTAATGTTAGTTTTTAAAATCGTCATGTAAAAATATCTTCGAGTGAATTTTTCATAATTTTTTTAGAAGGTAAATGTTTTTTTTTGAATATTGGAAATAATTATTTTTATTAAATAATATAATTTTGTAACACCCCCAAATTCTAAAGTAAGAACATTGTATTTGACAGTGTGTGTGACATGCAACACCAAGAGCATAATGGAATATTATATCCAGATACATTGTTATATAATTAATATTTTAAATAAATTTAATGTATTGTAATCCATGAAAAACTCAGTCATCTTGTATCATATACAATAAGTACTTTCTTTGATATCTTTTTTTACAAGTAAGACTTTGTTTTACTGAACAATATAATATTATTAAAATATATTTTTTAATATAATAAGATATAAAATAGCTGTTAAATTAAAATATATATATATATGATTAACTAACTTATCAAAATATACGGTTTACACAAAAATGAAAGTAATTCATTTGTTAAAAATTAATTAGATTATTAATATACAAACTAGTTGAATATAAAGGGATTGTTTTTCTAAAAAAACTATTTTTATACCCAAAATTCAATTTTTTTTGTAATAAATTAAATTATTTAAATATTTTGAGTGATATTAATGTAATATATTAATTATATATCCAATAAATGTTTTTTACATTCATCCAATCTATTTTATAGTCATAAGATAAGAACAAACTGAATTTTACACATAAAAACTACACATTAATAATGGTGGTTTTACCACTGTTTAATGGAGAACCTATTTTAAAAGTAACATATGGAAATTTAATTACTTTATAATTCAAAATAATATTAAACCTTGATATTGGCACATAAAAATTACATCAGGGTTATATTTTGATATTTTTATGTGAAGTTTCATTTTTTAATGAATAGTGAAAAATACTGAATTTTAATTTTAAAATTTATTTTACTCTAGTTTATTTTTTTGAATGGTTGTAAATTATAATTAGATAAATTTTATATAATTTATTCCAATAAAGTTAATTTTAATTAATTTCACCTTGAAATTGAATATGAAAACCATAGTAATTTTATTAACATTTTACTTTAAAAACCAGCATTCTCGTCGCATCTTGAGGATTAATTTTAAATTAATTTCAGAATCTTATGTGATTGGAATTTTGAAAAATTTACTCAATATTTGGAATAATAATAATTTTTCATTTAATATAAATTTTGAGTAATTTTTTACAAAAAATATTAGTGAATGTAATTAAAATTAATTACAACGAATAATAAGAAAATTTTCTTTAAAAGGGACTAAAGGTTATACTTAAGAGACAAAATTACCAAAAAACTTTCCCAAAATCCATTTTATATAAATATATAGACCCTATAAACACTTTTAATGAATTCGGTCCATTATTGGAGCCACTTTAAATGGAAAAAATGTTGGTGGAATTCCCTTTCTAAAAATTTACAAGAGTGCCACTCCTCATCCGCTTTAAAAGCCACTCGCCACTCCCAATTATTCAAACATCTCAAGACACATTATATCAACCAATATCATCCCAAATATCTACTCAAAATACCTCCCCTAAACATATAATCCTCACATTGGTTATAAATCCATATATTGAATCCCTTGTTGCTAACCAAAAATATTTACTAGAATATGAGGTAGCATCCTTCCTCAAGCTCTTTAGTTTTATTTATTTCTCCATTATTTCAATTATTATTATTAAATTTTTATTTAAAAACTCCTGCATTATCAATATTCTAATATGTTTTTATTATATTGTTTCTATCTACACTCACACACACACACATATAATGGGTAAAAAACATATCGTTTATGTGTATGTTGAACTACCAACTCAATAAATGATGTTGTTTGTTTTTCCGTTACCACCCCTCATGGTTGGGAATTATAATGGAAAAGCTATTTCTAAATGTTATATCTGATATTTATAATTTATTTTTTTACTTTTAAAATTTTTTTATAACACATAACTTTATACACTCTATTTTGTGGGAATATAATAGCATAATTTATTGAAGTGTGGACTACCACCCCCTCAAAGTGACGTGATTCGTTCACACAATACATAAAACATATAAAGGATGGTTTTAATAAAAATATGTGAAATATATGACATATATATATATTTATATATTTATAATTTTAATATTTATTATTTACATTTCATTATTTTAATAAGGAAATTAAATGAAAGTATCATCATCCATACGTATAGCCTACCATCTCTAAGAACGGTGCATTTCATTTCCTATGTTAATACATTATATATTATTATTAATACATATATACTGAATATATGAGAAATTTTAATCATTTTTTACATTATAGAGATTATTAAACCATGATCTAGTTAATAATATCAACATGTAACATGTATAAACATACTCCTCAAACTAGGCAATTACCTCATGAAATAGTGAAAATAATGAAATATTGTTAACAAAAAGGTAATAAGATATTATAAAAAATAATATATGATATTATAATATTTTTATGGTTATTTTATTAGTTATTTACATGTTTAAAACCATTATATAGGATGTTAATGTACAATCACCTCAAAAGGACACTCAAGGTAAGGATTTTTTTTCTCACTTTTTACATTTGGGAGACAAATTTCATATTCACCACATACTTATTTCATGTGGTGTATCTAATAAAAATTTAGATATATTATATCGTGAATTAATTTATATTCATTGTATTTAAAACTTTCATTTCATTTCTTACTTTATGAGTATTATGATTTAAAATATTTCAAAATAGTATGGTGCACTATTCAATGTTTAAAGATTATTTTTCTCAAAAATAATTTCAATGGTATTTAAATATTATTTAAATTTTTTAAAATTTTAATACTATTATTAAATAAATCCTTTAATATTTTTTCTCATGTGGGTATTCATGAACTCTTTCATGCATTATTACCATTTTTTAACTTTTTTGAACAAAAAAATTTTGAAAATATTTTTTGATAAAACGTGACTTCATTTCTCTCTTTCTTCAAAGAATATATATTCTTATAAAAACTCTATTATCTGAAAATGTTTTCAAAAAATTTTTCCATTCCAAAATGATTTATTAAATAAATTTTTACCTTTTTTTATTTAACGAACTTTTTCAATGTAATCTCTTTCTCTCTTTCTGAAAAAATCATTTTTCTATGTTTTTTACCCTGAAAAAGAAATATTCGTTTTACCTCATACTACATGTATGAATTTACAAACTATTATTTCATTTATGATTCCATTTAATATTTACAATTATGTTTCTTAAATAAAAATTTTCGAAAAGTTATTTTCAATGACAAGGTTTTCCAAATAGGGTTTCATAAGAGAAGGATATTTTCATCACGAAAGTTTTTAAAGGATGTTTTTATATAAATTTTATTCATCAGTGATTACAAAACATTATTTTTACACTAATTGGGATATATTTTATTGATACCATCCTTATTATTCATTTAGATGGTTTATAATTGAATTTTATAAGGATAGTATTGATATTCACTTCCTTAATTCATTTAAGTCCCCTTGATATATTCCATTTCCTATGATCATTTGAGAATGAATTTTTCCTATATATCCTTATCATTTTTCATGGACATGATTATTGAATAAAAAATATACCATTTTACATTGGTTTTTTACTTTGAATTTTATTTTAGTATTTTTGGAAATATTGATAAATCAGTATCTTTTATTCAATGTAGATATTTGATATGGAATATTATTTACTCAATATGAGAAATACTTTGGACATGCAATGATGGGTGGGGACTTAAAATTTTATAGCCTCTCGATGCAATATTAGTATCATGGTATGATATTTGTTGGAAATAATCCCTTCATGTTTGTTTCTATATATAATATATGGGTTTCTACCCCTATATATAAATTGTCTTGAGGGTCGATCATGAAAGTATACTTGTTGAAGTGCTAGATACGCTACAAATAATTAACCATCACATTCATGTGAGTTCTTTTTTATCCATGATACTATTCATCAACAACTCTATGCATGAATTTCATTATTATTTAATTAATTAAATGACATGTATTTCATTTTCATATCTTTATTCATTGAATTTTAGTTATCTAATTGCTTTAATGGAATGTGCTTTCAGTTATTTCCATTACACATTATTAATTTGCTTCGTTATAAGTTTTTTTATTATATGGTATGTGTGTTGAGTTATTTACCATGAAATATCAAATTTTCTCATTGATTCATTATTTATTCCATGATACTTTTTCACTACTGATTATTTGAGCTCACCCTTAATTGTTTCTATTCGACAAGAATCCGATATGTATTCTATGATGGAAATTCATGGATTTATATGATAGGATAAAGTTATTTATTAAAGAAAAAAATATTATATTGTAATTAGTCCATTTATTTTTAATACAAGTCTCTTGTACATATCTGGTTTACTAAGCTTTCTAGACTGACTAGTTCTTCTGGATTTGATTACTTGTAATCATTCCAATGTAATGGTAGCACAACATCGGGTCTGAACACTCTAAGTTCAGATCAATATAGTTTGTCTCGGAAAACGTTTAGTAGAAACCTTGGGGACAAGATTTATGATAAAATATAGATTAGATAACATAACCCTAAGGGTGAATTTATGGATAAGTATATAAGGTCATCATAAGGTTTCATCTAGATATAGATTATGTGGTTTTTCTAGAAATAAATCCCTATCTAGATACTACAAGTTGACATATTTCTAGAAAAAAATGTATCAATGGGTAATAACTCTGACGAGGCGCATCGGTTCAGACTTAGCGTAACCTAGTACATGACAATAGGTCTGACTATGCACATGGTATACACTCATGGGGGGATATGATGAGGATAATTAACATTTTCTTTAAAAACCATTAGATGGATTTGAATATATATTTAAAATTAATTACCTAGGGTTAACATTAGACCAACTATGGACGTATGTGGAAATAAAAAAGATGAGGTATTTTTGAATTGATGTTGTATTGAAAACCATAGTAAAATGGATATTTATTGATTATCCTTTTTTCCAGTATATCCATCTTAGTCATTTTAGAGATTATATTAGTATGTATTTATAAAAGGAAAACCTATAATTCAGGTGACATCCCATCAAGTTTTCATGGGACATGAACCCACGACCAAATTAATATGAGGGTTTTATGCCTACAACTGGACTAAGAGATGTCTTGGTTAATGTGTAAATATTTGTAGTAAAACAATTTTATAAATTAATATTAATTATGAAACATTAGTGTTAATTTTTAGGTTTATATATTAATGTATTAACCATATTTGATTTGTAGAATAGTTTGATACAAATAGTTAGAATTACCTCCCTTTTACGGACCATAAGATGTGTTAAAAGTGTATTTTATTTCTTTATAGATCAAAGTTGATTTTTGGATATTTATTTCTTGTAAAAAATATATGAATTAAAATTTTATCTAAGTACAATAAACGGATAAAAATTGTGTTTATAAAAACATATCATGTGAGTATCAAAAAAAAATATGGCCCTCAAACATTATTTTTGGATGATCCAATGGTCTTTTAAATCATCACATATTTATGGTTTTGAGACCCAAAACATTACATTTATCACTCTCATATTTTTTATTTATAAACTCAATCACTCCCTATAAAGATTTACATTTTTCCTCCTTGTACATATCTCTAGTTTCCAATAATGTTCATCTACTTTGAGACATAGTTATATGTTAGTCCACGAGACCTTTGTACATCCCGTTCTCTCTTTCCTAGAAGAAATTTGACAAACTGTTTTCATGATGTGGGATTTCAACAAAGGAAAAATAAAATAATATTCCACCAATAGAGAGTTTAAATTTTGAGGATTCAATTTAATTATTGTGGGGAGAATCTAACAACCTAAAATTATACTGATAGAACATTGTATTTGATAGCATGTATGACATGAATCCCCAAACTTGTATGGGAATATAACATCCTAAGACATCAAAATATAATTACTATTTTAAATAAATTTAGTTTTTTAATGCATGAAAATGTCGGTGATTTTTCATCTTAAACCACAAGTTCAATATTCAATATCATTCATTACACATAAGACTGAGTTCTACTGAAGAGTAATATATTATTAAAATAATATTATTTAATATATTAAGATATAACCTAGCCATTAAATTATAAGTTATAAATATGAATAAAAAGATAATGAAAATTTATGTTTTACCCAAATATTAAATTCATAAATTGGTTAAATATTAATTGGAAATGAATATAATAAGTCATTGAATATAAAGGGAATGTTTTAAAATACTATTTTTATACCCATAAACCTAATTTATCCTACTAAATACTTTTAATTGAAATTAGTGAGTTATATTATTTTAATATATTAAATTTATATTTGATAAAATATTTTTTTACATTCATTATATAGATTTTATAGACATAATATATGTATAAACCAATTTTTACACATAAAAACGTATATATTAATAATAGAAGTTTTACCTTCAATGAATGGAAAACCAATTTTAAATAAAAATCATCTTTTATTTATTATATAGGTAGTAATAAACATAATATTTTAAATCAATATATAAAAATTTGGATAGGGTTATATTTTGGTATTTCTTCTATGAAGTTTCTTTTTTAATGAATAGTTATAAATACTGAATTTTTGTTCAAAACTACTTTTTGGTCTCATTTATTTATAAGGATAAATTATATTTACTGATATAATTAAGAAATGATTATATCCATTTTAAATAGATTAATCCATTTTTATTCATTGGAATAAATTTCACATTTATGTTTTATAAATTAACATAGAAAACATTTGACATTTTACATTAAAAACCCATATTATCAGCCAATCAATGAGATTAATTTTAAATTAATTTATGCCACGTATGTGATTTAAATTTCGAAAAATGAATCCTATATATTTAATAATATTAATTTACAATGTCTAATAAGGTCAGCCTAGATTTTTATAGAAATATATATATGAATTTAATTAAAATAAATTACAATTATTAAAGAGAAAATTTACTTAACTGGGGACTAAACTATAAACATAAGAGGTAAAATGACCTATAAACTAATCTAAAATTTATTTTAAGGATTATTTATATCCGATACTCCCTTTTCTATAATTTATTCCATTATTGGAGCCAATATTCATTTAAAAAATGTGGTTGGAAGTCCCTTTCCAAAAATATACAATGGTGCCACTCCTCCTCCACTATAAAAAGGAACTCAACGCCCCCCCCACTTCCACACACCAATAAAGACTTTTTTTTAAAAAATAGCTTCCCAAATATCTCCAAAAATTATCTCGAAATTACCATGGAGTTTCACCATGTTTATGAAGCCATCAATATATTCCCTTTGGTGTAATCAAAAGAGAGTTACCGGATTAAGAGGTAACATCTTTCTTCAATCACTTTAGTTTTATTCTTTCCCCACTAAATAAATTTTTATTATTCCATGATTATATAATAAAATTATCCTAATTATACAGATACGTTTTAAGGTCAACGGTTCTACCAAAACATACACACACTTCCATCTAATGGGTAACGAACTTGCCGTTTATGTGTGCGGTGAACTACCACCTCACGAAATGAAGGTGTTCATTTTTTACGAACACTCATTGTCGGAATTATGATGGAAAATAAATTTATATATGTTATATATGATATTAAGAATTTATTTATACATATTTAATTAATTTATAACACATATCTTTTTTAACACCATTTTTTGGATTCTAATTACAACGTTTCTAGAATTGTGGACTACCACACCCTCAATGTGATGTGATTCATTAACACTATACATGGAACATATAAATGAATGTTTTAATAATAATATGTGACATATAAAACATATATATTATACCATAATTATAATATTCAAATATTTATTGTAATTTTCATTCTATTGATATGGGAGAGAAATTATTGTTGCTTTCATGTTACGTATGGCCTACCATCTCCATGAACGGTGATTTAAATTTCATATCTACAAACTTATTAGATAATTAAGAATACATGTATAAGGAATATATATGATATTTAAATCATGTTTTACAATTTTTAGATGATGAAACCATTATATATTGAATATGAAAAAAAAGTAACAAGTTAAAGCGTAATCTATAAACTAGCCATTTAACATGTTAAATAAAAAAAATAATGGTTGTTAAAAATCGAGTTATAAGATATTATAATAAGAAAATATATGATATTATAAAAATTGTAGTGCATCTATTATTATTTAGTGATGTTTTTAAAACCATTGTAAATGATTTTAATGGAAGTTCACCCAAAAAGGACACTCAATTTAGGGTATTTTCATCTCACTTTTTACATCAATGAGATAAATGCCATCTTCACTACTTATTTATTATGTGTTGTGTATCTAATTTACCTTAATTATATATTATTTCATGAACTATTTTATCTTCATGGTATCTACTACACTAATATAATGTTAATCATTCAAGAGTATTATGATCCGAAATTTATCAAACTTGTATGAGACCCTTTATAATGTTAATATATTATTTTCCTCAACAATAATTTTAATGATATTTCAAAGGTATTTAAATTCATGGACATTATATCACCATTGTTGAATAAGATATTAAATTTTCATCTCTTCTAGTTATTCATGACCATTATCAATTATTAGTTTCCTTTTTCCACTCTTTTGGGTTCAAAATGTTTTAGAAACTGTTTTTTAGAAAACATGACATAATTTCTTGTCTCTTTTCGAACAAATCATTTTTCTACCCATTTTACCATGCAAAAGGAATGTTATTTTACCTCATAAAACATGTATGAATTTACATGGAATCATATATTTGATGATTCCGTTATATTTTTAAAATGTTATATTATAATGAAAATGTTCTCTAAGGTGGTTTTCAGTGATATTATTTTTACCAGGGTTTTCTGTACCAAAAGATATTTTCCTAATGATTGTTTTAAAAGATATATTTGTATTATTTTTTCTATCAATGGAAAAAACCATTTTTTTACTAAACATGAGATAAGTTTTATTGATACCATCATTATTAATATTATATATAGTTTATGTTTTATTTTTTCAAGGATAGTATTTATGTTCACTACCTTTATTTTTTTAGTCCCATAGAAATATTCAATATATTATTATCTTTTGGAATTGAATTTTCCATTAATATCCAAATCATTTTTCATGGATATGATTATTTACTAAACCATATTTAATTTTGAAGTGTTTTATACATTGAATTTTATTTTATTATTTGGGGAAATATTTATAAATCCATATTTTTTATTCAATACAGATATTTGATAAGTTATATTGTTTATTAGATACGAGGAATGACTTTGACATGGAATGATGGGTGGTCCCCATATATTATATAACCCCTCGATGCATCTGTAGTCTCATCAGATGAAATTTGTTGGAGAAAATCCCTTGAAGTTTGATTCAAAATAGAATAGACTATTTTCTACCCACATCCTTAAACTATCTTAAGGATTGAACCGGGCAGTATAATGGTTCGTATTCCAGATACATGATGTCTAATAATTAAGCATCTCCATCATTTCTTTTATTATTTATCCATGATATTTCTCATCGAAATATATATAGATTAATTTTATCATCATTTTATTGATTAAATTTCATGTATTTACGATTCATAAATTTCCATATTGATTTTACTTTATCTATTTATTTTAATGTCAGGTGTTCTGACTTATTATACTACCATACTATTTATGCACATCCTTCTCAGTTTTATGATTACGTGGTATGTGTGCTATGTTATTTACCATTAAATAATTTTAATTCTAAATGAATAATTATGTATTCCACTATACCTTAACATTACTGATCATCTTATCTCACCCTTACAATATTTCATATCCCCATGAATCGATGAATCATACAATAAATGATATGTTTGGAGACACTAGATGGAAGAAGTTATCATCGAAAGAAAATAATATGTTATAAATAGCGTATTCATTAATAATAAAAGACTCATGTGTTTTTTTGGTTTATAAATACGAATAATCCTTTCATTACATTGTTGTTTTATTCCTTTTAATCATGTCTATGTAATGGTGGCACAACACTATATTCGATATCTCGGGAGTCAGGTCGCTACAAATTTATTTTTAATATTTGAAACACATTTATTTTGTTTTAAAGTAGTACTAAAATAAAAAATTAGTTAAATAATATATCTATTAATCCTTTTTGACTCATTTGAATCTTTTTTATATAGAATTTTAATATGCATTTTTTTAAATTTTTTGACATTTTCTCTTTGTACAACCGCTTTCTCATTACTTTAGTAGAATTAATTTTATATTAAAAATTTTTACTTATGTGAATGGAATTTATAAAAATAGACTCCATGTTTTTAATTATAAAATATTATATTATCCAATAAGGTCAAATTATTTTTTACTGTAATTAATGGTAAAAAAATAAAAAATATATATTATGGTCAAGGTAAAAATGGGTTTATAATGGGTTAAAATAAAAAGATAAGGTACAAAAATTACAAAAAACGTTTCAAAATACCGTTGTATGGTAAAATATCGACCTTATATCTTCTATCATATATAATTACCAATTTTTTATACTTTTTATTAAAAAAAATTGGGCACCTGTTTTTCTTTTCAAAAATTACAAGTGTTCCACTCACCTCACTTATAAAAGTCCACCCCTATCATATCCTCTTCTAACATTCAAAAACACATTAGTTCAGCCATGAAATGCCCAAATAAATTTCTTACTTACCTAATATCATCCTAGAATACTTATTTTATTCATAAATCCAACTAATGTTTGATTTGGTGCGAACAAAAAGAATTATTTGGAAAAAGATGTATTGTCCTCTTCCATCAAATTAGTTATGAAATCATCATTCAGTTGTAGAGTGGACTACAGCCTTGCGAAACAATGTCATTCATTTTTCCATTACCACCTCTCATAGTAGGATATAATTATGGAATAAATTGTTATATAATATATTTATTATATATTTATAACTATGTAATTATTATATCACATATTTCTTGTTACATTCTATTCTGTGTGATTATGATAACATCACTAGTTTGTATGACAAACTACAACCTCACAAAGTGATGCAATTCATTCACACATTACATGGATGATAATAAGAATGATTTTAATGAAATTTAATGTTATAAATTACATAAAAAAGGTTATTTAATTATAATATATTATTTTACTTTATTTATTTCAACTCGTTGATAAAATGGAGACAATGTTCGTTTGTACGTATGACATATTGTCTCCATAAACAATGTATTTCATTTTCCATGTCTAAAATTTATAGATAACTATAAATAAATATATACTAAAATAATATGATATTTATATCACTAATAACATTTAATATATTATATAAACTATATTAAATTAACTATAACAAAAAATAAAAATTCAAAACATACATGAAAAACAATAAATTTGTTGCTTAAAACAAGATTTTAACATGGAATTGTTAATAAATGGGTAATAGAACATCATAAGTAAAAAATAAATTTTTATATATATATAAATATAGTTTTTTAACATATTAATAATAAAATAATATTTATTATATTGTATTTTTGAAAATGTAATAATTAATTCAAGACATAGGGTAAGGGAATTATGTCTCGCTTTTTTACTTCTATTAAACACATGACATATTCTCGACCAATTTATTTTAACAGTGTATATATTTACCAAAAATTTAATTTATCATTATTATAATAAAAATTATTTGGATTTATATATCCATTTTTAGATATATCACTCACATGATTAATGTTTCCAATATTACCAAATAGGTAAGTGTTTTTTTGTCTCAAATTTCCTTCTTTGGTACATAAGTTATGTTATGCTGCTATCTTATTCTATGAGGGGTATATAGTTTCCATTTAACATGATATATCATTAATCCCCTTATTTTAATGAAATTAAATGTTTTATTTGGTGTTTTTATGTGATGGTTCCTGTGATTCAAAAGATACCATAGTGTTAAGTGATTGATGTTATAATCACAGTGTTTATTAGAATTGTTTATGATTATGCTTATGGTGATGAAATAATATGAACCATATCTCCAAACACTCTTTGGTTATATTTTCTTATTTTTATGTATTTAGAATACATTTTTTGCTTAAAGTTTTCTATTTTATATACATTTGAGTTGAAAATAATGTTTTTAATAAAAAACTCCATTATTTATAACTTTGAGAGAAAATATTTTTCTTCAAAAAAAATTCCTTCTGAAACTATTTTTAAAATTCATTGAAAATTCTCCAATGTATTTATTATATATATTTTTACCCATGTGGTGACATTTAATTTTTTTAAATGAATATTTCTGTCTTTTTTCAAACAATTCGTGTTTGGTTATTATTGAAAATTAGAGAGGAATCATTGTTTTAACATTTATAGTATAAACCGCATTTACCTCCAACACGAGACTTATTTTAATTGATGTTAATTTATAATTTTTTTAATTTATTTTAAAATAAATTTAATTAATAAATTATATATGTTCATTAAAAATAAATTCCAAGGGAAATTAAGATTTACCTCATGAAATTTTTTAAATTATTTTTAAAGATGACAATATACGTTTTGAATATTTATTTTCAACAAAAATAGATTCCACAATATTTTATAAATTCTTGTTTAAAAATTTTATTTTCAATGAAATGTTATTTTGGAGAATGATTTTTCTATGGTATTTTTATTTCAAATAAATTCTCCATATAATAAGACATCCTAAGAGGTTACTTAAGATTTAATGGGGATATGATATAGGGATACCGTTGTTTTTATTTATACGAATGTTTTATGTTTTTGATGACAAGAAGTTTATGAATCCCATTTACCTTTGATAGGTTATACCATGATATAATTATTATGAATCTCACCTTTTTTATATGGTTTATGGTATGATGAAATATTGAAATTATTATGAACCTATTTTTTCAATAATTAAAACTATGATTAAATGTTTAAGGTCCCCATTAATTTTCCATGACTGTTTTATGATCTTATACAACACATGAGTATTATTTTTATTATGTGATGGGTGATACCTATATCTCTCTCCAATGTATTATGTAATTTTTATTTTTATATGTTCTTAATGTTTATATGAAAGGATATCACAGTCCTAAAATAGGGTACACGGGAGTTTATCTTATGCCTGAAGCTATTACACTAGTTGTTAGCTTAATCCTAACATATTATGAATTTCATAGTGGGATACCTTGTGATTAGATTTTCTATGATTTTGTATTAGCCATAAATCAATGTATTTTGACAATGTTATATTATCATGGTTTATGGTCGATGATTTCCTAATGATATATGTCTTATCAACTTCCAATCAGTATGAAATGACTCAAGATTATGATATTTGATTTTTAGGGTATGGTTTGATAGTTATATACTAATATTCTCATAACCTTATTCTCATATAATTATTACATATTTTCAACATTTACCATTACCAACCATCTAAGCTCAACATTTTATTTATTTTCATTCAATAAGTAATGGATAAATGTTTTAAGTAGGGTATGTATAAGAATATTACTATTTGGGAAGTTCTTTATGGGTGATGTTTTTGATATATCACCAAATTATTTGATTATATACATACTCTAAAAATATACTAAACTATTATGGTTCTCATTCATGTGTTTGTATAATATATAGAATACCATCAAAAAATATGAAAATTCAATGTATGATAAGTCTTGGTCATTATAATTAGTATCAGAAAAAAATTAGTTAAACATTTGAAACTAAGATGAATAATTGTTAATGAGATCCTTAAGGATAAATCTAAGGGTAAGTCTACATATGAGTCAATGTATTTGAAAATTTCCTTGAATTTTGGTACATGGTAGAGAGAGTGGTTTCTAAACAATTATATCTCCTTTTGGATAATAAAACTGGTAGAGGATATTTTGGGGAAGTACCTTGGGGTAATAACCCTAAAAAGGTTGTGTTGAGATAGACTCAATCATTAACTAGTTTATGAAATAGGGTCTTTCTACACACCTGGTTTAACACTCCCAATGTATATGTTTGTTATATTCAAAAACTCTTTATAAACAGTCATAAATGATTTAAATACACGACGAATATGAATGAACTAGGATAAAGATATGTTATATATATATCAAAAATAAGGTTTCTTGATTTAGATATCATATAATTGAGTTTCCATGATTATGTGGTTCCCTAATAGGATTAGTGTTTCTCACACTATCATTTGGGTTTTAGTTGATAACTGGTATAACAACCCTTTAATTTATTACACATTAATTCATGATTTATTAACTGTGGTTACACTTAATAAACCCACAATATTAAAACTTATATTGTATTTTTGTATTAGTTACATTACACAATAATTTAAAATTGGAAAAAATATAATCTTTATTGAAAACATCCATAACATGTTTACAGTTAAAACTCCATGGGATAACCTGGGGACAAATCTTAATAAAGGGGTGGTCTTTAAATACCAGTAATGGAATAAACATTTCATTACATGAAAATAATAATACATGATAAAAATTACGCATATAAATGGGTAGTAAAATTAGTAGGATCATAAACATCAACAATGGTACATGATATAAAATGATAATCATAAAGGCCACATTGAAAATGTGGAAACAACTTAGAACAATGCATCATAAACATAATTTAAGGATAATTTCCAATATATCATGATGTAAAAAGTACCATAATAGAATATATTTAAATCTATTTCCCAACATTACATCTCATGAGACTAATCATTACTCAATGCACTGAAGCGCTTTATAATTTCATGTACTCAAGTCACTTTCATTTAATTCTCATGATTAAATGTGCCATATAAATCATAAAACATGCAATCATTCATCATCATGTTTTATTATATGGTTAAGGTGTGTGGAATAAATATATGTAATTCCCATGAAAAATAATTTTAAGTGTATAAAATTGAACACCCTTGATACGAAATCGGTATAGTATTCACTTTAAAATTGTTTTTTCTAGGAAAATCATTATGAAAATTTTGTAGCAAAACCACATCACATAAAAATTCAAAAAATGGTTTCATGACAGTGAAAGTGGTATGTCATCATTTTTTCATCAAATGGGAAGTAATATGGAAATGTAAATACATATACCAAAATTTTATAATTGAAATAAAAAGGAATAAGATTATAATGAAACATCAATAAAGAAGAGAATGTGTGGATCCATCACTTTAGTGTGTACCTCCAAATAATTTGGGGGAGCTTCTTGAGGGATTTTAGGCACCTTGGGAGAACTATAGGAAGGATATGACAGATTAACGAAGTACTTGAAATATTTATAATGAAGTGAAATGTGAGATTGTGTGGGTTTATATAGGAAATGAGTGGGGATTTATTTATTATTTCTCAAATGTTGGTTTTGAACTATGCATCATAAAATAACAAAACCCACTAACCTTCCCCAAGTATTTACATTGTTTGTAAAAAATGTGACTACTTTTATTTATTTAAGGTGGTCCAAGGATGAACCTATTAAAATAATTCCCTGGATTGTGTGTAGGTGATTCATACACTTAAAGAAATGATTTTAAAACCTTAAAATATGTTAATGGTTTTGGATGATTCATAATGGATTTATAAAATAAACAACATGAAAATAAAATAACATTATTTTAAAAGTAAAACATATATTTGTCCCTTGATACCCTTTATAGTATTTTGTACATCACTTTTTGGTCATCATTGTGTCATAATACACAAAGTATATATATGGTATTTAAATCTTTCCCAAAAATATGATTGTCTCAAAAAATTATGAAAAATAATTCACGTGTAATTTAATTTTTTTTATTCCAAAAATAATATTAAATATATGTAAATAATTTCCAAAATATTTTAATTTTAACATTCAAAATAAAATTGAAAATTATTAAGAAATTTTTTTTTTTTTGAAAATATCAATTTTTGAACCCTTATTAAAATTGAATTTGAATTCGTAGAAATTATATGATCATTTATATGTAGTAAAAAATATTTAATAAAAATATTTTATTTCAATATTATTTATTTCAAAAAAACAATTAATTTTCCAAAATTAATTCCTTAATTTAATTTTAATATTGACCAATAATATTGTTTCTATTTTTGTAACCCCCCTGGCCAACTGACCACTAAGACTATAGCTAGACGGGTGGGTCACCTTACCATAATCACGCCTCTACTTATGTCATATAATTATCACTAGAAAAGAGGGTCAATAAGAGAGATATATGGGATACTATACACTTATATCAAAGTATCATAGTAGTGTATTAGAAATAAATAACAGACAACAATATATGTAGTTTTAATAGAAATGAAATCCAAATTACGGTAGCTATAATATTAAATAGAACATAATTGATGAAAAAAACAAAGTACACCAAATACATTCCATTTTTTATTGAATAATACACTGAAATTTTATGTGGAAAGTAATAAAAATCCACATAAAATGAATTAATGTTTTATAAATTCAAATTTTCAAAATGAATCATCAACACCACACCACGATCCAACATAACACACCCTATTTCAAATTAAAAATGATTCAAACAAGCTTCATCGTCACCACCTCACTATGCACACTTGGAAACATCACATGTTTTGATTTTCAAAAGAGATAAAAGCATCACCTCCTTGATCCGTGTTTCTGATGATGCATACCCTAACAAAAACCAACCCATGTCGAAACTATTTCACTAAAAACCATCATCATAGCCCAAAACACACACAAAACCATCTCAAACCACCATTAAATAATAACAATATCATAGAACAATGATGAAACAATTCATATCATCTTGATAAAGAAAAAATAGATCAATTTTCCCTGGAGAAAACTAAAAACCTTCCCTGATGGACAAAGAAGAGACACCCAAAATAATAGACAATCCTTAAACACCACAAAGATGGTGATGATGTTGAATATTTCTCTAAAACATCATAAAATGGGATTGTACTTAGATAACTTCTCTCCGCCAAAACACGCATCTGTAATCCCTTCGTTACCACTACACATAGTATATATTTGAGAGGTGTATATGATTGATAGAATATAGCTAGGACAGGGTGGGTTAGGTCTCTAAATAAACATCATTGATGTGGCTAAAAAACAATAGCCAAAAAAAGGAAATGGGGCGCATGAAATGCATGAAAACCATCAAACACCAAACTGAAAATCCCAAAACCCTGTAGTATCCACCCCTAAAAATCTGACATATAAATTACCTGATGATCATGATGTCAGAGAAGCAAATGAATGACCAAGGTCATTGACACAACCATCACTAGTTTGGGAAAACCACTAAATAAATTATACAATGATGAAAATAATAGAATACCTACACTCATGAAATCACATAGGACATCACTATTGATGAAAACATATAGGTAAAAAATCTAATTTTGGAAATTGCACAAAATATAAAATGGGGTGGATTTCATGAAGAATCTACCAGATGGGGTAGGAGGAAGGTGGGATGGGAGAAATGAGGAGAAGAAAAGAATAAAAGGAGAAAGGACAAGGCTCAAATGTTCTACCGGACCTAAAGAGAATGGTTTTAGATGGAAAAACTAGGTGAAATAGAGATTGGGAGGGGGAAACTAGGGGAGAAAGGATCCATCTCCAGCAATCCTTTCAAATTAAAAAAAATTAATGCATGTCCTGATAAAGATACATAGAAAAAACTACAGAAATAATGTAGGAAACAATATACAGCATAGTAAAATGAAGAAAGAAGAGAAAATCCCTAAGGTAGATCTCCACAATCATCCTAAGATCCACCTTCTTCATGTTCTCCTTACTCCATGGTAAAATAAAAAAGAACAATAAATCCCCTATCAGACTACTAGTGTAATCTCAACAAAGGTACCCCAATGTAATGGTTTCTTGAGTAGGGTTTGATAAATAAATCATATAATGTTACAACCCATGATATCTACAACTAAATCTTGCCATGTATAATGTAATGTATTTTAGTTAATATGAAAAAATAAATACAAATGAAATAAATAAACAACCAGTCTGTTTAGGTTCCTAAAGGACACATGAAAGCTCTACAGGCTTCATATCACTTTCAGAATAATATGTATGGTCAGTACCTATATGTATATTAATAATTATATATACATCTTCTTCATATATTTAAACTAGAAATATGAAGGAATTACATATGAACATAAGTGCCCATATAACAAGAATACAAGTTATTGGCTAGACTATGCATGTCTCAGTCATCTATAACTAGTACAAAGAAGCTATAAGCTAAATAAATATGGTATACACCCTAAAATCTAATAGATTGTGAGACATCATGTATGAATATAAGGATGCTCAGTGATCCATCATGTCATCACTCTAAAATAGGATCATGGAACCTCATCCCAACATCCTACATACTATCACTAGTGAGAGAGGCCATGACTCAACACTTGATGTAGGATAGTGTGATTATCCAAAATGATCAATGGATCCCTTACCATCATTCCACAAGCTATATAAAGTTATACTCATATAACAAAATTTCTAACAAAAAACACGAGGCATTGACTCACATGTTCTGTATTTAATAATCCCATTCATAATTAATGTAATCTCATTTATAAAAAATCATTTAATTCATGCTTATTTAATTATAACAGTAGGCATGGATATAACACCCAATTAAATTCTAGTTAAATAAATTAATTTATTATATTAAAGTTAAACAAGTCATCGTGAATTATCTAATAAAATCATGATATTTAAGACACTCAAGGAAATCATTCCGTCAATTCAATCCATCATATTTATTTAACAAAAACAACCACATTGAATAGAAAACATGATTTTTAACATGTCATTGAATTTATCAAAACATGTAAATTAATTTAACTAGGCTCAAGGAGGATCTTAGGAGGTACCCTTGTCTAATTGGAAAATTACGAATATGGGAAATCCCATTCATTAAGCCAACCAAGCCCTTATAAAGAGCTTGTTACATTCATCATGTATATAGAAAGGGGAAATCCTCATAAAAATTTAATTAAAGGCCATGTCTTAAACATGCCACGTATCCACCAATAATAAACAATGAATAATAATACACCAAAGTTACATCCACAACCATGGTTTAAATAAGTAACCATTAATTTTTATCATAGAAGACATCACACTTCATTTTTGTCATTTTATTATGAAAACATGATATTATTTATGAATACTTTGTTTAAAACAAACAAGCATCACATTTAATTTACACATCTCAATTCCTTTGATATCAATTTATAAGAGAGTAACCAAATGGGGAAAATCACTATAAGTCTAAAATAACCACATAGAATTTGTCATTATCAATTGGTAAATTGATTACAAGGGTCAATTATATTATAAAGCCATGCCAAACATTTAGATGGAGTTTTGGGAATTTATTCAATTTACTATAATATTTCAAAAAAACCTCGAACAGCCAAGGGGTATTTATGATCAAGTTCTAAATACTCTATATATGAAATAGGAATCCTAGGGAGTGTATCTAGGTGTGTTGATAAATTTGATATAAATTACTAAATTAATATTTTATTCTTGGAAAATAACGATGTGAAACACAATTTAACTATTCATAAAATGATTAAAATTTAAGGAAATAGTCACAGACTACTTACCTCGTGATTAGGATGTCCCCCCTTACAATCATAAAGACTGATTCAGTTTGGTTTGGAAGAAATATATGAAATGTAAATTCAACCTACAAGTAGATCAAATTGTCTTCCACTATGATAACTAGATCTAGAGAAAATTAAATGAATAAATATCATAAAAGGAATGTAGATTATATCGATGCAGATACATAGAGACAAACAACATTCGATTCAAACATTATATGAGGGATAAACATGATATCATGTGCTAGGATTATAGTGGAAGCTATAGTGCTAAAGGGATGATACACCAACTTGGGGAAAAAGAATGAAAAATGAAAGAGGGAATTAAAAATAATTAAAGGAAAATTCATAATTTCACCCTCAAAACTAGGTCGCATGGTTTCATTGTACAACATGGAAAAAATTTGCACCAACAATG
Source organism: Viscum album (assembly GCA_963277665.1). Taxonomy (NCBI): domain Eukaryota; kingdom Viridiplantae; phylum Streptophyta; class Magnoliopsida; order Santalales; family Viscaceae; genus Viscum; species Viscum album. The sequence continues at coordinate 250,432,162 of OY728128.1, read as the reverse complement.
TGAAACCCCATGTATAAGAAATCCCCATGAATGGTTTATGCCACAGGGTTACCCTAACTGGGAACCAACCATGTGATGAATAGTGTGAGGGTACTAACTAAGTGGAAATAACAATATGGTTTGGGAACATTGTTTTGGAAAACTGTGTGCAATATTGGTGGGTAATTTCTACACCTAGTATATAGTCTTCATGATTTTATACTAAGGTTTACAAGATTTTATAAAACCATAATCCTTTTTTACTACACCAAAACCAATTATTTTTAGGGACTAGTACTCCTAAAACCCAATGAGACACTCGGGGAACCTCTCAGTCATTTACCCAAGTCAAAAAACAACACATTAAAGTGATCCAACTCAATTAATCTCATTATGATGATCAGTTCAAATAAATCCACTACAAATAAATTCCAAAAGTCCAAATTTCCTTAGAAGTTTTCCATGGATTAAAACACAGGTCATTACATCCTTCCCACCTTAGAACTTCTCAACCCATAGAATCCTTTATGGACAAAAAAAACATCCCCTAAGAGATGTGGAATGTGAATTCTCATTCAAATGGTCATTTTTGTGTGTCCAAACATCTATAACACCATCAATATTAACATCAAGCACATAGTACTTAAGTCACCAAAACTGAATCCAACACCCATTTCCAAAAGGAACAATGAAATGGAGCATACCCAAGACAACTTATCTAGAGACACAATCGTGCCATCATCTTGTTAAACATATTGATTAAGGTTCTCCCCAACATAATATTTAAAACCAAATAGGGCTAGTTTCGAACCACAGTAACCCCACCATTATAATTTCCTTGAAATCACACCTTAATATATCTAGTGATACCACTAGTGTGGTTTCTTTAACTAATAGAACCATATTACATCAGATTTCATAATAGAAACCTCACTATAAAGAAAAATTTTAATCCCAATCAACCATACATTAATTGGTCATTCAAGCTTCCTTGAAATACATCGATGAACTTTACAGATCACTATCCATAACCCCATTTCATATTTGGAAATAGTATTTTTCCTTAAAAAACATCAACTAAGAAGCAGAATAGGTTGAACCACCTCTGGTTGACCATTCTCTAAATTCTCAGCATAGATTTCTAGAACATTTCCAACTGAATTATGATTTCTTCTTCCATGTCATATTTCATCCACCACAAACACATCCATTTAGTTCCATAACTATCATTCAGTTACATTCCTTGATCAACCCATGAATTATTACTTTATTTTGGTATACAACACCATGAACAAGTGGTAACCCAAATCCATACCATTGGGATGGTAACCCCATTAAGCATCCCCTATGATACCAAAAACAAGTGTGGGATAACCACATATTATTTATACATGAATCAACAGAATACACTCAAGCTATATCATATTCCATGTCGACCAGTGAGATGTTAGTACAATTCCAAAACATACACATCCAATAATTGACTTAACCTAGAATGGAATCCTCTTACAGGTTATGTTAATTTAAAGGGATGGTTTCCTAGATTCTATCATAGGAATTTTTACGTAGGAACCTATGTATCACTCAAGAATATCCATGCCTTGATAGAATCTACACATTAGCATGAAACACTGATAAAACCACCAAAATAATCCCATAATATTTTAATTCATTCGAACAGTTTAAGAATGACACTCACTTAGTGTGTCAATGATGATTTTAATAATTCTATTCCCTAATACATAGTAAAATGAGAAGATATTTATGTCTACCAAGAAGATCATTCGAGCCACTACTGGTTTAATTCAATTGAATGAAGATTGTTTCACTTTCCAGTGCATAGAAATTAAGGGAACCATGATGCCTTCTCAATATTTGGAATTCTATTTTTGTTTTCATTAAACAACGAAATACATTCAAAAACTGATAATACACCAAGGAATTTAATAAAAAACTATCCACATCAATTTCGTGCTACTAGGAATGGAGTAACATGATTCAGGACTTCTAAGCCTCAAGGGAATTCCACCATGACCAACCTTTTCATGAGGTATTTCAATGTTGTGTTCCTTCTACCTATAAGGGATCATTTACTAAAATAGACATTGTGATCCCCACCTTATGGGGTCATATCCATCAAAAGAAGAGATATTTTTTATACTCACAAAAATGCAAGGCCATATTCAACACAAAACCTTTGTGACACTCCTCCAAGTCACACCTACAATGCCAATGCATTTGGCATGAAATCAAGAACCCTCCTAACTTCTTTCTGAAAATAATTTATTCTATTGCATTTCATTAAGAGCATTGGGATAAACTAATTCCTTCAACCCTCATGCCTCTTTACCAAAAAGTGACAAGATAACTTACTCATCATCCCATGTCTCATTGATTCCACCAAACTCAACTCGTTCATTATACAATTTAAAAACTCGACAGTTTCCATGTATATGAACACAGATTACCAAATGTTTGGAAGAAAAATTGAACACCCTCAATACTATTCATAGGTTAGATACCTTATGCATCCATGTATTAGGTGTCATGCACATCAAAATAGATATAAGTTGCATTGTCCTATATGACTATAAAACAAATTAATGACCTTCTGAGTCACCCAAGGAAATTGAAATAAGGTTACAAGACATACTATATGGAATTACAAGCCCTTGAAATGTATAACCCAATAAATATGAGCACTATAGGATTCTTACATGTGTAATTAAGGCCATTGAGAAAATGACCACCAAACCAATCAAAGTTCTCATTTCGAAAAAAAGAGTCCTAGTAGGGACAACGAAACTAAACATCATAAATCTCATGGAATTTAACGAGGAATTTAATCTAAAAGGGATTTACCTACCATGGGATATCCATTTATAGAAACACAGGCATCGAACCAATATCTAGGTCATGCAAAACAGATTACACTAGGCCCTATGCCTACCATTAACATATTTCTAAAAATAGAAAGGCCTATGGAAAACATTCACGTTTCCTTTGTAAGGAAACACAAATAGAAAAGTTTACACTACCCTTACATGAGGATTTTAAACAAAGGACACTACTTTAGGTTCAATTTTAAGTCATTAAATTAATTCAAAATCAATCGTTAAACCTTAAAATAATTTTAAAACAAATACCAAGGTATAATAAGAATGATTTATAAAATTTTCTTCTTAAACACTTAACATCTATTAGTATCTCAAAATAAGTAGGAAATTTATCATATTATCTTTTTTTCTATGTTGTAAAATATATGGAGACTGACAAGTCTCTTGATAAGACAACATGGGTTCATCACAATGAAACCTAGCAGTAGTTATTAAATATTATTATTTAAAAACCCCCATAGCGGGTTATCTAATATGAATCATTACCTAACTATCATACTTGGAACCAATTATTCATTTTAAACATTATCCATACTGGTCATTAAACCCAAGTAATAATGGTAGAAGCCTTAATAAGGTAACTAATTAAATATAGAATAATATTAAATGGTATTTACAGTTTAACCATTTAAAAATATCTCACATGGTAATATATATTGGCTCAATTATATGGGTGTTCATCTTACAACCCATAAAGAACCCATACAATTTATAGTTGGGTATTTTCAACCATTATTAGAAACCAATTTCACTCTCTATTCTGAAATTAAGTATATTTTCACATTTTAACAATGGTTTCTAATCATGTACAAAGCACAATGATGGTTCTAGTATACGGGTTACCCATTTCAAATTATAATGTTCCCATACACATTAAAACTGAAAAATGGATTCCTTTTAACTATTACCTTATTTTTTAGCCCATGGAACAATTTACATATGAAATTAAAACATTAATGTTGTCACCTGAAATGTTGGCATGTTATTATGGTCAATAAACATAGAGAAACATGATATATAAAAAAAGAAGCATGTTAAATAAGAAATAAATGCAAAATAAATTGGAAGCATGGAATATAATACAATCAGGCATGCAAAAGAGAACAAAATCATGGAATATTAATCAATGAACTGAATCAACACAACACGAAGCCTGTAAATCCAACTACATGGCATGAAATATTCTTGACATGTGAATTTATATGTTCCTATAATGAAACACTTAATGATTCATTTTTTCCATGCCATGAAAATGGTAAAATACCAATAGTTACATAAATCAATATGCAGTAGAAGATGAACCCTTCACTCAATGTGAAATAATAATCAAATGTAACAGAAATCAACTTGAACATCAATCCCAGACCTGGACACTTGGAATTTTCCCCATACATAGATTGTTCACTCCATGGCACGTCTAATTACAAAGAACCAACAGATTCCTAGTATCTTATCTTCCAGCCCTAAAAATTAATACAAATGAAAATAAAAGGTTTTTAATACCACATTGTAACTCCTAAGACCATATGACTAGTAAATTGGTATCCAGACCAGTTGACCACATGGCCTTAAGTGTGCCTCCATATATGCTAGATGTTTTCGACTAGTAGTGAGGCTCTATGGAGGTTATAGAGGGAATACTATATCCACATATCATATAGCACAATATTATAACAAAAATAAATTATTGACAATAGTGGAAGTAATATTGTAATAGAAATATAACCCAGATTAGTGGAAAAATAATATAAAATTGTTCATAAATGGTAACCAACTCTAAAGTATAAAAATACATGCATTTCATGATAATGATACATTACTAAAATAGTAGAAATACATACAGAAACATTAAAAAACACAGAAAAAATGAAGAATGAATGGAAAACCCCTAAGGGCGATCTCCACAAAAATCTCGAGCTCTAGCTTGGTCATGTGCTCCTAACTCCAATGTAAAACCAAAACAAAACAAGAAAACATCGAGCACATAAGGTCTACTTGGCTACCCAAGTGAAACAGAAGCCCACATCGGTTTGAGATAAAAATCCATCTTAGTTGAGATCGATAGCGTCTATAACTAAATATATAATAGTATAAAGTAAAGTAGCATGTGTATTATGAAAATATAAATAGAATTTAAATAAATAAATGACAATCCTGGTTAGGTTTCTCAAGGACGCATATCAGCTCTACCAACTTTGGCACATGGAGGCAATAAGATTTATGATCAGTAACATTATAGATTTAAAATTATATATATAGTTAAGTTATATATTTCTTCCACATGTTAAATCAATGTATGTATAGACATAGGTGGCTATATACCTAGAATACTAGTTTCTATCTGTAACAAGTGTAACTCAGTCATCCAAAACCAGTTTGAATGATCCTATAAGATCATGTAATAGGGTACATTCCCTATATCCCAATATAGTGTAAGGTGTCATGTATGAAACTCAAGATAGTGAATGTGTCGTTATGTCATTACTCTAAATTGGGATCTTGGAACCACATCCTAACATAATGCATATTATCACTGGTGCCAAAGTCTATAACTAAACACTTGACGTAAGGGAGTGTGATTTTCCACCATGGTCAATAGATCCCTTACCATCATTCAATAGCCTGTATCAATTAATATCATATAATAACATTAATATCTCGATCCCTGAGGAATTTCCTATCTTTCTATATAATTAATAATCACATTTTTAACTAAGATAATTTAAATTCTAAAAATCCATATAATGTGTTCATATTTAATTATAAGAAGATTCAAAGTCTTACCACCCAATTAGATTGTATGTCAATAAATTCGTTTAATACATTCAAGGAAAATATGTGATCATGATCAACGTAATAAAATTATTTAAATCCATTTAAGACACTAATGGAAGGAAACCCATCATGTTAATCAAACCCATTTTTTAAAATAAAACAACAGTATTGAATAGACTACACCTTTTTTCACATTCAAATGATTCTATAAAAAATAAAAATTCATTTAACTAGCCTCAAGTATTTAATTAGTATTTTCTATGGTCTAATTTGGAATTTACACACATTGTAAATCCCATTCATTAAGAAAGAAAATCCCTTTGGAGTAGTTTGGTCCCTTAGTAATGTATATAGAAAAGGGAAACTTCACTTAATAATATCATTAAACGACATGTCCAAAACATGCCACATATTAAAAAATAAAAAAGTAAAAGTAATACACAAATGTCACATGGCCAATCATGGTTCAAATAACTAACAATTACTTTTTATCTTAGAAGACAATTCTTCTCAATTGGGGGTTTATATTATGAAAACATTAAATTCATTATCAACAATTCAATTTCCCCCAAAAAGAAACACATTAAATTACCACATCTCAATTCACTAAAGTAATCAATTTATAAAATGACAACCAAAAATGGAAAAATCACTATATGTCTTCACATGAAACATAAAAGGTTACTTTATCATTTGAGGAATTGATTACAAGGGAAAATTTCATTACCAATCCAAGATGAATGCTTGGATGGATTTTGAAACACATAATAAATTTATTATGATCAGGAAAAACGAGATGACACACCAATGGGACGTCCCTGATCAATGTATACATCTTCTATACAAATAATAAGCATCATATAGAGTGTGTATAAGTGTTTTGATAATTTTAACATGAAGAAAACAATTGAAAGGTGATCCTCGAAAAAGGATGGTGCACGACACTATAGAACATTTCATAATTTGATTGAAATTTATTTATAAGGCCACAGACAAAAAAACATTTGATTAGGAAATTCCCCTCACCCAAAATTAATGTCATATTTGTTCTAGTTTGGCTGAAATCCGAGAAACCAACCTTCACCCTAAAAATTGGGAAAATGATCTTGAACCTTGATAACTCATTACAGATAATATTAAAAAAATAAATATAAAAATTGAATGAATATATTAAATATTTTGATTCAAAGAGAACGACGATGTTTGATTTAGGAATCAAATGAAGGAGAGGAAAAAAATCCTAGGATTGGAATTGAGGGTAATCCATGTCTCCGAAGGGAGGAGACACCCATTGGAGGAAGGATAAAGAAAAAGGAAAGAAGAAAATAAAATTTATTAATGTAAAATTCATAATTACACACAAAAAACATGGACACATGTTTTTGACACATGGTTTGTCTAAACAATGCACCAACTGAGTGGGCTCCCATTCATAGAAAATCACCTTGCACTGGTTATGTTGCACTGTTAACGAAACCATTTTCCAACTATGTATTGGATAGTGTGAATTTACTACCTAGTTATAGTAACCTTGTAGGCTAGGAGAAAAGTTATATAAAACCATATATATCCCATTTCAAAAACTTCTGAACCTTGGATACTCTCTGCACGGTTTGTGGCGGATGGTCTCATGGTTTTAGAAAAACTATGTGCCTTTGTCAGTGAATCCAAACATGTGATTTTGGGGTCTAATTCTCTCTAAAATCAACAATACCTCATGGGAACCACTCAAGCTGTTACCCAAGTAGGGAAAAAATATTTAAGAACTCCAACTCTTGGAATTTCATTCTGGATATCGACTTAATAAAAATCCCATCCAAAAAATTCAAAGAGTTGAAATTCCCTCATTACATTATCTTGGATAAAAACATGGGTCATTACAATTTTATTTAATAAAAATAAAAAAAATTATAATTTAACAATAATAGGATGAAAATATATTAATTATTCAATAAAATAATAATTATAATGATATTACTAAGGTCTTGATACATATATATTTAATACACCAGAAAATGCTTAAAGTGTTTGGTGTTCGATGGTGGGTAATTTAAGGGGTGGTTCAGAGAACAAGGTTTGGGACGTGATATCAATGACCTTGTACTTCTCCTTTATATGGTTTCTCTCAGGCTTAAGTTGATGGATGTCATCTTGGTCGTAGTCAAGGGAAAATATGAGAGATGTTATCTGTAATGACCCAAACCATTATCAATGGAATATCACCCTTCTTATAATAATTTCATATTTTATAAATCACATTAAATTACATAGAAATCTCAATAACGACAATATAAATTATTGAGTAATGAAACAAGAGGTATTTCTAGAGATTAAGGAACTTATACCAATGGAATAGTAACATGACCTTCTAAATAGTAACATGAACCTTATAAAAATTAATCCATCCAATAGAATAGTAATAGAACCTATTAAAGTAAATATAATTTTATTATCTTATGAATGAAAATATGATATATTTATTTCACGTAATATCTATGTAAATGTTTTAAAAAAATTTATAAATAAAGTGTTGGTATTTTAGTAAGTCATAAAAATATAATTTAAATATCATAAATAATTAAAAGATAATATATTTTCATAAAATTTATTCAAAAATAAATATTTTTAATCGTATGATTATAATAATATTTCAAGATACTTTAATTAATTTTTCAATGTGTTATATATTTATTTTTAATTTTAAAATATGTTTTCTTCAAAAAATGATGTTTTTAATTAAAAATAAAATTTTTCATATTCAGAAAAATAAATTCATTAAAAAAATATCAATTTTTAATTCAAAACATCTAAAAATGGTTAGGGTTAATTTTTGGGAGTATTCAAAAATACATGAATTTTTTGTGAATAATGAAAATTTATAATTTACAATAAAAATGAAATACAAGAGTTAAAGAGTCATGAATGATGTATGGATGATTTAAGACCAAAATATATAAGCCTCCATTATTATTTGAATATATTTAGAGAAAATTCTGAATCAATTCATAATATTGAGCAAAAATATTAAACTAAGTAATAAAATAATGATAAAACACTTTTATCCTCCACTATAAATACTACCCCTCATCACCTCTTTTCCTCACACCTATAATGATTTAGGGCTTGTCCAAATTCATCCAAAATGTATTCCTAATCCCCTACCCCACATCTAGGATCACATGTTCTCATCAAGATACTAAATTGTCTTCCCTACGAAGGTTCTCATAGAGGATGAATTCAAGAGGTAAATTACACTTTTTTAAAAATATCATTTCTTTTAATTTCTTTTTAAGATTTTTTGTTTTCATATTCTATATTCTCATCCACTAATAAAATTGTAATTATAGTAATATTACCTTATATATAATTTAATTATATCATTTTAATGGAATATATTTCATCACACTTCTTTCTTTCCCTCTATTTTATTCTACAAATGAAATCATCACTCATGTTGTATCAATTTTCCAACATCGTGGAAAATGTATTTTCATTTTTCTTTTACTCCATAAATTATATTTATATACCACTATAATGTATATAATATATTATAAAATATATTTTATAACCCTATTCATGTTCTAGAACTAAAATATTTTCGTAATACTAAATGATAAAACAAATGATGTTTTTTATGATGAAAATTGCCAAAATTAACCAAAATGTTTATCATTAACTATTTATCTAATGATATATCAACATTAAATTTAAAAAAATGATATATTTAACCATTTTAAACTATTTATTTTCTTTTATAACATATATTTTCAATTTTGGATAATAATACCCATTATACATAAACTTATATATTTATATTCAAGTAAAATGGTCATGAAAATCAAGAAAACAAACACTCTTGAATGATGAAATTAAACTATATTACTTGTTTAAAATACCATTAAATAACATAATAAAACCATAATGTATCAAATTTGTGGATTGATTTTTTTTACTTTTTAGTTAAATAATTAATTAAAATATCCAATATATTAATGTGACGAAATTGATCAGACAAACGGTAAGGGGAATTCTCGAACCCAACTATCATTCATTGGGTTTCCGATATTTATCCCCATTTTCAATATGAATATTCCATTAATTTTATATAAATATCATTTATTAATAATTATATTATATTTTATGGGATATACATGTTACCATTCTAGTTTTAATACAAATTCAATGATTTTTCCAAAAGAACTATTCATTATAATAAAATCCATTACTTCTCATGAGATATTTTCTTATTCACTAAATATTGAAGATTATTATACCATATATGCTATTCCATATTTATTTTGGGAACCCCAAATATTATTCATGAATTCATGCCTTATGAAATGAACTGCATTCCATTCCATGGGTTATTTGATATCTAATATTGATATACATTCTATATGGAATGAATGATAATGTAAACGTTTTGATGTGATGGTATCACAAAATATTATATAGCGCATGTGGACAAAAAGATGTGATAGGTGTTCCCCAAATTATATAGAGCTATAATGAATTGGGAAATATTATTTATCTCATGACATAAATTAATGTATGTGTGATAGTTTACAACCAGGAAATGATGTTTCATTTTTGTGCATTTCCACATTCCAACATTTATTTTATGCTTCCTATCATGATTATGGCACCATGAACATGTTGTGATGATAAGGATTACCCTAACCCCATTTAATATTGATTCATGTTCATATCTATACTCTTACTAGGCTTTTACCTCTTTCTTTTCCATGATGTACATCCTTGGATGATTTCATTTTTCATAGAGAACACATGGGACACTACGAAAATAGAGAATAAGTTATTAAATGATTTTTGTTGTTTTATTTTTTAAATTTTATGTATTTTCCTAATTCTCAGAATATAATAAACCTTTGTATCGTGGTTCTATAATTATTTTATTTTGATAATCTTTAAAATGACTTAATAGATGTGTAAGAAAAATTAGGGTCACTATAGTTGGTATTAAGGCACATTTTAGTGGATTTGGGAATTATTATTAGATAAACTTTGTGAAAGCCATTATTGAATGACTAAGTATATGTAATCACCCAAGATGATTAGTTTTAGAAAATTATAAACATAGTTATCCCACAATAAATTCCATTAAACATTTTTTTACAATGAAATAAATTATTTATTCACAAATTGTTTATTTTTGTTTTGTTTTACACTTTTATATTTTAGAAAATGGTGGGAACCAGGAGAAACCAGGAAAAAAACCCTACCAGGGACAATGCTTCGATTGAATGAGTGACATCCCTAATGCCTTGGGAGATGGAGTAAAAAAATTATTGGAGATTCTTACCCAGATCTCATAATATATGAACAATAACCTGAATTATTTGAAACTTATACCGTGAACTATAAGGGAGAAATTTTCTATCGTGTGTCTTATGAGGCAAGGACCATCGACATTTTGTGGATATTCTGATCCACTAGTAACAGAATAGTGGGACAATTTAATGGAGAATATTTTTCTATGTTTCACTATTTTAAGGTAGAGAAGGTGACTCTGTCAGTATACCATTTATATGGAGATTCCAATCAATGGTGTTCATTGATTAAGAAAACACAGCCGAAGGATGATATTTAAAAGCTGTTGTGTAAATACTTTAAGATATGTTACATTAAAAGTATTTTCGTCGAAATCAACATACATATATGGATAGAGAATTCATATATTTGAATCAAAATTATGGTGAATCTATGATAACATTTATATATAATTTCAAATGTCTTTATATGTAGGCTTTGGGTTTTGTTATCCATAATGATAAAAAATTCGATAGATTTTTTAAGGGGTTAAAAACACACCTTTAAAAGGCTCTATAAATTTGAAACTTTTGGAGTTATGGATAATTTTTTCAATGTAATCTTAAAGTGGAGGTGGAATTTGGGGAACGACCTCATGGATATGGTGATAAGAAATGAAAGATGGAGTTCCATGTTGTAGTATATCATGAAAACAGTGGAATGAAATACCAACCCCTGACATATTATAAATGAAAAAATAAGAATCATAGGAACTGCCTAAATGGGAAGGGTAAATTCTATAAGTGTGGGAGATAATTCCACCAAGATGATGAATATCGAATAGATATAAATAATTTCACTGATATAGTGGATTAAAGGATAGTACCACCCATGGTCAAATACTACAAATATAGGAATAAACGGAATTATACAAGACATTGATCTAAACCTTGAGTCTCTATGGGTAATCAAAATAATCATCCACAAAATTAAAAGGAACAAGTGAAGGCTTATTCCATTAGTACTACTGATGTGGAGAAATAAACATAAGTCGTACAAGGTACACTTCCAATTCACTCGATAATGGAAAAAGTATTATTTGATAATGGTTCAGGAATTTCTTTTTATCTTTCATGTTTTTTGGAACTATTGTATCAAATCCTTGAAGAATTGAAGATTATATATCTATAAAAACATCTAGTGGTGTGATCATTGAAACACATGTGTTGGACACTTATCATTTTTCCATATGCGGGCATATTCTCTGAGAAAATATTATTATACTACCCTTTGTGGAATTCTATGTTATAATAGGGTTGGATCGACTCTTGTTATATAGAGAAAAACATTCAAGAAAATAAAATAAATTTTTATATTCAAAATCATCTAATGCTCCTCTACAAATGAATGGAAGATCATGAATGTCCATTTCAAAATTGAAAAATGGTGTGTGTGTTGATTCCCTGTGAAGAATATTACCTTGCTCAAATGGTTGAGTTCAAAGAAGGTATCAAACTAGGGTAAAATACCATTGTGAGGGAATATAGTGATGTATTACCTGAAGAGAAACCCAGAATTCACCTAGATCATCAGGTAGAGATCTCGCTAAAACTCATACCAGGAGCTAATCCTATCTCAAATTTTCTTCATAGGATGGCCTCGATTGAACTGGAGAAGTTAAATATATAGCTACAAGAGCATTTGAAAAAATGCTTCATATACCCTAGGGAAATTCCTTAGGGTACACCAATTCCCTTTTTGAGGATGATGTATAGATCAATGTGGATGTGTATCGATTATCGATAACTCAACAAGATTGCCATAAAGAATAAGTATTCACTTCAAATAATTGATGACTTGTTCGATCAGCTATGAGGAGCTCAATACTTCTCAATGGTGGATCTCTATTCCGGATAACATAAACTAAAGGTGAAGAAGGATGGTAATTATAATACTTTAATTCGTATAAGGTATGTGAACTATGGGTTTTTGGGGATGCCATTTGGACATATTAATTCCCATGAAATCTTCATGGATTTAATTAATAGATTATTTAGAGACTAGCTCAAAAAAATTTGGTAGTGTTTATCAATGATATTCTCAACTACTCCAAGAATAATGAGGAACATTAAGAACATATAAGGCTTTATTTGGATCCATTAAGGAATTAAAATTATTATTCCAAGTTCATCAACTATGAAATTTGGATACATCAAGTCACATTCTTGGGACATGTGGTAATTAGTTAGGTAATTTATATGGGATCCTAAAAAGGAAAATAAGGAATGTCCTAGACCCTCCAGTGTCATGGAAATCCATAGATTCCTTGTCTTAGTAGGGTTATAAAGATGTTTTTTGAGAAATATCACATGATTTTAAATCCCAATTTTTGTGATAACAAGGAAAGGGGTAAAGTATTTCTTGATGGAACGATGTGAGGAATGATTCATGGATATAAAGATATGGCTATTCACTGCAACTATACTCACATTACTGAAAATTGGAGAATGTTCTATGATATTCAATGATGCTTGAAAAAATTTCTTAGGTTGTGAACTCTTGAAAAATGATAATGTGATTTCCAATGCCTCAGGGAACCTGAAGATGCATGAGAATAATGACCCAACACATGATATAGAGCTTCTAGTTATGATTTTGGCATTGAAAATCAGGTTTCACTACCTATATAGTGAGAAGTTTGACATATATACTGATCACAAAGGCCTAATGTATATACTCACAAAAAAGTCACTCATCATGTGTCAAATGAGATGGTTAGAGCGAATCAAGGACTACTAATTCTCTATTCACTATCATCGAGGAAAGGAAAACAATGTTGTAGATTCTCTATGCAGAAAAGAACCTATTTCCCTATTCATGTTACGGATTGACAAAGACCCTATCTTCATGGACATGAAAATGATAGATTTTTAAATTATAATGTTAGGGAATACATTCTTCACTGCAAAAATTATTTACCCACCATCTATACAATAGATAATTAAGAAAGCACGATGGGATGATCTCACATAATAAAATAAGGTGAATGCAGTCAAGTATGGGAAGTAGCAGGAGTTCTATATAGATTATGTTGGTGTGATTTGGTTTGGGACAAGGCTTTCTATGACTTCATAACCTGATATAAAGAGATATATATTTTATAATGCACATAGCTCACTTTTATCCATTAATCATGGTAGCACCAAGATATATCATGATCATTGAGAACAATTCTAGTGGGACAACATGAAGAAGGAGATTGTTGAGTATATATCAAGGTGAATTCTATGTGTACAAGTTAAAGTAGAGTAAAAGATGTCTGAAGGGATGATGAACCCATTTCATATACCCATCAGAAAATGGGAGAATTTCACCATGGACATCATCACTAGTCTCCCAAATAAATCCAAGGGAAACAATGAAATATGGGTTGTAGTGGACCGAATCGCCAAGGCGTTCAACTTTATTGTTATATGGTAATAGTTTTCACAGGAAAAACATTCCAATATATAAATGAAATATGTGGTAATGATATATGGGGTACCACATTCAATCATCCATGATTGTGATCTATGGGTCACATATTAATTAGGGAGGCTTCTCCAATATGCCTTGATTATTGGATTGAATTTTAGCAGGGCCTATCACCCCCTAACTGTTGGCCAATCTAAAAGAAATATTAATACAATTGAATACATACTAAGACATTACTAAATGGAATTCGAACGTGGATGAAATCATCATATTTCATTAGTTGAGTTCTCATAGAACAATATTTTCAACTCGAGTATTTTAATTTCTCTATATGGAAAACGATGATGAAATCCAAGCTGTTTGGATAAAGTGATCCAATGAATGATACTTGGATTGGAACTTAGGAAAGGAATATTGGAGACGTTTCAACCCATCCTATGGAATATCAAAGATACGAAGAGTTATCAAAAGATCTATACTGACAGCCATTGAAGGGACTTATAGTTCAGTGTTGGAGATGAAGTATTCCTTAAAATACTTCCATGGAAAAATGTCATGCAGTTTGGAAAGAATGAGATGATTGTCCCTAGTTACATTGGTCCCATTTATATCCTTGATCACTTATGAGAACTGTCTTATCATCCTTAACCTCCACCATGTATGGCTCAAATTCATGATGTGTTCCATGTATCTCTCTGGATAAAGTACCTACTAGATATCTCACATATACTAATCATAGAGGTGCAACGTCTAGAAGATGATCTCTCATTTGAGGATCAGACAATGAAGATTTTGGATTGGAGAGATGAGGTTATACACAACAAGACAACCCGCCTTTTGAAATTGCTATGGTGGAATAATATGAATGAAGAAGAGACTTTGGAACTGGAGGAGGTGATGAAGGAGAAGTACCCTCACATATTTATCTAAAACAAAATTTCCATGGTGAAATTTAAAAAGGGGGGAATGTAACAACCAAAACTTTTATAAATAGAATTTTAAAATTATTATAATAATTTCATATATTATAAATCACACAAAATTTCATAAAGAACATAATATCAAATTTATAAATGATGATAGAATAAAATAAGAGTTATTTATAGAAATTAAGAAAACTATAACGATGGAATAATAACCTATCCATAGGAATAGTAAAACAACCCTCAGGAATAGTGATCTATCAAATATAATAGTAACATAACCTTTAAATGTTCAATTAAAAATTTGGTATCTTATGAATTAAAACATGATGTATTTATTTCATGGCACAAGAAAATAAATGTTATAAAAATATAATAAATTAACTGTTGGTATATTTTCAAGTCGTAAATATATAATTTAAATTTTATAATTATTTAATATAAAATATATGCAATAAAATTAATTTATAAATTAATATTTTTTTCTTATGATTATAAGATAATTTTATGAGACGTTAATTATAATTATTGAAGTGGTATAAAAAGAGTTCTATTTTTAAAATCAGTAATTTTTTTAGTAAAACATGATTTTAATAAAAAATCAAATCTCTCATATTAATAAAATTATTTTATTAAAATTTAGTTCATATTTGAATTATACATGTTGAGAAATGGTAGGTTTTATTTTTTTGTATTTTTTTAAAATACATGATTTTTTGGTGAACAGTGAAATTTGATAATTTATGATAAAAACAAAATACATGAATTAATGAGTCATGGATGATTTATGGATGATTTTAGAACAAAATGTAGAACTATAAATCTTTATTTTTATATATTTACAGATAATTATCAATCTATTCAATGTCGTGAGCCAAAATATTAATCTAATGAATAAAAAAATGAGAAAACACCCCTCTCCTCCACTTTAAATACCCCACCTCACCACCTATTTTCCACACACCTAACATGGTATGAATCTTGTCTAAATTCTATTAAACTTTCTTCAAAATACCCTCCACGATTTCTGTGATATCATTTTCTTATCAAACTATCAAAACCATTCCCCAATGGAGGTTCTCATCGTCTAGGAATTTAAGAGTTAAATTACTCTTTATTTTCTTTTAATTTCTTTTCAAATTCTTTTATTTTGTTATTAACTTATCACCTCCAATCACCCAAATGGAATTATAACTCCATTAACATAAATATAATGTAATTATATCATATTAATTGATTATCCATCATCAAACTACTTTCAATCCCTTTTATTCAAAAAATGAAATCATCACTCGGGGTGTCTTAATTTACCAACATCGTGGATGATGCATTTTCACATACCTTTAATGCCTACATTTAAATTCAGAAAACCTCTATAATTGTGTGTAAATAATATAATATATATATATGTTATAACCCTCTTTGTTTTCATGAACTAAAATATTTATATAATACTAAAAGCTAAAACAAATTAATTTTGTTGTGATCGAAAACCACCAAAATTAACCCATTAGATTATCATTAACTACATATCTAATGAGTCAATATCATTAAATTTGACCAAATGATATATATATATATATATCCATTTAATTTTTTTTTCAATAATAACATATTTCTTCCATTATGGATAATTATACCCTTTCTACATAAACTTCCATACTCATATTCAAGTAAACTGATCATGAAAACCATGAAATGAACCCTCCTGAATGATGAAATTAAACTATATATCTCATAAAAAATTTCATAGATGAACTTAATAAAACTATAATGAGTCAAATTATTTTATAAAAGGTTCGTTATTTTTTTAATGATTTTAATTTTATTATTTTGGTTATTAATGTGAAGAAATCATTCAGACATAAGGTTAGGGGAATTCATGAACCCAACTCCCTTCCATTGGGGTTTCCCTCTTTCTCCCAATTTATAGGTTTTATATTCCATTAATGCTACATAAATACAATTTCATCATCATTATATTATTTTTTCTGGTACATAAATGATACCAATATAGTTTTATGAAAAATGAAAATATTTTTGTATGGGAACTCAGCTTTCAAAAAACACATATTTTACTTGTTGTGAGATTCTTTCTTCTACACTCAAATTTGATTATTATTATAAAAATTATGTTATTGCCACTTTATTTTGGGAATCCAAAAGTCTCTTCATGAATGGAATATTAATTAAATTTAACTCATTCCTTTCTATGGTTTATTTTGTGTCCACGATTGATACTTGTTCTCTGTGGTTTGCATGATTATGTAAATGTTATGATGTGACAGGTGAACCCTAAATTATAAAGTACATATAAATGATAAGATATGAGGTGTGAACCTAGAATTATATATATCTCCAATTCATTCAGTAATGTGTTGAATCTCATGAGATAATGTGACGTTTTCATGGTATTTGACAACTAATACATCTTGTTTCATTTTTATTCATGGAAACATTAGTAGCCATTATTTAATGCTTCCTCTCACGATTATGATCATATGCATGGGTTGTGATGATAATTATTATGATCACCCCATGTTATATTAATTCATGTTCTTATCTATCATCTTATTGGGGTTTTATCTCACCCCTTTCTTTTATGTATATCCTCAGGTGATTACATACACTAAGGGGAAAAAGGGACACTAAGAAGCTAGAGAACAATGAATTAAATTAATGTTTATGTTTAATTTTTTAAATTTTATGTATGGTCCAAATTTTCCCAAGACACTAATCCTTTGGATCATAGTTTTGTACTATATTTATGTTATTTATCATTAAAATGATGACACATATTTCATTGAAGACAATGAAAAAGTTTAATTATTTTTAAACTCTTACTGACTACATTATTGAGATTTGTAGGCTCAAACCCATGGTAATACTAAAGTGATGGTTGAGTGACCATTAATTCCAAAAAAACCCATTGTTGTCAGCAGGGGGAAATCATTTTTTAAATTTTTTTCTTCTTATATTTTTTTAACATTTGGTTGAATTTTGTAAAGATAAAAGTTTCATTCTTTTTATATTTATTAAATAAATAAGATGACAATAGTATGTGATCTAGTAGTGGTAGGAAGAGACACAAGAATGCTACATAATGAAAAATCAAAATATTATTCCCACTGTAATTCTATCCTACTATTTTAAAGAGTTTCTTTTCACAAGAAAGAATGAAAATGTAACCAATAATGTTGAATGATTTATCACACTCTCCATGAGAAGAATCCCACTGATTGAGCT
The DNA here is from genome assembly GCA_963277665.1 of Viscum album. Taxonomy (NCBI): domain Eukaryota; kingdom Viridiplantae; phylum Streptophyta; class Magnoliopsida; order Santalales; family Viscaceae; genus Viscum; species Viscum album. The sequence goes on along the minus strand of OY728128.1, from coordinate 250,413,597 downwards.
ATATATAGGAGTTCACCAATCCATGAAAGATTTAACTTCTATGTAAACTTGAATATTACAATGGAATCAAAATCACACTTTGTTCTGAAGTTCTCTTTTTTAAAATAAATGATATAGAAATAAAACGTCCACGTTCAAAGACACCGATTGATCGTGGAGTTTGAAATTATATATAAACGGCATGATGAAATTTAATAGTTTTAGAATCGATCTTTCTATTTAGTTCTGAATTCATTGAGAATAATTATCAAAAATCGAAAATAAAGATAACTCCAAGAAAAAGAATTTTTCATAAACATAGATACATATCCTTTGATCACGTTCATGAGTTAAGAAAGAATATCATTCATTAATGAAGTAAGAAGTTGGGAAAAAAGAGGAATAAAGGACTCCACCAGTGCTCCTTCTCTCCACATATCTTTCTCTGAGAGGTATCGATGGTATAAATCATGAAAGTCACTTATGGTCCCTTCGGGTCTCCAATGTGATATTTATCATGATTGAAAACTGTCTACGTCCCATTTCTACTACTGCCTTATATTTCATTTTAAATCATCTTATGACATGATTTATTTTTCACCAACAATCATCACCAACTTAACTCGTTTCTCACCACGTCATGAAACAAGTACATTTCATCACTAGAACCTATGTGACTTTATCTAATCCCTTATACCAAACTCTACCAAGTAGTTGGAATTTATCGGGACATGAATCCGGCTTTGGAATGTATCTAGAAAAGATATCAACGATTGTTTAAAATAATTTTTAACATTTTTTAAATTTAATTCGACAATAATTGATTATTATTTTTAAAACTAATGTTTAATTACTATTTAATATTTTTTTAGATTTTTTATTTTTAATAAATAATTATTTCAATTGATTAATCTATTTCATTATTTATATTTAAATCATTAATTAATTATAAATTTTTTAATTATTTAATTATCATCAATGAAGTTTATATTTTAATATCTTTATAAAAGATTATTATTAATATTATTATTTTATGATTAAAAGTATATATTTTTTAAGTTAATTAATTGTTTATGTTATTAAATAATTTTAATATTATTAATATAATTATTATATTTAAAAATTAAAATTAAAATTATTATAATTAATGTATTTAAATAAACTTTTAATGGTATTAATTTATAAAAAATTAAAATAAAAATTATAAATCAATTAATTAAATTTCTATTTTTAGATTATTATAATTATTATTATTACTTTTGTTTTTTATTTTATTATGTTTATGTTATTACATTTTTTTATTCCTTTCTTCCCCTATCTCCCCTATATTCTACCGCAAGGGGGAGATTCTAGTTGCAACACTTGTCTTCCATGGAAACAGCGGTGCATAGCGGCGACCATCATCAGTTAACTCGCTCTAGAATGGCGATTTGATCTCGACTTCCCATAAATGATCCTCCTCATCAACTAGTTGCAGCATCTCGATGTTTTACCAAAATATCCTTCCACTATATTGGTGATGTGTAGAGTGTCTCATATTCAATAGATCTGGTATGATTTCATACTCAAGATGGCACATCATGTGGATCGACCTTGCATAGAAGCCCTCAATTCTAGTTCTAAGTTGGGAATTCTTTGGTCTATGGAATGGTCATGGGAGAGTCAGATCCAATGGTGGTAGGTGTTTTGATTGAAAATAGGTGGTTTCATGTCTACATTATTTTTGAGTCTTCAATTTTTTGATTTTTCTGATTTGGAATGAACTATGATGGTTTTTGATGTTAGAACAGTATGTTTTTGGGGAACTAATTAAAGACTTCTATAGTGGTGAGGTGTTTTAATGGTGTTGGTGATGAAACTAGGTATGTAAGATGAATATATTAGTGATTCATGCAGAAGAAATGTATGTTATTAGGATGGGGAGGTGAGGGTGAGAAGTATCGGTGACCCATTATGTCTCTAACATTGGTAGTGTCTGTATGCGCATGAATCGGTGAGATGTCCCAGCAATTGAAGGAGGATATTGATCAGTGAGACATGGTGAGGGAGTAGTTAGTTGAGGGGAAACATGTTGGTGAGTCATGGGTGCTATCAATAGTATAAGGGAGAGTCGGTAGGCTAATGCATCAGTAATTGTTGGGGATGGATGAATAGGTAGGTCATAGAGATTAGTGAGCATGACTATCGGTGAGATAGTAAGGCATAAGTAACTCAAAAAAGGGGCATCAGTGAGACCATGGGGTGTCGGTGAGAAACTATGTCAGTAACGCAGACTTAGACACACAAAAATGTTATTATATTAATCTTAAAACGTCAAAATGTAACAATAAACTAATAAAAATAATTAAAAGATTTATGAAATAACAAAAAATAAAATTAAATACTTAATTCAAATAATGAAACAGAAATTTAAAAATGAATTTAATATAAATAAATTTTATAGAAAAATTATTTCAGCAACATAAAACTGGAAATGAAGAACATAAATTAAATTTAATAAAATACATATCCCAATTTAAAAAATGATTTAGTAATTTGATTTAAGATTAATAATTTTATTCAGATCAAAATATTAATAAAACTGAAAACAAAAATTGATAAAAAAAAATATTAATTATTAAGTTAATTAATTTAGAATAATTAGTTCATCAATTAATTAATAAAGTAAATAAAAAAGTAAAATAAATAACCATACTATGAAAAATAACTAAGAAGAATTAATGATTTCAAAGGATTAAAATAAAAAAATAATTATAAAAAATGATTATGTAATGACTTTAATTATAAAATTACAATAGTAAAATTAATTAGAATAAAAACCAAAATTAATTAAATAGATAAATGAAATTATTAATAAAAGATGTGATCAATTCTGTGAATCTAAGGCCACATTAAATTCCCCCACAATTAAACATTGATTTTCCTCAATCAATACAAAGCATTATTATCCTTAAAAAACAAAAAAGTGTTTATATTAAAAAACTCAAATTGATGATGTAAAATAGTTTAAAAAATAGAGGATAAGAAATTGTGTGTTAGGATTTAGGTATGAAAATAAAAGAAAATTTTCCCAATTTGAAATTTTTACTAGGTGATCAAGAGAGAAAAGAATCATCCAATTTTGATGATTCATGCCTCATATATGAAGGTACCTACTTACATAATTAAATTAAAATTAGATTTATAAGTTCATTAATGAAAAAAAGTTAAAAGTAAATGAAAATAAAAACATATCCAAAGGAACCTTGTACATTCACATTCTCCCAGGTACCAAAACAAAATAATAAATTATTATTTTTCTGATGAAATAATTTTTACAACATAAATTATATAAATATAAATTGATCATCCCCTTAATTATCTAGATACCATTATTCCACACACCTTAATTAACTCGTTTTTGACACTAGTAGCTTTATTTTTTTTCCCAAGCCATGTATCATGTGCTATGAAGTATTCATATGCACTTATTCATTATTGTAAGGATGTATTCTAAAAAATAGAAATGCACCCAGTGCCTAGGGTCTCATAGATTCATCGTGGGTTCTCAAATAATAGTTTACTCTACTTTTAAAGGATTCATATGAAACCCATTTAAACTATCACAGAATGGTGATTATTTTTTTAATAATTAAAAAGAAATCAATTCCCCTAGAATGAAGTTAAAACTTCTCAATTCTGCAAACAAGTATCCTATATTACTGTAAAAAATTATTCCTAAATAATAAAATTTATAAAACAACTAAGCATGCTCACTTAGTAATCATCCATTTTAAAAAACATCATATTCATGTAAATTTAAGTACTAGTAAGGTATCAACTTCAGCCAAGATAGAATTGAAGATCAAGGTAAATCCTGAAGATATTAAAATTTTGAATGAATTCTGAAAAAACATTATCCATTTTTTAAACCAATTGTTTGAAGGTAGAGGGATTTGATGGGATCCATTAATGCATAGAATAGCTCAAAATATGTTGACCCCCACACCCACACATAAAACATAAAATTTTTCCCAAATATGAAATTAAATATAATGAATAATAGTTTTACTAATAATGCTCAAAATAGATTTTCATTAAAGTAGATTGATGACATGTATTAGAGGTCTCAGTGGAAATTCAAAAAATGTTTTCCACAACAAACATATTTTAATATTATAGTTTCAAATACATTTTCAATTTATGTTTGAGAAAAAAATAGATTTATGTTCCATGTAGAAGCATGTGAAACATAATTACACAATGAAATTTGTGTTATCATTTCTGAAAATTTGGTTCCAAAAAATTTATATTAGAACAAAGAAATTCATGCTAATAGTTAATAGAAACAAGAAAACCACCCAACATAAGAACAAACAGCCAATGATAACCCTTCCCACCACCACACACACTTAAATTCATAAAACGTAAATATTAAACCACTAAAACTCCATTTTCAAGAAAACATGAACATGCACGAAAAGTCTTTTAAGAAACACTTGTTGACAGACAACTACTACCACATTATTGAGTCAATGATTAGGTGACTTATCGACAGTTGTGTGACAGTGGATCAAGTGAAATTGTACGTAAATGACTCACTATTGAACTAAGAAATAGTGACACAAAATGATTTTTTTTGTATACGTGGATAAGAAAAATTTATTCCTAAATTAACCAAAGGCACTACCCTCTATTAAATTTATCCAGCACTGATTCATTAAGGTAACTCCACTCTATTATGTAAACAATAGTAGCATCCTATATAGTCTAAGAAAAATAACAAGTAGGACCCAGAACACATATCCAAAAAATAAGGAGATAGAAAGGACAACAACATCCATCATTTTATTTAAAGACAAATCGATAACAGTAAATAAAAAACATGAACCATGGTTTGACTCCCATGAAGAACTATATTTTAAGTCATCAATTAGAAATTATTGATATTCATTTTTCCAGCATAGTGAATGTAGAAAATCCCTTTGGGATTACCTTAATATAGAGTTTACTTGTCTAACCATTAACGATCATATGCATGTTCTCATGTCCAAAAATCTCAATTGAACCATTATTTGAAACTATTATAGCTATTAATGGTTAAGACCATTTTGATGTTAATTTTCCAAGAAAGAGATTTAGCCTAGAATTAAAGAGGTGGAACTTCAGTATAGTTGTAAACTCTCAATTTGTTTTGATGGAATCATGATATATTTTGGCCTTCTCTTTGTATATCTTATAATTACCAATGGAATCTATCCTTATTTCATAAAACTCACTTATCTCAAGAAATATCCTCTCTCCAGCACTCATAAAATCAAAATTTAAGGATTTAACTACCCAATAAGATTTGAGCTACAACTACATAGGAAAAAAGTTGCATTTCATGAATAATAGCATGTACAGAGACATACCTATTTGGGTATGAAAAGGTATAATATAGGCTCAAAAAGCATCATCTAACTCAAGGGACCAATACTTCCTAGTGTTTGAGATAGTTTTCTCCAGATTTTTTTTTCAAATCCCTATTTTATATTTCTACCTATACACTAGACGGTAGTTGGTAGGAAGTACCTGTCATATGAGTGAAACCATATTTTTTGTTCAAATCCTTGAATTTATAATTTTTTATGTGTTTTCCATTATTATTGATAAATGATTTTGGTTCTGAAAATATTTAAAAGATAATATTTTCAATAAACCTTATTACACTGTATACGAGATTTCTGGGCCGAGCTACTACCTAAACCCACTTATAATCTTAATCTACATCCAATACAATATATTCATTCCCAAGAGATAATGGAAAGGTACCCATAATATATAAACCCAAAAACTCAAAAATATAAACTTATAAAATATAATTTTGAGGAAACTGTTGTTTCCCCCCATCATTGACCAACCTCTAGCATCTATCTCATCCTAAAACAATGTTTCATAGAATCTATGAATAAGGTGGGACAATAAAAATTAGATTTATGGAATTTTTTCCATTCTATCACCACAGTGATTTCCTCCCCAAGGTGAGAAGTGACAACATTCTAGAATTGGGAGTATTTCTTCCTCTAGAACACAACTTATTTGTATTCCATCAGCACACCTATTAAAGAAAAAAGGATCATTCTATATGTAGTACTTATACTCTGAAATATATTTCATTCTTTTTGTTTTTAGAAAAATCCTTGGGAATGATACTAGCTATGAAGAAATTCACATAATCCAAAGACCAGAAAGACTAAATTATTGAATCTGTGAGAATTTTTTCATTAGGAAAAGAAAAGTTACTATCCCTAGGATCATCACAATGAGTATGCAAAAACATAGAAAATTTGTATGCTACTTGGTTTTTAGCTCCCTACTTATCACTAATCTCCAAATCGAACTCTTGTAACAATAAAATCCACCTAATAAGCTTGGGTTTGGATTCTTTCTTAGACACAAAATAATTCAAGGAAGAATGATTAGTAAAAATGATGACTTTTGAACCTATAGTATACTTCCTAATCATCTCAAGAATAAATACCACATCTATCAACTCCTTTTAAAAGGTGGCATAATTCCTTTGAGCCTTTCCTATCACCCTGTTGGCATAGTAAACCACATGAATCATCTTATCCCTCTTTTTTATAGGAAATAACCAACATACATATCACTAGAATCACACAATAATTCAAAAGGGATTATCCAATCAGGTGCGGTGATGATATGTGATATAGTGAGTTTATCCTTAAGTAGTTTAAATGATTTGAGATAGTTTTCATCAAGGTGGAAAGGGGAATTCATGAATATGAGAGTATATAATAGATTTTTTATTTTAGGGAAGTCATGGATAAACCCCTTGTAAAAACCCTCATGCCCTATGAAAATTATAACATCTATAAAATTTTCATGAGGTTCCAGTTTTTTAATGAATTAAACTTTGGATGTGTCTACATCCAATCCTCCCTTAGACACATTATGTCCTAACACAATCCCCTCAGTGACCATGAACTGACATGTTTCCATGTTAAGAACTAGAATTGTATCTAAGAAGGTCTCTAAAACTAACTCTAGACTTTCTAAAAAATATTTAATGTTATACCACAATGGTGAAATCATCCATGAAAACCACTATGATCATATCAATCATATTAAAAAATATAGCCATAATACACCTTTTAAAGGTCACATGGGCTCTAAAAAACCAAAGGGTATCCACTGGTAAGAAAATTTCCTAAAGGGGCATGTATATTTAATTTTCTCTTGATCCTCTAGTGCTACAAGAATTTGGTTGTAATGAGAATACCCATCAAAAAATCGAAAAAATCATTCTCAGCAAGCCTCTTGATCATTTGATCAAGGAATTGCATTAGAAAATGGTCCTTCCTATTGGAATAATTGTTATTCCTATAGTCTATATAGTCTATTCATTTTGTGGGTTTACAAACATGAATTTCCTTATTTGTCTCACTTGTGATAATAGTGAAACCTTCTTTCTTAGGGACAACATGGTTCATACTGACCTAAGTACTATCAGAGATATGATATAAGATACTAGTATCAAACACCTTAATGACTTCATATCTAACAAAATCTTTTATATTTGGATGTATTCTTCATGGAAACTCAACTCTAGGATTATGGTCTGGCTTTATATAGGATTTATACATAAAGAATGAACGAATAATCCCTTTGATAATAGCTATGGTCCATCCTATGGAAGATTTGAATTTCTTCAAGACTGTAAAAAATGTTTACTATTGGTTATCTTTCAAATCATGAGAAATTATTAAATTATGTGTGTAGTTCTCACCCAAAAATAAATATTTCAATTGGGAAGGATGTTGATTCAACTCCATAGTGGGAGATTCAACAATTGAAGGAAGACTATAGGGCCTAGGAGGACTAAGATGTTCAACATATTTCTTTTAGGGAATAGAAAATGATAAATGATTTTCTATTTCATGACCAGATTTATAATTTCCAGCACTACTATCCAAATTGGACACCTCACTATCTAGATATTCTATATTTGGATTTATAAAATATATGCATGAAAAATTATGAAGCTATTTTATATTATCTCCCTCTACTACACCAAAATATTCATAGGTATTGGTAATAGTTGAGTCACCCTAAAGGCAACTCCCAAATATTTCTAGTTTAGAAACACATGACACTACATTAGTTATTGTAGAAACTAGACAGTTTCCATGATTTGGAAAAAAATCATATTCATTGATTGAGCATATTCTATACATTGTAGGATAGGAAAATAAACACTATTGGCATCCAAATTATTTTATTTAATATAGGACTATTCATCATATTCTTCCATATTTTTATTGAATTGTCATCTTATAGGGACTCTACCATTGAACAATTTTCATAGAAATTTGGTCCTTTTAATTTTTTAAATACATTAAACTCCACTTATTTCTCTCAAATTTAAAAAATAGAGTGAACCTTAGACACATAAATGACTACTAAATTAGTGTCCAAGAAGTGCCTACCCCAAATGATGGGTACCTCTAGGTCACACTACATATCTTGAACTAAGAAGTCTTCTAGGAGAAATAATTTCCAAACATTAACTAGCAGGTCATCTACGTTTCCCAAATGATGAGTGAAAGAGTAGTTAGTCAATTGTAGGATGACTATGGCTGGTTGAAGATAACCCAATATCAACTGTTGAAATAGTGAGTATGGGATCAGGTTGATACTCGCACCGTAGAAAACTATACAATTGAGTTGACTATAATGTCATAGGTATAGGAAATTATGAATCTTCCTTGGTCATTAATATTTGGATGGATTTTCTTATAAAGTACAACATGACACTCTTCAATGAGGGTGTAGGTAGAAAATTATTCAATAGTATTTTTTATGAAATAATTTTTTGAGATATTTAAAGTAAGATGAAATTTGAAATATGTCATAAATGAATGGGATGTTCACTTGGATCATAGTTAAAATTCCACAGAACTATAGAAGTTCATCTTTTCTGTTACTTTTGGGTTTGAGTTTTTTAGGGAAAGGGATGGGTAGGGAAAAATTACTATGGACAATAGGAATATCCCACACTTACTCAATAGTTTTTTCTTTACCTTTATTCTTATTATCTTTATAAAAATTTCCATTTTGATTTCAAGTTGAAAAATTCATATTGTCCTCATTTTCATGAATTTTTTCTTGATTTTATGATTATTAAAAAATCATATTTTAATTTCATGATTAACATAATTATTTAGTTTGGGTATTTTTAACGTATTATTTAAGTTATAGTTTGAGTATTTATCCTTACTCTAGTTACAACATACATGACATTATACATAGTGTTTATTTCAGTTGTACGAGGTAGACTTTATTTATCCCTAGAAGTAAAGTCTCTATCTATTTGGACCGTTAGAGTTTCCATGTTTTTCATTCTTGCATCATTTTGAATTTTTTCTGATTGATTTAGGATTATTTTTTATTCAATTGATTCATGAATTTTTCATCTTTAGAGTCCATTATATTTTATATTTGATCCAATTTGGAAGAAACGTGACCATCATGGTTCCTGTATGAATTAGAATATTCACCCATATGTTGGTTTTGAAAATTTTTTCACGATTGGTTATGATAAATTGGGCCAGGTTATTGCTTAATAATTCATTGGTATTTCCATAAGTGATATGGATGACTAATATATCATTGTTTGCAATTTTTTTAAAATGGGTCGTCCATAGTAGGCATACAATGACCAAAATTAATAATGTGTACGTTTTCTTGTTGGGATGGAATATTAATGTTTGGGAAAAAGTTCATAGTGTGCCCAAATATTCATGATTGGGAACACAGTTCCCTATGTGTTTGGTTTGATTTTTTATAGCCTAATTGATTCACATATTGTATATAATTATATTTCGTTAAAGATTAATGTTGTTTGGTTCTTTAATCATGTTTAGATTTAGTATATTTTCTGGAACTATTGTTGACATTTCTATTCACTATTTTTCTTCTTGAGTTATTATGTTGGGAAATTAATTCAAGGTTGTTGATAGATTTCTTTATCCGTCTCATTCTTTTAGTCCCCCCCACCCAATTGGTTAATTATTTTCTACCTGGTGGAGGAAAACCCGTCATAGAATATATCCATGAGAAGGTGTGATGGGAGTTGATGATGATAACACTGCATAAGATGGTCCCTAAATCTATCATAGGCCTCAAAAAAGGATTCCCCATCCTCTTGGTAAAAATTAGTTATTAATGTTATAAGTTCACCCTTAAGACTTTCATGGTAAAATTTCATTATTAAATAGTTATAAACTTGATCCCAATGATGAAATATGTTGTTATCTAGAAATAAAAAAAATTCCTAGAATTAACATTAACGAAAAAGAAAAAAAATTGAATTCTCATCTCATTTTTAGTGAGTCTTAATAATAGTAATTGATGCACAGTATTATAGAAGTTTCTAATAAAGGATATAGTGTTGTTGTTTGAGAGCCCGCAAAAACTAGGTAGAAGAGAACTATGGAACAATTTGATTTCAATGTTTCTTGATCTATGAAATAACATAATTGAAGATGTGTTGCATGACACGTGAGGGACATGGAAATCCCTTATCCTATTCCATTATACTTCTTCTAAGAGTTACGGTATATAGTTTTGGATGTTTTTAATAGGAACTCTATCTCCTCGATTTTCCATTCCATAATTATTCTTATTTAGTGTAATTAAGAGTTTATCAATTTGATGGTTCAATGGATCTAACCTATTAGTGGATTATCTTGTGCTCATTCAATAGAAAAAAAATTGAACTTTAGCACATATAATGATGAAAAATAAGAAGAAGTACAAGAGTACTATGATGAATATAATAAAAAAGGTAACAACATGGAAATAATAATAATTTGAGAGAATAAAATTTTTTTTAGTTTTCAATTTTCTATTTTTTGGGTACATTTTATATATTAATTTTTTAAATTTAATTTTTTTTAGAAAATTATGGTCACTAGAAGCCCTCCCCCAAAACGGTGAAAAAAACATGACATGTATGTCATTGAATATGATGTTAAAGTTTAATTAGTTTTAAACTCTTACTCACTAATGTGTAGAAGTTTTTATTGTCAAACCCAAGGGAATACTAATTTGATTTTTGAGTGATGAAGAATGTCAAAACAACCCCACTATTGTTAGTAGTGGTAAATATATTTTTAAATTTTTTATTCTTGTGTATTTTTTATAATATTTGGTTGAAATTAATAATCATAAAAGGATGATTATTTTTATTTTTGTTAAATAACTAAGCTAAAAATATGTTATGATCTACCAATGAGTTTTTGAGACACAGGAATGGTCAATATAGAACAATTAGAATAATTTTCAAAGGGTAATTATATCCTACTAGTCTAAAGAGTTCCATTTCACAAGAAATAATTCAAATATAACCACTAAAGTTTAATGATTTATCTTCCTTAGTTGGATATTAATCACCTGGATTAGCCTATTTAGGACTTATCTACTCCAAGAAAGATTCATCTACAATGTAAATTTGAAAATTACTATAGAAACAAACCCACTATTAGTTATAAAGTTCACTTTTTGAAATACATGCCTAAGAAAAAATACATTAACGATCAAACACACCAATTGATCATGTGGTTTTAAATTAATTACATATGGAATAAATCAATTGAATGGTTTCATAATTGACAGCCCCAATTAGTTATAAATTCATTGAAAAGAATGACTGAAAAGGGAAATTAAAGGTAACTAGTAAAGGAATAATTTCCCCTAAACTCAAACACATAGCCTATGATCATGTTCATGAATAAAAAATGAATATCATTAAACTAAAGGGTAAGAATCTGAGAATAAAATAGGAAAAAAGGACTCCCTTAGTAATCCTATTATCCATGTCTTTGTCTCTAAGAGGTATCAAATGTAGGAATCCTGGAAGTCTTATGGTGTCGCTCTAGGTCTCCAATGTGTTGTTCATTGAGTTTGAATTTTTTTTATGTTAGATTTCTGCCATTTCCTTCTATTTACTTTTAAATCATATACTATCATGCTCTGTTTTTCACCAATAATCATCACCAAGTTAACTTGTCTCTTAGAAATTCACTGCACATGAGCATTTTTTCACTGCATCCTTTCTAACATTAACTTTTCTCTCGTAATGAGTTCCTCCATGTAATTGGAATGTATCTGGAAATCACTTTTTCTCTAGAAGGTATCCATAGAAGATATCAAAGAACATTAAACAAATCTACAATGTTTATAAAATTAGTTATACTGTTATTTATTAGTATCATTAAAGATATGTTTAAATTATTATTTATTATATTTTTATAGTTTATATATTATTAATAAATAAACATTTTAATTGATTGATTTAAATATTTAATTTTATTTAAAACATTTATTAATTATTAATTATTTAAATATCATTATAAAAATTAATATTTTAATAACTTTATAAAAAGATTAGTATAAATAGTATTATTGGAAGATTAAATGTATTTATTTCATTATGTTAATTGGATATTTCATTTATTAAATATTATTATTATTATTATTATTATATTTATTCTATTTAGAAATTAAATTTAGAATTATTATAATTAAGAAATTTAAATTAAATTATTAACGTTATTATTTTATAGAAAATAAAATAATTAAATTATTAATAAATTAATTTAATTTCTTTTTCAGATTATTATTATTATTATTACTATTCTTATTACTATTATTTTTATTTTAGTTTTACCTTTTATTACGGTTTTCTTATTAGTATTTTTTATTTATTTCCTCACCACCTATCTATTCTCTACTACGTTGCAAGGGGGTGGTTTGGCTTCCCCTGAACGCTTCAGTTGAGACACTTGTCTCCCTCGACGATAGCAACACACAACTATGACCTTCATTAACTACCTCGCTCATGCACGATGATTCAACCACAACTTTCCATAGAGGATTATCCTCTTCAACCGGTCGTATAATCATAATGTTTGACTGGAATCTTCTTCCACTACGACAGTGATGAATAGAGGGTCTTAGATTCATCAGATTTGGTTTGATTTCCTGCTCAAGACAGTGTGTCGAACAGCTCGACCTGACGTGGTATCCCTCTATTTTGGATTAAAGTGGGGAATTATTCGTTGTTTGGCATGACCTCATATGGCTGAGATATGATGGTATCATGGTTTCCGGTTGACAATTGGGGGTTGCATATATGCTTCATGTTTGGGTCTTCAAGTATGTTTTTTATGATTTGGTATTAACTGTGTTGGTTTTTGATGTTGGAAAGATATGTTGCTGTGGAACTGGTGAAAGATTATTGTAGTGGTGAGGTGTTACAATGGGGCCAGTGATGAAACTGGGAATGTATGATGATTGCATTAGTGAGTGTGTTGGGGGAAGGTGTGTTAGTAGGTTGGGGAGGTGATCATGACATGTATCTGTAACTCATTGAGTAACCGATGTTGGGAGAGTTGGTAGGTGTGATCAACGGTGGGATATCTCAATGATAGAATGAGGAGATGGATCAGTAAGACATGGTGAGTGAACAATGAGTTGAGGATATGTGTGTTGGAGAGCTGTGGTAGGTATGAGTAACTGAAGGTAGATTTTATAGGTTGATGCATCAATAAGTGCTAGGGGTGGATAAATCGATAGGTCGTAGTGCTTTGTGTGTAATGACTATTGGGGAGACAACAGGGTGTTAGCAACTCAAAGAAAGGGGCATCAATGAGACAAAGGGGTCTCTATGAGAGACTGTGTGAATACCTTGAACTTATACACACAATTATGTCTTTAAATTAATCTATAAATATAAATAAAAAATAAAAATGATATAAAAAATAATTAAAACAACTATGAAATAAGAAATATATAATTAAAAACTGAATTCAAATAATATAACATAAATTGAAAAATGAATTAAAAAATAATAATGATTTAAAAATTATTTCAACAACATAAAACACGAAACTAAAAATCATAACTGAATCTAAATAAAAACATGCCCCAATTTAAAAAATGATTTAATAATTTTATTTAAGATTAACTAAATTGATATAAAATAATACATTAATAAATTTGTAAACTTAAATTGAAAATAAAAGAATAAAAATAAATTTCATTAATTAAGAATAATTTGTTTCATTGATTAATTTATAAAAACCATTAGATTAAAAATTAAAATAAGGAAAAGAAACTATGAAAAATAACTATATAAGAATTAATGATTTCAAAGGATTAAAATACAAAATTAATTATAAAATTTGACTAATTATTGAAATTTAATTATATAATTTTAAATGTGATATTAATTAGAAAAAAATATAAATTAGTTATATAAATTATTGAAAATATTAGCAAAAGATGTCGAAAATAAGGTAAATTTAATGATATATCAGTGATGTAATTTCTATGCATGAAAAAGTAGGGTCTCTATACTATCTTTCATGAAAAATATGATAAAAGAGATTTATAGGATATGATCTTACTAGTTGAGGTCATCACTACCATTTTCTAGGTCACATGGATTTGTTAAAAGACTATATTTATACTAATCATGTGATAAATGTTCAATATCTATATTTAATGACTGAAAATGTTTCTTAAATGTTATTTAAAATAAATATTATATAGTAAAACAAAAGTAGTTAATGTTTTTTCTATTATAATGTTATATAATAATACATTTAATTAAATTACAAGAGGAATGTTTTATAAGAGTTTGGGTCGTTAAAATCTTCCCCCGTTATAAAATTTCACCCTATAATTTTTCTTTTACCAAAATAAAATAGAAGATGGTACTTTTTATCATTACCACCTCTAGTTACTAGGTTACTTCTTTAAACATGGGGTTCCTCCACAACACTTTGATAATGTTAATTTTCCTATTTTGTAGAAATTTTTCTCTACAATATAAGACCTTCACCTAATACTATTCAAAGGAAACATCATTCTCCAATGGTACCACCTCTAGATTGAGTACATGTGAGGGGACTGGTATATACTACAACAATATGGATACATGGAATATATCATGTACTTGAAATATGTTAATTGAGAGTTCTAGTCGACAGGTCACCGCTCAGATGCAATCAAGGATCTCAATGAGGTTGATGTATCTAGGACTAAGATTTCTATTCATCCCAAATTTCATCACATTTTTTAATGGAGATATGTTGAGGAATACCATGTCTCTAACATCAAACTATAGGTCTCGTTAAATATTGTTATCAAATATCATTTATCGACTCTGACCAAACATGATGTGCTACTAAAAGTTCATAACAGTTCCTCCATTTTCTTAAGCATTTAAGGACCTAACAGTTCATGTTTCACAAATTCATACTAGAATGAAGGTTTTTTCACCTCTTCTAAAGACTATATCCATAGGTAGTAATTTTGATGCCAGAGTGGAAACTGTTTTTTTAGGCACTCAACCAAAAGAAGATGTTTGTCCCATCCACTTTTGAAATCAATGGAGCATGCTCAACACAGGTCCTCATCTGTCAAGATAGTGTGCTCAGACTGGTTCGCAACTTTAGGGTGATAATCCATGCGAATGTTCAAGTCAATATTTATATCATTTTATAGACTCTTCATAAACATAATGTTGAATCTTGGATCTCAATTGAATACAATTGATAGTGGTCCTCCATGAATCCTCACCACTTCTCTAATGTATATATGTGCATGCTGATCTTGTGAGAAATCCTATTTAATCATAATGAAGTGAACAATCTTTGCAAGATGATCCACCACAACCCACATTGTGTTATTCCCTCTGTATGACTCTGAAGACCATTAAAAAAGTCAGTCGTGATATTTTCCCATTTCCATGTATATATGGTTAATGTTTGACTCATGCCCTAGGATTTTTTCCATTCCTTATTCACTTTTTAGAAATTCAAGAAATCGTGATGTATAATCTATGATATATTTCTTCATATTGTCCCACAAATTGTGTTCTCAAATATATTGATACAACTGTGTGCTTCTTGGGTGGATGGAGAAGGTTTATCTTTGTGAATTATCAAATACATACTTCTTTAGCTCAGGATTTAATGGTATATATAGTCATGACCCAAATATCCCAAATCCTTTATTAACATTGATCTATAAGGATTTACCTTTTATTATAAATTCCACTTTCTTCTTAATTCACACATTATTTCTCTTAGAATCATTTATCTTATCTAGAAGGGAAGGTTGAACAATCATTTTTGAAAGGTTTGACGATGTTCCTTCCATTGTGATTCCAATGTCAATAATTTTCAAATATACGAACATATGATACATTTTAATTCTCATAAATGATAGAATTTCTGTATTCTTTCTAGTTATAGTATCATCCACTTTATTTTGTTTACTCGGATGGTAGTGGATTGTGTATTCATAGTCCTTGATCAGCTCTAACCATATTTTTTGGCGCATATTCATCTACTTCATTCTGAATATATACTTGAGGCTTTTGTGATCTATATATATTTCACACATCACAGTAAATAGATTATTCCTTCAATATTTTCAAAGAGATTATCACTTCTTCCAACTCCAGATCATGTGTTTGGTAGTTTCTTCATCAACATTCAACTACCTCAAATCATTGGCTATGAATTTTTCATTATTTATTAACATACACCCCAAGCCCTTCTTCGAAGCATCACTAAATACCATATGTAGTTCTCCACTTGTGGGTAGTGTGAGAACAGGGGTAGGGAAAAGCCTCCCTTTCAACTCACTAAGTATCTTATCATATTCATCATTATAAGAAAACATGTCTCACTTATGAGTTATCTTGGTTAGAGGGTTTTGACAATCATGAGATTTTTCAAACAAATAGATAATAGTTCTCATCTATTCCAAGCAAACTATGAATATCTATCATAGATATTGGGCTTGGACACCCATCAATTTCTTCTGTCGTTGAAGGGTCAAAGGATATCCAATTTCATGTGATGATATTCTTCAGGAATAATACTTCAATTAATCAAAACTCACATTTTAGGTATTTGGAATAATGATTCTCATTATGCATGGTATTTAGCATAGTTATCATACACTCCTCTATGGTTTTTGAGTATATTAGAATATCATATACAATGACTACCAAAAATTTGTAATGTTAATCTATAAATATTGTACTCATCAAATCTAGGAATATTTTTGGGGGATTATAGAGCCCTAAAGGCATCACTATTATTTCATATTTCTCGTACATTGTACGAAAAGTCATCTTTGGGATATCCTCTTACTTCACACTAACATGGTAATATCAAAACCACATATCCAACTTATAGAAGAATTGTGCTCCACATAACTGATTTAATAATTCATAAATCTATGGTAGAGAACACATTTTATTTATCATGATCATGTTGATATCATGATAATCAATCCAAAGGTTCATTGACTAATCATTCTTCTTGAAAAGACTAGTACAACCCATGGTGATGTACATGGGCATATAAACCCTTTATCGAGATTCTCATCTAGTTTTTTTCTTTAACACCTAAATTTACACAACATCCATTCTATATAGAGTCTTGGATAATTACAACACACTATGTATAATCTTGGTTGAAAATTGAACCTCCCAGCAAGGAGGAAGACTAGAAAATTCCTTGAGAAAGACATTATCCTATTCCTTCACTATGGGTGTGTATTCAAGGATTATATTTTCTATAAACTCAATTATTTTAGCAAGATATGATTTATCATAGGGAAACAATATCCACACATGAGATGTATTTTCTATAAAAGATTCATCATTCACCTTGCACTTGTATAGAATCAGCGGTTGATTCATAATATATAGAGTGATTTCGTTCTTGTGGAAATTTATGTTGGATCTATATAGGGAAAGCCAATACATGCTTATAATTTCATCAAATTATAATAAAGGGAGTATGATAGGGTTCTTTGGAAACATCATCCCATAAATTATTATAGCAGAGGAGTTATATACTCAAGATGTAATAATTTCCCCATTTCTATGTTCACCATTGACTCAACGTCAAAGATAATTAGTTGTTTGAATAATTCAACTAAACATTCCATATATTAAGGAATGTGTAAAACCTAAATAAAAAAGTACATTCTATATTCTTGATTGAATAATAGGTTCTCTTTCCACAACATCATTATTGGGATCCACCATAGCTGTTTTGATGGAAAAACATATCCCTTTCTTCTAGGTTGGTTTTTGGTTGTCTCTAAAAACCCTTGGCTTTGTGAATTGTCTTTCAAAGTTCCCTGGCTTTAAGTAGTTTTAGAATGGAAAAATGTGTCAAGGTTTTACTATAGAATTCATTTTATCCATCTCATAAGTAGGTTTCTCCTATAAAAAATCTTTATCTAGGTTCCCTTCCTTACCACTCCAAAACCATTTTCTTATCACCCTTTCGAAATTATATGGGTTCTTCACAATGAACCATTGACATGTGGGATGATAAAATTTCTTAGCTCTATTAAATTTGACTATAAAAACTCTAGAATTAAAATCCCAATTCTTATTCTTATCCCTTTGATACCATTGATATTCATTGACCTCAATTTTTACTTTAAAGGAAGATTAGAGAATTTTCTCATAGCTATCAAATTCTCAGACTGAAATGTCATTTCATAGAAAATGCATTATCCTACCAAATAAGCAGTAAACCTCTCATTATGGGTTAATGAAAAATACAGAGGCATATCATGTAATTCTTGTGTATTTTTCCTCATATGCCCTGAAAGATTCTTCATCTTTTTTCTTGTTGGTAAGGAAGTACCATTCTAATTTAAGACTGAGAGTGACAAGAAAATATTTATCAAAAAACCTTTTACAAAATTCCTTCCACCCCATTACAAATAAATCTACCTAACGATTTATATATTAGATCAATTTCCAAAAAATATTATATTCTCCTTCCACACAATAAATATTCAATAGAACATTCTCATGTTCAGATCATTAGGGGATAGAGAGGATCTTCTCAATGGAGTTGATCCATTGTTCCTTGATTATGGGATTATATGATCCATAGAAAGATGGAGGCCATTTTTACACAATGATCTCAATCAAAGATTGTTCCTTATTATGGGGATTGGACACTCCTCCTGATCTAGGTTTCTATTGAGAACACTGTTCAGTTGAGAAATTGTCATCATAAAGTTCTTGATTCCATCTCTCATCGGGTTGGGGATATTGTTGGGGTAGTCATCCCATTTCCCACTACATTGGTTGTTAACCTGATTCCTCATATTTCATTCCATTGGCTAGAATAAAAGGAAAACTAGATATGGGTATTTTTAAAATATTAAATACATAAAGAGGGAATCCATTGAAAATAAATGGATAACATATACATTACATTAATTTCATAACTTATGAATTTGTGGGATTTAATCTATGTTATCCAAGATCTACTTCCTAAAATATACCCTTATGGGAATCTTTTGTTCTCCTAAAAATGATTGTTAATGAGCTAATGAATTTTCCAAAGCATATTCCTCAATTTTTTGAAACAAGGTGTGTAGTATGTCACATTGTCATATACTAGGTTATGCCAAGTTAGGCCCAAATTACCTTTTCAAAGTTGTTACGCCCAGGTACATCTTTACTAAAACCACATAAATTATAGTATCTAGATAGTTATGTATTTTTTTACAAATCAATTTATCTTTACATGCCAAAATATAGGGATGTTTTATTATCCTTAGTGTTATCCATAATTATTTCCCTTGATTTTTTAATCCTAACCCCAAAAATAACTAAACATTTAATTTGATACCAATAATGGAAACCCATCTCTTTAATACACATTAATTTTTTATTTTTTAAATAATTTTACACATAATAAAACTCCTGATATAGATAATTATAGAACTTTTGGGAATTAGATATATTATAAGAAATTTATAACAATAAAAAACTTCATATTTATCGAAACCTTCCTCAATATACTCGTTGTTGCAACTATATGGTATAACCTTGGTAAAGACATGAGAAAGGGGTGAGTTATAAAGCATTGTAAGGAAATAATCATTAATTAACTTCAATAGAATAAAAAACTTTAGACAACATTAACAACAATGGGGCATAAAAAGATTATGAATAAAATACATGAGGGATGAGACATGATATTGCATGAAAACCCAAAAGATAACATGGGAAATGTGGAAACAACATAAAATACTTCATCATAAACATCGGACAAGGATAACTACAATGAAATCATGATGGAAAATTAAAATAAAATAATGAGGTTAAATCCCTTTCCCAAATAGACTTCTTAAGAGACTAAACACTACCCAATGCACCAGTGCGCTATATAATTTTGGCCACACCCATAACTTTCATTTCAATCTCCTACTTAAGAGTACAACATAGATCTTACAACATGGATTCATAGTCATCATATTTTCGTCCATGTTTTAGTTGTGTGGAATACAAACATTTAAATTATTTCTCAAATAATTTTATGTGTATAAAATCTAACACACGTGATAGAAAATGAGTATGGTATTCACTAGAAAAATTTGGCATGGAAACATTAGGTGAAATTTTCGCAGCATAATGGTATCCCCTAAAAATTTATAAAATGGGTTGATGAGAGTTTTCAGGGCCTCTCAACATATTTACATAAAATGGGTAGTAAGGACTTGTAAATACATATCCCCACATTTGGAATTTGAATCATAATGCATAAGAAAATAAGGAAACATGAATAATGAAGAGAAAGTGAGGATCCCTTTGTTAAGTGGGTGCCACCAAATGCTTGGTAGTAGCTTCTTAAGGGCTTGAGGTTTCTTTGTAGGACTGTAGAGAGAGTAGGGAAGAGTGAGGACGTGATTCAAGAATATTTTGTGAGGATAAATTTCTATTTCGTTCGGTTTAAATTGAAAAAGAGGGGGGATTTATTTATTACTTCTCAAACATAGGTTTTGGACTATATATAATAGAATATCCAAAAACAAAGACCTTACAATGGTTTTTTCTCATGGTTTTTTCAAAATGGGAGTTTCTAAAATTGTTTAATAAGATTAAGGTCCAAACATAATAAAATAATTCCCTTTATTATGTGGAGGTGAGCCATAATCTTAATGAAATTATTTTAAAACCATAAAATATATTATTGGTTTTAGAGGTTTCATAATGTCTTTATAAAATTAATCAAATAAATATAAAATCACATTATTTTAAATTAAAACAATATATTTATTCTTTTATACCATTTATAGTATTTATTATGTAACTTTTGGGTCATTATTATGTTCTAATACACAATGTATATTTATATGGTATTTAATTTTTAGTTGAAAATTTGACTCCTAGAAAATTATGAAAAATTAACCATTGGATAATATAGAAATTTTGATTATGAAAATAATACTCATTTTATCAAAATTATTTTCTATGTTGTTGAATTTTACTTTTAAAATAAAATCGACATTTATTAAGAAATGTTAGGTTTTCTGAAAATAATTATTTTCAAACCCTTATACAAATCACATTTGACATCATTAGAAGTATTTGATCACTTATATTCAATAAAAATTAATTTATAGTAATATTTTTATAATATATTATTTATTTGGAAAATAAATTAATTCATCAAATTAAATTCACTAATTTATTTTGAATATAAACCAAGAATACTATTTTTTTACTAAATCAAAATAAAAATAATTTTATAAAGTAACAATAATGGGATGAAGATATATTCCTTATTCTATAAAAAATAATGTAAAAACTCATATTTCTAGGTTCTTGAATCATATCCCTTTAATAAAATATAAATCTTTCTAAGGGTAACTTGAATTATGGTGGGACTTTCATGGGGTGGTTCAGCGAACATGGAATAGGCCGTGATATAAATGAACTTGAACTTCCCCCAAAAAACAATTTTCTCTTGTTTAGCCTATTGGATATGAACATGTGATTAGTTAAGGTAAAATCCTAGACACACAATCTTATTTCAAATATCTGATAAATGGGCATCATATGCTATGATCCTACTAGTTGAGGTCCTAACTTCCTTTGTCTATGTAACATGGATTTGTTAAAACAATATTTTTATAATAATCATGTTATGACTATTCAACAGATATATTTTATAAATGTTAAAGATGTAAAATAATCATTTAAATCCAATATTATATAATAAAATCAAAGAAGTGAAAGTGGTTTCTATAAACATATTATATAATCAAAAATTGATTTAAATTTCACGGGGAAATTCATTTATAATAGTTTGGGTCATTATAGCTGGAAACTGAAGAAATCTTGTTAATGCAGAATATGATAGAGAATGTAATGCTTTTCCCCCTGAGAAAAAAAATTTGTGGGATCTAGAATAAAAACTCTTGATGTTATTCTCACACAAGGTTCCAAATATATAAATTATAATTGACTACTAAATGACCAAAGGATGGAACAAAATTCAATTGACTTGCTCATAATAAAATTTCCACTTTATTTTAGTGGGTATTATAATCTACTTGTTTCCACGGAATGGACCAGCACCACTAAAAATTTATTTTCCATCCTCCTCTGTTCGGATCATGACAAAGAAAGTTTTTCTTTCTGTTATATGTAACGTGAATAAGATCAATCATCGATTTTTCTCTTGATTATGAGTAAATAGGATGAAATTGACTCATGGGATTGGGAAAAGTTTAAGAACCTATTTTTTAATAATAATTTTCCTTATATTATTCATACGTAAATGGTTATGGATTTCCTTGAGCTGATGAAAAAGTATGATAAATCTATTAGAACCTAATAGGACAATTTTATAAGAATTGTGATGTATGATTATAGTATTTTAGTCAACCTAATAGTCAGGTTGGTTGGTTTTTAAATGGATTAAAACCATGTCTCTAATGGTCATTTATTGAAATGGACACCAGTGTCTATAAATAAATAATTTTTTGTTCTACCAAGGTGGAAATATATATTAGAGTTACCCATAAAATGCATGGTCTGGATAATAACAGATAGAAAAAATTCCAGAGAAACTCTATAAACCATTGGGGGAAGAAGATGAGTTTTTCCTCATGCAAGAAGTGTTGACATAACCGTTTAAGAAATCATATTTAGAGAATTAAAATTTTTTATTTGTAGATGGGACGTTCAGAGTGAAATCGAATGCTGAAGAAGTAATCTAATGATGTATATCGAGATAATTCTTCCCAAAATACAGCACCTATACTACAGTGTTTCATATGCAAGAATTTTGGGAATTATAAACATATTTCCCTAATATGATGGTTAATGAGGATTATAAAACAAAAAATCCTATAAATAAAAAGTAAAAATGGAATTCTTATGCCATCACGAAGTTGTAGTGAATCATAATAATTAAGGAACATCTATCCTCTAGTCCATATTTTAGAATTTATTAATTAACATTGAATAAATGACCCCTATGAAATTATTAGTCTAGATACTATAATTAAAATTAGTATGATTTTGAGAATTTATTATCTAAATCTTCATAGATAATGGAATAATAAAATCACATTAGATATTACCCTGGTACAAGGATGAACCCAAGCTTCCAACAGAAATTTTTTTGTATATGATAAGAGCTTGTATATGAAATAATGGTTGAATTATTATTAAAAATAATTTGTGTTGCTGATAAATATTACCTTAATATTTATGGATACCAACAAGGGATTATGATTTTATGTTGGATAATAAATGTACGGTCATTGAAAACCATTTTTTAGGTTTTATGTGATTGTAGTTCATTATGATTGAGTGTATTTTAAGAGACATTTACATAAAAAAACCATTGGTTTTTATATGTTTTAGTGAAATTATTATTTTAAGAGTAATTATATTACACTTTTTTAAAATATGATTATTGGTGCTTGTAAAATTTAGTCTTTATCTAGTCTTTTAAGTTGAGGTAATTATTAGTTTTATTTATCACCTGATAAATTAAATACATTTTCTTTCTATCAGAGAATATTTTTCCTAGAATCTACTTTCTATAATATATATTAATGAAGTGTTAAAGATTCATGGAGTAAAACTATATATTACATTTGATTCGGATCAAAAGTTTACCTTGTTGTTTTGGATAATTAATTGGAAAAAGTTTGATATAGATTTGAGTTTTAGTACTATGTTCTATCCTCCATGATATGTAAATTCTAAGAGAAAAATTAAAATCCTAGAGGATATGATATGACCTTGATTTATGGATTCCAAAGTTGTTTGTGATAAAAACCTTCCACAAGTTATGATTTCTTTCAAAATAACATTCAATCAAGAATTTAGATTTATGCTTATGAATCCTTTTTAATAACAATGTTTATAAATCCATCGTAATTGAATGAATTTGCAGAAATAAAGCTCTTATGACCTGATCTAGAAGAAAAAATAGCAGATAAGGTTATATCCACTCAACAACATGTATGGGAAGCCCAAAGCGGATAGAAACGTAATATTGATAATCACTGATGTGGTTGAGAATTTGAAGATGATGATAAGGTGATTCAATGAATTTATCTTTGGAAGAATGAAGGGAAGACTACACACTAGTTAGATTGGCCCCATTAAAATATGTTATCATATCAAGATAGTATATTAACATTTGGAACATCCACATAACCTCACCCATGTTAAAAATGTGTTCCATGTTTCTCTTCTAAGTATATACAAACTTGATCCAACACATGTTTATAACTAATAGTGCATACCACTTTAGCGTGATGTTTCTTATGAGGAAAACCTGGTGGAGATTTTGGATGATATAGATAATGTTTTACGATACAATATCAGTAGCCTAGTCTATGTTTTGTTGTGAAAATACCAACATGATGATGTTACATGGTATTTGAAGGATGTAATCCGGTAGACGGATCCTTAGTTGTTGATGACAAAGTGATTAATTTTGAGGGTGAAATCCATTTTAAGGTGGGTATAATGAAACACCCCGAACATTTTATGGAAATACTTATTTAAAATAAAATAAGTTATTCAATTTTTCATTAATCACACAAAATAATATATTTACCATGAATTAAACACAATAATATTTTTATCTAACCTTACATGAAATAAAATTTTCAAATGAAACGTGACTTACTATAATGAAATTTTTATTTAATATGATAGTGGTCACATATGATGTAAGAATGGTGTTTATTAATAGTTTAAACTAAATTATGAAGTCATATGGCTAAAGATTTATATATAATTAATTCATTGGTAAAAATTAAATTTAAAACTAAAATAAAAACTATTTGAAAATAAGACCTATATATTTATAAAAAAATATTTTTTTGATATTGTAAATAAATATATTTAAAAAAATCACATTGGGTGAATTATTTTAATGAAACTTTTATATATTATATATTCATTAAAATGTTTAAAATTAATATATGTGTTTCTAGACAATTTGTAATAATAAATCTTTATTTTAGGCATAAAAATGTATTTTCTTAAAAAAAAATTTGTCGCACTTTTCCCTTATATTTTCAAACCCTAATTTTGACACTTTTAGAAACAAAATTTAAAAAATAAAAAATTTTATTTTAAATCATCATGTAAAAATTATATTTATGTTCATTTTTTGAGAATTTTATGATAAGATAAAATTTTCAGTGAATAGTGAAAATGCTTCTTTTTGTAAAGTATTTTAATATATTTTAATGATTTAAAAAACATTCACATTTTTTCAGATTTTGTAATGAAGAATTATTTAAATTATATATATTAATCCAATTTATTTCATTTGAATCATTTTTATATTAAATTTTTATATAACAACATTATAAACATTTGAACATTTGGTTATTGAAAACACTCTTTCTCATCACTAATGGGGATTAATTTTCAAATAACATTTTCCACTTATGTGAATTCAATTTTTCAAAATTTATTAAATATTTATTATCATCCTCATATATATTATCTAAAAATTTGAAATTATTTTTTGACCCTAATTAATTTTAAAAGCAAAAACAAATAATTTCTCATAGTTAAGGTAAAAATGGGTTTCCCGGGTGTTAAAATAAGAATATAATGGTTAATGATATCCCCAAACAATTCCAACACGAGTTTTCTAGAAATATTTATACCTTATCTCTTATTGATTCAATAATTTCCCTTTTTTCTCCTTCATGTGAAAAATATGGGCACACCTTTTTATTTTAAGAAATTAAAATTGTGTCACCCACCACATTATAGAATGTTACACACTCTCTTCTCCTCTCTATACATTCAAAGAGATTTTTTTGAAGAAAAAAAAATAATAAATAAGATTTTTTTAGTCCCATAATCTAATCCTAGAAGCTTTAATTTTTTTTCTAGAAATTCAACCTATAAGGGTTTTGGTGAAAACCAAAAGATGCTTTCCAGATAAGAGGTAACATTCCTAATCAATCATTTTATTATTTTTCTTCCTAAAACTCTTTCAATTATTATTAATACATTATGATATCATAAAAAATCTACATTAATTATAGTAATAAAGTTTTCTGTTAATTTCATGACCTGCGAAAATATTATCTTCTATCAAATGGGTTACGATATCATCAATCGTGTTTACGGAGAATTACTACCTCACAAACCAATGGAATTCATTTTTACAATTCCACATCTAACAAATAGATATATTTATGTATTAAATTATTATATATGATATCAATTATATTAATATAATCCTTGAATTATTATATTATATATATATTCTTACTTTCTATTCTATGGGAATACATTAATGCCACATGTGTTGTATAGGGGACCCCTACCTTGTGAAGCGATGTGATTTGTCTGTGATTTACATGTAATTTAATAAGGATGGTTTTAATGAAAGTATTTTAATTATGTTACATAAAAAATATTATTAAATTTTAATACATTATTTATCTATATTTCATTCAACCTTTTGAGAAAATGAAAACAAAGTTATTTTGTACGTATGACATATTATCTCTATGAATAATGTATTTAATTTTCTATCTCTAACATTTATGGATATATATAATTAAATATATAATTAATATATATGATATTTATATCATTTCTAATATACTATATATTATTTCATCATGATCAATATAAGGGGATAAAAAATCAAAAATCAAAACACACCTGAAAAACATAGCAATTATTTCTTAAAACGTGAATTTAACATAGAATTGTAAATAAAAAGATAATAACGTGTCATAAGTAAAACATATATGATATGATATATATAAATTTTTTCTTTAATAAATATATATTGAATATATATTTATTAATTAGGTGGTTTTAACAAGTACAAATGAATTTAAGACATAAGTTAAGGGATTTCGGTCTCACTTTTTTACTTCTATGGGATACATGCCATATTCAGCACCTATTTATTTTATATGGTGTATATATCTCTTATGGATATATTTTATTATTATAAACATGAAATTTATTTGTATTTAAAATCCATTTTATGATCTCTTTTTCATCTGCTTTACGGTTCAAAAAATACCAAATCGGTAAGGGATTGTGGTCTTAGATTGCCTTCTTTAGGAAACATGTTCCATTATGCACCTATTATCTTCTATGAGGGTTATATACTACCTATTTGAAATAATATATCATGAATCAAATAATTTTTATGATATTAAAATTTTCATTTATTGATTTTTTTTCATGGGTCATACGATTCAAAATATACAAAAGTGAGAAACATTTGATGATATAATCACATTTTTTACCAAGATTGTTTATGGTTATTATTTTAATAATAAATATTATAAGTCATATATCATGAAAATATTTAATTATCATCTAATGTGGTCATATAATGATAATATATGCTATCCCTTAATTTTCTTCCCTTTATGTACAGTTCACATTTATTTTTTAAGAGAAATTGCCTATATATTTTTATCTTCGTTCAAAACACCTTTTTTTCTGAAACCTTGTTTTCTAAATTTTTTTTACTTTTCTAAAAATTATAAAAAATATTTATAAAGTATTATTAATGGATATTTTAATTTTTTAATAATTTTTTATGGAAACATCATGTCTTTTTCCAAAAAAATAACTTTTGAATTTTACCCAAATTGTGAATGGAATATTTGGTTTATTGTCTAGGTTATAAATAAAATTTACTACTATCATGAAAATTATTTTATTAGAACAAAAAATTATAAATTTCCAATGTTATTTTAAAATAAAATTACTTTGAAATTATTTTATTTTTAAAATAATGTTTTTTTTCTAAGTGAAATGGATATTTTCCTCAAGAAATGTTTCAAATGGTTTCAATGATTATAATATAAGTTTTCAGTATTAATTTTCATAGAAAAGTATTTCCAAAATATTTTACAAAGTTAATTTTTTAAAATAAATTCTCCAATAAATGTTATTTTCCTTGAGAGACATTTCACATTATTTTCTATTAAAAGTAATTCTCCATCATTTATGACATCCTATGAGGTAACTTATGCCTTATTAAGGATATGATCTTTAGATACCATTCTTATTCTATCTATAAAAGGTTTTTTTATGATGAAATGATGTTTAAAAACAGATTTCCCATCCATGGGTTATACCATGATAGAATTATTATGATAGGTACTTATTTTTCAATAGGTTCTTCTATGATGAAATGATGAAATAATTATGAACCATTTTCTATTACACAAGTTATGCTATGATGAAATGTTTATGAAAACAATATATTTTCATGGGTTCTGATATGATGAATGATTTATGATCCATTTTAAAAAATTTGTTTTGTTTTAATTATGTGATTTGTGGGAATTTTACCTCCCTCCAAATTATTTGGTAATTATTAATGTTATGTAATCTTAAATGGTACATGTGATATTATCCCAAGAACAAAATAGGGTACATAGTAGGTTATCCCACACCTAGAATTGGGTACATGGGAGTTTATCCCATCTGAAAAGAGTGTACATTTGAGGTCATCCTCAGACTAAATTAGTTACACTGGTGGTTAGATCAAGACTAATATGTTAAGAATTTCTTAGTGGGAAACATTGAAATAATATTTCCTATTATTATTTATATGCCGAAAATATTTGTCTTATAATAATGTTATGTTCCCGTGTCTCATTTTCTAGGATTTAAATATGATTCATGCCTTATGAACTACCAATATTTATTTTGTGACTCAAGATTATGTTCTATTATATGTATGGTATAGTTTTAAATTATTATTCTTATATTCTCATACATTTATCCTTATGGTATACTTATATTTTCCCCTTATTACCCTTACTAAGTATTTGAGCCCCTCCATTCTTATGTTTCCATTTCCGAGGTTATTAATAATGGATTTAAGTAGCATATATATAAGAATATTACTATATATGATGATATTTATCATAGATATTGATGATATTTTACCAAATTGAAAACTTATGTACCCAGTCACCAAATACACTAAACAATTAAGGTCTTTGAGTATCTTTTTGTATACTGTATTGAATTTCTATTTAAAAAGATGTAACATCTATTTATGAGAATAATTTTTCATTTTAAATAGATTATATTAGGAACTGATGATTTTATGAGGGTAATATTTCATACATATGAATCCACTAACATAATATAAAGATAATGAAAGTCATATATTGGAGGACCACTCAAAATTTAGAGTCAAAAATGATGCCAACTATTTGGATCCTTCGTTTCATCCTTCCTATGGGAATTTATTATCAATATTCACACCAATAAATTGTTAGGTTAGTGGGATACAAGTAAGACTTATAGTATCCTAGACATTGTATTTTATGAATTGGGATGAGATTGATCCACATGCCATTATCAATAACGTTTTGATTTATGTTAATAACAATATGTTTGTTATATAAAACAAGGGCTTGTTATGACCATGTATGGTATCTTCCTAATTTTGTTTGATGAAATAAAAGACTATATAGAGTTTAGTGATGCCATTCTCTACACAATACGTCCCAACTACAACAACATAAGTATTGAACTCTTGAAGTCTTAAAAACATCAATAATGAATTCTTTATGTTTTTTTGAACTAAATTGAAACTAATATTGAGTGATCTAGTATGGTGATAATGAGTCAATTCAAAATGATTTTCTATTCAATTAAGTTATTATGCTTCTTACCATGATGTTTCTACCAAGATTTAGGTTTATATGTTGGATCAGACTATGAAAGACACTACCATTATTGATTGTAACTATAGAAAAAACTCTCCATATATGCGATGGATGTGAACAGGGTGTCTCGTTTATTGATTTTAACTATAAAATAGAATTTTTGTTATCCATTTTTTATATATCACTAATTCTGAATGATCACTAATGGATTTAGGATTAGATCAATATTGTTATTTGTTTTTTTTGAGTTTCTATATTTATTTTTCTGATAATATATATAGCTTCAATGAAAATAAATCATATCCATCAGGGTCTATCCCAAACTCATCTTCCTTAACCTACACCCAACAAAAATTATGGATGAGGATATTGGGTTCAAATGTATCATCCTCTTCACTAGTAAAGGGTATAGTTAGGTGGATAACATTGATAGAACCATTTTATGACTCCCATCAAATAAGGGTTCTATTTAGTGTGGGGTTATTGTCCTTATAGTAATGTGGGTATGATATCCCGAAGGGTTTGGTCTAGCATGTGTACTATCTGGGTCTATAATTCCTATAATAAGTTTTCTTGAGATTATTACACCAACTCTTGGAAAACTGTGGTGATTCGAATGTCGTCTCTTGTATTTTTGGGGGATGGGGCTCACAAATAATTGATTTAGTTTCACCATATGTATAAAATTTTCCTATGTATCTGATTTCCAAGTAATTTGATAATAAAGTTCCAATATTATATTATTTTGAGGTTATTTTTACTTATCATATCCTTCTTGAAAATTTTATGATATGGAGGTTACATACCTCATGGGTTTACCCAACCTTACCATCCCAAATTCATCAATTTTTGAGAGTATATAATTGAATATGAATTATTCCATGATATTATCACCCAATATTATGAATGGGGAATCAATCGGGGTGATCATATATGTCATATAATTTTAGCATCAACATCACTGGAAGTTTTACCAATTTATTCTCTATGTTGGGGATGATGAATCCTAAAACTAATTCTTTTTGGAAGGAATAGTTTTTTCTATTCTATTCATTGAATCTTGGGGGATTTTTATCCTTATTTCCATCCTAATAAGGTAATATTTATTTTAATTTTATTTATGGGGATATACTATATATTATTTAGTGGTTTTTGGTTTTTGAGATGTTATTTCCATCAATATGAGAAATAAGATCATAATTTATTGTCTACAAGATTTATTCCCCTGTGTGGATGACACCCATATAGGCTTATACTTTTTATAAGAAATGGAATCCTCTAGAAATTTTGTGGTGTCTAATAAATCAAAAAACCCACAATGTGTCTTTAGGGGATTTGGTTTCTTGTTTTATCACCCATAACCAGGATTCAAATAAATGGCAATCTAAGCTAGAGGTCCACTTAAACTTTGGCCTTCAGCCTCCTACACCATAGGATGTTTATTAGAATAAAGGGTCCATTTAGTGATAAGTGAAAGACTATACCCTCTATCTATAATAACAACAATATTCAATATAATAATTGAACCATGAAAGAAAACAACCAAACATAATGGAATAATATTATAATTTTTTTAAATAAAAATCCCCAATATTACCAATAATAAATAACAGATAATATCCACATGTCATGGAATTCAAAAAAAGGACACATGCATGATATCTTGTGGTCGATCAAATTTGTATATACAAAAAATACGAAAAATATCTCCAACTCGATGAAAAAAACCTTTATCTAATATTACATCCATCCCATAGAGTCATGGTGCATCCATTATCACTGAGGTCCATCCCATGATTTTGATCCCTTACCCAATCCCAAACACATAAAGTGTGTATGTGTCCTGAGGGGCCTATACGGAGTGTTTTTATGAAATTAGAAGGACTTGAACAATGAGTTCATGTATTACATACTTATTTATATTACTATATGAGAAACATAAATAAATAGAAACTACTCACACATCATACAATCTTCTGTGCTTGTGATTAGCACCCCCAAGGAATAATTTACTTTCTTTAGCTATTGCTGGAGTACAATGATGTATCCATTATCTACTATACCAAAATAACCCTCAGTTACACTACTATTTCCTTAAGACATGGAACCACATTCCAACCATTTATACATAAAAAACATTTCATTTGAACATAACATCCCATTGAATTTTTTATAGGTTAATCACATATCCCAATGAAATCCATTTAATAAATATGTGCTGGAGTAGCTTTACAACATCCCAAGGAATGGTGAATCGCATCCTTCCATATCCCTATCCCATCGACCTGATCATGAGGGTAATCCTTATCTCCCATTTGAGAGTCTTACACCACTATTTATATGATTCTATGGTGATCACCTCTTCCATAATGGATGGTCATCACCATCCCCAATGCCAAACATTCTACAGAGTCCTTCACCAATATATAGTTGCTAACACCACCTCACTAATTTCTTAAGGGAGTTATCATCCAAAAAATTTGAGTATAAATCCCAACCAATCTAATTTAAACCATCCAAAAACACTATCTCAAAATCATGGTATGGTTCATCACCACCTGCCTCTACCTGATTGACGTTATCACCTCAAACCAGATGATCAATATAACCACATGTATCTCAGGCCGATCCTAACACATTCCCATGGAACACACATAGTCATACCATGTAATTATTGGAATTAAACAAGTATAACACCATCCACTACCAATTTGGGATCCTATTCCACCAAAATCATGTCATTTAATGATTAACATCTTTTAATTGACATGGAATTACCCATCGACGTCTTATAATAAAAATGTATGAAAAAATTAGTCATAGAAAAATGGTCAAAACATGACCACCAAACACATACATATTTAAATAATAACTCCATAATAAGTGTAAAAATCAATTGAAATGTAGGAACCACCTACATTATATGCATGGGTTCTAACTCAATGAAGATGGACCCCTAATTTGAGGCTTAACAGGAGAAAATTCTGAATATTAAAACACTCAAAAATTGGAAAAATGAGATCGGATGGAAATAAAATTCCAAACAGTCTAAGATAATAAGAAATTAATCATGAATCATTTCAACTAGGTATCTAATACAATGAACTAGACATGAATTGAAGCTCAAAATAATAATTCAATCCAAGTACTATAACATATCAAAGGGGTTATCCATAGTCTATTGAGCATGAAAATGGTGGGGAAAGTAGGGTGAACTTATAAATTAAGAACTATATTTTTTTATCTCATTCCAAGAAATGATCCAAACATTTTCCCCTGCTATTTTTATATCTATTAACTAACAGTGTGGTGCCCCTATCCAAAGAGATACCACCTTCCATGGTTAAAACACATAATTAGAAGAAAAAAATTGTGCACAACCAAGTTGGTATCACAACCCCTATTCACCTAACTGCAAGATCATGTTCTCCCCACAAGTGGTTTTATCTAACCATTCTCTATCTCAATCGGACCACATGATTTAGGCTACAAGGTAAACATAAATCCAATTCCAACCGTGTTCCCAGTGTTGTGTCCCCCATATTTTCATTTACAATGACATCCACTTCCAAAACCATATTGAACCCTCAATTCACATAACAAAATTTATCCCATATCCAAAAATATCATAAAAACTGATACAAATTACATAATTACATTACAAATATAAAAACAATTGTTAGCATTTCCACCTACTAAATATATAAATTTCCTTAGGATTACAACTTACTCTTAAAACAAATGACATTAAATCATCCCCACTGTATGATATCTTGTCTTCGAGCCATGTAGTCAAATGTTGAAATGATACTAAACATACCTATATTATAATCATTACCCTAAATGACACCATTTATTCACTTAGGATAATTACTCATTTGTTCCTCCAAATCTTAAGAATTACCAACATGGTCGCTTCCCATCCAAATCTGACATTAATATGGTTCCTCCAAAGATCCCATATACATGAATTTCCTTAGTTGATAAATATTAATTTTTACACCGCATCATATGGTCAATTATTTCTTTCATCACACATGATGACCACACGATCCTCTATTATAGCTAATCCAAAAAATCTATCATATCATATATATATAAATTTTATTACCAAAAAATATATTGATTCTTACACATCTCAAACAAATAGTTCGCCATTCCCAATTCCCACATATTGAAAGGTTCTTAGCTATTTCAACTAAAACATGTTCACCTCATGCACTAATGTCAAGAATATATAAAAAGGAAATGACCATGATCACGGAAAACCTCTAACCATCATCTTATCCCTAGATAGCTCTAACCATCCAAGATCAACTACATCCAACAGGAATTATGATTTACTGACTGATGGATGTCCTTTATAAACAATTACACCAAATTTAGGCCACTAACCCCCCTGTTGGGTCTCTCTCTATTTTCTATGAGCTATTCTTGCAGTAGTATCCTGGCTACCTAATCCTGGTACCACTCCCAGTCCAACCTATGAAACATATGTCTGAGCTAGTCCCTAACTCCCATCTTTCCAAGATTTCATCAAATAGAAACTCTATGTATTCCTTATCTTTATGTATACCCAGCACTTATTTAGAGGTTTTCACACTATGTCTGAACATTAACTATTTACCTACACTAAAAACTCATTGACAACCCATTCCTCAACGGTCTTCTAAATATCTCATCCAACTTCCCTATTAAGGATCCTCACAGACTCACTTTTAACTACCCAAGGAACCACTACATATCTCACCTAACGCCATGACCTTAATCAAATATGTCCTTTACATCATATTTTTCACAACTATTCTTTCCTAATTCAATACATCTGATAACATGTTCAACTTGATGATTCTTATATATACTCTAATGGCTTGATATAATCCATCCTCAAATCTGCACACCCTAT
Source organism: Viscum album (assembly GCA_963277665.1). Classification (NCBI taxonomy): domain Eukaryota; kingdom Viridiplantae; phylum Streptophyta; class Magnoliopsida; order Santalales; family Viscaceae; genus Viscum; species Viscum album. The sequence goes on along the minus strand of OY728128.1, from coordinate 250,378,652 downwards.
CAATGTCATCACCTCTAACAGAAGTCACAAAACAAGATAAGTCCATGAACCTCCGATCATAATCCATGATGGATTTATCCCCTACTACAAGTTCATGAATTCACAAGCTTAACCTACCCTCAATTTCAATGGGAAGAATATCTTAAATAACATACCCTCAAATTCGTTCCATTTAACCCCTCCATGCCTACCCGAAAATACATATATGTCTTAATTCTTCTCTTCAACTAACATAATAATTTATATTGTTAACTTCACACTCCACCCTAGTGGTGTCTTGATCTAATTGAATATAGTCGACATTGACTTGTTCCAGTTTTCTACATCCTATGGTCAACCCTCACCCAAAAATAAGTATGGGTGTTAGGACTAAAACAAATGTGTTTGACATTACATGGATGGATGGATCCCTAAGATCCCTTAACAATACTCTACACCACGTATATGATGCTCACTATGATATTATCATCTATCCCTTTCCCAAACTCTATCATCTATTGTGGCTTGCCTACCTTCCATGAATCCTCTACCTATGCAACATGCTTATTCAATCCCTCATGGGACTCATCCTTTGAATTCTCTAGTGGAACTACATATATACACTCTTGATGCTCCACTGGATCCCTTCTAGGTGGAATTCTTTTAAAGATCAAACGCCATGGTAAAAAAGGAATAATAATAATCTATATATCAAAAATATGGGAAGTATTAATAGGTATTTCATCTCACCACCCTTACAACACCATACCACACCCATATCACATAATTTCCATCCTCACATCCCCTTAACTACCCATATCAATGTCATTATTCACAAATCAAGAATACAAAAATCACTAACTTGGGGTGGTTGAGTAGAATTCCACCAAGAATAAATATAGAGAAAAAATGTTTAGCTTATTTTTTACACATCAAACACCTCACCCCATTCCTTTATTCCTTCCAAACCTTATCAGATTCCATACCATAGACACCATATACACATCATATCACATATCAATCTCATTAGGAACCATAAACCTCACTTTCCAATGTATAATTACAGCAATAAAATTTACATGAAAACATTTCATTCCGTGTTATTGACACTTTAAATAGACTAACACATTTAATCGTATTCCACAATCCATGAAATAATGACAAGGATATGAAGATTTCATGTGAACCTATGTTCCTATCACAATGCATGAATTATCATCCCTTTTAAAACTAGTCCAAGGTTCCTAACTTCATAAATTAACAACATCACATCCATGATTTCCACTCTAGGTGGAAATCAATCGAATGTAATAGTTAAAAACCAGAACATTAATTTTTGACCCCTAGAAACTCGATCTATTCCCCTGAATGAGGTTGCAGGAACCCATACATGAGAAAATTACCAAATTATGACTAGATACTAGTCTCTAGTACACTATAGAATAAATATCAAACCATCATAAAACATGAAATTAATATAAAACGAAACAAATTCAAACAAAATCTACTACTTTTACCCAACATGTAGGCTCTGATACTACATACAACACCCAACTCGGGAGACACATGACTGATTCACTAGTCTAGAGGCCCACTATACCTTAAGAGTAAATCCCAATAAGTCAATGATTATCACCTAGTAGAGAGGGTCTATTTGGTGATTGTTTTGAGACTATACCCTCTAGTTACTAAAATAAAAAAAATTCAGTTAATGATAACAATAAAGAAGAAAATGAACAAAATCAATGGAATCAAATAATAAACGGAAATAGAAAAAATCTAAAGGAAAACCATCTATAAATATCTGATAATATATACATGTCATGAAAATCAGTAAAAAGCGACATACAATATATCATGAGGTCAATCATATAATTACATATTCAAAAACACCAAAATATCTCCATATTGATCCAAAAGAACCCCCTGGTCCATCTTTTATTCATCCATGAACATATGGTACATCCCTACTATTTAAGGTCCAATCCATGGGTCTGAACCCTTACTATATTTTAAAGACATAAATTTGGCATGTATCCTAAGGGTTCAGTGTTCGGTGTGTGTTTAAACTATGTAGGCCACCACCAATGTTTTCTTATGTTACATACAAATTATTATCCTTATATTAAAAACATAGGAAATTAAAAACTACTCAAAAATAACTTAGTCCAGATATGTTGTGATCAAAATACAAAAGGGATAATTTACCAATTTTGGAAATCAATAGAGTGGAATGATATATCAACTCTTAGTCATACTGGAGGAACCCTTAGTACCCTAACTATTTACACTCCTGACGACACCATGCGCCAACAATTTCATTTGAACAAAATGTCAAGTGAACCTGGACCATCATCCCCAACATCATGGTAAGCCTCATTCCCTGTTTTATGGTCTCACATAGTCTACTGTGGATTTATATAGTGAAAATCTCCCCCATAACTAATATTCTTCCCCACCCCAAAGTCAAAAATTCAATAGAGACATGCACCCACATCGAGTGGTCAAAACCAACACACTGAGTCATTATCATGTGTACACATGATTCTAATGGTTTTATCATCTCTAAATGTTCAGCCATAATCACCATCCATCGAAATTCACATCCTCCAACAAAGATCCATCACTGTGTGTGAACCCCATCACCCAACCAATAATTTTTTAATCACCTCGCACCTCAACTATATGAACCTCGTCACCTCAATACTGATGATAAATGTCAACCAATGTATCTCAGGATAATACCAATATGTTCCTATGTAAATCTCATAGTTATTTGACATAATTATAAAAATTAAAAAGCTAGAGAGATAAGAAAAAAAAATTAAAACCCATTCAACAAAACCATTTTCATTTGAGGTCCGACATCTATTAATAAACCTGTAATTGACCATCATTATCTTTCAGTAATAATATAAAAAAATAGAGGCATAAAAAAGGGCCACACTCAGACCACCCCACTCATGTATATTTACAAATGAATTCCATGGAATTATTATAATGAGGATAAATCTAGTAACCCCTATCCTTATTCTCATAGGCTATCACACAATGAAGACAAACATCTGAATCAATCTAAATTGAGAGAAAGTGGAGAACCTGAAAAATATCCTAAAACTAGGAAAAAGATATCAAATGGAAATATAATTCTAAACAATGAGATAATTTAATAAGTTAAAACTATAACTAGTATACTTACTACTATCTATACAACACAACCTATGGGTATTGAATTAAAGATAAAATGAATAATGTAGACCAAATACTAGAGGAATTACAATAAGAGATTTGCATCCTATAGTGAGTGAAAATGGGTGAAAATGGACGAACAAAGAATAAATGAAACCTGTGAATTTTGGTCATTTAAACCCATTAAATAATTCCCTAGGTTTGGATTTAAATGAGGCAATGGTGTGATTACCATTTCTAATAAGACACCCACCTCAAATTGATAATGAAAATAGTTTGAAAAACTATGCTCCAAAACATTAAAGTCTCTCCAACCCTCTTTAAAAAATATCATGGTCATTCCCCCATCACACAGATTTGTCTAACAATAGTGTAGATAAAATCGATCACATGATTTAAGATATATGGTTATAACTAATCACACACCAACTGTATGCCCAGTAATGTGTCTCTTAAATTCAATTTTCAAAACACAATCATTATTGAACTAAATTGAACCCCTCATACACTTACATGGATTTTAACCTATCTAAAAATAATTTAAAAACTAAATCTAAATATACGTATTAATTTTTGAATCTCAAAATAGATGTTGTCTTCTACACCAACTAAAAATTAGAATTCCCATATAATTTTACCCTGCTCAAAAAATAACGTAATGTTACACATTTTAACCTCATCATTCAGATATTCAATAAATATAAAAAATATCTTCTCTTTTGGGATATTGATATCTATTGAATTTGTTAAACCATTCCACCTGGTAATGAAGTCTTTGACTCTCATGTTATCACATTGTTTTCAACATTAGAGGTTCCTGACTATCTTATTTATCAAGATAGAAGTAATCTGGAAAAATAAATTCCACAATTGATACAAAACATTAGAGATATTTCCAGTATCTGTGATGTTATACCAAATTAATGTCATTTATTAGGTTTCTTTCTAAAATCTATTCTTTTTAGGTTCATGTTTCTCCAATGTTACCATCATGGGGCAGTATTAGGTAGTGAATTTCATGAGGTGATAATTTATATCTCTCATACCATATAATAGAGAGAAAGTGGTATTACTAAAAATTCATGGTAAGGAATCTATGTCTACCAACTTGGTTTATAGTTTTGTCTCTATATTTATTTTTTTACATCACCAGCTCATGGATTCTACTATAGTAGAAATTGACTCGATGTTGTCAAAGAATTGTTAGGATACAATCCCCTAGGAAGACACATGGGTGGAGGTGGTGGAAGAAGCCTAATGTATTTATATTTCCTTTTTCTACTATTGATATACATCTTGAGTCATAAATGATTAATTTTAAAAAAAATGGTGGTTTTTTTATCCCCCAATGGAGGGAATTCATAATAATCCTCAGCTACCGGGGTAAGTTAATATGGTTATATAGGATATGGGATTGGAAGATGACTATATTGTACTCTTTTGATAGTAGAATTTACCTTTTTTAAAAGGTGGTCTGTCATATAATGGATATTGGTCATATATTAAGAGTTTCAAAAAATTTGGTTATTACCTCTATGTAATTTGATGATGATTCACTAATGATTCTATAACTCAATTTCAAACTGACCAAAAATTCCCTTTGTGGAGAAAGGATTAATATCTTTAGAAGGTGGGTGGTATTTGAACATGGACAGTCTCTTTCCTTTTACATGGATGAATATCACCCAGTAGGTAATACAAGGCTATTCGAACAATCTCCAATGTTGTGATTATTCCACTAATACTATGTATTTTCACCTTCTTTACACATTTCAGTGTGAATTATATTTTTTACATATGCCTCCTTGTCTCATTCCTCCACACAGGGGAAATTCCCCGGTCTTTCTATGAGTTTTATACCGAAAAAATTCACTAATGTGAATCAAGTTGGAGGGATCATATATTCATCTACATTAGAGTATCATGTGGATTTTTTGTTCAATGAATATCTCTTTGGGAAAATCATTATCCTCTTTAAAATGTGGTTCCTTGGTAGGTATCTTTGACTTGCAAGACACTGTCAGTTTCATATACTAAAAGCTAATACAGTGTTTTATATAGCACATGATAAATTTTGTGTGGCGTACAACACAAGACATCATAGAAATTAAAAATATTATATCTCATAAAATCTTGGTGTATTACAATCATTAACACAACTCTTTATAGTTCCTATCATTGAATAAAAATTTATAATTTCCTAGGAATCATTATTCATAGTGGGAAACCATATTATCAGAAAATATAATATACAGGATGTATAAATCATGAAACCTTAATTTCATTATACGAAACCATAATTTTAACCAAGTTAATTATTTAAAACCATCATGATGGATCATATAGAGTTTGTGAATTTTCAAATAAAATCCTTGAGGAGTGTCAAAAAAGGGACACAATAATCCAGATATTCACGGACCATGTGTTGCTCAGGTCAAGAATTATTCTCATTTTTCATAGCTATTACCCATATGTTTTTACATTATAAACCACATCCATGTTTATTATTATATAGGGATGTAATTCCATAGAATCCACTCACTTTTTCATTCACAAATTTTCCAAGAAATTTTCCTCTACAGAGAATTATACAAAGACGTATCCAAAAAAATATCCCCAGTTATGTCACTAATGTCTTCACATTTATTTTTTTAAAGTATAACTAATCATTTCTTTGATACCAATTTTAGAGACCCAAACTACTAATAAATAAATATTTATTCTTTCTAGAATAATACACTTTAAATTTTCAAAATACAAGCCCATGGAATATATAGGTTTAGTGTCTTTAGATACTAGATACCTAATGTTCTTTTTTTATGAATGATATTCAATGTATCCTACAAAGATATTCCCATTTATGATTATTTATAGACATGACATATTTAAAACCTATATTTATAACCTTTGGAATATAAACATAAGGAACTGTGATCTGAGATACTCAGTAAGGGTAAATAAGGGAGATATCAATATATCAAGAGAATAAGAGTATGATAAAATGAGAATAACATTTTCAAATAATACCCTTCATATCATGTATCGTAAAGATAATACCTAACATAAATCATTGTATTTCATAAGAAATGAATCATAAAAGAATCAAAGACCATAATCTATATTAGGCATAAGACATGGAGTTGTATAATACATGTATGCATTGAAAATCTATGTCAAGGATATCTACTAATAAATTAACAACATGTTAGTCTTAGTATAACAACTCATGCAACTTCTTCAGGTATGTGATAACCTCCCATGTACCCTATTTCAGGCTTGGTCTAACCACCCTTTAACCTCTTTTGGGATTGGGATAATTACTCATGTGCCATTTGATATCATATAACATTTATCATTAACCATAGCATTGGAGGGATATATTGGTACCACACATCACATAACCTGTAAATTTATTTCCCACGATATAATAATAATTTCATCATATAATAACACATAGATAGTAAATAAGGCTCAAAACATTTCATCATAGAATAATCCATTGAAATAAAATAGGTTTCATAATTATCTCATCAATTCATCATTTCATAACACTTGGAAATTGAATGAGTTTCAAAAAAAATATCATCATTATAATCATAAATCATCCAAATAAAAAATAAGGATTGTATAATTGCATCATATCCATTTTAAAGATTAAGTGAATTAAAATGATTTCATCTTATGTAGGAAATTATTTTTAAAGATCCAATGGAATAATTAGTGAGGAAAATATCATGTACACCTTGAAAAAGACTTTTTGAATCATAAACAATTTTCAAAATAATTATATCTGAAAATAGCACTATAAATCTATAAATTAATATTTAAATATCATTTAAAGTGATTCTTGATGAAAATAACATTTTCAATTTGAAAAATTAATTTTAAAACATAATTTTATTTTAAATCCTTTTATTGTATAATAACTTGGAAAAATTATAAAGATAACTTTAAGGATCATTTATGAAATTTCATGAAAAAATAGAATTTTTACTTTGAAAAACACACTTTTAAATATAAAACAATTTTTATATTTTTTCTTATAAAATATTCATTTAAAATTATTATTGAATCATCATAGAAAATAATGGTAATAAAGGATTTAAATTCAGTTCATTTGGTACATGTTAAAATTTAGATACCTTTCAAAATTTCATTAAAATCCATTAAGACCTTATTTTTAAAAAATAGATGAATATTATTTTAAAAAGGATAAACTGGAATTTAAAAAATTCATTTATTAACATTAATTTTTTTAAAATTATTTCTATAAAACATGGTTATATAAGAATATTTTTAATGATACAAATATATTTTGATTCATTTAAAAACATTTTTTGTAGTATTGAGTGTATAATGGCTGGAAAATGGATGGAAAACATAAATTCTTAACAAATAAAAATATTATAAGAATATTAAATAATTTATTGAGAATTAAATCAATATATTTCAATAAATATTCATAATCATAAATAAATATGATAAATAAGGTGATTGTAACATCAAACCCTTACCACTTGGGTAACATTTGAACTGTAATACCAATTAAAGAATAATATAAAAAAACCTTAATTATCATGAATATAATTGTATTAATGATATAAAATCTAAAATATGTATTATATTCACCTTATAAAATATGATAGGATCAGAAAACAACATATGTTTCAAAGAAGGAAAATTGAGACGCAATCTGTTATCGCTTTGGTACTTTTTATCCATAAACACTATGAAAGCGAGATCAGAGAATTGATATGTAAATCCAAATAATTTTAATTAAAATAATAATAAAATAAATTCATTCGGTACTATATACACAACATAAAAGAAATTGGGGGTGAATATTGCATGTTTCTCAAAGAAGTGAAGAAGGGAGATGGAAATCTCTTACCTTAAGCCTCAAATTCCTTTATACATGTTCAAACCTAATATATAATAAATATAAGATTATTATAAATATATTATTCAAGAAAACATATCTATGATACCTTATATTATTTACTCTTGGCATTTTATTACACATTTATTAATATTTCCTTGTCAAAGTTACATTTTAAGTAACAATTTCTTTGTTTGTGTTTTATGATTTGGTTTGTTATTTTTTGTCATATTACTTTGATAATGGTCCCATCATCTCAAATATTATAACCATGATATAAATATCATATATATTCATTATATATATTATTATATTAATCCATAAAATTAGAGATATAAAATGAAATTCAATGTTCATTGAGATGGTTGGTTGTGGGTATGGATGAATGTTGATTCCATTTTTCTCAACGAATTGAAAGGAATTAAGGTTTAGAATATATTAAAATTATGGAGTAATTCTTTTGTCTTATACTAGTACAAATTTATTTAAATGATCGAAAATATTTTTTATCTAATTATTAATAATACTTCTATTTTCTTATAGAATGTTGTTTGCTGGAAAAAACTAAAAAAATGGGTAAGTATGGAGCTTAGAATCTTACCTTACCAAGTGATGGTCAAGTGAATGTGTCACCTTATATCATGTTATACATCACCTTACAACATTAAAAAACTACTTATCACTATTCATATGAAAAAAATTCAACACCATAAACTTACCCTGCATTGATGATTAGTTATACCATACATTGAGAATCAATTAAATACATATAGAATCGACATACTATGAAATGAATTTATACCTACTACGTACCTATATACATGAAGGAAATTACCTACCACCTAGAAAAATAATTTTATCATTAAATATTATGTAATATATTTCATAGATGAATATATTGAACATATCATTTAATTTAGTGATCATTGAAGAAGTAGCTTGCTTGATGAAGTCATAGACGTACCACATTTGAAAATGAGCTGATCATAAAAATAGATGAACCTACCACACCACCTTGTTACATCAACTGGTCATGTTGTGTTTTCATAATCTCAACAAACCATAATTTTAGTGAAGATATATTTTTATGTCAATCTTAACGGTAAAGAATTTTTAATATCCTATAGGTAATTTTATGTGTTAAATAGAGTGTTAGTCCACTTAATATTGAATTATTATTTTCCAACAACTACATTGAAAAATATCCATTTAAGATAAAAATTTAATTGTGTGGAAAAAGAAGCGTAATACTGAAAACATTCTATATTAAATAGAGAATGATAATGGATCCTTTACAAGTTCTCATGTGCTACAATGAAGAATCTAGGACACTTAGTTTTCCAAAATCTTTTTGAAAAAGTCATAAAAATATTTTCAAAGATTAAATGAATTACTACTAATACACTCAATCTAATGAATCCTAGATAAAAAATTTCTCTTATTTTATTATATTTCTCTTTTTGTTCTTGTATAACTTCTCAGATATGTTCTTTATGTCAAAATTTCTCTAAAAAACAAAGTTTTCTATGTTAAACAAGATAATTCTGGATATAATTTATAATACGTTTATTTGAATTCACATAAATAACTATTGAATAGGTTCTCCATGACTTGCAATTTTTTATCCCATTTACCACTATCGAAGTGGCATTGTTCTTGGACAGTCTTCTATACTGTTGTTTGTAAAACCCAATCTAGGATGTGCATCAATTTATTTATTAATAAAATTATTGGAAGCATGTGATTGAAATTTATAGGGAATTATGTATTAGATTGATAATGAACCAATTATTTGAAATAAATTGTGTGATTTTCTAGTTTTTTTATTAAAATATTATTTTTTATTCTATTTTATAAACTCTAACAAACATTACGTTGATAATATTCTAAATTATTTATATATAAATATATATATATATATGGTTTTTTATTATGTAACATAATTTCAATAGTAATATTATTATAAATAAAATTAAGTAATCCTTAATCCCTCTACTGTGAAACTATTTAAAATATAACATATATTTATATATTTATATAATTTCTTTTTAACTGATTGTTTCTTATAAATTTAGAGGGTTTTTTTCAAAATGATTTTAATTAAAAAATTAATATTAAACTCAATTAAATCCCCCCATATTGAGTTTTCCAATATGACTAACATTTTGTATCAAAGAATTTTCAAATATATTTTTAACTATGATTTAGTTTCATTCAATGTTCTTGAATTTATGTCATTTTTTAATTTAAATTCATTATGTATAACAATAGGAAAGAAATAAATGCCACTAAATACCCCCTAATTTTTTGGAACTAATTATACACAATGGTTGATTAAAATAAAAATTCTTATCTAGAATAATTGGATTTGAAATTTGGAATGTGGTTCGAGATATGTCTGAACTAACTAAAACTGAGAGAGCTACATGGAGTATTACAATGAAAAATTCTTATAACAATAACTATATATATGTGAATTATTTTTACTATTAACTGAGAGATAAATAATTGAGAATAATATCAACTTGTATTGCTACTTTCCAAATTTTGAATACCCTAGATATTTCCCATGAAAGAACATCCAAAATCATTGAAATAAACTTAAATACCTAACAAAAATTAAATATGGTTCTTTCATGATAAAACATGATGCTATTATTTAGGAATTTTATCATAGGTTCAATTAAATTTTAAACACATTGAATTCTCTTGGGAAACCATATGATTATAAAGATCAAGTGATACACCTTCCTAGATTCTTACGAGACAGGTATACAGTAACCTCAATTTCAATAAGGTAATCATGTGAAATAAGTAAGTTACAAGTGAAAGTGTTTATTGGAAACCTCATGATGTGTGAGGAGGAACTCAATGCAAATTGGGAATAAGATGATGAACTAATTAAAATTTCATTACCATTCATGGGTTTTAATACAAATTAAAAAAAATTAAAATATCTTGTTTAAAAGTACAACAAGGATGAATTATTAGACACATATGAAGAGATGTATCATCTTGATAAATTTTTCAATAAATTTGGGGAAAATAAGTAGTTATTCAAGAAACTAAATTATACAGGAACATCTGAGAAAAATGAAATTGGATAAAATATTGGAAGCAGTATGATTAGGAAAAATAAATAATCTATTATGAATGAAAGATAAAATGGAACATAAAAAAGAGACTACCCTATATACAATAATAAGACAAAAAGTATGATGAAAAAAAAATAGATATAAAAAAGTGTAATAAATCCATTTAAAGTTACTCAGAGGATAGTTCAAGTGAATGAGACTAAAAAAAACAAGAAATAACGGATAAAGCCTGTAAGATTATTATGAAAAACACATTAGAGGTGTTAAATTATTTTCCAAAATCCCCTTCTCATAATTCAAATTATTATATGAATAGAAATGGTGTATAAAATATTTCTCATGATGAATTATTTGAAAATTAATTCCTGTTGGAAGAAAAATTTAATGAATTGAAAGTTAAATATAAACATTTTTATAAGTATCATTCTATGTCTGCTCACTTTCAAACCAATCTTACAATAAATAATGATAAAAATACTCAGCATATTAAAGAAAACAAATAGATTAATTTACCTAATGAAAAATTATTTAATGATCTAGATAGATTTAACAATGATAGGAAAACAATATCCTAGATGATTGGTAAATTAGAAACACATAAATATTGCACTAGAAGTGGATCTTAACCTAGATAGAGTAGTACTATTAAATAAAAATATATTAAATGCTATTGATATGATAATTTTCTATGTAGTTATCATTCAACAAGACCCAATAAGACATTTATTTCTCAAATCGTATATTAATTTATTAGAAATAAATTGAACAATTCTGGATTCCTTAATCATTTATTCATAAGGCATGTGGTCCCAAGAAAAAATAGATATTAAATTTATTTTTCGAAAAAATATATTTTTTTATCAAACTATCTTTATGATATATATAAAAATATATGGTACATAGAGAGTGTATTCTCTAGACACATGATTGGAGACTACTAAAATATGAATAATTTAATTAATCTTTATGGTAGATATATCACTTTTGGTCACAATTCCAAGGAAAAACAACTACAATCATCCAAATTGGTTTCTCAATTATAGTTTTATTTTATAATGTATTATTTATTGGGGTATTTAAATATAATATTCATAGAATTCCACAATTATGTGATGATGGTTTTCATGCTAAATTTGAAAAATTTTCTTTTAATGATTTTGATTCTAATCATTCCATAGTCGTTACTACATTGTGAAATGAAAATGTTTATATCATAGAATTAAATTATTTTCTCTCCAAAACGATTCCTGATTAAATAAAATTATCAAAGATTCTTGGCTTTGGAATACGAAACATGTCTATTTTAATAAACTCTCACATAGAAAGATAAATAATAACATTTTACTTAAGTATCTACCTAAGAAAGAATTACCAATAGATAATTATTGTAATCCCTATCAAAAGGGGATGTAGTATAAAATATGTTTCAAATAAAAGAATGAATTATAAACATCTCAATCATTAGAGAACATTCGAATTGACTTGTTTGGACCCTATATAGTTTCTAATTTCATACGAAAACATTATAATTATTTTATAGTGGATGATTCATCAAGATAAATATTTTTATACATCCATTCACATAAAAGATATGTTTTTTCATAGATTTCATGATATGGTAAATATATAAAAATTAATAGTGGGATTTGAATTAATACCTTAATATGTAATCATATTCATGAGTTTGATGGTCAGAAAATTGTATCCTTATGCTCATAGAAGTATATAATAATTACTTTTATTCTATTAGGGCCCCATAGAAGAATGGTGTACTAAAGATAATTAATATAACCATTTAATTGGATTCTTGAACCATACACAATGAATATGATTTAACTATTTATTTTAGAGAAGATGTTGTAATCATAGCTTTTTATGATTAATAGAGATTTAATCTGACCACGATTATGGAAGACCCTACATGAATTATGGAATGGTAGAACACCAAAGTTTAATAACTTAAATGATTTTTTTGTTTTAATTTCTATATAATCAATTCATAAGATTATTTTGGAAAATATTATTCCAACAGTGATGATAGAACTTTTCTTGGATATTCTATGTCATTTAAATCGTATTTGATGTTTAATAGAAGTAATGATATTGCAGATGAATTTGTGGATGTTAAATTTGATGAAACTAATCCACATGTTCCTAAGAACTCTTTATAAAATCACTAGAATGAAATTTCTAGTGTATAAATAAATTCTAAACTAGGTGAAAATTATTCAAAACCTCATATAAATAATTGATCCAAATATTATAGACACCTTGAACCTAAAACTATATATGTGAATGTGGTTTCAAAGACTTATATTCATAGAGATGTTATGACACATAGTTATCATCATTTAGATTATATGATAGGTGAACTTGACAAATGAACAGATACTAGTGATTCTTGAAAAAATAATGTTGAACATCAAGTATTAATAACTATGAATGAACACAATAAAATCATAGATGTTATTAATGATGATTTATGTGTGATGTAAATATAAGAAGAATGTAATTAGTTTGAAAGAAATATAGTATAGAAACTTGTTGAATGACCAAAATACTAATTACATAAAAGATCTAATTGTGTGTTTTGAAACAATGTTGAGAAGTTAGGCACAATAGTAAGAAAAAAAATTGGATTGGATACACAAGGATATACTCTAGAAGAAGGTATTAGTTATGTGGAATCATTTTATCTATTTACTAGAAATGAATCCAATAGAATTTTTCTTTCATATTCATCACATTTGTATTTCAAACCATCTCAAATAGATATTAGGAGCACATTCTAAAATGGTCATATTGTTCAGTTTGTTTTTGTATAACAACCCCATATTTTTCCAAACCCAAACTATCTAAATCATGTTTTTAAATTAAAAAAAATCATTATTTGGTTTAAAACAATATCCTAGAACATAATATGATATGATTATCTCTTTTTTATGTCAAAAGGTTTTACAAAAGGTATAGATGACACATCATTATTTATTAAAATAATTTAAAAAGATGTTTTAGAGGTAAGAATTTATTTTTATGGTACTCTTTTTAGTTCTTCAAGAAATTATTTCTGTACTAAATTATCAAAGATGATTCACAATGTAATTTAAAGGACTTTTATGGATGAACATAAATTCCTATTATGTTTTTTTAAAATAAAGAAGATATTATTTGAAATCAATTAAACTAAACCGGTGATCAATAAATATTTTTAGCGTGGGAAGTATTGAAGGTACTAATACTCCCATTTTTAATAAATGAATGTTGGATCATTTGAAATTGAGAAATCAGTTGATCAAACCACGTGTAGAGGTATGATACGATATTAAGTATACTTAACTGATAGATGTATGGATATAATGTTCAGTGTGTGTATGTGTGATCATATTATTGAAAACCCAAAATTTTTCATATTTACAATCTGAAAAAAAATTCAAATATCTCAATAATTAAAAAATCATTGGATTGATTTAGTCTAACGGTAAAGATTTATATTTGGTTTCTTATTCATATGAATATATTTTTCTTATAAGTTAGATAGAAAAATAACATTCAAAACATATCCCTTCTTGGAAAATTTCCTAGTGTCATGGTATAATAATAAATTTAATTATGTGGAATTATCCACTACCAAAGTTAAGTACATTGCTATAGGTAGTTGTTGAAAACAAATTATATGGATGAAACACACATTTCTAGACCATGGATATCAACTCTATCATCTACCTATAAATTGGGATAATATTAGTGTTATCAATATTTCAAATAACCCTATATCACATTATAGAACAAATCATATTAATATAAGACACCACATTCTGAGAGATATTTACCATGAAAGGTTATATAACTCTAGAACTCATTAGTACTAAACATCAACGTGTTGATATATTTACAAATCCGTTTAATAATGAAAGAATGAATTATATTATACAAAAATTGGGCATGATAAACGATGTCTAATTGTTTTAATTTAGTTGTAGTTATTAATTATCATGTAAATCCTTTTAACTTATTTTATTTAAGGTTTTATAGATGTAATAGTGACTACCTACTCACACAGTCACTATGCTTACTACGAGAGAATATTCATATGGTTAGTAATTGTCAGGAATATCTTGGTATTGTGGTTAGAATACCTATTTTAATATTATATTTATCATTCATATTATGCATTTTTTATTTACATATCTATGGTTAGAAAACGTATTGTGTCAATTTACTTTGAATTTTTATGAATATATTTGAGTGGGATGTATGTTTAGTTTATTATTATTTTAATCACTAAATTATTAAAATTCAAATACAAATTTCATTATGAACCACTACCTATATTTTTCATTATATATACTCTTTACGTTTGAAATATTTTAAGAGAACGATTTCTCTCATCTCAAACTTCAAAACCTTTCTAACACAAACATATTTGTTTTACCTCCCAAACCGTAAAAGAGCTTCAATCGAGTTTCTGAATTCTTTGGATGAGCTCATTGAAAATGGAACCCCTAAGATACCACTAGCTATTCAATTGAGTGGTAAATTTAGGCTCATGGTAAAATTTATTCAGCATGTAATTTTCCCATGAAAATGGAAAATTTGATATCCTAAGGCATTAAGACGTTTTCTTATTATTTTTAATGAAGAGTGGTGTTGAAATCTGCAATTTAAGATTAGTTATGAGACACATGGGTGATTTTAAAAATCCACCTTCGAGTTCTATTTCCATACCCAATACTAAGATAATTTCATCCTTTCTATGATATAAAAAATTAGGTCCCCTATGGGTGGAAAAGATAACTGCATTTGAGATATTGTTTCATACCCATCAGATTTCTAAACAAAATAATGTCAACTAAAATTCATAAAATCAGAATGGGTGGATGAACCAAAAAATTTATATAAAGGGTATACCCCAAAAAATTAACTGATTAGACCTCTAGATCCATTAGATCTATTTCTTGAACCTGATGAGGTTATAAATTGTTTAGAGCATAATATATCTGATTCTAAAGAAGAATAACTGAAACAAAATGCAGAAGAAGAAGAGAAAAAAGAAGAAATATAATATGTAGACCATAATGATGAAAAAATATGTGCTTATGTGGATAAGACTAATGCTATCAACCAGTTGGATCAGATTAATATAAGGATAACTAAGAAGTATCTCCTATTATTTGTAGTATTCCTAGATACCCAAAAATTGATGTACCGTCTAAGGGGGATAAATCCACTATATCTCTATTATTTGGAATTGAATATTCTAATTCTCAATATAATGATCATAAATTCCATCCACATTGATATGGTGGACACACCATTTTCTTTTTTATAATAATATGGGAGTGTATTTCAAAATTGAGGTTGACATTCAATACATAATTGAGGATTCCTAACATGTTAATCATGACGAAATTTTTGAAAATTATTATAAATATAAAGTTTAATATGTTAATAGTGTTGAGGATCATACTACGATGGATAGAAATATGGAAGTATCTATTAAGGTAGATTTTTGGAATCCTACTAGTGTTCCTACTCCAACTGATCATGAACTCTCATTCTATATTCTTCATTTGTTAGTAAGGATGAATTATTTGTGTTTAAATCATAGATGATGGATATATTCAAATAATAATTTGTTAAAATTTAGAAATATTTTCAAAAAGTGTGACAATATTATATTTTTGATGATGTTATGTTGGTTTTATATCAAATTTAGACAAGATTTAATTTCAATATAGCGATAATACAAAATGATATTGTTGCTTTTAGAGATTATTTTGGTTCTATTCCAGATGATCTGTTAAATATGATCATTCTGTTAGACCATATGTTTATGAATTCCCTATTTAAACCAATACATGTTTCTTCTAATCATCCTTCATAGTTAGTTATTGATGAATAATAGATCGAAAAAATTATTCAGAATAGTTTAGATTTTTGTTTAAATAATTCATCAAGACTCATGATGTTTTTTATGAAGGGTTTCAAAAACATGCTTCTAGGACACCTGATTTAGTTTGTGAGGATGTAAATGATCTTATTATTCCTACAGATTCCATATTTTTACCTTATATTTATTTATATTATGATTTTAAAAAGGTATTTTTTGTTATATATTTGTACCCTTTTGTAATATCATTTTATATATTAATGGAATACTCTCTTTTACTCTCATCTGTCTTTTATAAAATTCCATATTTCATTTCTTTTTGATAATCCAAAAAAGGTGGATAAATATGTATTGATTAATGGGTAATGGGTAATGGGTAATTAATATAAAGTTAATTTAGTGGAAAACTATTCATTATTTCAAGAACATGTAACATAGCTATTCTAGTCCATTGTATATATAAATTTGATGTAATCAATTCATTTCAATATATATTTTATGATTTTTTATTATCAAATATGGGGAGGTTGTTTTTCATAGACTTGAACCTCCTTATTTTAATGATAATAATTCATCTCTATCCTATAATTAATAATTTTCATTTTTTCTATAAGGAAGTAGTATCCATGATAAAATTAGAAAAAATGGATATTTATGGAGCTGATCATGCCACCTCAAACAATGAATGTAAGTTGAATGTATCAACTTAATATAAATTATAATTCACCTTACCACATGAAAAAATGATTAATGTGAGTTATATTAACAAAAAAATTTCAAGGTCATAAACATACCCTACATTGAAGATTGAACATTCCATACTTGGAGAATCACCTTAATGCATATACAATCAAAAAACTGGTCGATATTATTGTACCTATTCTCACCCTGAACACATGAAGGAAATTACCTGACACATAAATAAATCGTGTTATCATTCCAAGGTATGTGTAATTTTTCTTATTGTTATAAACAGACTGTATCATTTAATTTAGTGATCGCTTAAAGAAAAAAGATTAATTCAAGATGTCATGAACATACAATAGGTGAAAATGAGCTAGTCGCATGAAGAGATGAACTGGTCTTTTCTTCATGATACATAAAATGAATATTTCAATTTTCCATGAGATTGACTAACCATGCATTAATTGAAGAAATCATGTAATAGATAACTTAGTAGTGGAATGTTTTAAATCTACAAAGGCTATTATTGAAGCATTAAATGGGACAAAAATGTATATAATAAATAAATATTATATTATAATGGATAATTCGATGAAGATATATTTAAGGTAAATATATGGTCATGTGGAAAAATAAGAGTAGTTCTGAAAACATTTGGTCTTATAGAGAGAATATCTGAGGATCCTTTAAACGTTCTCATGTTCTATAGAGAGGACTCTATGATGTGATATTTTCACCAATCTTTTAGAAAATATCATAAGAATCAATTAAATGATGAAATTATAAACTAATTATCTAATGAGGTTGATTAAACTAAGTTATGCTCAACTAATATTATTTTATTCTCTTTCTCTCTCTATTCTCGCATATCATTCGAGTTGTGTTTTTGGTTTCTGTATTTATCTGTAAAAACATAGTCCCACATGATAAACATGAGAATAATTGGTATTACCGAAAAATATATTTATTTATATTATAACTAATAACAATGGATGTGTTTTTACATGAATAAGTGTCTTTTTTATCCCATAGTAACTATGGATTGGGCTATAAACCTGTAATGTCTAGTGTACTATTGATTGTAAAACTAGATCTAGGACGTGGTTCATTTTATTTATAAATAAATTGTATAGAAGTAGGTGATTTCCATTTAGATGGTATTAGGTATCAGTTTGAGGAAATACCCACTATTCAAATTCAATAGTGTGTTTTTTTAATTTACCAATTTCTTTTTTATTTTCACAACAATTTGAAAACTGTACTTTGATAGTACATCTTAATTTTTGTATATATAAATTTTTTGATTAATTATCATAATTTTAAAAATTAAAGTATTTAAAATATATTTTAACTGAAATTTAATCACACATCATAGAAGCTATCCAATAGATTATATATATATATATATTCATTTAGATTTCATTAAAATGTTGTTTTTATTATATTTGGATATTTAGTTTTAAAATCAATTTTAAAAGAGATTTTATTAGAAACAGAAGCCATTGTTCCCCCAAAAATAGTATTTCCACACTAAAACACAATTTTTGTGTCATATGTATCAAATATTTTTTATTAAACATTTCGTAATGACATTACATGTAATGCAGGTTTGATGAGTGAATCACATCCCTAAATGGGGATGTACTCAACTGTACACATGATCAAAATTATTGTATCCCCAATGGAATGGTAAGTAAAATGGTGAGTGATATATATAAATTATATAGGTGTAATTATGTTAAAAATATCATATATATTCATTTTATATATACTTATTTACTTCCAAGTCAAATGTAAATGGGAAAACACATCACATCAGTTTTCAGGGCATTAGTCCACTTTACACATGAGTGCCATTACTGTTTTACAATAGGTTATAAGGAAAGATTATGGGTGTTATATTATAATTATAGAAGTATAATAATATTTTATACATCTTATATAACAATTAAATACATAATTATATCTGGTCAGGAGAGTTGGTGATGGAAAATGAATAACATCAATTCGCAAAGTGGTAGTCTGCCATACACAAGATCGATGGTTTTGTTTCCCTTTAGATGATAATGGATATGGATATAGGTTTTTCTTATATAATAATAACGTATAATTATATGGGATATAATTTTTCATTATTTCATCATATTTTAATAATGTTAAAGGAGGTTTAAGAAGAAATGAATCAAAAACGCATGTTGAAGAATTTCACCACTTCTATGAAGTGCGTCTTGAGGTTTACAACAAAATACATCATAAACGATATTAATAACAAAAATAATGCCTCTATGATGAGATTAGGGAATTAATTAATGGATTATTTCAGGTATTTTCATAACCAATGTGCTCTATACATTTGAATATGAGAGGAGAGGGGTTACCTTTTATTAGCGGTGGAGAGGACACATATGTAATATTTTTATAGAATAAAGTGTTCCATCATATTTCACGTGAAAAAAAATAAAAAATAGGATATTATAGAATCCTATAGGTTATATTTTCGAAATAATTCCATATAATGGGGTTTGGATAAGTTTATAGAACATTTTACATTATACCTTTTCAAATTAATGCCCTCGTAAACTCGTTTTAACCACAAACATGGTAATTAATTTTTACTATTGATTACTGTAAAAAATTAATATGACCCTATTAGATAATATAAATTATTATAATTTAATATATTTAATACATTTTTCTATATTATATTTACATAATCTAAAAAATTTAATCTAAAATTAATCCTACAATCTTGGTGAGAAATCTATTTTCCCAATAGAAAATATTCAAAAGTTAAGAAATTCTTTCTTTCAAAATTCAACATGAAATTTATTAGAATTGCCTAAATTGAATGTATAAATATATAAGTTAACACTTTTTAAATTTTTGACCAACCTTAAGATAATATTTATTATTTAAAATGTTTCAAAAGTAATGAAATTTTTTAAAAAAACCTAATATTTTTCATTGTTCACTGAAAAATTAATCATTTTAGAAAATCATCAAAAAATAACTCCGAAATGATTTTAAAATTATTTTTAAAAAAATTCATTTATTCTTTTCAAATAATTTATCTCAAATTTTAAATAATATTTTTTAAAATTAGTGTAAAAATGTCAATTTTTTTTATAAAAATATTGTTTTAAGAATAAAATTGTATTTTTTTTTCTTATCTATTGTCTTGACAACTAAGAAGATGAATTTTAAACATATTATTGTATATATAATATATAAATTTTAGTAAAATCATTCAAAAACGTTATTTTTATTAATTTATTTAATGAAAATTTCTTTCTTCATAGAAAATTATTTTTTTAGAAAAAGACATCCTTTGTATTCCAATGGTTTTTATTTTTTTCAATTGTTTCATAATAATTCATTTTATATACATGTGAAAAACATGTATTTTAATAATTTTTTAATTATATTTATTTCTTTTATTCCAACGGCTAGATGATAACAACCATATTAAATAATAATATTTGAATTATATGTCATGTTTCGTTAAAATTTGGAAATGAATGTAGCGTAAGGTATCAAAAACATTAATGTAAATTAAAAAAAATAATGATAAGTAAATTCACTTACATCCTGTATGATCCACTGCCTAAATTAAATCACTCACTTAGTTGGGCCAAATTAATCATTAATATGGATCCATGTAATGGAAACCATTAAAAAGATTTCAAATACTATAAGGGAATATCATATTGATCATGTTAGTCATTTTAATATAAAATGATGTTCCCATGGTTTTTACTAAACATCTTCTGATACAAACTGAAGTAGACCTGACTTTGGTACCCTATAGTCGGTGCATACTTTGTACATTGGTAAAACAAAAAAGATGTATCATTACTGGGGATTGATTATATTAATAGTCATCAAAACTAAATACATACATGACTACCATATTACATTAGAAGATGAAAAGGTACAATTAAAACATTCATACAACCTTGAAATTCATTCAATGTTCTCTTCTTCAAAACCTATGGAATGGGGAAAAATTTTGAGCTCAAATGCTCACTTAGGGTCATATACCACAGAATCATCCATTAGTAAATAAATAATAATTAATATGAAAGAGTGAATAATAAAGAACAATTTCATTTAATAAAAAACTATTTCGACTATAAATCATGAATATTACTATCAAGTCCTCTTCCAAGACATTCATAATAATTTTTTTGTGCCATCTAACTACCCAACTGATACATAATTTAGGTTTTTTTGAATAATTAAACCTCATGATGAATCAAGGGGATATCAATCATAAAACCCCACAAATAACTTTCTTGTTTAATTCACTCCTCATATATTGAATTATAATTATATTTAATTCTCAAAATTCGTTATAAAAAATCAAATATCTATATTGTATCAAAAATAGATAATATTTCCATAGTTAAAGTAATAACTTTATTATTATATTCCTTCAGCTGATAACGTATACAAAAATGGTATAAGATTGAGAGAAAAACAAATCAGTTGAAATAATGTCCTTCAAATTTATGATACATAATATTTGTATATATATATAAGAGAAAATAAACTCAAATGAAATGATAGATAGAGATAAGTAATAAGTCCATGATAATGTTAATGTCCATAAAACAAAAAATTAGTAATTGATGAAAAGAACCCATAAATTCATTAAAAATGGACGTTTGGTTATTAAACCAAGCCTTTTTTAAATAGAAAATAAAATATAATAAAAACATTAAAATTTTAAATTTCCTCATAACTTTGTCTGATAATTATGTTATAAATCACTTCCAAAATTCATTTCATTCATTTTTAAAAAATAATACTATTTTTTAAGGTATCTCTAGAAAAATAAAAAATCACTGAATGTTAAGAAAATTAATTTCTTTTAAAATAATCCTGGAAAAATATACTTAAATTTTTAAATAAAATGACCATAATAATAGATGTGAATTCTATTCATTCATTGAACGTCTATATCAAGATTACTTTCAATGTGTTGGTAAAAATTATAAAAAAATAACTTTTTTTTGAAAATGTTATGAATATTAATTTCAAAAATATAAAGTAAAGTAAAATATATCCTTAAATGACATCAAATAATCACATTAGTTTATGTGATAATATTCTAGAATCTGTTAAAAGAACCATTATAAAGAAGTAAATTATTTTAAAGGAAAAAAATAAAACAGGAATCATAAAAGAATGTATAGTACATGCAACTTACTTGTTTATTATTGACAGAATAAGAGAAGAAATTGAAAAAAATATATGAAATTAAAAAATAAATAAATATATGATACTAATTTATATAGGATTTATGATATATGGATTATATTAATTTCCTAAAGTAAAATTGATCATAATCATTCGAAAAATAAAAATGGGATTCTAGAAAAAATAAATAGAAAAAATAGGCATTCTAAAAATAAAATAGTCATAAACGTGAAATATTTAGATTGACTATAACTCACAGTTATTTCAATAAAAATAATCAAAAAATATATTAATATATTGTATTCACCCCGTGTAAAATAAAAAAATGGGGAATATGGTCTATGTCTCACAGAAATAAAAGTAAGATGAGATACCATATACTTAAGTACAACATGATTAGTGTACAACCTTATAATCATGTCTTAAAAATCTATATTTATTTTAAATATATAATATAACCACATTAATTGTTATCAAACCATATATTTTGGTTGGAACTTGTTGCATTGGGAGGATTTGGAGAAAAGCTAAGGAGATTGAAGAACTTCTTTTTCTTCGATAAAGAACACGAAAAATGCGATGAACGCAGACCTCTGACGAAGGTCGACAAGAACTCTGAATCATCAGAGATAGACTACACAACACCGTATACCGCGACGCCAACGACGTTCCTTCCATGACAACTTCTTCTGTGACGATTATTTCCGCGACGAACCTCCATTAAAACTATGCTCTAGGTAGAGGTTTTGGTTCAATTAAATCTATCTGATTTATATCATCGGCATGTGTTTAAAATTTGTCGTAAGAATTTTAAAAACTGCTAACGCGGTGGGTGTGGACCAATGAACAAGTCTGAACCCATCGTCTCTTCGTTCTTGGTGTGCGGATCGGCGGGTGATGATGAAGCAGGCCGCATGGGAATTTTGAGATCTTCGCAGTGATGAACTGGTCTCGGGAGGGCCATTGGTGAAGAAGGCCGAAGAAACCGACCACCGAAGCTCATCCGGTGGTCCGCTGAACACTCCGCCACTATGCCTCGCCAGCACGGCGGCGCCGGCGGCCGGAGGCGGCGGCCGCCAGAAGGCGGCGGCACCCGCCGCACTGTCAGGATGGGCCGCCATAGCTTAAGCCGTGGTGACAGGTCGTCGGTCCCGTGACCGCATGGGACAGAGGGAGGCGGGATGCGGCGCTCATCCGCGTTCGTTGGAAATGAGCGGCCCCCCATGGGGGCTGCGATTACAAGCTGGCGGGGGGCAGCGTTCCACCCCGCACCCCCATCCGCTCGGCCAAAATGGCCGAGCCACTCGGCCAGCGCTAGCGCGCCGGGCCGCCACCAGACCGGGCCGGACCCAGACCCGGGTCGGGTCGAACCGGTTCGGGCCAACCCAGGAGGTACCGGGCCGGGTCAAACTGGGCCCGAACCCCCTAATACCGGACTTTTTCAGTCTTTTGCCAATTACATGGGCTACGGACCTCCGATCGACACAACTTCAGTTGCGTGGCGATCCTTAGATCGAGATGGTCGTTTCGGTATACTATACTCACGGTTTCGGAGAACTTTGTGTTCGGCCAGGCTGGTTCTTACACGAAACCAACCGGGCCCTTGGACCGGAAACACTTATTACTTGGACTCTGGACGTCCGATTGACGTGCCGTCGACTTTGATGGATTCCTCTTAGTGAGACGGACCTTTTGGCTTACTCCGCTTGAGTTTTGGACGTAGTTGGAGTACGGTCAGGTTGGTTTTGACTTAAAAACCAACCGGGCCCATGGGACGAAAAATCCAATAACTCTCAGACCAGGCGTCCAATTGACGCGCCGTCTGTGACGTTGAGTTCCTATTGACGATATGAAACTTTTGGATACATCAACTCCAGACTATGTGTCAGTTGATGTATCATCCTTTCGGCTCGTGGAGCGGACACTCCTGAACAAGCTTGCTGTGTGCGGGAACCTTAGAGCTGGCGGCGACTGCGACGACGATGACGATTGTACAGAAATCCTCTGTGGATTCGATGGCGATGACTACAGCACTCAGCGATCCTACGTGGATCAGTGCTACCGATCCTGTGTGGGTTAGATCCTGTGTGGGTCAGCGCTCAATGGTCCTGTGTGGGCCAGCGCCTACAGATCCTGTGTGGGTCTAATCCTGTGTGGGTCATTGCGGGGGTTAGTTACCTATCAATCCTTTGTCGGTCATTGCAAGGGTTAGTATCTATCGATCATGTGTGGTTCCGACAGCTTAGATGAATCATTGACTACATCTGATCATTTCTATCGTCTTACAAAGAAGTATACATGTGTTAGCTGAATCTTGACTTTCAATCCTTATCTTCGATAAGATTGACTTGTTATCCTGTGTCGATTATGTTATGCATTCCTGTGTGGATTGGGTTGTGATTTCCTGTGTGGACTGGATTGTACTTGAGCTCAGATGTTGGAGCCGAATAAGAATTGAAGACTTAGGTATATGTATGGGCATATACCTAAGTAATGTCTGATGTTACTTCGTGATTGTATCTTTCCTTTGTGGATTATCCTTTGTGGATTCTGGGAGACCTTCGGGGGTCTCGGGGTCCCTACCGAGTATCTTATACTCACCCATGCATGGGATATGCCCGCACTATGTTGTGTTGGTTGCAGACGACGGATAGCGCTTATTGTGGTAGAGGCACGAGGATCAGGTCGGTACCCGGAAATGGACCACTGGGCGGGGTGTAATCGGAGCAGACGGCTGGACCCGAGGAGCTGTGGAGGCTATCTGTACCCACCCTTCAGGTGGGATTTCCAGTGGATGGCTTGACGCTGTGGATTTACTTTTCAGTTGTTGTACTCTCTTTTCAGTTGTACTTTACTTTCAGTTTTGGTTTGTATTCTGGCCCACGTACTTTACCGCACTTTCTATTGTACCCAGTTTTTACTTAGTGTTTACTTATGTTTGCTTGCTCTGTGGTGTTTGTTTACGTTACAAAGGCAATGCCTTCCATTTTTACTGGGAGTTACGCCTTGGTGCTAGTCACCATCCCCTGGCCTATGGATGGCAGGCTTGGGGTAGTCACGACATGGGCCCCGATGACAGGTCGTGACAAATTAGTATCAGAGGAGTTCGGTTCTACCGCAGAGCTTTGGACTCTGATCTTTCTTCTATGTGAAGCAATAGTGTTAAGCGTATTGGGTGTGTTTATCAGTCCAGGGAGTCCAGTGTTGGTGTGGCGGCCGACGTGTCCATACACCAGGACCCTAAATTCTGAATTCCGACTTAATCCACAAAAACATTGATTGCATGTGTGTTTAATGTTTTCTTTGTGATTACATTATGTCAGCTCACCAAATATACTGTTGACCGTGGCACACCTGTTTATTTTCAGGATGGCCCCACGACGGTAGCCAGCTAGGGTTCTGAGCGTTGTGCATGACGAGAGCCCACCGAGCAACGATGCCTCGGTACATGGCCCTTTGACATCAGAGGCACCGACGGTACCTCTACCCGCTGAGCCACCTATGCTACAAGCCCCAACCGCTGATAATGCACGTCGCCTTAGTTCACTCCACGAGTTTCAGCATCAGCGACCGCCCAGGTCCTGCGGGGAGACGAACCCTCAGGCAGCCAAGGATTGGCTGGAGGAAGTTGTATGAGTTTTCAGGTTCGTGAGGACACCAGCAGACCTCATGGCGATCCTCGCAGCGATCCTCCGGCATGCTGCGGTAGGCAGATGGTGGAGCTTGATGCTCCAGGTGCACGACGAGGCATCTCTCCGGTGGACGGGCTTTGAGAGCCTCTTCCGCTCAGAGTTTATCCCAGTCACCCTCCACGCAATGCGCATCCAGGAGCTACTACAGCTGCGGCAGGGCAGCTTGACGGCCGCCCAGTACTCTGAGAGATTTACATATCTCTTGCGCTATTCGACGGACATGGTACGAGACCCATTCCTCCGTGCCCAGAACTTCGAGCAGGGATTGAGGCAGGATATCAGGGCATCGCTGATCTCCCTCAGTATTCCGACTCAGGCAGGGGTACTGGAGCGAGCCCTTCTGATCGAGAGCTTCATTGCTGAGCCTACATCAGCGGTGAGACCTACCGCAGGGCGGCACATAACAGAGTC
Organism: Viscum album; assembly: GCA_963277665.1. Lineage (NCBI taxonomy): Eukaryota > Viridiplantae > Streptophyta > Magnoliopsida > Santalales > Viscaceae > Viscum > Viscum album. Next base: position 250,351,631 of record OY728128.1, on the reverse strand, counting down.
TTCTGCAGCAGGCAGTCGACGGATGACTCATGGGTCCAGGCAAACCAGACCCTCAGGCAGACGACCTCAGGACACTGGCTCAGTGGTGCGGGGCACACAGCGCGGAGCCAGTCTTTCGAGATGCAGACAGTGCTACGCATGCGGCGGGCAGGGCCACATGGCTCGTGAATGCCTGACCCGCCATGTAGAGGAGCAACAGACAGTTGAGGTACCACCCAGGTCGAGGCAGAGGGTCGACCGTGGCGGTCCGCAGGGATTAGGCGGATGAGACAGAGGAGCTGGTCGAGCAGCAGGTGGTGGGCGACGCTTTGAGGCTCTACCACCACCACCGCCAGGAGGTCCACCCTGACCACAGGGAGATGGCGGGCAGAGACAGGCACATCTTTAGGCAGCGGAGGCCTATGACCATGGCGTGCCCGAGATGATTCTAGGTACTATCTGTGTCTATTCCACCCTTGCTGCAGTTCTTATAGACACAAGAGCAAGTCATTCATTCATTGTCGTTGCCCTTGTTCGGAGCTCAAAGATTCCGACAGAGCTGTTGGCTCGATCATTATGGCTAGAGACTCCTATGGGAGCAGACTCAATGATTATGCACTGGTGCCGGCAGTGTGAGCTTACTCTAGGAGGAGAGAGCTTAAACTGGGATCTTCTTGTAGTGGTTTCGAGGCCTTACGATGACATATTGGGCATGGATTGGTTATCCACATTCCATGCTCAGATCGACTGTTTTAGGCGCAAGGTGCGGTGTGTACGCATCGACGGGAGTAGGTTCACCTTCACCGTTGAGAAGGGAGCCTTCGCAGCACAGGATGGACTGTCGCAGAGGAGAGGACATCCCATCAATCATCAGTTGGCTAGCCTCATCCTAAGAGCAGTTGACGTGTGGAGTCCTGGTTTTCCTGTAGTGGTGGATCAGTATGCAGACGTTTTCCCCGACGACGTTCTAGGACTACCTCCTCGTAGAGAGGTAGACTTTTATATTGATATGTACCCTGGGGAAACCCCGATATCCACTCCAGCATATCGGATGGCCCTCGATGAGCTTTGAGAGCTTCAGGTACAGTTGGAGGACTTGCAGGGCAAGGGATTAATCTGACCCAGTGTTTCACCCTGGGCTTCCCTGATTTTGTTCGCCAAGAAGTCGGATGGGAGATTGAGACTTTGTTTTGACTATCTTCGCCTGAACCAGGGGACCGTGAGGTACAAGTATCCGCTACCAAGGATTGAAGAACTCTTCGATCAACTCAAGGGAGCACAGTGGTTCTCGAAGATAGACCTCAGGTCAGGCTATCACCAGCTCAGAGTTCAGGACGAGGACGTGCAAAAGACATCCTTCAGGTGTCGGTATGGCTTCTATGTGTTCTTTGTTATTCCATTCAGTGTAACCAATTCTCCAACAGTGTTCATGGCCCTCATGAATAGGATCATTCAGCCATACCTCGATCGATTTGTCGTGGTCTTCATCGAAGACATTTTGATATACTCGACCACGAAGGAGGAGCATGCCTACCACTTGAGAGTTATACTAGACACACTCCGAGAGCACCAGATTTATGGAACGCTCTCAAAGTATCAGTTCTGGATACGTGAGGTCCACTTCTTGGGACACGTCATCTCTGTAGTGGGAGTTGCAGTGGATCCTGTGAAGATCGAGGAAGTGCTAGCTTGGGACCCACCCAGGAGCGTGACAGAGGTGCGAAGTTACTTGGGACTAACTAGGTATTACCAGAGATTTGTGCCAGACTTCTCTAGAGTTGCGGCACCACTCTCAGCCTTGACGAAGAAGGGGAAACCCTTTGTGTGGTCAGATAGATGTCAGCAGAGCTTCCAGGAGCTGAGACAAAGATTGACCAGTGTGCCTATCTTTAGGCTACCGGAGGAGAGAGTTGGATACGTAGATTACTGTGATGCATCAGGGACCGGACTCGGATGTGCCCTAATGCAGGATCGGGCCATGATTGCCTTTGGATAACATCAGTTGAGGTAGTATGAGCAGAACTACGCTACCCATGACCTGGAGTTAGCAGCAGTGGTATTCACTCTGATGATTTGGCGACACTATCTGATGGGCGAGCACTTTACAGTCTATTCTGACCACCAGAGTCTCTGGTACATCTTCTCGCCGAATGAACTGAACCTGAGACAGTGGTGATGGCTCGTGTTCCTCCAAGACTATGACTTTGAGATTGTCTATACTCCTGGAAAGGGGAACATGGTAGCTGATGCTCTCAGCAGGAGGACGGGCATTCAGCTACTTAGGGAGGCAACAGAGCAAAAAGCCGCTTTACAGATATCCTTTGTGGATAGAGATGGACCGGCCTTCCTTCAATCACTCACAGTCACTCCTCCACTACTGCAATGGGTCAGAGAGGCACAGCGTGGGGACGCCGACTGTGAGATGCAGCGTGCGTAGATATCCTCAGGACAGGCACCTGATGGATTCCCCATGGGAGGAGAGCACGATGTCCTTTTCATAGGACGTACCTTGGTACCCGTTGATTTACGAGAGGAGGTGTTGAGAGAGTTTCACAATTCCCCTTTGGCGGTAAATCCTGGAGTGGTGAAGATGTACTAGGATCTCAGACGACAGCACTGGTGTCCGGCCATGAAGAAGGCTGTGACAGAGTTTGTTTCTCGATGCCTCACCTGCCAGCAGGTGAAGGAAGAGCACCAGGTACCAGCAGGCTTAGTGCAGCCCTTGGAGGTTCCGGAGTGGAAGTGGGATGACATATCTATGGACTTCGTGACTGGACTTCCACGCACTTCCAGAGGTCACGACTCCATTTGGGTGATTGTCGACCGACTCACCAAGTCAGCTCACTTCTTACCCATCAGAGAGTAGTGCTCAGTGGAGAGCATGGGATGCCTCAATGTTCATAAGATTGTATGGCTTCATGGTGTGCCATCATCTATCGTCTCCGATCGAGATACTAGCTTTACTTCTCAGCTTTAAAAGGGGTTGTAGGAGGCATTCGGGATGCAACTACGTCTTAGTACTACCTTTCACCCTCAAACAGATGGTCAGACGGAGAGGACCATTCAGACTCTCGAGGACATGCTTCGCGCATGTGTCCTCGACTTTAGTCGCAGCTGGAAGGACCACCTACCCTTGGTGGAGTTCCCGTACAACAACAACTACCACTCCACCATCGGGATGGCACCATATGAGGTGTTGTACGACCAACCTTGCAGATCTCCTCTGTGCTGGACATAGAAGATGGGGCGACTTTTGCGGAGGTTCTAGTGGAGATCGAGTATCAATAGGAGCAGGTCCTAAGTGGATGGTGGATTCCTCTAGTGCGCATCAGATGGCAGCACAGGAACCTCCTGGAGAGCACTTGGGAGCGGGAGTCTCAGATGCTGCACAATACCCACATTTTCCCCCTAGTTTTTGATGTATCTTTACGGGGACGTAAAGCCCTGATGTGGTAGTAATGTAAAGACCCGTAAAATTCAAGGGAAATTTTTTCTTAATTCTCTTTGGGATTTTAGAAGAACACGGTTTATGATGGCACTTGATTCCGAGGCCCGGTGTGTCCGGAATTTCTATCCGAAGTTTAGCTCGGGTACGTTTAGTGAACGAACGAGCGGGTTTTCCTAACTTTTGAACCGGTGCTCAGAATCGAATTCTGAGGGCACTGATGAATTCTCCGCAAAGGTAATTGATTAGGAACACTTTTCCGAAGTTGTTTTTACATGGGAGAAGTTGTTAAACATTGTGAAATTTAAAATAAAAATTAAGCATCAATTTTTATTTTTCTCTAAGTGGTTAAAACCATTAAGTGGAAGTTGGGGGAAACCACCCAACTTCCCATGGGAGGTCATGAGGGTGGTGGGTCCCACACGAACCCCACCCCTTCATCATACCTAACCTTACATAACCCTCCTTTTATTAAGACAACTTGAGTTAATTAATTGAGTGGATTAATTCAACTTTCGAATTTCAAACATAAGTCATGTTAATAAAATAAGTGAAGTACATATTTTATTTTGGTTGGAACTTGTTGCATTGGGAGGATTTGGAGAAAAGATAAGGAGCTTGAAAAATTATTCTTCTTCGACGAAGAACGCGAAGAACGCGAAGAACGCCGACATGCGACGAAGGTCGAAAAGATCACCGAATCCTCAGAGATCGACTACGTGATGTCGTATACCGCGACGCCAATGACATTCTTTCCGAGACACCTTCTTCTGTGACGGTTATTTCTGCGACGAACCTCCATTCAAACTACACTCGAGGTAATGGTTTTGGTTCAATTTAATCTATGTGATTTATATCATTGGCATGTGTTTAAAATTTGTAGGAAGCCTTTTAAAAACCGCTAACACGGTGGGTGCGGACCAACGAACAAGTTCGAACCCACTGTCTCTTCGTTCATGGTATGTGGATCAGTGGTTGATGATGAAGCAGGCCGCACGTGCGTTTTTAGATCTTCGCAGAGAAGAACTGGTCCCAGGAGGGCTGTTGGTGAAGACAACAGGCAAAACCGACCACCAGAGCTCATCCGGTGGTCCGCGGAACACTCCGCCAGCGCGCCTCGCCAGCACCGGCTGGCCGCCAGGAGGCGTCGGCGCGCGATGGGTCGTCATTGCTAAAGCCGCGGCGGTAGGCTGTTGGTCTCGCGACCGCACGAGATAGAGGGAGGCGGGATGCGGCGCTTGGCCGTGTCCGTTGGCAAGGAGCAGCCCACCATGGGGGCCGTGGTTATAAGCTGGTGGGGGGCAGCGTGCCACCCTGCACCCCCATCCGCTCGGCCAAAACGGTCGAGCCACCCGGTCAGCGCCAACACGCCGGGCCGCCAGGCACGGCCACGCCCAAACTGGGTCGGGCCGAACCCAATCGGGCCGAACCACGACCTGGGTCGGGTCACCCGGTTCGGGCTGACCCAGGGGGTACCGGGCCGGGTCGGACCGGGCCCGAACCCCCTAATACTAGACTTTTTCGGTCTGTTGAGCATAACATGGGATACGAACCTCCGATCGACGCACCGTCAGTTGCGTAGCGATCCTTGGATCGAGACGGTCGTTTCAGTATACTATACACAAGGTTTCATAGAACTTTGGGTTCGGCCGGGTTGGTTCGTACACAAAACCAACCGGGCCCTCGGACAGAAAATGCTTATAACTTGGACTCCGGACGTCCGATTGACGTGCCGTCATCTTTGATGGATTCCTCTTAGTGAGACAGACCTTTTGGCTTACTCCGCTTGAGGTTTGGACGCAGTTGGAGTATGGTCAGGTTGGTTTTGACTTAAAAACCAACCGGGCCCCTGGGGTGAAAAAACCAATAACTCTCAGACCGGGCGTCCGATTGACGCGCAATCTGTGACGTTGAGTTCCTATTGACGATATGGAAATTTTGGATAAATCAACTCAGGAATATGTGTCAGTTGATTTATCAGACCTTCGGCTCGTGGAGAAGACCCTCCTGAACGAGCTTGCTGTGTGCGGGAACCCTAAAGATGGCTGCGACTACGACGACGATGACGACAATACATAAATCCTCCGTGGATTCGATGGCGACAACTACAGCACTCATTGATCCTATGTGGATCAGTGCTACCAATCTTGTGTGGGTCAGATCCTGTGTGGGTCAGCGCTCAACGGTCCTGTGTGGGCCAGTGCCTACAGATCCTTTCTGGGTCTGATCCTGTGTGGGTCATTGCGGGGGGTAGTTATCTATCGATCCTTTGTGGGTCATTGCGGGGGTTAGTACATATCGATCCTGTGTGGGTCCGACGGCTTAGATGAATCAGTGACTGCATCTGATCATCTCTATCATCTTACGAAGAAGTATCCCTGTGTGATATGAATCTTGAATTTTAATCCTTATCTTCGATAATATTGACTTGTTATCCTATGTGGATTACGTTATGCTTTCCTGTGTGGATCGGGTTGTGATTTTCTGTGTGGACTGGGTTGTACTTGAGCTCGGATGTTGGATCCGAACGAGAATTGAAAACTTAGGTATATGTATGGGCATATACCTAAGTAATGTCAGATGTTACTCTATGATTGTATCTTTCCTTTGTGGATTATCCTTTGTGGATTCTAGGAGATATTCGGGGGTCTTTGGGTCCCTACTGAGTAGCTTATACTCACCCCTGCACTGGCTATGCCCGCACTACGTTGTGTTGGTTGTAGACGACAGACAGCGTTGATTGTGGTAGAGGTACGAGGAGCAGGTCGATACCTGGAAGTTGACCACTGGGCGGGGCGTACTCGGAGCAGATGGCTGGACCCGAGGAGATGTGGAGGCTATCTGTACCCACCCTTCAGGTGGGACTTCCAGTGGACGGCTCGACACTGCGGCTTTACATTTCAGTTGATGTACTCTCTTTTCAGTTGTACATTACTTTCAGTTTGGGTTTGTATTCTGGCCCACATACTTTACCGCACATTCTATTGTACCAAGTTTTTACTTAGTGTTTACTTATGTTTTCTTGCTCTGTGGTGTTTGTTTACTTTACAAAAGAAATGCCTTCCCTTTTACCGGGAATTTCACCTTGGTGCTAGTCGCCATCCCCTGGCCTATGGAAGGCGGGCTTGGGGTAGTCATGACACGGGCCCTGAGGATGAGTCGTGACATGCATTGTCATGTGATTAAAAAAAACACATCGATTTATGTAGATGGTAGTCCACACATACGCTTGAGCAATGCTTTCATTTCCTATTGGATGGATATTATGATGAAAAAGATAATTTCTATAAACATAATAATATTTTATAATAGATATGATACTAATGTTATTATATCATTTTTGTTATGAAAAAATGAAATGGGATAGAAGAATAAATAAAATGAATGGACTTAGTTAAGAGTTATAGAACTTATTTGGAATCCTACTTTGGATTACACATTAATCCTTTTTAGGTTGTTATTATGGAATGAAATGAAGCTCTATGATATTGGTATGAAAGTTAACTATTTCTTTTTTTGGACTTTTTTTAGTAATGTGGTTCAGTTTTTGTAAATAATTTTATAGAATGGAATCCCTTTTATAAGTGAGGTGGGTGGTAAACCTGTAAATACAAGAAATTTTGATATATAATATTTAACTAACTCTTATAAAATAGATCCAAAATACATTTTCATAAAATATGAGTATTATAAGGTTTAAATATAATCATAATATCAATATTTACATATTTTTATATTTTAATCCTTGTGTTTCGATTTAACCCCGCGTTAACCTTGACTAACATTAATCATTTAATAAATATTTCACTCTTTACAAGTAATGGAAGTAATTTTGAAAATTAAAAATTGAAAATACCTAAAATATTAAATATATTTTTTAAAATTTCCATTATACTAGAGTAAATATTGGTTTTTTATAATTTTATACTCATTGAAAAATAATTATTAAACATTAAATACCATAAAAATTAATTTCCATGACCACTCACTTTTCTTGACCTTAATGTTATTTATAAATTAATGACATTAAAATATAAATTATTACACTATCACCAGTGAATTATACATATCCATTAAATTCATGGAACACCATGATTCATTTATAATATATTAATTGTAATGTTTTTAGTACCATTTATTTTATTTTTATACTTATTGCAAAAGTGTTGTATCAGCATTGTATAACCATTCGAGAAAAAAATTCCATCACTAAAAATTTAAAATAAATTACAATAATAATTTTTTTTAATAAATACATATTTTGTATTATATATTCATTCATATGTAGTTTATATCAATATCAATATTATGGAAACATAATAATTGAGAGAATGTTATATTTTATAATTATCCTTAAACAAAAAATAATATAAATATTATAATCAAAGGAATGTGGAAGAAATATTCTATATTTTTTAATTTAATAATTATATAGTTGTGTTAAACTCAGTCAAAAAAAATAATGGCATGTTTTGGGTTTATTTTGGGATCTAATCCCTTAGTTTTAACTCTACATAACCAGTTTTACATATTACAGTGGTCATAAAATTTCACTGTTGTTACTATTCATTATGACTAAAAAAGAAAATGAATAAATTTGAACCTCAATATTATAAATATGAAATACTTTTTAAATTATTACATTACATTAAATTTTAGGAAATTATATAAAATAAGTACGCAAAATGTGTCAAACCAAATTTCTCAAAATGAATGTTTTTATGCATAAAAGTTAACTTACACCAATATAAAATATTTGATTGATTCCTATGAAATTATTGTGATTATGTCATAAAAAGTTTTTATTTATTTATATAAAAAAATAATTCATGAATGAAATTTTAAATTACTTGATATAAAAAAATGATAGTTGTGCACAAATCAACATTTTTCACTATTCACTCAAAAAACATTTACTTCGTAAAAATATCAAAAAAACACCATAAAAAATTTTAAATGTGAATTTTAAAAATTACATTATTTTTTTAAAATAATATTTCTAAATATATCATAAATTAATGCTTATTGACCATGTATAAAATGTATAAACCCCATGTTATGATGAAAGTATTTATAAGGCATGAAATAAATTTATAATTATTATTTTATTAGTAACAACAATTAAGTAAATGTAAAAAATATTGATTTAATTCATTAATTCCATTTTGAAAACCATTTCTACATATATTTTATAAATGTTTCATTCATATTTATATCATATAACCCAAAAACTATATTATAATACCCAAATATAAATAATATCATTTTTGGTATCATTTAAGATTGTCGTTTAATGTGGTGAGGAATATTAAACATAGTGATATTTTAAAGGAATAAAGAGAGTATTATATCAATGTATTTATGGGGGCATGTATCAATGAGTAAATTTGGGTTTTTACACCTAATAAGAGACATGTACTCACAGAGTGTACTGTAGATGCCCAACTAGATTCTCAATGGTGTTGGAAGTTGTCTTTGACATCCGAGATGAGAATTGTGAGACTAGGGTAAGCTTCATCAGAAGCATAATGATAGGAACCCTCATTATCAACAGAATATATGATTATTGAGACATTTTTAGTCATATTTGTTATAGAAGAATTTCTTGTTAGGGTCCTTCATGGGTTTTATGGTCCCTATTATCAAAGGATTAAATTATATGAGCTTATAAATTTCTCATGAATACCCCATCTATGTATTTGAAGATGACATGGATGAGGCATAGAGAGATGGGTTCCCAGGTAGGTACCCAGGGGGAATAGGAACCTAGGTGGGTGACCTATCTAGATAGTGTATCTGGTTATATGTCCTTGGTATATCCTCTGTGGGAGGATTAAAGTGTGCATGTACATAGGGAAACCATGGTATAATGTGAAACACAGATCTAAGGATAAATGTAATTCTTTTCTAGAGGAATGATTGAAAGGGTTCTTAGTTAGGTAGTGTTTGAGAAATGGATGGGGTCCTTTATAATTCCATCATGGGGCCAATTTGGTGATATATATGGAACTTGGATGGAACACCCCTCACTATTAGGACCATTTATTCTGTAACACCGTGTGATTTCAATATATAATTTCCCTTTAAATAAATACTATGCTGAATAGATTATTATGAATGAAAAAAAGAACTTCAACATGTCACAACATATTAGACGAACATTTTTAAGAAAATTTTATAAAAAATAAAAATTATAGAAGATATATATATAGGGATTGATTAATTTTTTTACATTTATGGGATAACTAATTAACTTCATTTGTTGTTTAAAAAGATTTTTTTGATATGTTTTTGAGTGTTACGTATTTTATACGAATAAATTAAATTGATAAATTTTAAATTATTTTCGTGATAGTTTTTAATATTTATATTTATTAGCTAATATATATTAATAATAATTAAATTTAGTAATATATATAAAATAATATTGAAAAAAAGTAATTTTTAAATATCCATTTATTTTATAAAAGATGATTTTCATTATATTCTTTATTTTTATTTACATTAAAATTCATGAATTCTGGATTTCAAATGTAATGAAATTAACTTCAATTTTTTAATTTATAATGTCAAAACAAGAGTAAATTTTTTGGTTTCTTCAAAAAAGATTGATTTATAGGTGAATAGTGAAAAATACTAATTTAAAAATACCATGTATTTTATGAAATCACTATGATATAAAAATAAATTGATTATTTATGATACAATTTTTATAATTAATGATTAATTTGATAATTAGTGATATACATTTTAAATATAATATTTTATTTATAAACTTGTGATTATCATTTTGTAACATAAGTAGTATCATTTATCAAACCATTTTTTTGTTCTCTACACTTATTATGTTAGTGTTAATTTTTATCACCTTTATATGTTTAATATTATAATTTAGTTTTCATATTAATAATTATAATATTCAATTTATATAATAAGTGTTATTTTATTTTTAGGCCTAAACAAGTTATTGAGGTAAACAAATTTGTAGGGTAAAATTAATTTTGAGTGAAAAGTTAAATCAAGGGAGGAGAGGCCAAAAATATACAAATATATATCCATTATTTGTGTGTATTATATTTTTAATGACCAATACTTAAACATTATTCATTATCTTCCCCTTTTTCCACTTTCTTTTCAAAGTGGCATGTATCTATCATAATGTTAGGAGTATTTAAAAAAGTGTTACCCTTATAACTCATAAAGGGACCATTAATCTCCAAAAGTATCTAAAAATCACAATCCTTTGGAATCAAAAAAGTCATTGAAAATCTTTTTCCTATGTTATAGAGGTTTTTTTCTTACCAATATACCATTTTATGAAGGCTTATGTTTTTTTTCCAAATGTGTATAGAAAAAACATCTAATCAAACCATCTCTATTTCTATTCCTTAATTTCCTCTTCTACCAACTCCAAATATATTTTAACAATAATTAAATAATTACATATTTATAATTATTATACTGAAAAATTATTATTTTTATAGTATAACAATTTTCTTCATTCCTCCCAATCATTTGAAAAATGAAGAAATCCCTTTTTTGTGTGTGCGAACTACCACTTCCATGAAAAACATGTTTCATTTTTGAACCCCAACATTCATGGATGGTTTTAGGAATGTAATTGTTAAATAAATATGAAATTAATGACATTATTATGGTTCTATAAAGAGATATAATGTAAGAACCATGTTTTTAAATAAAGTATGGATTCTTTAAATTTTGGTCTAATTCATTATATTATACCTAATATGGATGTCTTTGGAGTTATAAAAGGTCCCAAGTGTGTCTATGTCTTGTTTGGAGCCTAGAACATAAATTTATGGAAAAAATGGCATTATCTCATAGTTAGAGGAAATCGTGGGGGTATGCCGCATAGTAAGATCTAACCAGAAGGAAGGTTTTCATTTTCAAGATGAGCCATATATCATGGTTAGTGCATGGTTTCCAAAACCTTGCAGCTTAACTATGTATTTTCCAATCTTCTCTTGATACCTCATTCATTGTTTGGACATATTTTTCCATGCCATACAGACAAATCATTCACATGGAAAAAGTTTCGTAGTTTTATATTTTTACAATTAATGATCTAATTAGGCCCCTCCTTAGCTAATTCGATGCCCAGTGGGAATATCCTCTATTTCCATCATTTCGAATCATTTTAAGGGCCTATCTTAGGGATCAAGAGATCTCATACATCTAGGACTTATTCAAGATTTCATTCATCGTGTTGAATGCACAATAGTAAGTACTCAATTCCTTTTTATCCATTCTTAATCCCTCTAACTCTCAACCTTATTATCGAGGTGTGATTATTAATATTATTTTCTCAAATATACTCAATTTCATGCCAAATTAAAGGCTAATAAATTATGAGAAGAATCGTACAAGAAAAAGGCGGGTGGTCTATAACTCATCCCTTATGTTTATTGATTTTAGAAATTATATGTGGGGAATTTCAATTTCATCAGGTGTCATTTATTGAATTTATATGTCACTCTTAGATTAATTAGCACCATATGGTTATCCTCATTCCAAATATGTATTTATTTATTAGTGGTTACTCCCATAACTCCATCCGTCCCATGTGGGATGTTTTTTTCATAATTTTCATTTTTGTGCTCTGACACATTTGAGCTGACATTTGGTGTGCCTTGTATTGATCTTTATAAGGGTAATATTTTTTATATTAAATGGATTGATTTAAATTATTAATTAGTTAATGAAAAGTACAAATTATTCTTACCACTTTTCCACTTTAAGGTAAGTTGTTCAATTTGATAATTAAATGTGAAATTGAAATTGGAAAGTATACTCAATATATGACTTGGGCTTTTAAAAGTAATTTAATAATTGGTTGCATATCTGCAGAACCCTATACCATGTTAATTAAATGTATCAGAGTGAACTTTGTTTTATTAAATTACATAAATTGATTAAATGAAGGGTTGAATGCTACTTGGTCATGTCACACTAATGAATGGTCTGGCTTGAACCGACCAGAATTAATGATTAATAATGACTTGATTAAATATATGGATTCCCATTTATCCTTGTCACACTAATTAATGATAATGTATTGATCTATATGAATTATTCATGACTCCATTATCAAATACGAGTTTCCTGACTCGATATAATCTTGTATCCCATAGGTAATGCCTTGAGAACTTGACATCCCCTTTTCAATTCAAGGATGTTTCTTCCATTGGATAAGACCCTCCTTGATCCTGATTCTTATCTTACTTTGGATTAGTAGTATGACCCTCTATGATACCATAATTAATATTACGTGATTACTTGGATACACTCATTCGATCTAGAATTGACAAGTAAGTGACATGGTTAAAGCCTGTCAGGCCTAGTCATTTCATAGCTCTGTTAACTAGGGATGAACACCTCGGACTCAGTAGGCTTCTTATTTTGTAATTCCATGGACTATGATCCTTAAATTTCACTCTTAACCTTAGCCGAGTTATAGTTATGGTTGATTTAGAGACCCTTAAGGTTTGTATTTCCTTGGTCATTAACTTGGAACTTCATTATTAAAAATCATTACAGGTTGCCTTGTTACATCATGGAACCTTCACTATTAATAATGTGCGAGTAATTTAAAAAATAGTAAAAATAAAAAATAATTTTTTGGTTACATAATCAGACATTAGCCGAGGGAAGAAGTAGGTAGTTGAGTATTTAGTTACATTATACTTGTTTACTCTATATGTTCATTCATGAACACTATTATATTCTCGTTACAGGGGTTAGGTGTTATAGACTATGTTTGTAGTGGCCAAATGTTAATTATCTCATATCCTCTATGGGAACCATTTTGTACCCTAGGAAAAATAAATGAATGCAGTTGTTGATAAATGGAAGCATATAGTTTCAAACACTTGTTACTTGAACTGAATTTTTTTTGTCAAATCACTTTTAAGGGAAAGTGAGAAACCTCAAGTCCATCAAACAAAAAAAATAACAGCCAAAATAATAGCAAAAGAAATCCATGCAAAGACTGTCCATGCCTCTTCCCAGCAACTTTGCATTAAAATGCCTCCACCAAAGCATGTAAACTCGACAAACAGTCCTTTGCAAAGATACACGGTCATAGAACCAATAGAAAATACATACCCTCTCAGTCTTCTGCTCCAAGTGACATGCAGTAGTGACGGTCTTGTACTCTAAACCTCATCTAAGGAATGGCCATTTCATTGTTGGTATTGAAACATCCAAAAACACCTCGGGACACACAAACTAAAGAAGAACTTCCCCATAACCAAACATCTCAGGAAAAGGTGAGCACCCAAGCATTAATCAGAAACTGGTAAAGAAATATCTTTGAAAAACAATTGAATTCTGCCTGATAACGTATCCCTAAAAAATCTCCAGGATATAGCGGATACCTGAGTATGCAGATCTCCCCTTATCAGGACATCATGTGAAGAAGTCATTATATCCCAGACATGGATGGCCCACTGGGACTGGGACATAGATTAAGTGGAATCTGGGTCCAAGACATCAAAAAATTGGTATTAGAGGGGTTTTTCATTTAGTTCATTACTATATGGAGACAATATATTGGTGATTAGGAACTCTATGGGACTTGGTCATAATCAATGTTTGGGTGTCGCCAACATCAGTTCAGGGTAAATTCTCAGTTATCCAAAATATTATTTTTGCTATTTTTTTCTGTTATAGTTGACATTATTTCACCACTAGGTGATGCACATGTTGAATGGTATTGTTCATTATTAATCTTATCAAGTATTTTTTTTCATCCATGGCCTGATTATATGAGAGTAATGACCATATTTAAAACAACATTAGGAACCTAGGATTTTCATATCATGCATATTACCATACAATATAGGTTAAATTTACTATTTTGTATTTTTTTCCCTGTGACTATTCAGTGATGTTTTTATAGTTAACATATACCTATGATATTCCATACTTCCAATTGTGTGATTTTTTCATCAATTATGGAGGTGTGTGGGCTCTCATGGATTACGATAAGTTATTTACTAAGTCGATCCATTTTGATATAAATAAAAATGTGTCATTTTTAGTGATAAGGTTAATGGGAACAGATTTAATTAAAATAGCTATTCATTATAAAGAGAGAAAAGAAATATAAATTGAAATGGTTACACATCATTATCCCACCTTATCATGTTTACAAAAGGTAAAGGATTAAACCTGGTAATTAAAAGAAAAATGAAATGAAAATTATACATGCCCACTTACTAGTACCTAGACATCTATGTTGGTAGTTGGGGTAGTATAACTTTGGAAGGGAGCCCATCCTTTTTCCCTTCTATAAGTGCTTTCTATAAATATTTTTTAAGTTTGTTATGAGGAATTTACTTTGGTTTTTTATACTAATTCGACCACAGCATCCTGGCATTATACGCCAGGAATGTGACAACGATCATGCTCAAAACATGGTGGGCCCTAAGCCTCAAGTCTTACCTCTAGAAGTTCTACTTGAGGAACTACCTTTTTTACACGATCTACTCATTTATTCCCAGGTTATGGATAGTTTCCTACATATGATATAGTCCACGCATGGTGCTCTATGAATTGC
This sequence comes from Viscum album, assembly GCA_963277665.1. Classification (NCBI taxonomy): domain Eukaryota; kingdom Viridiplantae; phylum Streptophyta; class Magnoliopsida; order Santalales; family Viscaceae; genus Viscum; species Viscum album. Next base: position 250,336,626 of record OY728128.1, on the reverse strand, counting down.
ACATATGATGGAAGATCTAACTCACATGTTTTAATAGATGTATCCTCCAACTTTTTTGGTGAATGGCATTCTATATGCTACTGGGTCTTGGATATAGAACACCCTATATATCTTGTAACAGCTGTATATGCCTCCAATGTAGAAGTTCAAAATTTCCACATACATGGTCCATGATTAAAATAAGGGTTGGTGGGATGTGATAAGCTAGGCTAGTCGTTATCATTCCATGTTGGTCTTTGACTTACAGAGTGTCTTATATGATCAGTTCTTTTGTCAAACATTGTGAGCTAACAGATACATTTAATTCAAGAATCATTAGTAGGGTTCAATGTTATTTATGGATTATTCTATGTATTTTAATAAGTTACAATACATTTCACTACTTCTAGCAAGTGATGAGCTTTCATGTGATATACACTTCGACGATGGGCTTTTGTACATCATTTGTATGTAGGTTAAAGTCTTTTGCCTACATAATTTTTATAAAATAGTCAATCAGTATCTTATCAATGAGAGAAAAATGATAGATGGTAATACCAGTAGACATAGATGATTAGTGTTGCGGTAGACTAGCATTTATTCCGGTGGAAGGAAACAAACCCTCGTAGTTTCTCATTAGGGTAATGATAACCATATTAATCGTTTTGATAAATACATAGTGTGTTATTAATGTGGATGATACAGGAACCTGAAGTCCCATTTGGTAGATACTCAATGGAGTTAATGGCTAGTAGATATATGGGGAATCTTTAGTGATCCTGAAAGACCATTCCACCATATTCGAATGAAAAAGGATCGTCGCCATCTCCCCCTTAAAAAGTGGGTTCTTTTACACCATTTCATGTGGGGAGTTGTAATACCACTAATAGGAATGTCTGAAGAGGAGGATGTGGTCATGGTATCCAGACCCCTGATCACTAGTAGCTCTGATTGAGTATTTAGGACCGTGGTATTCAAGCTTTTTGATTAGGTCGTGGATGAGTTCAGTTGCATGAACTACTGTTGAAACTCAAGGAACAAACTACTTGACCATCTATAGTATGAGGTAATATTCTATTGGAATCTACTGTCGTATATTCTCTACTTGATTCATGTGCTTTGTACTAATTTATAACTATATATGTCCTGGAATGTCTCGTACTGGAGTTATAGTAATACTATGGTGTAATATACCTATATAAACTATTAGGAGTGGCATCATAGGGAATATGCCAATGTAGTGATTATCCCCTGGAGGTTGGAAATTACCCTTTATTTTGGAACCACTTAGTTCTTCAGATGAAAAAAATTTTCATTCATTCTCGGGATGGATTCTTTGGTTCAATATCATTATTTGGTAGACTTCTATCAGCTTGGTATATCTATTACATCATCATAGGAGAGATTTTATCTATATAAGGGCATGTGAGTTGTCTAGGATGGTAGAGAAGGACCAGAGCATCATGACCTATGTGGATTGACTTCCCAGATTGAAAATGACTTCATAGAAGATTTGGGTTTACATCATGTTTACATTTCTCCAGTAGTGGTTCATTTCAGGGACTTCTTTCCAAACTATTTTTGTAGATTACCTCATAATGGAGTGGTAGAGTTTACAATATATATTTTTCTAGAAGTAGAATCGGTGCCCAGTATTCTTTATAATATGGAACCTATTGAGCATCAGGATATCAAGAGGCTTCAAAATGATTTAGAGGCCAAAGGTTTTATATGGGCTAATACATCTTCTTAGGGTTCACCCGTTATATTCTCCAAGAAAGGGGATGGAACCTTACATAATTTCATGGATTACAAAATGTTGAACCACGTTACAGTGATGAATCAGTATCCACTACCTCAAATAGATGATCTCTTCGACTAGTTCTGTGGAGATCGAGTCTTCTTTAAGATTGATCTAACATCGAAATATCAACATGTATGAGTAAGTCCATACGAAATACCTCATACAACATTTTGTATCATGTTTAGTATGTATTAATATGTTGTTATGTCGTTCGGTCTTATGAATACACCCTCCAATTTCATTGCTATAATGAATAGTGATTTCCATCCCTGTCTCAATTCATTGTTTTGGTCTTCGTGAATGACATATTGGTGTATTTTCACACTCATAATGACCATGACAATCATCTTGAGATCATTATAATTACACAAAGTGAGAATCAAATTTATGCTAAGCATGATAAGTTACACTTATTTATATAAAAGCTCATTTCTTGGCTCATATCAAATTAGGATTAGGTGTATCTATTGACTCAAAAACCTTCAGTGCTGTAGTTTCCTAGGAACAGTACAATAACATGTTTGATTTATGAAATTCCATAGGGATGGATAGATATTACATTCATTTCATACAGGTCATATAATTACATTATTCAACTCTTATTGACCTTATAATTAAGGGAGTTAAGTTCCAATGGTCATAAACATGCGAGAAAGTCTTTCATGGGTTGAAAGGTGGGATTTTCTCAACACTTATTTTAATCCTATCAATTCCTGGCATATATTGTACTATTTAATGCATCATGAATCATCTTTTGAGAAGTTCTGATATAGGTGGATTGGTCCGTTAAATATGTATCTTGATAGTTGTGGAACAATGAGAGAAATTACTCGATGCACGACTATGGATAACTAAAAATTGTCCATGCCTAATGTTTAAAGAGAAACTATCTATTAGGTAAGTGCATTCTGGTGTAAATAAACTAAAATATCTTGAAATATATTTTTACATAGTGTGACATGAACCTCAAACGATAGGTATGAGTCAAATATCTAAAATCAATTGATTTTAAGATTTTCTATACATCTGGGAAGGGAGGTGTTGTTACAGATGCGATGAGTTAGAAAATGCATGAATGGGCCGCTTAGGAAGCCATCAATGAATGGATGTTGATGGATCTCTCTTTTGACATTTATTTGTATTTAATAATATTCATGAGTAGTATTACCTCTCATATATGATAGTTAAATATTCCCTCCATTTGAAGGTGTAGGTTATACAATTTTTATATCATGAGGTCATGGTTCTCCATGAGAGAATATCATGAGATAACACACCTCCATATTGTTTTATAGATAGAGACGATATCTTGTATATTGATGGAAAAGTATGAGTATGTACATATTTGATATAGGAGTTGATGAAAATTTCCCTTCCTTCTTAGTGGATGTTCATCCAGGTATATCAAAAATTTATCGAGATATGTGACACCAATATTGGTGGTCTCGGATGAAACATCCGATAGTAGGCATTATCAATAGGTGTTCCACCTTTCAATAGGTGTAGGAGGAGCACTAGAGACTTGTATCCACATTACTATTTCTTCTAGTCCCACCTTGGAAATGGGAAGTTGTTTTCATGGACTTTATAGTTGGGTTACATAGGTTGCCTTTAGTTAATCATGATGTATGGGTTTTCATTCATAAACTAACAAATGTGGATCCCTTCATTCTTATTCAGGATACTTTCATAGTTGATGAGGTGGGAATAAAATACATCTCAAAGATCAAATGACTACATGGGGTCCCTCGTACTATCATTTCTGATTTGGATGCTCGTTTCATGTCATGGTTCGGTCAAGACTTGTTGAAATCTATGGTAAAAAAGTTCTTTTATGTAGATATTTCCCCCCTTAGACTAATGGAAAATCAAAATGGACAATATAGGTTCTATAGGACATGATCTGAGAATGTTTCCATGATTTGAGTGGTCCTTGGGTGTAACATATCCCTCTGTTTGTGTTCTCTTATAATTATTATTTTAAGTCGACAATTTAGATGTCTCCATTGGGGGGATTATATGGTAGGTCATTTTGTTCACCCATATACTGCATAGAGGTAGGTGAGGTATCCCTACTTGGTCCTCATATCATTTAGGATACTTTAGAGTAGGTTCATCTGATGAGAAATCATATGAATATTGCTCAGTCTAGACGTAAATCTTATGTCGATCCTCATCAATAACCTCTAGAGTTTGATGTCATGGATATTGTTTTTCATTGTGAATTGTGTAGGCTCTGGCATAGATGGTTATATAAGCAAGGAAATTTATCACCATTTTATGTACGGTCATTTGAAATTATGGAGACAGTCGGGACGGTAGAGTATCGGTTTATACTAACTCAGTGGTACCTTAACATGCATGACATCTTCAATGTTTCATATCTTTCCCAATATCATGATAAACCATCTCATACTTTTGATGACATGGAAGATGAATTAGATGTTGATTATACCTATGAGGAGTATCTAGTACACATCATTGACCGGAGAATGATGGACCTCTGATGCAGGTCTATCCCCACAGTACGGGTGTTATGGTAGCACGACCACGTGAATGACAAGTCATGGGAGAGAGAGGCCGTCATATATGCACAGTGGCTAGATTTTCTCTCAAATAATGTATCACCAGACTTAGAACTTGAACTCAGGGATGTGTTCTTTTAAGGAGGGGGAGACTGTAAGAACCCGCTTTTTCACTCAGGTATGGATCCTTTTAATTCTAGTATAATTATTTATTTTCAACCTAATTTGGTTTAATGTCGAGTTAAAAAGGACCCAAGGGTGTTTCATGCTTGCTTAGATCCCGGAACCCAAATGTTTGGGAAAATGGCCTTGTCCCACGGTTAGTAAACCTTGTGGGTACGCTGGACTATTAGATCTAACCACGCATATGGTATTCATTTTTGGTAAAATCCATCTCGTATGGTCAGTTCCTGGATTCTCCAACCATGGGACCAAACCATGTACTGCCCCCTCTTCTACAGGTTCCCTTTAATGGTTTCTGGATGGTTTTTCACACTGTGCAGACAATCCATACACAGGATAAATTATAGGTAATTTCACATTTTTACCCTTAAGGATATAATTAATCCTCTCCTTCCCTAACATGATACCAAATGGGGTTAAAAATCATTTATCTCATACTGGATCTTTTTTAAGCCCTATCCTAGTGATCAAGAGATATCCTTCATCTAGGATTTGTTCAATATTTCCATCATCATGTTAGATGTGTAACGGTATGTACTTGTGTCATTTTTAGTCATTCTCCATCCCTCTTGCTCTCAGTTTAGTTTTTGATATGTGCTAATTTTTACTCGTTTCCAATATATACTCTGTTCCAAGACAAATTATAGGTTAACACTTGATAAGGAGAGTCATACAATCCTAAGGTGGGTAGTCTATAACTCATACCTCTTGTTCGTTGATTTTGAATATTATGTTTGGAGCCCGCTGATTTCATCATGTGTCCTATATTTAATTTATATTGTACACTTATGATCATTAAAACAATATGGTTATTCTCTTTACAAATATTTGGTTAGTTTTTAGTAGTTAAACCCACAAATCTATGCAACCCATGTAGGATGTTTTTTAGTAATTTTCATTTTAGTGGTTGGACATGATTGAGCCTTCATTCGGGTGTGCCTTGGCATGACCATTCTAAAGGTAGGATTTTATATATTTAATGTATTGATTTATATATTTAATTTCATAATTTAAGCTAGCATGTATACGCACCACTTGACCCCCCTAATTTAAGTGCTTCAATTTAATAAATAAATATTAAATTGGAATTGGAATGTATTCTATGTATATGGCTTTCCAATTTTAAATGTAATTGAAGAATAGGTTTCGTGTCTGTAGAACCCATTAACATGTTAATGGAAGGTTGATGATGGAACCTTGAATTATTAAAATGTCTTAAATGGATTAAATTAATTCTTTCATCCTACATGGCCTTGTCACATAGGTGAAATACAAGGCTTAAACCAAACAAACTTATTGACTAATTATGACTTGATTAAATTGTTGCATTCTCAACTAGCCTTGTGACACTAATGAAAGGTAATGGATTGAAGCTTATTAATTAAACATGTCATCATTATAAAATATTATTTTCCTAACATGATATCATCTTGGATTCTATAGGGAATGCGTTGAGATCTCCGGAACCCCATTCTGATTCAAACATGCAGCTTTCTTTGGTTGAGACCCACTTCAAACACGATTATTTTCTAATTTTGGATGCCCGATATGACATCATTTGATGCCATCACTAATACAACATGTTTACATGGATACACTTCTTGGATAAAGCATTGAAAATTAGGTTCCACTATTAGTTCCCCTTGGTCCCAGTCATTTCTCCACCTGGTTTTACATTAGATGAAATCCTTGGACTTCGTAGGCGTGTTATTATGGAACACCTTGGACTATGCTCATTTTATTACAATATTACCCATTTATTTGATATAGTTATTATAACGAACCATACTTTACATACATTGTTAATACTTCAAAATTGAAGCATACTTATTACAACATATAACAAAACCACAAAAGGACCGTATAGGTATAGTGTCTTTAGAAACTGGGAAACATAAACAACTGGTTCATAAAGCATCTACATTGTCTCCCATTTATTTCATCATATCTAGAATCCCTTTTGGAATATCCTACTTAATAACCTTCTTCCTGTCCTGGGGGAATGAAAACATACAAAAGGGTGAGCTCAAATGCTCAGTAAGGGTAAACAAATAAAATATCAATCACATCATATTCATAAGAACATAACTTTTGGAAATCTTAACCTGTAAAAGGGAGCATAATTTCATAACATGGTATAAATCATAGTAGTGAAATGGAATCCCAATAATCATAAAACATGAAAATTTGTGGCATACACACATAATCATAGAGAATCATTTCTTATTAGTCAAGATTCATTTCCAAGACTCTCTTAGTGGACAAAGTCCATTTCTGAACCGAGTTCACTCCTCGTTTCAGTCTTGTTTCACTAAACCGGCACTACCTACCGTTCCATCCATGTCTATATCATGAGATATAAAATCTTTACCCAATGAATTTGAGGGAGATATAGGTCCCACCCATCTCATAATTATACCATTCTTATGTGTGCCACAAAATCATAAATCATACATCATTGCATAACCTATGTAGTAAAAATGGTATTCTTAAACAACATGACATCATAAAACAATTCATATAAGATAAAGGAATTCATAAAAATATTTCCATCACAACATAATCAAATTAATTTAATAACTGGGATAGAAACAGAACCCTATATTATCTTAGATGGAAAATAATTTTGATAAAACACTTGAACTCCATTCTTGAGGAAAATATCCATTCTACTTCAAAAACACTATTCCTTTCTTAAAATGTCATACAATTATAATCTAAGATAAGTTTATTAAAAATAAACTTGAAAACTTGTAAAGGAAGCTTCTTGGAAATAATGTTTTAAAAATCCATTTATGCCGTATAAGTTAAAAAAACATTCTTCTCGTACTTTTGTCGGAAAAGTCAAAAAGTACCTCGTACGAAAAACGACAAAAGATTCCTTTCATATCTTTTACTAAAAACTCACCAAAGGGTAAAATTGGATTTAAAAAATTTTAGGTGGATGGAAAAAATATTACATATTGAGGAAACATGGATGTGGATGATAAAATACACCCCAGTAAATACCAAAGTATAAATAATCTCGGATAAAAATGAGATTGCGATATTTCCCTTACCTTAGGTCCGATTTTCTTCGTAAGTGTCCAAACCTCATGTATAATGATTTAAATAATGTTATTGACTTATTCCAGAATCATAATTATTTTTATGATATCATATATGGTCATATTATTAGCTTCTTATTAGTAATATTTCATTACTACTTGTTATTCGGGAGTTTATAACTTTTTGTTCTTATGCGTGTTTTGTTGAATAAATTCTTATTCTTCTCTTTAGGTTATAGATACCTCATTTCTAGAATGGTATTAGTGTAATATATATCATATTCATTCATTCAATTCATTTATATAATCATTATGAAATTAAGATCATGTAGAAAGTGTCGCATCACATCGTGGAGGCAGTATTCCGTACGCACGCACGAGTGATGATATCGTTCCTATGATCGTGGAATTGTATTGGAGTGTATGTATACTATTTCAGAATCAATATCACTTTATAATAGTCATATATAGTCATTATTTACACAATTATACCCATCCAAGTAAGGTGGTGGTGGAAAATAGATTACACCACGGCGTGGAGACGGTATTTCGTACATACGCATGCCCGGTGATTTCTTTTTCCGTAGGATGGATAGATGGTGAAATAGGGTTGTTTCAGACTTATAATAACATATCAATATATGAGTGATACTGATGTTATTACTTCATAATGAAACAACTAAATAATAATAAGTGTAATAAGAAATAAAGATGAAAGTTTCGGTAACGGACATTACCTCTTCTTTGAAGTGCTTCTTTGAGACCTCCTTTTAGGGCACTAAAATAGGTCTTTGAAGAAGACCAGAACCAATAGGATGTTTTTAGGGAAGTGGAGAGGATAAATTGGAAGGGTTTTTTCGAGCATGAAGTCTCAAAGTTGTGTGAGGAAGAGGGGGAGGAGGTTCCCTTTTATAACGGAGGAGAGGGGCTCCTTTGGAAAAACTAAAAATATTATTTTATTATAAAGTCATGTTCGGTTTTAAATAGCTCCAAATTGATTTATATCGAAGCTAAGGTGTGTATGGGTCGAAATTATCTCATCCAATAGAATTTAGACAAGTTTAGTTTCCTATTTTAACCTTATCTTTTAGATTTAACATTAAGTAAAATAATATTACTTTTACCAGGTCTTCTTGTGTTCTTATACTATAAGGTTAACAAACATACTATAAGCAGCCAAACGAACCCCAAGTAGTTTATTATTAATATATATAACATTCTCTAATTAATTGAGATGAACCTTAGATTTTTAGGAATAAAATAACAATTAATAATATAATATGTTTTTAAAAACTATTTTATGTCAATTTTGACACTATTTAGTAATTGATTTTTGTGAAAATCATAACAGAAAGATTAGTTCGAAAAAAGTTAATTAAATCAATACTAACATGTCATATTAACCTATAAAATTAGTGTAATTCATAAAAAGACTCAAATTACATTTATTTGGGTCTTTATAACATCAATTAGGTCAACATTTCATTAAAAAGATAATTACTGCATCATCATTGTGTCATAAATAAATTGAATTATTTAATGTATAAAAATTACAAATAAAATACCATTATGTAGGAAATATTTTTAGCTTTCTAATGAATTTTTATAGTCGAATTTGTCTTATGTATAACCCCATATTAAAAACGATTTATTTATTAAACTTTGATTTTAACTATTTTAACCCTTCTTTAAATAAATTAATAATAAATGTCCTAATCTAATCCAAGTGGGCCTAAATGGTCATATTTTATTCCTAAGGTTGCTTTTGGTCGAATTATACTTGTCCAATAGAATTAGGACATGTGTTAAGGTAATAATAATATCATTTTTACCTTTAATTACCCTATTTACTTTTAACCGTAGTAAAAAAAGTAAAAAGTTACTATTCACCAAAAAAATTATTTTCATCTCATTGAACCACATTTTACTTAATAACATCAACCGTGTCTCTCGGATTTTTGAAATTCCATTCACAGAAGCGGTAAAATTACGTTTTATGAAAAATTTATTTTTTTAACTACCCCTTAGTGGTTTCACTATTCATCAAAATTGAAAGTTTTCAGAAAAATACCAAAATTTCACCCTAGGATAATTTCGATATTCCAAATCCATATATGAAGTCCATTTTGAAACATAAACTTTATAAAATTTCAAAAATTGGTTATTACTATTCATAACGTCTAGTTTTAATAATATTTTATTAGCATATCATTGTTTAGTGAAACTCGTTATTGCATACGACGCAAGCTATCGATGAAGGTCGCGATTTCGTGTAAAGAAAGCCGAGTAAGTGTTGTGTGTAGAAAAAGATTCCTTTGATGATTTAAATAACATAAAAACAAAATATTTCACATAAAAGTCTCAGGTGTTACATTCTACCCCCCTTAAAATGAATTTCGCCCTCGAAATTCGTCACTTTGTAACAAACAGATGAGGATACCTCTCCCTCATCATATCCTCAAGATCCTATGTAGCTTCTTCTAATTGGTGGTTCCTCCATAAAACTTTCACCAATCGAGTGGTCTTGCTTCATAGGACTTTTTCGCTACGATCCAGAATCTCTATCGGCTGTTCTTCATAAGAAAGATCTTGCTCCAGCGGTACAACTTCTGAGCTAAGTACATGTAAAAGATTAGGTATGTACTTTCTCAGGAGAGATACATGGAACACATCGTGAACTTGAGAGAGATTAGGTGGAAGCGCCAATCAGTAAACTACCTTCCCAACACGATCCAGTATTTCGAAAGGACAAATATATCTAGGGATCAACTTCCCCTTCTTTCCAAATCTCATGACTCTCTTCTAGGGAGATATTCGTAAGAACACTTTATCACCCACTTCAAACTCTAGGTCATTTCTTCGGTTGTCGGCATAACGTTTCTGTCGACTCTGAGCTTCTCTTATGTGTTGTTGAATAGATCTGAACTTTTCTTCCATTTCATCAACGGGATCGAGTCCTAATAGCTTTCTTTATTCAACTTCGTCCTAGAAAGTTGGAGTCCTGCATTTCTATCCATAGATAGCTTCATAAGGATCCATCTAAATACTGAAGTGAAAGCTATTATTATAAGAAAATTCCACCAAAGGTAGGTATTGATCCCAACCACCTTTGAAATCCATAGAGCAAGCTCTCAACATATCTTCTAGAGTTTGAATTGTTCTCTCAGACTGACCGTCTGTCTGAGGATGATAAGCAGTGCTGAAACACAACTCTATATCTAGAGTATGCTGAAGACTTCGCCAGAACATCGAGGTAAATCTCGGATCCCAATCAGATATAATAGAAAGTGGTACTCCATGCAATCTTACCACTTCCTTTACATATATCCTGGCAAGCTGATCTAGAGTGAAATCCTCTCTAATAGCAATGAAGTGTGCAGACTTGGTAAGACGGTCAACAATGACCCAGATAGCATTATTGCCTTTGGATGTTTTATAATGTCCTCTGACAAAGTCCATAGTGATGTTTTCCCATTTCCATTCGGGTATGGGTAATGGTTGTAACATCCCCTTAGACTTTTGTCTCTCAGCTTTAACTTGCTGACAAACCAAGCATCGAGAGATATATTCAGCAACATCTCTTTTCATGCCATCCCACCAGAAGTACTCTTTCAGGTCCCCATACATCTTCGTGCTTCCAGGATGAATAGAGAATGATGAAATTTGAGCCTCATCCATCAGCTCCTTCTTTAATTCTGGGATGGGAGGAACACAAACCCAATTCTTGAACTTTATTATCCCATCACAATCAAGGTTGAATTCAGGAACATTTCTCACCTTCTTTTGTAACTCGACATCTTTTTTTTGTGCCTCTTTAATCTTCACATGTATAGATAGTTGAACATTCATTTGAGAAAGATATGATTTTCCCCCTTTCATTATAATTCCAAGATCCATCCTTTGTAAATCCCTAAATATTGGATCTTTTGTGATCCTCATCATGGATAAACTAGCATGGTCTTGTCGACTTAATGCATCTGCCACCTTGGTTGCTTTCCCAGGGTGGTAATGAATTGAGCAATCGTAATCCTTAATCAGCTCCAACCATCTTCTTTGGTGCATATTCATCTCCTTTTGTGTGAAAATATACTTTAAACTTTTATGATCAGTATAAATATCACACATTTCACAATAAAGGTAATGCCTCCAAATCTTTAATGCAATGATTACCACAGATAACTCCAAATCATGTGTTGGGTAAATTTTCTCATGTATTTTCAACTGTCGTGAGGCATAAGCTATCACCATATCATTTTGCATAAGAAAACACCCCAATCCCTTCTTGGATGCATCACTATAGATCAAAAACCTTTCTCCACTACAAGGCAGTGTGAGCACATGTGCACTGGATAACCTTCTTTTCAACTCCTTGAAATTCTATTCACATTCCTCCGTGCAAACAAACTTAACTCCTTTCGGAGTCAACTTGGTCAGTGGATTAGATAATCGTGAAAAATCTTTCACAAAACGTCAATAATATCCAGCAAAACCAATAAAACTTCGGATCACAGTTACTGTTGTTGGTCTCGACCATCTTTCGATAACCTTTGTTTTTGCTGGATCCACAGATATCCACTCTTTTGAGATTATGTGACCCAAAAATGAAACTTTTTGAAGCCAAAATTCACTCTTGGTAAATTTGGTATAAAGCTTCTCCTTTCTCAGGGACTTCAATATAATTCTCAAGTGATCTTCATGTTCTTCCTTGCTCTTTGAATAGACAAGAATATCGTCTATAAAGACTACCACAAACTGATCAAGATAGTATCTAAAGACTATATTCATTAGATCCATGAAGATAGCAGGGGCATTAGTAAGACCAAATGGCAAAACTATAAATTCATAGTGTACATACCTTGTACGGAAAGAAGTCTTTGGTATATCCTCCCTTTTGACCCTTAATTGATGATACCCTGAACGAAGATCAATCTTGGAAAAGTATTGAGCTCCGCGTAGTTGGTCAAATAGGTCATCAATGAGCGGGAGAGGATATTTTTTGTTGATAGTGATCTTGTTAAGTTCTTGATAATCAATGCAAAGTCTCATTGATCCATCTTTCTTCTTAACAAACAGAACAGGTGCTCCCCAAGGTGACGCACTAGGGCATATGAAACCCTTATCAAGATTCTCATGGATTTGCTTCTTTAATTCCTGCAACTCAATTGGGGCCATTCTATAAGGTGTCTTTGAAATAAGCAAAGCATCCGGTACAAGTTCTATTGAAAAATCAACTTCACGATTCGGTGGAAGACCCGGTAATTCTTCCGGAAAGACATCATCTAAATCACGTACAATGTGCATATTCTTAATCATGAGTTTCTCACCATCCATTTGAGATAAATAAGCTTCATTTAGTGGAATCAATACCCATAAAATGGATGAAATTTCCACTGGAAGGTTATGTTAATCCTTGCATTAATAGACGATCATAGATTGATCTGGAATATGAAATGTGACTTCCCTTCTTTGGCAATTGATATGAGCTCCATGCAGAGAAAGCCAATCCATGCCAAGAATCACATAAAATTCCACTATAGGAAGGATCACAATATTTGCACAAAGCACTTTCCCACAAACTTCAATCGGAGAAAAATTATAAACTTTTGATGCGACTGTGGTGCCATTAGGGGTTGCCACAGCTAACTAAACATCTAACTGTTGAGGTAATACAGTGATATCCTTAAAAAATTCTTCAGAAATAAAGGAGTCTGTGGATCCAGAATCAAATAAAACATTTTCTACTTTATAGTGGCTGGTAAGTGTACCTTTCACCACATCGTTATCGTACTCCACATCGCTGATAGAAATTGCATGTGACTTTCCTTTTTCTTTAGCCTTAAGTGTTTATTGACGTCGACCATCATCACCAACCCTTGGATTTGGGCATTGATTGGCATAATGCCCCATCTCCTTATACTTGAAACATTGAAGTGTAGTAGGTTAATTCTGTGTATCCCTTCCTTTGTTTGCATCATTAGATATCTTCTTCCCATAATTGTGGTATTCAAATGCCCTATGAACTTCCTTTCCACATTTGAAATATTTACTTGTCCCTTTAAGACAACTCCTTCCATGTTTCTTTCCAAACATTGAGCATAAGGGAAAGCTCATCTTCTTTTCAGTGTGCTCTTTATATTTTCCTTTGAATTCCATTTTCCTCTTCTTATCAAACCCATATGACTGATGGGTTACTCCAATCTCCATCTCGACTTTGAGAGCACATTGAACAATTTCCTCATAGCTATTGAATTCCCTTATGGCTAACGCCCTTCGAAGACTTCGTTTTAATCCACCAAAGAATCGATCGATCTTACACACAAGTTGGATAATAATACCAGAAGCGTACCTTGCAAGTCTTGTAAAATTTGCTTCATAAGTACCAACAGATTCATCATCCTTTTGATTCAGTTCAAGAAACTCTTTCTCCATCTTTGTTCGGAGAATACTATGGAAGTACTTATTGAAAAATAAGTTCTTGAACTCGTCCCATTCCATGGACTCAATTTCATCCCTTTTCCTCGTATTCTTAATAAGATTCCACTATTGATCAGCATCTCCTTCGAAACGATACACTTCTAGGATGACTATATCATGTTCAGAACATTGAAGAACTGAAAATATCTTTTCAGTAGTACTAATCCATTATTCAGCAACTAATGGATCAGTAGACCCGTTAAAAGAAGGTGGATGCTGCCTCATGAAGGATTCAACAGAATGTTTCTCCTTCCTTTGCTCGTTTGGATGTCCTACTTGATTCATAGCTTGAGAAAGTTGTGTGAGCATGGCTACAAGATTTTTCATTCCAGCTCCCATAACATTTGGTTGCTCCGGGGGAAAATCATTGCATTGCCCGTCGCATTCCGCATTAACACGGTTCCTTCGGGTTCTAGCCATTGACTAAAATCAAGAATAATAGTGTGAGACACACTAATTTTAATAGGAAAACCACATAATCAATAATAAAATTTCACACATACGATCTTATCCTAGGTTATTCATGGTCATTTCTAGAACACTAAGATTGTGTTCTATGCTTAGAATTATCCTTAGGGTTCTTACTAAGGCTTTCACATCCTAGTTTCAAAAGGTTGACTATACCTTTCCTCTGATACCAACTATAATGACCCATACATTACATACATTGTTAATACTTCAAAATTGAAGCATACATATTACAACATATAACAAAACCATGAAAGGACCGTATAGGTATAGTGTCTTTAGAAACTGGGAAACATAAACAACTAGTTCATAAAGCATCTACATTGTCTCCCATTTATTTCATCATATCTAGAGTCCCTTTTGGCATATCCTACTTAATAACCTTCTTCCTGGCTTGGGGGAAATAAAACATACAAAAGGGTGAGCTCAAATGCTCAGTAGTGGTAAACAAAAGAAATATCAATCACATCATATTCCTAAGAACATAACTTTTGGAAATCTGAACCTGCAAAAAAGAGCATAATTTCATTACATGGGATAAATCAAAGTAGTGAAATGGAATTTCAATAATCATAAAACATGAAACTTTGTTTCATACACACATAATCATAGAGAATCATTTCTTATTATTCAAGACTCATTGCCAAGACTATCTTAGTGGACAAAGTCCATTTCTGAACCGAGTTCACTCCTCGTTTCAGTCCTGTTTCACTGAACCGGTATAACCTACCATTCCAGCCATGTCTATCTCATGAGATATAAAATCTTTACCCAATGCATTGGAGGGAGATATAGGTCCCACCCATCTCATAATTATACCATTCTTATGTGTGCCCCAAAATCATAAATCATACATCATTGCATAACCCATGTAGTAAAAATGGGATTCTTAAACAACATGACATCATAAAACAATTCATATATGATAAAGGAATTCATAAAAATATTTCCATCACAACATAATCAAATCCATGTAATTACAGGGATAGAAACAAAACCCTATATTATCTTAGATGGAAAATAATTTTGATAAAACACTTGAACTCCATTCTTGAGGAAAATATCCTTTCTACTTCAAAAATACTTTTCCTTTCTTAACATGTCATAAAATTCTAATATAAGAGAAGTTGATTAAAAATAAACTTGAAAACTAGTAAAGGAAGCTTCATGGAAATAATGTTTTAAAAATCCATTCATGTTGTGTAAGTTAAAAACATTCTTCTTGTACTTTTTTCGGAAAAGTCAAAAAGTAACTCGTATGAAAAACGACAAAAGATTCCTTTAATATCTTTTACTATAAACTCACAGAAGGGTAAAATTGGATTTAAACAATTTTATGTGGATGGAAATAATATTACATATTGAGGAAACATGGATGTGGATTATAAAATACACCCCAGTAAATACCAAAGTATAAACAATCTTGGATAAAAATGAGATTGTGATATTTCCCTTACCTTTGGTCCGATTTTCTCCATAAGTGTCCAAACCTCCTTTATAATGATTTAAATAATGTTATTTAATTATTCCATAATTATACTTATTTTTATGATATCATATATGGTCATATTCTTAGCTTCTTATTAGTAATATTTCATTACTACTTGTTATTCGGGTGTTTATAACTTTTTGTTCTTATGCGTGTTTTGTCGAATAAATTATTATTTTTCTCTTTAGGTTATAGATACCTCATTTCCAGAATGGTATTAGTGTAATATATATCATATTCATTAATTCAATTCATTTATATAATCATTATTAAATTACGATCATGTAGAACGAGTCACATCACATCGGGGAGACAGTATTCCTTACGTACGCACGAGTGATGATATCGTTCCTATGATCGTGGAATTTTATTGGAGTGTATGTATACTATTTCAAAATCAATATCACTTTATAATAGTCATATATAATCATTATTTACACCATTATACCCATCCAAGTAAGGTGGTGGTGGAAAATAGATTACGCCACGGCGTGGAGACGGTATTCCGTACGTACGCATGCGCGGTGATTTCTTTTTCCGTAGGATGGATAGATTGTGAAATAGGGTTGTTTCATACATATAATAAAATATCAGTATATTAGTGATAATTATTTTATTAATTCATAATGAAACAACTAAAGAATAAGAAGTGGAAGAAGAAATAAATATGAAAGAATCGGTAACGGACATTACCTCTTCTTTGAAGACATTCTTTGAGACCTCCTTTTAGGGAAATAAAATAGGTCTTTGAAGAAGAACAGAACCTCTAGGATGGTTTTAGGGAAGTGGAGAGGAGAAATTGGCAGGGTTTGGCCGAGCATGAAGGCTCAAAGTTGTGTGAGGAAGAGGGGGAGGAGGTGCCCTTTTATAAGGGAGGAGAGGGGATCCTTTGGAAAAAATAAAAATATTATTTTATTATAAAGTCAAGTTAGGATTTAAATAGCTCCAAATTGATTCATTTCTAAGATAAGGTGGGGATTGGTCGAAAGCATCTCATAAAATAGAATTTATACATGTTTACGTTCCTATTTTAACCTTATCATTTAGATTTAACATTAAGTAAAATAATTTTACTTTTACCATGTCTTCTTGTTTTCTTATACTATAAGGTTAATAAACTTACTATAATCAGGCAAACGAACCCCAAGTTGTTTATTATTAATATATATAATCTTATCAAAGTCATTTGGACAAACCTTAAATTTTTAGGAATAAAATAACAATTAATAATATAATATTTGTTTTAAAAACTATTTTATGTCAATTTTGACACTATTTAGTAATTTATTTTTGTGAAAATTATAACACAATGATTAGTTCGAAAAAATTTAATTAAATCATTACTAACATGTCATATTAACCAATAAAATTAGTTTAATTCATAAAAAGTCTCAAATTATATTTATTTGGGTATTTATAACATCAATTATGTCAATATTTTATTATAAAGATAATTACTGCATCATCATTGTGTCACAAATAAATTAAATTATATAATGTCTAAAAATTACAAATAAAATACCATTATGTAGGAAATCGTTTTATATTTCTAATTAATATTTATAGTCGAATTTATATTATGTATAACCCCATATTAAAAATTATTTACTTATTAAACTTGGATTTTAACTATTTTAACCCTTCTTTAAATAAATTAATAATAAATGTCCTAATCTAATCCAAGTGGGCCTAAATGGTCATATTTTATTCCTAAGGTTGTTTTTGGTCGAATTATACTTGTCCAATAAAATTAGGACATGTGTTAGGGTAATAATAATATCATTTTACCTTTAATTACCCTATTTAGTTTTAACCGTATTAAAAAAAGTAAAAAGTTACTAGTCAATAAAAAATTATTTTCATCTCATTGAACCACATTTTACTTACTGACATCAACCGTGTCTCTCGGATTTTCGAAATTCCACTCACAGAAGTGGTAAAATTAATTTTTATGAAAAATTCAGTTTTTTAACTACCACTTAGTGGTTTCACTATTCATTAAAAATTGAATGTTTTCAGAAAAATACCAAAATTTCACCTTAGTATAATTTCGATATTCCGAATCCAAAAATGAAGTCCATTTTGAAAAATAAAATTTATAAAATTTCAAAAAGTGGTTATTACTATTCATAACGTCTACTTTTAATAATATTTTATTAACATATCATTGTTTAGTGAAAATCGGTATTGCGTACGACACAAGCTATCGAGGAAGTTTGTGAATTTGAGTAAAGCAAGCCAAACAAGTGTTGTGTGTAGAAAAAGATTCCTTTGATGATTTATATAACATAAAAACAAAATATTTCACATAAAAGTCTCAGGTGTTACAGTTATTACTCAGTTAGGGACCCTTGAGGTCTACATTGTCATGGTAACTACCTTAAAACTTCATTATTAAATATTATTATGCGCTTCTTTGTTACATCTTGGAACCTTAACTATTACTAACATATGACCTATTTATAAATTGGTATTAATCAAAGAAAATTAATTGGTAACATTTATAGACACCATCTAAGGGGTGATGTTGGTACTTGAGTATTTAATTACCTTTTACATAATTTTGTTTTATTTTCATTCTTTCACACTGTTACATTTAGATTACACATGCTGGATGTTACAAACTCCGTTGGTGTCGGACCACTGAAATTTAACTCGCACACTTCCCATGAGACATTTGGTACCTGGAGAAGATTATAAGAATGAAGATGTTAATTAAGAGAATAATATGGCTTCCAAAACAATATTTATTTATATATATGATGGATTTGGGTAGCATATGACTGAGCCGAAGCTCATAATGCTTGGGATGGTCTTTTGATTTCCTTTATACTTTTGTGGAACATGTTTTTTCTATTGTCCTGTAACCATGTTTTCTAGTTTTTTAGAGACATGACATATCATCATCAATTATTCCAATTAATTCAGTTCTTGTTATCCTTTTAGATCTATTACATTGACTACTTCATCTATTTACTTCTGTTATTATTTATCTATTTTGATACACTCTATTAATGAGGGAATAATCTCCCCACAGACACACCCTAGGGCCACACTGCTAGTCAGTTACCTCTAATGTTTGTGGTGATTCTATTGAAAACATTTTTCCCACTATAATCAAGGAACCAATTATGTGTAATTTAGGTCTGGGACGTCACATATAATTTTCTACCTTCCATAATTTTGTTTGTTTTAAAATGAAATCATCATATGTCTATACATGTTCACCAATGCAATCAAGGATGACATGTTTCATTTTCATCACCACCATACATGGATAATTATAAAAATTTATATTAGGAATATATATGATATTAAAGAGTATTATATTTCATGGATAATGTTATATAAGAATAATACAATAATTAATTATCATTATAACGTTACCTGTTGATATCAGTAAATTACCCAAAACAAGCACGTCATGGAATCATTTCCCAAAAATCAAACCCAAGAATTCCTTTCCATGATAATATGAAATAATAAATAATTGAACCAAAAATATTATCATAACTTTAATAATATAGTAATTATAAATTTTTTTTCAATAAACAACAACCAACATCACAAATATGAAACACTAATGAAATATATAAAATTATTAACATCTGATGATGAGAATAAACTTTAACTAACTAATATATATCGAGCTTATTTTTATATATGAAGAGTATAAAAATTAATTGATATGAATAAGTTTATAACATAATTTATTAAGATAGTTATGTTCATTTTAAAATACATTAAATATATTTCCTAAAATTTCGGTGTACGAGTCAAGGTTTCTTTCATCTCAATTTCTATTCATTGATATATGTTCTATATTCACCTAAATATTTATTTATCTGATGTATATTATATTTCCATAGACCCATACACTAAAATAATCTTCTCAAAAATATTATATACATTTAGGATCGGATACCAACTATAGTGATAAAAATAAAATTCCATAATAGTATTGGAATTGATAAAAATTGAGACACATACATACCCAAGAGCTGTTAGTTTTAGTAATTTATAGAATTATGAAAAATGTTATATAAAAATCCATTTATTTCTCACTAAAATTGATTTCTACCTTTATATAGAGATTTTATTATTCTATAAGAATACATCAACATCTTCAATAAAAAATTCCCACACATGATACCCTTTTATATAGAACATATGTATTAATATTCTTTATAACCTGGGAAAATGGATATATTAGAATGCTGAGATAAAACTCTCAATGTGTTTAAACATATATTTTTTAAAAAATAAGATCATAAGTGATAATAATATGGAATTATCTATATGAGAACAAAATAAATGTTCATTGAATAATATATTCAATCAAAAAAGTATGATTCATGATTCATGAATCGTGAGCCATAAATAAAATATTTTGAATAACATAAGAAAAAACTCAGAAGGGTAAATGATTAGGATACAAAAAAAATAAAAAATTATTTAAGGGAACCAATATAACTCATAGAAATAATATAATAATAATTTAGGTATGTTGGTAATCATATTCAAATATGTATTAAACTCCATCACTGAACCCTTTCAATAGGAGGAACCTAACAAGTTAACTCCAACATTCTATTTTTGAAGGCTAAATCATTACCCAATGAATTAAAAAGTCATATTATATTCTAACCCTTCATCATATATCTATATTTAGAACCATAACATTAATAAAACTAACAGGGGTTAAATTAAAACATAAAAATCATAAAAACAACCTTCATTTCAGTATAGTAATATTAACATGTGTAAAAGAAATGGGATTTTAGTCAATATCGATAAAATATCATCAAATAAAATCAAATAAATAATTTGGATGTAATTATTAGAACATAACCCAAGTAAATAAAAATAATTTTTATAATATTTTGACCTAGATGGAGAAAAATTATATAAAAATAACTTGAAATAAATTTCTGAAAACTTGAACAAATATCATTTTCTTTTGGTAAACCATTTTAAAAACAAAAATATCAAAGAACAATGGGAAAATAATTTTCCAATAAAATAATGTGAACTTAGAAATGAATCATACTAGTTATGAAGGATTTGATAATATTAAGATCCATTTATATCATATACTCTCATAAAAATATTCTTTTTACACTTTTATAAAGAATGTCAAAATTGAATCATAGGTAAAAAAATTGAAAATATTCCTTTTAACAATTCATAATTAAATTCAATGGTTATAGAAAATAACATTATATAAAATTAATTTTAATATATAATACCTCTATTAAACAATTTTTAAAACATTTATATTGAATAAAAGGTGCTTAAAATCATCTAAATATTATTTTAATGAAAATTCCCTTATGATTTTTAAAATAAGAAACCATTTTTAATGAAATAACATGAGATGGAACCTAAATTTCAGGATTATAAATTAGGTCATAATATATTATATCATATAGGTAGTATATATATCATATAAATGAATATAGATTCTTCAATAAAAAAACATGTCTTAATAAAATATATCTAAGATGAGAAACCCATATAACATTCATAATACATTAATTAAAAACATTGAATAAATTAAATTAATATTATTCAATAAAAAATCATTATATCCATTGAGTAATAATTTATATTACATTACAAGTTTAGTAATTATACGATATATGATAAATCATGGTACACAACATTTAAAAAGTCTCAAGGAATTGAAATTGAGAACAAGAACCCTTACTAAGACCATAATATTTGATTTGGGAATCCAACAATAAACTGAATATGAGAAAAAAAAATTAAATAAACATAAAAATAGTTGAAATATGATATAAAAATATAATAGGTCATAAAACACAAAATCTTAGTATAACATAGTCAATGAATCAGTGATATAAGCCAGTGAAAGGAAATTGATTTAAGAAAACCCTTACCTAAGGCATCCTCATGACTGAACACATTCTATTGTTTCATTTAATATTGTATCCTTATTATATATCTAAATAAGAATCATAAAAAATTTATAATATTTTCTATATTTGTCTTATAATTTCTTATTACCGAGTTGTAAATAATTATTTTTCAAAATCAAAGTTTTTTTAATAGTCCTATTTCTCACACATGATTCGATTCAGTGGTTTTGGTCCTTACACACTAGCCATAGTTTAATCACCTAAATAATATTCAAGATATTATTATATACGTATTTGATATTATTCTGAGGTTCTATGAATATATCAAGATACTTATTTTGAGGACTCTCTGGTAATGAATATAAAATCCATTTTCAGAAACTTTGACTTCATAGAAAGAAATTGTTTTATTAAAACATATTATTTTATTTAGTACCATAATTTTTTTTTCCAAAAAAATCATAAATTAATTGATTTTATTATATAATATTACTTGTAAATTAGATTCATTAAAAAGTCATAAAATAACCATAATTTATTTTGGTGGTAAAACAGACCAAAAAACAACATGTTATAAAAAAAATGAGTAAGGATATATTATAATATAATGATATTATCAATTATAATGAATCATAATGATTTTAAAAACATTTTATGAAATATAAATATTTTATTCAAGAATAGGTAGTTGAGGAATGGAAATTAAAAAGTATGTTAAGAGGTTATTTCTTCGAAATGTCTTAGTAGGCTCATGTAGGGTGGTTAAACTTTACATTGATAATTTATTGTTAATATTATAAACAATATATAAAAATTATATTTTAATAAAATTAATAATTTTATAAATTTAATGTTTATTTTTTCATTACATACATAAATTCATCCATATTTGGAGGTAATGAAAATGAGATGCATCATTTTTTAGAGGCGGTAGTTCACACGTACGCATGGGCAAAGATTTAATTTTCCAATGGAGGGTACATAAATAAAATTGATAATATATTATCATTAAATAATATTAATAATATTGTCATAAATATCATATATATTCATTTATTTTATTTCTATAATCATTGATGTGATGCGGTGATGTATAACTGAAATATTTCTCTTTTTGGAGGCGGTAGTACACCCCTACAAATGAGCGGCATTTAAATTTTTCATATGATGAATGTAGGTAAAAAGGTTTTTTTACATAATAATAATAATACTTGGGAATAGTTAATATATTGTTTTCATTATATTAGGCTGGTCTGAAAATATTATAATGTGGTTGTAGAGAAAAGAAACTAAAAAGAATTTTGTTTTGACAAATACCCCCTACATGGTTATAATCCATTAAATTACACATTAAGACTTCTAGGATTGATATTTTATTAGACCAGAACCAATAAGATGTGGGTAAGGATGCTGTAAAAATATATGGTTAGGTATTTTCTAATCTAAATTTATCATTTTTTGTGGATAATTGAGGTGAGGAAGTTCCCTTTCACTTGTGAAATGATTGATACCCTTATTAATATAAAGTACATTTAAATATAAAAAAATTATTTATCAAGGAAATTGGACCCAATGAGGTTTTATATCAAGTATAGGATATTTTAATGTCAAAATATACACATAAAATAATATTTAGATCTGTTTTAGATATATTTAAAGCATTATCCCTTATTTTCATCCTATTATTACCCATTTTAACTTTTACAAGGGTAAAAAACTTTTCCCATTGAAAAAATCCATCACAACTAAAAATGGAATGGACCTTATTAAATAAGTGAAATATGATAATTAAATTTATTTAATCCATTTTAATGTATTCAATTTCATTTAATTGATGAAATTAATTCTAATATAATCACACAATATGCCAAAAAACTATTATTATAACAAAATGTATTATCATTTGTAAAAATGAATTTATTATTGTTGATTATAGAGAATAAAGTATAATGGTTATTAACATGAATTTATTAGCATATTATAAAATAAATTTAGGTTATTTGACATTTGAACCATGCCAAAACAATATAGAATCTTACAACCACACTATTCAATGAAAAAAATAGAAAAGATTTCTTTTTTATAATTGAATATTACTTTGGTTCCAAATTGTAAAATGTGGGTATTAAAATTGAAAATAAAAGTAATAAATTATTTATTATAATTATTAATTAAATTTTGTTTTCATAGAAATGATACATAAATTTGTAATTCAATCTTTCATTATGATGATGTTAAAAAGGTTATGGTATTTGTAAAAATTGTATTTTTTGTTATTTCCTCATAAACAAATATTTTTATAAGAATACCAATAAAGTTAACCTAAACTAAATTTTTATAAGTTAAATTAAATAATAAAGTAAATTAAATCAAATTTAAATTATAAAAATAATAATTTTTATTTCAAAAGAAAATTCAAAATATAAATCAATTTACCCAATTAATCGTTAAGTGTTCTTAACCATATTTAAGTTAAATTTACAATGATTAAAAAATTACTTTTTTACATTGTATATTCATAATGTATTGAATTTACCCATTCATTTCAAAAAAAATATGTTTAGTTTGGTTTTTATATCATATTTTATTCAATAAGATATTTATTTAAATTAATATATACTAATGTTTTAGTGTAATTTCAATGTCACTACTTAGAAACATAGTATTACTTTTGTAAATATTTTTAATACCATGTTTGTATAATTATAAGACTCAGATTTTTGAATGATTTTCCAAGATAATATCTTTATGTCAATGTGATATTTTTATCATAGGAATTGATAGATCTATCTTTTTTTCTTAATCTGGTTAATTATTCTACCATCAAGATTGAGAATATGAGTAAATACACAATCATTATTTCTTCACATTAAAAATTCGCAATTTTGTCCATTGGTTGTGATTCGAATAGTTTTTTGCCTCTAATTCCTCACATATAAATAAAAATGGTGCATTTTTAATGAATAAAGAACTAAAATTTTCATTTAATGGATTTTAATAACCATAAAATTGATGAAATGTTTTTCTTCCCCCTATAAAAATATTTATGAAACCAAAAACAATTAGAACACATAAATATAATACCCAATGTAATATAAATATACAATCATATGAAAAATAAATACAATACTCTTCAACCACTCAACAATAACACTCAAAATTAAATGTAAATCATTCTATAAATTATTAACATAAAAGATAATCAAAATAATCCTCACCAAATTGGAAACCCAAAAATAAGAAATATTTTATCAAATACTCTTCCAAAATAAACATAACATTTATCTCCAAAAAAATCACTCGTAATGTGATGGTAACATTTTAAGTGAATCTCTGTTATTATTATTTTCAATATTTTGATATCTTTTTTAAGTGTTTGTAGGAGGCTTGTAGGAATTTCAATGTTTAAAAATACGCGGGGATGAGGTGGGGTACTTGATGTTGTTTTCAGAGCTACAATTGTACCACCATCCATTAGGTGAGAAACCATCAACTTGTGGGTCAGGTGTTCGGGTTGGAATGATTCAGTGTTAACTCCATCGGGTAGCTGGTGGTGCTCCTGGGTAGAATAAGATATGCCTAGTTGCCAATGGGTAGCCTGCGGAATTTGACAAAGCCCAATAAGTTCTGCCTATTTATGTGTAATATTATAAATACCCAACCTCCAATAATTGTTCAATAATTATATATTTCTCTATTTTATTATCAACAACCTATGATCCCTCTAAAACCATTTTAGAGTACTCTCATCCATTCCTTCTCCATTGCTTGGTGCCCAGACATTAAATTTGTTATGCACTTCAAATATTATGAGTCCTCCTTTATTTGAGATTGATTTTATTCTCCTATACTTGGTAAAAATATATTATATAAAATATTATTTGATTTTATATATGTATTTTTGCATTATCTAACTAGGGATTCATTTATCATTAATATAATCGAAACACAAATTCTATGATTTGGTGCTTGCGTAGCCTTTGGACCAGGAATCTTGTCGACAATGCATCTTCTAGGGTATGATTGACCTTGGAATACCTTTAGTGTGTGGTTTTTTCTTGACCATGATCCAAGAATTTCTAAGTAATGTCGAATCTATATTTGTTCTAGTATTTGGCGGTGATTCAAGAATCAAACCATTACACTTTCCTTAAAACATTTTTGCAATAATGGATTAATGGCCTTAATATTAGAGCATGTTCTATGTCAGTTGTTCAAATGATTTTTGGCATTTTTTGTTCCCTCTAGAACCCTATGTTCAATAATTGATCACTGGAAGTGTGTACTTACTGTACTAAGAGATGTTCTTGTATTGTTTTATATAGGTTTGGATGAATATGATACTTTATTCATTCTATGTGATAGTTTATCATCCATTTTTATCCAATATCATTTTTTTATTGTATATTTTGTAGTTTAGAACATAGTTTAAGATTATCAAACTATCCCTTGAGAGTTATATATCAGATGATTGGTCTAAATACATTGGTCTATCCCTTCAAATGAGGTATTTTAAACCATATTTTGAGGTCATCTCATCAAGGTTGTATGTCAGGATATCGAATGCAGTTCCTTCTAATATGGTGTCAATGAATGTAGAGATTCTCTTTAAAGTCTCAGAATTTTGATTTATCTTCAGTGATATACTTCTAACTATTTCATTTCTAATCAATATCACTGAATGAACCATTATAAATTATGATATTATGTTAATTACTATTTTTAATGTCTTACTAAGTCTATTAGTCACACACTACTCGGGAAATTTAGTGTGGTTTTAGATTTTATAACTAAGGACCTAGAGAAGGGAAAGATCCATGTGGTGGAAACATGAATAATATAGTAGGAGGAATCATTAATTGTTGGGTAGAGTTCATGCTATATGTGTTTTAATTATTTTATTTATTATATTTACCATATAATTTTGATCCTTTTGTTTAGATATGGTTTATGTATATGACATGACATATAGACATTGTATCATCCTGTTTAATTTATATATGTTTCTATAATGATAATTATTTAGTGATTTGTTATTTTTTTTATTAATAGTATTTTTTATAGTATTTTACTCTAATGTCTAGTGGGATTGAGGACATAGTCCCCCCATGTCTCTCATTTTTACCTCCCAACTGGTCATCAACCTCTTTCAAATGAGGAGGTTTGCATGAATTCCTTTTGCATACTGACTAGGACCCCATGGTTAAGGTAGGGAAATTATAAAATGGTATCAGAGCACCATATTTTGTAACTTTTATTTATCTTTGAATTGGTTTGTTGCATGGTACTTAGGATATAGGATGTTTGGAGCTGAACCTAGGGAACTATGTTTTTACATGGACAAAATAGTATTGTGGACATCCATGTTTCCACATAGTTGGTTTTTTATGTTCTTGGTGTTGGTTACAGCCTATGATTTAAATTTTCCATGGGTTATTCACATGATGTTAGTGTACTAATTTATGAAATTTGGGTTTCATTCAAACACCATGTTTGGGCATGTATGATCTCATTCTAGATGCCTTGTTCATTAATTTTATAGAGCCTAAATAATAAAATTTCTTTTGAAAATATGATTTTTTTATTGGTGTATTATTTCATGCATTCTTTTATTTGATCTTATTGTATTTTATTCACGTGTTTTTATTTGTAGTTGTGACTAAAGTGGATTTAATGGTAGTTTAGCATGGGTTTTCTGTAGTTATTGTGGAGGTGTATGGAATGTTCTTGTGGATCGCCTCATATGTTGAACCTTATTATGAATTCTTGTGTGTGCCTACTTTTTTTATTACATTCCTTTTTATTTTATTGTATTTCTATTAATTTTGTTCACCCATTTATAAAAATTTCCACTCATTAACATCATTAATAATAATTTTCACAGTATGTTGTGCATTAGGAAAAAACTACACATGTTTTCTTGGTTACTATTGTGGTTTAACCCAAAACCCCATATAATATGGATTATTTCGACTACTTGAAGTTTAGGGTTCTGAAACCCTTAGGGTATGATGGTCAAAAATGCTCATTAGTAACATCTCTAGCATCCCCAACCTTCTAGGGAATTGGAGGCCCTCGGGACATAAAGGAATGGATATAGGTTATTAGGATGATTTTAAACATTGAGGAGACCCCAAAGGATCAAAAGGTTAATCATGAGACATTTATGCTTCATGGAACAATTTTATGATGGTTGTATGTCATATTGTAGACTGTTATATGGAAATGGATAACATTGGTGACCATAAAATATAACTTTTTATAGGATTTATTCACATATTAACTAATGTTTGAATATGCTTTGGAGTTCATAGAGATCCAACATGGGATGATGATAGTGTATTACTATTCAACATGCCTCATAGAACTAATTTACATTACTCCTATTCTATCATGGAATGTGGTGTAGATGGACATAATATTTGATGTTCTTCTTCACTGAATGATAAAAAAACAGTTTAGGTACATTCATCTAATCAGTGATGATCGATATGTTATTTGAGGAATTTGATGTTATAAGTCTTCTTCCAGTAGTCCAAGACATTAAAATTGAAGAGTAATTTGGATAATGGATTCTAGAGTGAAGTTTATCACATAGAGTAGAGAAGGCGTTCCATGACTCAATCTATGTGGGATGATTGTGCTAAGTCCATCAACTATGGGAGGAGAGGAAACATTCTTAGAGAGATCACTTATTCTCTCAAGATATATCCAATGTGTGAAATAAAAGGCATCAAAATTGGTTATTTAATAGTTATTTGATGATGTACAAAAAAGGTAATGAATAGTACCATAGAAAATGATACGAAATCCACATGGTTTGGTAAATTAGGTGACTTGTGAGCCTATAGGTTTTCATGGATTAGTGTTTAGTTGGGATTTTGCAATTGATCAGGCTTCATCCAATCATAGAGAAGGGCCCTTGATAATTATTGGTATGTTATTGATTTCAAAAACACTTTTTTGTTTCTATCACATTAATTCATATTGTCTCAAGTGGTTTTTGAATTAGATTTACCAGTTAAGTACTATTCAAAGATTCAATATATTCATACACTCAATTGAATGAAATTTGGTTGACATAATATTTTTATAGACAAACCGATTGGAATTTCTAGCATTGAGTATATTTCAAGATTTCCAATTCTTTAGCAGATCGATTTTGATGTGGTCCTTGGCATAGACTAGTTAAGAAGTTTTCATGCACACATTTATTTACATAAGGGAAAAGTTAATTTTTTATAAATGTAGAAATTTTCATATTGGCCGAAGATAGCGACCTCATGGAAGGAATAGTTGTACTTGAACCTCTTTAGGCATAGGTATTTGCAATGTATCTATCTAGTATTATCCTTGTAGTGGGTCAGGAAGTGACTCCAACTTGTTTTCTTCCAGTGGAATGATTGTATCATGTTGTATGTCCTGATGATTTCATGGCATTACCTCAACATAGGGGAGTTAAATGGGAGATAATTATGATGTATTAGGAGTAACCCATGATGATTCTACCATACATCATGGCACCATTTGAGTTGAAATACCTCAAGCAGTAGCAAGATGATCATGACGATAAAGGATTCATCAGAACAAAATCTCCCCTATGGGGTGATCTTTTGTTTCATTCCCAAAATTTAGACTGTAGTATTCGGATTTTTGTAGACTACTAGAAATCAAATGATATTACTATATAGAACTATTATATGTTTCCAATAATTGACGACATTTTTTATAAATTATGGAAAGAATTGTTTTTCTACAATTGGTCAGCATTTATGATACCATAATATTCAGGTTTAGGAGGAATATATATCGAATATATAATTCACATGTTGGTATGGGTTATATGAGTTACTTATTATTCCCTTTGAATTAAATATTTCTCTGGTAGTGTTCATAACATAGAAGAACAAGATCTTTCACCCATACACCGACTATATCATCATTGTGTTAATGAATCACATCCAAATATCTTATAAGATGTAGACATCACATGTTAGAATCATTGATATCATATTTGAATGAAATTTAGGGACATAAACTCTCTTTATGTTTTTGAAGTATCACTTTTGGATATAGGATGTTCACTTTCTAGGGAATGTGTTTTCTCTATTATATTTTTAATTGATCTATAGAATTTTTATGTAGTTATGTCTTGGGAATAATGAAGGAATGTGTTCATGATTCAGACTATTCTAGGGTTTTATAGGTACTATGGGATATTCATTAATTATTTTTCTCACCTTGAATCACCCTTAAATATAGATAACATAAAGTGAGTCATGTTTTAATGGATAAAATAGTGGGAATTAGTCATCTTATTGCTGAATAAGAGTTTTACATGTACTCTAATGATGATTCTTTTTTAGTTGGGTATGAATTTATTTTGATTCCCATGTCAATGTCTTGGGAGAAATCTTAATGGAGAGTGATAATTTAGTATCATATAGGTCTCATTTTTTATGACCTAATGTGAATAACTACCCTATTCATGACTAGGGTTTTAAAAAAATCCCTTGTGTTGAAATTTGGGTAAAAATACCACTTAGATGATAAGTGTTTCATATACAAAGACCATAAGAGTATATGTTATATATTTTCCCATTGTGTTATGATTATTCTTCAATGGTTTTGCATATCGTACTTATAGAATTCAGACATTGAGATAGACTATTATCCTAGGAAATGAAATGTAGTTGCAGATGCACTAACTAGGAAGATATAGGAATTTGGTGAGTGAATGTAAAATGATGGATGGAATCTCATGGATTTGTTGGTAGCTTCGATGGTCGGTATAATTATAGATCAAGAAGAAGTGGATTGTATATATATAGTGATCACATACTCATTGGTATAATGAGATATATAATGTTATTATATTGATATAAATTTTGTCGCAATGTGTGATAGGTTGATAGAAAATTGTTTTTTTCAGATTATTCATCAAAAAAAAGTGCTCCTTTCTATTTCAGGGCAGATTGATTATTAAATATTCAAATAGAGAGTAGTTTATGAGAGTCCTTAATGTTTCATAGAGGGTAGTGAACCATGGTTTGGCCAATATGTATCATAATTTTATGCATTACATTTATTTTCCTAGCTAAAAGACATAAATTATAGGAATTTCAACCATTATATGACATATCAAGGGATCAAGGATGAGCATCGGAGACATAGAGGATTAAAATATCCACTTTTAGTTCTTTTATCAAAGTGGGGTGATGTAACCATAAATTTTATGATAGGGTTTCCAAGAACCTTCTGAGTTTGACCCACTGTTTGGGTGGTACCGTATTAGTTGACCAAGGTGGCTCACTTCATAATGCTCCATGAGATAAACTCAATAGATCATCTAGACAAGATCCTTGATTGAGATATATTAAAATCTCATAGATTTACATTGATAAAGGTATATTAAAGGTATTATTCATTCATTTAATTGTTTTATATAGGGTTGAAAAAGGTGATAGGTAATCAAATTATGTTCATAATGACTTTTCATCCATAGACCGAAGGGAAGTTAGGAAGAACCATCAATATTATATATGATATTCTTCTTGAATGTATTATAGATTTCATATGAGTTTGGGATGATCACATATATCTAGTGGACTTCACATAAAATAACATATATCAGTATTTTTTTTAGATTGATCCTTTTGAGGTTCTATATGGGAGATCATATTGTTCAACAACATTGATAGAGTGTGGCAAATGAATGTTTTGTTATTTGGATGATTACTGTAAATAATACCTCAGAGATGGTAAAATTGATTCAAGAACATTTCTTATGGATTAGGATATGGGTATCCTTATACTGACCAGTAGAGATGTCTCTTTGAGTTTGTTATGGGCATTAATTTTTTATTTCAGTTTTCCTCTTAGTGGGGACTTAGGACATTGAGAAGGAAACAACAGTTGTAATAATGGTATATTGATATGTTCAAGATCATAAAATACAAATGGATGGGGGAATATCAGTTGGATCATCATCCACGGTACTAAGGTATACCTAATGTGTTCTATGTGTCTCAGCTCTAGATGTATTAGCCTGATCCTATGAACGTGCTCAAATGATAGAATATTGAGACATATTAGGATGCATATTTTGTGGAGAGACCTTTTCAGATATTTTTTCAAATATACTAGGTGGTGTTGGGAATTATCATTTCTCATATTCATCTTTTCTGGTAGAAAAGTATTTTTATGATGAAGTGTGGGGGTGAGAAGCTAGAATTTCATCGTAGTGCCCTAATGTGTTTGATAAATCTTATAAGTATGTTTCTAAAGGTTGAGAATAAATAAGAGGGGGATAATTGTGACACCTATATTTCATTTATAGATCTCTTCACTTTTTATGTAGATCTTGGGATTGTTTTATGTTTTTATAGGCCTGATAGAGGAATTTTTGACATCAAAACACAATTGAGGAAGACATGGGGTGAAGTTTTACTACTTTTAGAGCTACAACAGAACCACTAGTGAGCTAAGTATTCACTTGGGATTCACTTGGAAAGAATTATTTAAACTTTTTGGCCATTTCATGCCCGATGGGGTCCATTATCTAGAATATGGCAATCAATAAACCCCAATAAGGTCATCCACTTTATGATTCATTTTTTTAAACCCAAGATTCACTCTTTTTGTCTTATTCTCTCTTACTATATTTGATTTCCAGGGACTTTAGATCCCTCTATAATGAATTTAGTGTTTTATAATCCCTTTTTCTCCATCATTTGATGCCCATACAATCAATTAATAATATTCTTCCAATTTGGTGATTCCATCTATCATATAAATAATTCATATTATCTCATCCTCAATAAAAAATAATGAGATATTAGATGTTTTAGTCAGATATACTGATTTTGGAATGATCTAACAAATAATTCATTCATCATTGATAGAATTGATAATGTGATATAGTGTTTTGGCATGTGTTCCACCTTTGGACTAGGATTGTTGTGGGAATAAAATCATATTTGGATTGTTTTACCTAAATGTTATTTTAGGGTGTAATTTCCTCATGAATTTTATTCTTGATTTTTCTAAATCATGTTGAATCGGTATTGGTTCAATAAAATTGTGGTGCTTATAGACTCAGATGGTGACCCTTTCAATTGATTATCACTGTACTTGAGGTAGAAATCCCCTAAAATTAGAACATATTATATATATTGTTCTTGTAATGATTTTTGGTATGTGTGTAGTGTCCCATGGGAACTATCTATGATGATTGATCACTTGAGGTGTGCATATAACGTTTTAAAACCTATATTTGTGTTGTTTTCAAATGGTTGTGAAAAGTACAACACATAATTAATTTGATAAAATGTTTTATTTTTAATTTGGGTCCTATATCATTTATGTTGTTCATCTATTTTCAATATTTGATCATACAGGTTTACACAATTAGAATATCCCCTTAATGGGATGTGTCATATAATTAGTCAACATGAATCAGAATATCCATTTGAAGTGTGATGCATCATCCATGTTTTTAGACATTGAAATTAAAGGGGATGTGTCAGGATGTTGGATGATGATACATCTAGAATGGTGTCGAAGAAGGTAGGATAGGTCTCTAATTACGTGACTATGTATTTTTCTTGTGTGATATAAATTTTCATATATTTGTTCGGTTTACTTTCCCAGAATTCACCAATATAATTTATGCACATATGTTATGGTTCTAGGTGGTGTACTACTAATTATTTTACTCACATGATACTCAATAATTTTGGTGTGCTTTTAGATTCCATGATTAGGGGTCCATCAAAGGTAATGGGACCTATGCTGCTTCATTTATTTACATTGTTTACCTCTTACATTGGATCATTTTTTTGTTTAGGTTTATGTATCAAACATGCCTTATTGATACGACAAGTTATGGTTTTATTTTTCTATGCGTTTACTCTAATGATTATCCAATTAACCATTATTTGTTTATTATTTCTATTTATTCTTTTATTATACATTGATTATTACCGATTATTAAGATCA
The DNA here is from genome assembly GCA_963277665.1 of Viscum album. Classification (NCBI taxonomy): domain Eukaryota; kingdom Viridiplantae; phylum Streptophyta; class Magnoliopsida; order Santalales; family Viscaceae; genus Viscum; species Viscum album. Next base: position 250,302,775 of record OY728128.1, on the reverse strand, counting down.
TAGTCTCTCAACGTCCCACATCTAGCCTTTAACACTAGTTCAGTACCTCTTTTGTATGGGGATGTGTGGATGAGGTTGTCATCCATCTTATATCGGAACCAATGGTTTAGTTTATGGTTATATATATATTGTTACATAGCAAAAATTCTTGTTCATTATATATATATATATATATATATATTGTCCACAAATATACTAATATTTTCTCAAAACAACCTAAATCACCATGAAATAAAACCACATAAAAATCATATATAATTTCTACAATTAACTCACTTTTTATTCCTTAATTAATATAATCCATTTTCACATCAAATACCATATTACCGAGTAATTTACCATTATAGAAAGTTCCTATATTGTTCCAAATAATATAGTGATATTCTTAAAAAATTACATTAACCACCTCATCACTAAATCAATTTTTAATGTTATGTTTATCTACATGATAAAACATATATTCAAAAAAAATAATTACACTTTATCACAATTAACCACAATTCGATCAACTTAAAATATAACATTCACCATATGTATAACATTTACTTATAAATTTTTCCCCAATATAATTACATTCTTCTCAAATAAGTTTTATAGTAAATCTTATGTGGACTGGAGTGTTAACAACTCCTAAATCATGTATTCTTCCTAAAACCTAATAAACTTATATTAAATATTCATAGTCATTTTAAAATCCAATCATATAAAACATAAAAAATGTATCTCTGCTATAAAAATTTATGATAAAAAATATACATATTAACCTAGTATGGAATCTAAAAAACTAAAATTATCCACACTTGATAACTTCCTCGCCTCTAAAGTTATGTAGAACCTTAATATGATACAAACAATAAATCCCTGAAATCTTACAACTAGATTAATATCAAAAGACATACTCTTTACACACTGGCTATAATACCAACTGAATTAACCCAAAAATAAAATTCAATATTAGTAATCTTACTATATAAATAGTCACATATATACCCAATAACTTTTAGGTTTATGGTTTTGAAGAATTAGGAAAACAAATATTTCGGAAAACCCTTGTCTTTCTTATAAAATCAGTATATTTCCAATTTTACACATTTTTTATTATTCCATTGAAAGAAATTAATATCAAACTCAAAAATTAATTTCCCATAATACTCTTCTTGATAAAATTTATGTATTAATATTCTTCATAACCTATGGAAATGAAAACATAACAAGGGTAGGCTCAAATGATTAGTAATGATAAATAAAGGTACTAACAATCAAAGATTATGAGTTGTCATAATATTAGTACAAGGGGATGAAAATATAACCAATGTTCATAACATAAGATATTCAAACCTGATAAAATATTATTGATAAATCATGTGTCATGGAAAAATTATTTGTTATAACATATGGTAGAATTATTATGATTCAATTATCAGGTGAAATGTGAAATGAACCTTTTTATAAGGGAACAGTTATGACTAAATAATTATATAAAACCATGAATGTATCTTCCGGAATCATATTCAAAAAAAAGTAAACACTTTTATATAGAATTTGTAATAGGACCAACATAACTAGTTAACTCAAATATTTTGTATATAAAGAATAAATAATTACCCAAAGCATTGGTGAGCTATATCCTATTATCTTCCATCATTATTTATAATATCCAAGAACTATAACATGAAAAAAACTCCTAGTTGTTTCATTTAAATATAAAATTCATAAAAAAATCCATCATTCATTTATAGATTGATTAACTAATACAAAATAAATATGATTTATGTAAATTTTATTAAAATATCATCATAGGAAAAATAGATAAATAAAGTGAATAGAATCATTAGTACATGTCCCTAATGAACTATAAGAATCAATTATTATATTTTTACACAAATGATAATTTCCTTTATGAAATAATTTTATGTATTCTTTAGAAAATAGAAACAAATATCCATTTTTTTGGGAATCCCTTATGAAACTAAAAATTCATTGAATAATTGGAAAGGTATTTTCTTTTAATCTCCATGGAAAATTGTATAATAACCATAATAATGAATAAATTACTTTAGTGGGAAAAAATAAATTCATTTCTTATATGATAAAAAAAATCTCATTTTTAAAAAGAAATTCAAAAGTGAGAAATGTGGAAAATGTTTGAAAGTAATCCATTTAGTCATTCACAAAAAAAATTGAAATCTATAAGATAAGGCCTATATAAAAAATTTAATTATAGAAAATAATAAGGTGGAAAAATTTGATGAAAATTAGTATATAATATAAATAGTTTAAAATATTTGAAATGAGGTTATAAATAAAATTTCCTTATGGCCTTTAAAATTTAAAATGCCTACTCAAAGAGTAAATTGAGGAGGAACATAAAATTTGACGAGTATAAATGAGGTCTTGTTATTTTACTTAAAATATTTAGCATATAAACCATATAAATAAATATAGTTTTAGTAGTAAAAAACAACTTTCAATGAATGAAGTTTGAGATGATAAACCCTTACTAACTTTTTCATACTTGAATCAAAATATATTAAATGAATGAAATAAATATGATTCTATAAAACCCAACATCTTTATAAAATAATATGTTAAATTAAATTCCTGGGGCATAGGTAAACCAAATAAAGAAACGAATGATGAAAAACATGAATCATTAATCATGAAATTGAAATTGAGACCAATAACCCTTACAAAAACTAGAACATTTAAAGTATGAAGCAATCACTAAAGATAATATATGAAAGAAAATCCAAGTAATTTTTTTTAAATTCTATGTAATCCAATAGTAGGAAATAATACAGATAATCATGGCATAACATAGTCATTGAAAAACTGATATATCCTAATGATTGGGGACTGATTTAAGAATCCTCTAACCTTAAACATCCACTCTGTTGAATAAATTATAACCATCTATATTATAAAATTATAATTATTATAATTGAGAATTATAACCATATTGATATTTATATTATTTTATATCATTATATGGTATTTTCTTATTACGTATTTGTTAAAAATTATTTCTTAAAATCAATTTTTATATTTTAATTGTCACAATCCACATGCATGTTCTAATTTGAATGTTTTAGTCCTTTAACATTGGTTATGTTATAATCACCACCATAGTTATCAGGGTAATTTTATATTTTTATTTTATATGATTTTTTTCTTACATCGATATATTAGGGAACATATGTTGATGATTCAGATGGAAGAATTAAAATTTCCATTTTTAGAAGTTTTAATTTCATAGAAAGAATATATTTTGTTAACATCCACACACACACACATTACCATTTAAAAATATTTTAAAAAAGAAAATTAATTATTATTTTATAATATTAATTGTAAATGAAATTATTTAATCATTCATGGCATAAATACCTTTCATGTAGGTGATAAAACGTACCAAAAAACATGATATAACGATCAAATTAATAATGATATAGAATTGTATAATTATATTATAATATTTACAAAATCATAATGATTTCAAAAAAAGTGATATAAATGTTAAAAATAAGATTCAATTAGAGGTATATAATGATGAAAAATTAAAAATAATGGTAATAGATTACTACTTCAATGTGTCCTGGTAAGATCATTTTGGATGGCTAAAAATTATAATGATCATTTATTAATTATCATGTAAATAGAGTGAAAAAATTATTATCAGTAATACATAAATATGATATAAATGTCATATTTGTTTATTAATTCCATTCATCAAACAATCTATTTATGGTTTTTACAAAAAATGAAATATTCCATGTCATTAAGGTGGTAGTCTGCATATCTGCATGGGAAACGTTTTATGTTTTCCATGAATATAATTAAAAGAATGTAGATAATATCATAAATTTATAAAATAAGAATAATTTCATAAATATGATATATATATTAATTAATTATATCATTATTACTATCCTAGTTATATGGGATGATAAATTAAATTCATCAATTCATAGAGGAGGTATTCTACATGTATGCACGAGCACCATTATAATTTTTCATAAGATAAATAGGTGGAATATAGTAGTTTTTGTTTGAAATTATAGAACTCATTCACTCATTAGATACCAAACATGTTTAACCACATGGCCTCAAGTGTTTATCCTCATTCTCAGAGGATACTGACTATTAATGAGTGTCTATGGTTTTATAGTGGGGAGAAAATACACTCATGATCGAATTGAAACATAGTTGTATAATAAGTGAATAATATTATAAGTGGATAACAAAGAAAAACAAAATATTCGAAAAATACGAACATCCATACAATAAAATATACTGAATTCGAATAATTGTAAGAATATAAAAAATTATTTCAATGTCATAATTCTATAAAAAAGTAATAGTCATACAAATTAGAACACATATCATAGAATTATATCAAAATAAAAAAATAATCGAAGTATAATATCCAATATTATCATAAGACATACCTTGATATTATCCTCATAAGTTCCCATTTTATATGTAAATAAAGCATTCATGACTAAGTGTTTTCCATTGTCCCTACCTGCATCTATGAATTCTTTCTACATAACAATTGTTTGGCCTAATAGGGTGTTATATATAATTAGTATGTCACCACCAATAGTGTATATAACAAGTCTTTTGTGTGTATATAGATTTAAAAGAGTGTAGGTATGAGAGTAAGAAGTGGAATAAGTTATGTGAAATAATAACTATGTCGTGATAGGATCTTCATAAAATGTCCAACAAAACATACATGCATTGGCCTAATATGGTTGTGTCTTAATTGGTGACTTATTAATGGTCAGGGTGTAAGAATATAACAAAGTATTCTAAATAGAACAAATAACCCTTATTGTATCCAATGGGTCTAGGTGGTGATAATAGAAGGATAATATCTTGGGTGAATCCAAGGTATCCTTGACCTTATAAGTTCAAGCTAACTCATAGTAATAAACCATCCAACATAAATATAGGGGTCTAAGTGTAATATAATGGGAAAAACCATGGAATTTCACTACAAAGAGTGTTGAAATGGGCCTATAGAACATGTCCATTGTAAATTCTAGGATATGTTGAATGGATCCAAAGGAGTAAATCCAAGGGATCACATTTTTGAGGACATCAATAGGAAACCAAGGAGTCTATCCAAAGAATTCAAATTTTTGAATATGATGTAAGTGAATCATGGGTACTATGCTCATTCATGAACGTAATACTAAGAAAAAGACCTAACTACAAGGAGGGTTCTCCCTTGGTAATAAGATTAGTGAATCAAGGTAGAATCCTCTGAGTTCTTAAGGAATTACCTCAGGAATCTAAGGATTGATCATATTTGGCCTCTCCTTTAACAAGAAATAGGTCCAAAGATATTGTAAGAACCATACATATAAATAGAACATAATTTTTATGTGAAAACCATTCTACTTTAAAAATATTATATCAATTATGTTAGTTCCTTTTGATTTATAAAAGATAAAGGCTCAAAAGTGATTTCATACCACTAAACATCACATTAAAATATAATTAGTTCCATGTGAATCATACCTTCCTCTAAATAATGTAACAACTCTTCTATTTAAATTAGCTCAATATATTTTTGAAAATCAATCCAATAACACTGAATGATGTTTTGGTTAATAATAGATAATGTTCATATAGGAATATACATGGCACACCCAATGTAGGGGATCAATTTGAGGTCATCAACCTCTAATAATGATATGAGTGTTTATTAGAGTGTTTAGGTCATATGCTAGAGAAACTAATTTTAGTTAAATTAATTATAGAGGAAAATCTTAGTAAAACAAGAATAAGGCATAATGGTGAGAATTTTAAATGATTATTTCTAAGGGAATGTTATAGATCCAAACTATATGGTTGTTAATAACCCTCATCCAGTATCAGCTTTCGATGTGGGCTTTAGAAGAAGAAAATATACATATAGAAAAATCCCTAAAAGGGGCATATTATACTATTTATAAATAATGTTGAATATGAGAAGATAAATCAAGAAAGTATGGTAATGGATGGAATCAAATACTATCTTCAACCCAATATGATAGAATCTTGTCTAATCAGATTCAGAGTGATGGAGAATCTTCAATGTGTATTTTGAGTTCCAAGGAGAGTTTTTAATGGAGTGATTCATTACGCGTTGGAGGGTGAAGAAAACATGGGTGATAGTTACAAATGTTTAAATTAATTAGGGTAATTTTACTCTTCTTTAAATGGGGTTCATTGTTGGGATTCATAGATTGGTAAATGCATCTTCCAACTATTTGCATTCACTACATAAGTGGAAATATACATGTGTTCTATGAACATGTTTTTAGAAAACTTTGTTCAACACGTGTGGCCCCTCTATAGCACCTGATATCACCTCACATGCTTTAACAAAACATTGAATCCTACGGTGTATTATTTAGAAAAACTATTCATGAGTTATTTTTTATCCTAAAACTAGATCTTCAAGCTCGAAACGAGCTCCAGATTCTCTTGAATCCACTCTTACCTAATTAGGATATTACATAAGTATTAAAATATAAAGTTAAACTAATATTTAAGGGATACTTACCTTCAAAAAAACTGACATCTTACTATCTATCCCTATTAAGATTGATCACCTATAACACCCTAATATTTTGAAAATGAATTTAGTATTATATTAATGAAATACTATGTCTCTACAAAACCCCACCTTTTTTAACCTATCTAGTAAACATAATTTTTTCACCTCTGTGATTTTAATTTCAAAAAACTAACATACATTGCTGTGTTCAGTAAGATATTATGAGTCTAATAAGAAAAACAGAATTATTGAAGAATAATAACATACCTATAAGAACCCAGTTCTTCATTTTTGTTATGTTTTCCTTTTTCTGGTGTTTTTGAAGAAAAATAGGAGTTTTTTTGGAAATTTATTAAGTACACGTCGCGTACTTTATAAGTACACTCCATGTACTCGGTTACTCCATGTAGCCAGGTACTGGCCATGTCACGGCTGTGCACATGGCCTTGTGTGGTGACCCGGAGACTGCCAAATGTGGGGACTGGTAAGGGCAAGTACACGTCCTGTACTTCTCAATTACACATTGTGTACTTCTAAAGTACACGTCCTGTACTTCTGAAGTACACGTCCTGTACTTTTTTTCATTAAATGTACTTGGGATGTGTCTGATGGATAAAACAGTCTCCTTCTAGGTCTGTTTCATTCGAGAGAGACCGTACAACCACAATTCTTCTCCACGCCCCTGATCAAGCACCCGTTCTCTGAATCGACCATTTTCGATTTCATTGGGATCGACTCGGTATGCTCTTCCTTCTTCTAGAGCTTCATTTCCTGATTCCACCTCTTTCTCAAGTAATCATCGATAGAATTTTTTTGACATTTTTGTATATTTACCATGTTCTCGGTCGATCCAAGGGCCGAATTGGGATTATATCAATCATAAAATGCTGAGGTATGTGGTTTGTGCCTTTCTGTAGAAAGTCTTTGTGTTATAAGTGAAAAATATACCAATAACCTTGAGAAAGGCATTGCATGTAATTATTTTTTCCTTGTTAATTTCCATCTATGATTGTATTCTTGAGTAGAGGTTAATTGAATGTTAATTGTGTTAATTATTATGATTTGGAAGTGCTTTCCCATGCATGTTTTGTTTATGACTGTTTGGTCTAGCTTTCCAATTAGGATGATGTTTGTTTCCCATGCCTAGTACTGTTAGGATGGTGTTATTTTTTATTTGACATATTGTTCAGTTGTAGACTGGTTAGCCTAGTAGTTCAAGAGGTTTAATGTGTCCGCAATGAATTACTATGCTCATTTGACATACTTAGGGCCGTATGAACTTGATGTAGTAGACCATAGGGAGAATGGATGTAAGGGATTTTCCAGAGGGCCTTTTTTTATTGTACGATGTGTGACCACAGGGGGAATTGACGTAAGATCTTCCTCAGAGTGTCTATAGTTCATCGATGCTGGCCATAGGGGGAATGAGATGTAAGTGCTTCCCCAGAGTGCCTTTTATTTACTGATATGAGACTATAGGGGAAATTGACAGTGAGTGCTTTTTCAGAGTGTCTATGCTAAAGCTGAACCAGAGGGGTGAGACTGTGTGTCCTTCGTAGTGGTTTTATCATATTTATTATGTAGGACTATAGGGGAGAAGTAGTTATTACATCCCATATGGTCACTTATTTGGGTTACATACTTTCTTAATATGTGGTATTTCAATGTTTTGAAATTTTAAGAATGGTTACTATTGAGTAGTTCCATGTTTACTACTTTTACTTGCCAATTTACTACCATATATATTCACTAAATGTTAGGCACAGATCTCTTTGTGGTTACCTACTAGGATTAGTCTCACACCCTATTAGAGACATGATTTTGGGCCTAGATAGATTATATTGTTGTAGGTATAGATAAGGGAAATCTCCCTTCTACTTATATTACTTGACTACTTTGGAGTTGGAAAGCCTAGGACAAAGATGAGGCTTCCGATGTTGACGAAAATTTTACATGTTCTCTATTGTACATTGGATTAGTATTATATTCCCACAATGTGATATGTTTGGATTATTTCCTCGACATATGTACCATGCATCATTTATATATGTGTTCCCCTGTTGTTTATTACTTCAATTGTTTACCTATTGCATGTTTTACGGCATCTGCTATTGCTATCTTTTTTACTTATTCAATGTTACTCTGCCAATGAGGGCATAGTTTCCACAAAATCACACCATAGGCCCTCGTTTCCAGTCTGCTGCCTTTGGTGTTCATGGAAATGCACTTGAGGCCATGTGATCAACTAGGTACAGGGCACCTCTTGGTGGCTTTCGAAACCAGAACATTACACAGTGGTATAAGAGGCTTTCTTTTCTTCTTGAAATACTATTTGGTGCCTATCATCAAGGATAATATGGAAATATGTACTCGATAATAAGATGTTCCAAGGAGTAGCTAACCCGTGTACTGGGAAAAGCCAATTTACCTCATTTATTGCAATTTTCTGGTTTTTCAATATTAAGGTTGATTTGATTTCACCGTTGGGGGATTCACATGTTTTGTGCAGTTATTGTTGATGTTATTGTAGTTCTATTTATGTTTCAACCTGATGAGATGCGGGAATATCGTCTCATGCATCATATAGGAACATGCTAGAAATCATATGTCATGCATTCATATCAAGCCATTTAGGGTTCATTATCCATTTCATGTGGTTGCGGTAGATATTGTGCTAGATAAGAATTCTATTTTGATAGATGATGTGATAAAGTACCTGTTGTTTGATAGGGTATTTATTTGTGTAATTTTTTGTTTGAATAAACTCCAAACATTAGTTATTGATGTGTTATGGGCCCCCAGGGATAGGAATTTGGGGGATCATTGCCTTGTTTTTTCTTGAATATGACATGTAAGAGATTTCAAGCCTTGATTCTTAGGGAGTATGGGCCATCACATATTAGATTTTGGATCTTTAATGTTTGTTTTATTGTTTTCTGGGCTCCCAAAGTGTTTCTGTGGTTTAATATTTGGAAAAAAAACACATAATACAAGTCATGTAGTTTTGAGTATATGACATGTGTTCTTCTATACGGGACGATACTATTTTTCTTAAGTACACGCCGTGTACACAATGAATATGTCATGTAGTCTCTTACTGTGTCACTGGCCTTGTGGGAAGATACACGGGATTGGGAAAATTTTGGTGGGACACACCTTGAATCGGGCGTACATGCCTTGTGTTTAGACCATGTGTCTGCCCGTGTGACTAATGACACGGATGGATAAAAAAATAAGAAATACATGTCGTGTGAGTCTTGAACATGCCGTGTTGTGTAATCACTTGAATCTAGCCATGTAACTAACAACACGGGTCAGTGGAAATACTTTAGTACACTCTGTGCCTGTCTGGAACATGTTGTGTAGTGTGAGATGTGTATCTGGCCGTGTCACTGACAACACGGGTCGATGAAGCTCGTCTAGTACACGCCATGTTTGGCACAAACACGCCATGTAGTCTTGTTCTGGGTGAACTGTGTACCTTATTCATGTAGAATAACTCGGGAATGGGAAGAGGATTCAAGTACACGTCGTGTGTTTGGGGTGATACACGACTAGTTTTAGCAGAAGTACACGCCCATGTGAAAGGATTAAGGGAACACGCCATGTAGTTAAGTATACAGGTCATGTATCCATGTATTATAAAACATGAATTCTTTCTTTATCTTATTCCCTTCTTACCCTTCTGGTTTTTAGTTTGTGATAATCTTGATCAAAGGTGTGTGTTTGAACTTACAGAGTCATGCCACCGAGATGTCCTCCGGTTCTACGCCAGTTGCAAGGCAGTAATTAGACACCGGACTTGGATGATCAAGGACATCCAGCAGGTCCTCCAGTTGTTCCAGTATTGGCACCAGCCGTCATTCTGGACATAGGTGCTGAAGCATAGTTTCAACAAGGCTTTATAAGGTTCATGCAGACCTTACACGACGTACCGCATCCTTCCCCGTCTATGGAAGACATGACGTGGGCCTTCCAGTAGCAACATTATTCCCCCTTCATATACGAAGGAGGACCTTAGGCTGTAGAGTCATGGTTAGAAGCCAAGATTTTCATCTTCCATCATTTGGAGACTCCTTTAGAGAGGAGGGTGAAGCTCGCTACCTACATGCTTCGGCATTCCACCAAGAGATGGTGGGATGTAATATCACAGGAGGGACGCCAGTAGGTCATGGCATGGTATGAGTTCTAGCGTGCCTTCTATGACTACTTCTATTTGGAGACATTGGGGGATGATCGAGCCAGAGAGTTTAGGAGTCTAGAGAAGGGTACTCTTTCAATTATAGAGTATTCTTCTCACTTCACTATGTTACATCACATCGCACCAGTCCTAGCAGTTGATGAGTTATTCTTGGTAAGGAATTTTGAGTATGGTCTCATGCTTGCTATCTTATCTTAGGTGAACATCATCAGGTTGATATCCATCACTTCTATCGTCAACCAGACACTGATCAAGGTGATTAATCTGAGGGAATATGGAGTTGTGAGCCCGGGTAGCTTAACCTTCAGACTTAGTGTCCCTCCTAGTGATAGCAGGAAGCACCATAGGGTGCCTTAGTGTAGATATCCAAGGAGGAGATAAACTTCATATGGTAGCTAGGTGGGGTGCTTCATGTGCTGTAAGAATAGGCATATGTGGCCACATTGCCCGAGAGACCCAGTGGAGTGCCGATCTTGCAGCAAGATAGGCCATCTTCAATGCCTCTGTGAGTTCTTCTCACCAACAGCTGGGGACAGGGGTTCTTCAATGACTCCTCGTTCAAGAGCGACACCACTAGTTACTCATCAGTATGAGAATTGGAGTTCTTCCAACCCTTTAGAACAAGGTGGAGGTTGTATCCATGGTATTCAATCTCCAGTATTTTAGTGACAACATTTTGGATCACCTCAAAGTGGTCAGGTAGGATCATAGGGCCACGGTGAATGCCAGAATATTGTAGTGGAAAATTCGCATTAGGAGTAGGATCCCAAACCCTCAACAGTTTTAGTTACCATCCTAGTTGCTTCAGTTTTTTATTCTTCTCATTTCAATACATGGGCTTCCCATAGCTTTATATATGTTGCTGTTGTGGTGATCCGTGGGATCTATATCTTTTCTTCTACTGATTTCTTGACATTGAACACTCCATTGGGAACAAGAAAGGCTAGTGTACATCAGTGTAAGGAGTTCCCTCTTGAGGTTGGTTATTGTCACTTATTATGGGATATCTATGTCCTAGAGATTGAAGGAAATGGTTTCATTCTCGAAATGGACTGGTTAGTTCCCTTCCAGGTTGTTTTCGATTACTATGTCCATAGGGTGATTTTCACATCAATAGAGGGTGGATCGTTTATTTATAAGGGAAAATGGGATGTCTCCGCAAGCAAAGTAGGACCTGAGCATCATGGGTTGGGATTATTTATAGCCCAGATTTCTAGTCTATATCTGGATGACTAGGGGACTTCACAGATAGACTTTCCTCTACTGGTGGATCATTTTAGGGACATCTATCCAGAGAACTTTTTATGTTTTCTTCCAGAGCGTAATGTGGTATTATTGATTGAGCTTGTACCAGGAGTAGCACCAGTGTCTATTCCTCCTTATAAGATAGATACACCAGAGTTGCAAGATGTCAAGAAGTAGTTGAAAGAGTTGTAGGGAAAGGGATCCATCTGACCTAATACTTATCTTTGGGGTTCGCTTGTCCTATTTTCAAAGAAGGAAGACGGTACCCTCAGACTTTTAGTGGATTATCGTAAGTTGAACCATTTTATGGTCAATAATTGATATCCCTTGTCAAGCATTTATGATCTCTTTGATCATATTTGAGGGGCCTGGGTGTTCTTGAAGATTCACTGGATACCAGGTTATCATGATTTATGCGTTAGTCAATCAGATGTACCTCTTATAGCCTCTTGGAGTAGGTATAGTCTATACTAGTATGTGGTTATACCGTTTGGTCTCAAGAATGCACCTGCAGTTTTCTATGCACTAATGAATTGAGTGTTCCAACCATACTTGTATTATTACATGGTAGTCTTTGGGGACAATATCATGGTGTACTCTCACACTCAACACGACCATGCCACACATATTGTGATCTTTTTGAGTTCACAGAGAGATAATCATTTATATGCTAAGCTCCCAAAATGCCACTTTTGGATGGACCAGATTAACTTCTCAAGTCTGGCAGGGGTTACCGAAGGCCTTGGGTATACAGGTACTTCTGAGTGCAGCTTACCATCCCTAGACAGATGGATAGACCGAGCATACAATTCAGGTGCTTGAGGACATGATTCGAACATGCATCTTGGATTTTGGAGGTTCGTGGGAGAAGTATATAAATCTTGTGTAATTTTCATACAATAAAAGTTTTCATGAAACAATTCAGATGGAAACTTATGAGGCTTTATATGGTAGGCCATTCCGATAACCCTTATGTTAGCTGCAGACAGGAGAGGCAGCTATGCTGGGACCTCGTCCTGTCCAGGAGACCACAGAGCAGATAGAATTGACATAGAAGAGGATGGATACTATATAGTATCGATAAAAGTCTTATTCCAATCAGTGGAGATGTCCTATGGAGTTCAAGGTCGAGGATCAGGTTTTCCAGTGTGTCAAAAAAATTTGGTGAAGAAGAGGATTAGGAGATAGGGTAAGCTTTCACCGAGGTACATCGGGCCGTTTGATGTTTTGGAGGGAGTCGGTTCGGTTTCATATTAGTTGTAGTTACCTCATAGGTATCAGGATATGCATGATGTATTTTATATTTCTCAGCTTTGATATTACTTCACAGACCCATCTAATGTTCTTCAACCCGAAGAGGTTGATTTGGATGTGGACGCCTCATTTGAGAAGCATCCTATCCGGATTTTTGATTGTAGTATGAAGGTTCTCCAGGGACAATATGTTCCTCTGGTACGAGTGTTATGGAATTACGGTTGAGTATAGGACAAGACTTGGGAGAGGAAGATCGTTGTACGATCACAACGGCCGGAGTTGTTCGAGGATTCTTCTTTTATGCCTCCTTGCTATGGAAATTCGAGGATAAATTTATTTATGGGTGGAAGTTAGTAAGAACCCAGATCATCTTTTCAGGTATTTTTTCCTTTTTCTAGTGTTCTTGAGGAAAAAGATGAGTTTTCTAGAAATTTCATGAGTACACATCTTATACATTATAAGTGCAAGACCTGTACTTGGTTACTACATGTAGCTGGGTGTTGGCCGTGTGTGGTGACCTGGATACCGCCTCATATGGGGATCTGTAAGGGCAAGTACACATCGTGTACTTCTAAATAACATGTCATGTACTTTATTTTTTTCATTAACCATACAAGGGTTGCATCAGATAGACATAACCATATCCTTTAATGACTGTGTCTTCCGAGAGAGACCGTACGACCGTGATTATTTTCTGAGCCCCCAATTGAGCACATGTTCTCTGAATCGACCGCCGTCGATTGCGTTGGGATCACCTCAGTAAGCTCTTCCTTCTTCTAGAGCTTCTTCTATTGATTCCTCCTCTTTCTGAAGTAATCCTTAGTTTAATTTTTTAGATCCTTTTGTAGAACTACCACGTTATAGGTCATTCCGAGGGTTGACACCAGAGTATATCAATCATACAATGCCAAGGTAGGTTGTTTGTGCCTTTCTGTTGAATTTCTTTGAGTTATATGTGCAAAATTTCACAATAAACTTCAACGCGGTATTGTGTGTTATGATTTTAGCCATGTTAATTGCCTGTGATTCATGTATTCTTGAGTATAGATTAATTGAATGTGAATAGGGTTAACTGATATGATTTGGAAGTGTTTTCCCATGCATGTTCTACTTTTGACCATTTGGTCATGCTTGCCTAGTAGGATGCTGTATTTTTTCCCATGCCTAGTATTGTTAGGATGGAATGATTGTTTCTATGACATGTTGTTTTTTTTATATACAAGGTATCCAGGTATTCCTTGAGGTTTAATTTTCCCACTTTTCATTGCTATGCTCGTTTGAGTTACACAGGGCCGTGAGAACCTGGTGTGGTAGACCATATTGAGAACGGATATAAGGACTTCTTGTGAGGGTCTGTTTTTATTATAATATTCAATACCACAAGGGGGAATAGATGTAATTGCTTCCTCAGAGTGTCTGTAGTTCCTCAACGTAGGACAAAAGAGGAATGAGATGTTAGTGCTTCCCCAGAGCACCTATTAGTTACCTATATGAGACTATAGGGGGAATTGAGGTTGAGTTCTTCCATACAGTTTCTATGCTAAAGGTGAACGAGAGGGGTGAGATTGTGTGTGCTTCCGAGAGGTTTTCTTGTGTTTGTTCTGTAGGACCAGAGGGGATATGTGGGGAGTAATTCCCAAAGGGTTACCAGTTTGGGTTACCTACTTGCTTGATATGTGGTCGTTGAAATCTTTGAAATTGTTGGAATGGTTACTATTGAGTACTTCCTTGTTTACTGCATTTACTTTCTTATTACATTCCATATATATTCACTAACTATTAGGCATAGGTCTATTGGTGTTTTATGACTAGAATTAGTCTCAGACCCTATTTGGACCATGATTTTGGGCCCAAACTGTTTATATTGTTGAGGGTATAGATTTGGGAAAGCACCCTTCTACTTCAGGTACATGACTACATTTGAGATGGGGAGTATGGGACCAAGATGAGGCTTGCGATGCTATGGAGCATTTTATATATTTTTTTGGTACTTGGGTTTAGTATTGTATTCCAGCATTGTGACATGTTTGGCTTCTTTCAAAGGCATATGTACCATGCATCATTTAAATATGTGTTCTCAGGTTGTCTATTACTTCCACTTTGTACCTATTTCTTGTTTTACTACTTCTTCTATTGCTACCTGTTTTACATCCACAGAGTTACTCTGCCAATGAGGATATAGTTTCCCCACTATCATACCCAAGTCCCTCACTACTTGGAAAAAGCCTCCGGTGTTCGTGGAAATGCGCTCGAGTCCATGTCACCAACCGGGTACTGGGCACCTCTGGGCGGCTTCCGGAACTAGGACATTACAATACCCTTAAGAGTAGTAACATGCAATTATGAATAGTAATGTTACTATTATGAATATTAATGAATAGTAAATCATACAAAAAATAAAAACTTCACCCATGAGTGTATAAATACAATTTAGATATCTTATAAGTGAAAAAATTATCATAGTATAAATATTGGTATTTTTGTATGTCATAAATATTTTAATTACAATTTTATGGTTGATTTAATAATTTAAAATTAAAATTTATTTTCAGAAAATGTAAAAATAAACTGTTACATTATTTTCTTGTGGTTATAAAATAATTTTTTGGGATATTTATTAATTTCTCAAGGTGTTATAAAACATATTATAGTATTAAAGTTGTTTTTTGGAAAAAATTATGAATTTATTTAAAAATTAAATTAAAAAAATTTAGAAAACTATTTTTAAAAAATGGATTTCATTTTTTTAATTCTATACGTTGTAAAATGGTTGGGGTAAATTTTTTTGCATTTTTCTAAAATACTAGAATTTTGGGGAAACAGTACAATACGATAATTTAAGATAAATGCAAAATATAAGGTTTATTGGTTAATATGTGATATAAGGATGATTTAATCCAACTAGGTTTGAACTCACATTCACTTATTACTATTATGGATCACATGAATCAACACTATTGGATGTTGTGAGGGAAATAACAAAATATAGAGTAAAATAATGGGAAAACCCTCCTCTCCCCCACTATAAAACCCCCTCACTCCCTCTTCTCTTCACTCATATCAATCCTTGTACCTTTCCTAAATTGTGATTAAATATCCTCCCAATATCCTCCCCCATTTCCATCAGCCCTTGGTCTCATAGAAATACCAAAACCTCTCCTCTAAAGAGGAACTCATGGAAGATTACTTCTAGAGGTAAATTCATCTTAACATTTTTTTTATTTCATGTTACATTCTATTAATTTTATTTCATCACATCCTTTCATAAAAATGTTATGATGAGTACAGTAACATTCATTTATGGGAATGGTTATATGCTAAATGAATAATTCTTCATCATCTCTAATTTCTCGATCTTTTTTTATAGAAATGAAAACACCAATCGAGATGTGCTAATTTATCATATTCAAGGACGATAGGTTTTCAATTTCTATTACCATATTAAATTATAGTCATGAAACCATTTTGATGGTTGAACAAGACTATAAAATATGTATAATAACTTATTTAACTTCATTTTATCCTTTTTTACACATGATACTAATTTATAAATAAAGAAGTGTTGGTTGTGATCAAGAAATACCAATTAACCCAAACAATTGTCATTAATGATTAATATAATGATTCATCTTCAGACCAAATAACCAAAAAAAATTCACAACCATTTAATCTTATGGTTGTTCACTAATAACTAAAAACTTTTATTCTGGACAACCATTGTCATTCTACTTGTTTATCCTTACATGAATATAAATAAACCGATCATGAAAACCAAGGAAGAAAACACTCCCAAAAATAAAATTGGATCTCTTAACTCATCAAAAGGCCTCAAATGATCCTAATAAGGTTATGATAAGTAAATTAAATTTAGATGAGGTTCTAGAATCATTAATTTTTTGCACATAAATATTATTATTCATGTCATTAAGATCAAGTGTGGAACACATTTGGACTTAAGGTAAGGGTTCTCTACCCAAACCACCATTTTCATTCGTGTTAATCTTATTGTCTACTTATATAAATTAAATTCATATTAATTAATATATATAGATAATATATTCTATGAGTGTTTTATATATATTTAAACCAACAAAAATCTTACATTTATAATTAAGAGTAATGTGTTTTAAAAGGATATTTCAAAAATTCATCAAGAAATACAATTTAGATTCTAGGGAATTTATCCAATTCTTACCTATTTTCAAAGGAAAAATATAATATATTTTTTGAAAATATTTCATTTTGAAAAAACTCATTTTACTATGAAAATTCTATCTTACTTCACTTCTGGGTTTTTATAAAGATATTTCCAAAAGAACAATTCTTTTCAATGTAAAAGCGTATTTACCTCAAGATTTACTCAATGATTTTATAAGAGTGTCTTCATATATTTCAAACATCCTGTTTATTATTATGTAATATTGGGACTCATATTTTATGATATCATCTACGATATTTATTTTAATGGTTTATGATTAGTTTTATTGTGGATTTCCAATCTTAAAATCATTCACCGATTTACTCTGAATAGTTTGTGTTTATGCTTAATATTTAGGGAAAGTTATTTACATTTAATATATTAGTTTCAATATAAATGTATATATTGTTTATATTTATCCCCATTCATATTAGAAGTTTGTTGGACTTATTATGATGTGGGTGGGGCCTGATGTTTCCCCTTAGTGCATTAGTATGTCTCATGAGACAAAGTATGGTCTTGGCTTGAGGACTTAACAAAATGGATATTTATGGTCTTGGAATGAGGCCTTGATGGTATGGTTATGATGTTATAAATTATTCATTACCTCATTATGAAAATTTTACTGATAGTTCATGTGGTTATTTGACAAGAAAAATAATCATGATTTTGTTTTATTATATAATTATTTATTTAGATCTTACTACTGCCACAATGTGCTCAATTTTATTTTTAAAGGAATGTGTTCTTAGTAATTCACTATGCCTGATGTTTATGTTTATGATATATTCCAATGTATTTCCTAACCTTAGTGGGAATTTGATCTCACCCCTTCCTTATGCTTCATTTTCTCATAACATGAAGATGTTTATTATGATTCACCTATAAGGTTAAACTTATAGTTGTGGATGTTCCCAAAAAACATAAATGTTGTATTTCCTTTTAAGATCTAATGTTGAACTTTTGTATGTATCTTGTTTCAATATCTACTACACAACTTGGTCCATTGGGATGTATATTACTTATATATATATATATTCAAATTTAATAAAATAAGGCATCACATCTGGTTAACTGGAGTCATGTCTTAATAGTTAGAATCAGAGTTCAATTTTGTAGAAAAGATGGAAACAAGATATAGAGAACATAGATTAGAGAATAATACCCTATGATTGACTCTGGAGATAATACATACAGGAAAATACTATAATTTTTGGTATGTAATATTTTATGTGGATCTTTCTAGAGAATAAATACCTTTCTAGATACTATAAGTGGACGTGGTTCGGGCACATATGTACCTAGGACTGAAAACATAGACAAAGAGTTTTAGGCTTGACTCGAGGTATCCTGGTACACAAAGATAGGCCTTAATACGTACCTGATCTGCCAGTCATGGAGGGTATTTCTAGGATAATTTACATTTTAATTATAATTCATTATGATGGATTTAAATGTAAAAATTTCCTCAAGGAAACCATGTTCATTATTACAAGATTAGATATATATAGAATTTCAATTTAAGCTAAGTATTTTTCTATGTTGAGATTTTAAATTATGATTCATAACCTAATAAATTGTATTCCATTATTTATAAATGGTTTATATTGGAAGTAATGTAAAACACAAGAACACGCATTTCCCATGTAGAAATTTCCCTCCAAATGAAGATAATTATTCTAGCTCTAGAGATATGACTTTTGCTGAGAAACATATAACTATACTGGGAAAACTAACTCAGGTTACTAACAATAAACATACCCATATGAAGCATCCTAATATACAAATTTTAGGAGATATGATAGATCACTTTATGCGACAACAACCTCAATTATTCAATGGGACTACAAACCAATTTTTATGTGGGCATTGGATAAGATCAAAATAGAAGACATTTCTTGCATTGTGATGTAATGAAAGAGGAAAGGTTGTCATGGAAGTTTTTTTTCTATCAAGAGATACAGATCAGTGGTGACCGTTAATCCAAAAAAAGGAGGATAATGAAAGAAAAGAGATGGAATTGGGGGATTTTTAGGAAATCTTCCAAGAAAAATATTTTCCTCGCAAACAACAAGTGCATATGGAAATTAAATTTCATAATATGAGGAATAATGAGGATTAATGTGTTGAAAATTATGAAGAAAACTTCACAAGGATAGAAATACATGCCATAGAATACAATTGTAATCCAAAGAGCAATATTGATTGATTCTTTGATGCTTTAAAACAATTCATGTGAAGTTCACTAGTCTCGCAAAGTTTCACATCATATGAAGATATAGTTTCAAGAGATATCAAGATTAAAAAGGAATTTTATATGTCTAATGACTTTAAAAAAAACAAGAGAATAAGAGGGTTTCTGAAAACACTGGAAAAGTAAATAACGAAATTTGGACGATTGGAAGAGTTGACCTTCAACCCTGTAGTAATTGTTGGAAGAAACACCCTGGTACTTACATGAATGAAATTGGATTCTATTACCAGTGAGGAGAAAAAGGCCACATATCTCAGGATTGTGAGGGCAATAAATAATCCACTAATTTTCAATGCTAAAATTTCAGGGAGATAGGGCATCATGCACATGAATGTCCTAAGAATCCTGGAATCATTCCCTAAATAAGGCTAAGGGATCAAGGCTAATCTTTATGTGGTCACAAATATTGAGGTTACAGTGCCCAATGATGTGGTGGAAGTTAATTTAATAATTTCCTCGAGCTTATCCAACATTTTATTTTATTATATATTATTGAATTCATTCTAATATTCCCAGTTTTCTAATTAAATTAGATATTTGCAATTTTATTTAATAAGGGAGTTATCAATCAAAACTCATAAGGGAAGTGTCATTAGAACAATGTTTTGTCAGTAAGTCCCCATTATATCATATAATTCTTCTTTATATTCTAATTTTGCTGTCTTACCCATGATTAACTTTGATATAATCCTTGGTATGGATTCACATTCAAACTATCATCATAAAATTTATAACAATAAGAATGAGGTTACAATTTTTTAGGATGATGTGGAATCCCTTATCATTAGGGCAGAAACATCACCATCTAATTCTAATATAGATCCACCCCGTGTAGCTTTACTAAATTCAATTATTGGGGAGGAAGGGAATGCAATAACTATAGGTGATAAAAATAGTGTTCAAAAAGAGGATGTACCTATTGTGAAATAATATGTTGATTTCTTTCCACAAGATTTACATGGACATCCTCTAGAGAGGGATATTGAGTTTTCCATTAACATAATTCCTAAATCATGGACCATATAAAAGATCCCTTATAGAATGGTCATTGTTGAATTAGTTTAACTAAAGATTCAACTAGAGTAATTGAGTGATAAATGATTTATTCACCCTAGTGTTTCTCTATGGGGAGACCCTACTATTTTTGTTAAGATTCAAGATAGATCTTGTGAGGATGGATGTGGAAATTATCATAAAAAGTGAAAAAGAACTAATTTTTTATTTGGTTGAACAACCATATTTATTAGAATGGATCAAAATTTCTCAGATATATTATTAGAACATACAAAAGAAAACTAATGTTGTGATAGAGAGGAAGTTGGTTGAATTCATATGTGAAGATTGATTTCTGACATTAGGTAAGAGGTTATGTGTTCCCTCCATACTCGAGCTAAAAAGGAGGTTATTCGATGATTCAGATAGCTCAAATTTCACTATACACTATAGTATCACAAAAATGTATAGAGATATGAAGGAAACGTTTTTGTGGAACTACATGAAAAAGGAAATTACTAATTATATATCAAGACTGTTTAGTTTATCAACAAGTGAAGACCGAATGACAACATCCTAGAGGATTCATGAAACCTCTACCTATTCCTATATGAAAATGGGATGACATTACCAACGATTTTTTCATTGGATTATCCAAAACTCCAAGAATGAATGATTAAATATGGGTATTTTTTGATCGATTTACAAAATCATCAATTTTCCTATAAGGGTGGATTTTCCGCTAGAGCATCTTTCACAATTCCATATCAATGAAGGTGTAAGCCTTCATGGAGCACCTCATTCAATAGTGTTTAATAAAGATCCTAGATTTACATCGAAACTCGAGAAATTTCATAAGAAATATTTGGATACTGAGCTTCATTTGAGTACTACTTATCATTCTCAAACTAATGGGAAATCAGAATGGATGGTCCAAATATTAGAAGACATGTTGAGATCATGCTCGCATGATCTTCATTGTATGTGGGATTAGTATTTACCCTTGATGGAGTGTTACTACAATAATATATTCCATTATAGTATTCAAATAGAACCATATGAAGAATTGTATGAAAAGAAATTCCATACACCAACATGTTGAGATGAAGTTGGTCAAAGGAAGCTAGTGGGCCTAGAGCTTCTGTAGGAAACAACAATGAAGGTAAAGTCTATTAAAGGCCATATAAAAGCTGATCAAAGAAGACACAATGGATATGTTGGTAATTGATGGAAGGATTTGGAGTTTTATATATGAGATCACGTTTTCTTAAAAGTATCTCCATGGAAGGGTGTTATTAGATTTTGGACGAATGGGAAATTGATCCCTAAGTAGATATGCCCTTTTATAATTATGAAAATAATTGGAGCTATTTCATATCATTTGGCTATGCCACCTAGACTGTCTAAAGAACACAATGTGTTCCATGTCTCTGGGCTCAAAAAGTGCATGCCAGACCCAACACATGTCCTCACTTCTGAAGGTATATAATTTGAAACAGACATATATAACTGTGAACAGTCTATCCAGATTCAATACACTAATGAACAAGTCATGGGGAATTGGATGACTTGACTAGTAATGTTACATAGGAAAAATCATAAAATGGAAGAGGAAACATGGGAGCCTAATAATATTATGATGAAGAACAACCCAAAACTTTGTGTGAGGAAACATTCTGGTAAATTTGAGGATGAAATTTTTGTAAGGATGGGATAATGTAACAACCCATGATTTTGATGATAAATATAATATTGATTTCATGAACCACTCAATCTCCAAAAAACACCAATTTATTATAACCTATCCAGTAAAAATAATAATTCTACCTCTATGATTTTAATTTTGAAAAATTAACATACACGGTCGCATTTAGTAAGATATTTGGAGTCTAATAAGAAAAACATAATTTTTAATGAATATTAACATACCCTTATAAATAGTAACATACCCTTTTGAAAAGTTATGGTACTCTTATTTATAGAAATTAATAGTAAATTGTCTAAAATAATAGAAACATTACCCATGAGTGTGTAAATACAATTTAGACATCTTATAAGTGAAAAAATGATCACGGTATAATTATTGGTATTTTTGTATGTCATAAATACTTTAATTAAAATTGTCTAATTAATTTAATAATTTAAAATGAAAATTTATTTTCATAAAATTTAATCATAAATGTTTACTTTATTTTCTTATTTTTGTATGATAATTTTATGGGACGTTGATTAATTTCTCAAGGTTTTATATAACGAGTTATAGTTTTAGCGTTGTTTTTTGGAAAAAGTTATGATTTAATTTAAAACATAAATTAAATATATTTATAAAATTATATTTGAACAATTTATTTCATTTTTTAGTTCTATACATCCAATAATTGTCTGTGTAATTTTTTGGGATTTTTCTAAAATACTTGAATTTTTGGGTGAATAGTAAAATTTGAAATTTTATTATAAATGATAAATACATGATTTATTGGGTAATAAGTGATGCAAGGATGATGTAATACTAATTGGTTCGAGCTCATATGAACCTATTAGTATTATTGGTCACATGAATCAAAACTATTGGTTGTATTGAGAGAAAAAATACAAAAAGTGTAAAGTATTTGGAAAACACTCCTCTCTAGTATAAGAACTCACTCTCACTCCCTCTTCTATTAACTCCTCTCAAGCCTTTTACTTGTTTAAATTCTGCTCACATGTCCCCCCAAGATCATCCACAATTTCTATTAGTCCTTTTTTCTCATATAAATACCAAAACCACTTCCCTAAAGAGGCTTTCAAGGAAGATTACTTCAAGAGGTGAATTCCTCTTTTGATTTCATTTTTTTCAAGTTCCTTTTTTTTCTTCTTTCCCCACCTCCTTTAATACAATGCTTTTGCAAAATCCAGTACCATACATTTACTGGAATATTTTTATGATGAGGTAATAATTCTTCATCATCTCTCCTTCCTCCTTCTTTTATACTAAAAATGAAAACACAATCCTAGATGTGTTAATTTATCACAGTCAAGGGCGACGAGTTAAAATTTCTATTACACAATTCAATTCTAGTTATGAAACCATTTTTATGGTAAAACTAGACTATAATTTATGTTTTATAACAAATATAAGGTTCTTTAATCCGTTTCTACACATGATATTAATTTATAAATCCAAAATATTTTGTTGTGATCAAGAACCACCAATTTAACAAAACAATTTCCATTAAAGTTTTATATAATGAATCTTCATCACTCCCAATAATAAATTAATTTTATAACCACATAATATTATGGTTGTTCAGTAATAACACATAAATTCTATTTTAGAAAACCATTCCCATTCTACATTTTTATTCGTACATGAAAATAAGTAAACTGATCATGAAAACCATAGAAGAAAACAATCACAAACAGTGAAATTGGATCTCTTAACCCATAAAAAGGCCATGAATAAAGATAATAAGGTTATTTTAAATAAAATAAATGTATATTAGGTTCTGTTATAATTAATTTATGAACCTCAATATTATTATTCTGGTCATTAAGATCAGGTGAGGAACACCTTCAGACATAAGATAAGGGTTTTCTACCCGAACCGCAATTTTCATTCGAGTCACTCTTAATGTCAACTGACCTCAATTAAATTACTCTTCATTAAACTATACTACATATATATTCTGTTATAAATAAATAAATATATATATATATATATTAACAAACCATAATCATACATTCAATTTTGGGGAGTTATATGTTTTAAAAGGATCATTCAAAAATTCTTCCTGAAATACAAGCCAGATTCATGGGAATTTCTCAAATTAATACCTATTTTAAAGGAACCTCTATAATCTTCTTTTAGAAACCTTTATATATCTAAAAACTCTCATTTTATTATGAAAATTCTATTTTACTTCACTTATAGTTTTATACCAATAATTTTCCAAAAGAACTCTTCCTTTCATTGTAATAGAGTTTTTATCTTAAGAATTACTCAATGATTTTATAAGAGTGTCTTCATTTATTTCAACACACTTGTTGATTATTATTAATTATTGGGATTTATATTTTATTATATCATCTACAATATTTATTCTAATGGTTCATTATTAGACTGACTGTGGTTTTTCTATCTTAAAACCATTCACCAATTTACTTTGAATGGTTTGTGTTTATGCTTATTGTTTGGAGATTGTTATTTTCATTCCATATATTAGTTTCAATATGAATTTATATGTTTATTATGTTTACCTCCACTAAAATGAGGGATTCATTGGGATTTTTATGTGTTGTGTGGGGCCCTATGTAGCCTATCATGACATCAATAGGTCTCATTAGGCAAACTATGGTCTGTCACAAGGCCTTGAAAAAGTGAATATTTATGGTATTCGAACGAGGCCTTGATGGTAGGGTTATAATATATTGAAATATGAATTTCCTCATTATGAAAATAGTTTTGATAGTTCATGTTGTTATTAGACTAGTATAATACCCATGATTATGTTTTATTATGGCATTATTTATTCAGCTCTTATTCCTTACATAATATGTTCAATTTTATTTTTAAAGGCATGTTTTTTTAGTTATTCCCCATATATTATATGTATATTTAGGATATATTTTATTGTATTTATTACCCTTAATGATTATTTGAGCTCACCCATTTATTATGTTTCATTTTCTTAGGAGATGATGAAGTTTTTTATGATTGAATTATAAACATAAATTTATTATTGTGGATGTTCCCAATGAAAAGTATATGTTGTATTTCATTTCCAGTTGTAATGTTGAACTTATGTATGTATCTTGTTTCTAAATATATTACACAACTTAGTCCTCCCATATGATTATTCCTTTATTATATGCTAATTTAATAAAATAAGGAAACAATTCTGGGGTACTGGGGTCATGTCCTTACATCACCCAGGACATACACTCACGAGGGTGGTAAATAATCTTATTAGAATAAATATAGTCATTTTTCTTGTAAATTAGCTTCCCATTACAATGAATTATCATGTACATTTCTATGCTACCATATCACTCACACTAAAGGAATTAAATTTCATTGAAGATCCTTCATAATTCAATCAATTAAACCCATAAGATACTCCTCATAAGAAGCATCCACCACTAAAATGACACCATATATATTAAAGGTATGAGATGGGTAAAAGTGATAATAGGGAATCTAAGATAAGTGGATGAAATCATGCATCTATAACTACCTATGAATAAGATTCATTTTATATGATACCATCTTGACCCTCTCCAAAATCTTGAAGTGTAAAAAAAACATAGGTTACATCTTTCTTAGTGTATAAATTCATGGATGCCCTTTCCTAGGTGAAACATGTAAGGAAACATGATCCATTAAATTGATCTCTAGATGAAATTTATGACGATAACCATAAAAATTTTACCAAGACTATTCATATTCCATTCACTTTTAGATAATCTATAATTTCCTTGATGTATCCAAAATGAGATGAGGTCCCAGTAATAGTACCTCTCCAGACTCTAACCCAAACATTGGTTAATGGAATATACTACTATATAAGTCCTCATAAGTATCCATCTATATCTTCACCTGTAAGATATTATTCTAGGAAAACATGACTAAATATGGGTTACTTTCCCCAACACCTCCAAAATTATGGACACTTTCTCTAATCAATTACTATAACACCTAAATTTTATTTTCATACTATCCATTACTTAGAAGGTGGTATGTTGTACTCTAATGTACCTATGAACCTAGTTCCCTTTACAACTCGTTTCATAACTGAGAAGTAATATGAGTTTATAATTCTAAAATAACTTTCAGGGGACTCTTTGAATTCTTGTAATCTCTTATATATAAAACATCCCAGGCGCATCCACTGAAAATATCTCTTTGACAGTTATCAATTCAGAGACCCTGGTTAATCTATCGACGATCACCCACAAAGTGTCATTTCCATGAGGCGATCTTAGTATGATAGTCACAAAATTTATGGTGACATAATTCCATTACCCCTCTAGAATGGGAGAAGGGTCTAAAATCACTTATAGTCAATGGCGTTCTATAGTCAACAGCTGATACATGGAACACATGGTTACAAATCATGTTATCTTACAATTTATTCATAGGTAGAAATACTGACATCATAGTTCATGATACAAATTCTTAAGCTTGTGGGGAACCTATCAATAAGAAGCATGATATTCTCACATCAATTCCTATTTAACAAAATTGAGAAACTAAACATGAGAATGAATTATCTATATCTCATCCACATCAATGATCCAACCTGGTGGTGGTTCCCCACCAAAAATGCTTTCCCATAGGACCAAGACCTCTAGGATTGATATGTTATTATTTTTACCCAGTCTAGAAGTGAATAGGATACTATTAATGTTATTATAACTTGCTTACCAATTTATTATTTAACCTCCATATGCATCTCAAAAAATAGTTCCATCATCTTCCAATCATTAATGGCCTCTAAGGTTAATTGTGGATGAGTCATCAAAATCAATGCATTAATTACCATATTTCCTTTCCAAGATGTATTAGAAAAATAACATTTGGTTGAAAATATGTATTTGACCCATATTAACTTTTTTAGAATCAAATATTGTTGGTTAAATATGAAATTATCTCTATTGTGGTCCGTATATACCACAAATCATTCTCCCAACAAGTAGTTTCTTCAATATTTCAAGGTTTGTACTACAAATGATAACATGAGATCATGTATTAAGGTATAATACTCATAAATCATTAACTATAAACTCATGTAGGTCGTGACTCAATCTACAAATATTAGAGTAGCTCCCAATCTAATGCCCAAATCATCACAATAATCTATTTAACTTCTTCTTCGATATGGTGTAATTAATAATGGACATTATTTCAATCATACCTCCAATTATTGAAAGGCCATATTTCATACTTTAATCCATAAAACAATTATACCCTTCATAGTTTATCCCATAAGAGGTTCTTCTAGGTATGGAATTTATCAAAATGAATCACCAATAATAGCCAACTGACCATAAGAAACACCGTGTATAAAAAAAACTTCTTTGTCTACTCATATGGAACCACAATACTCACCTTCATTAGACATTGGATACTTCTTCCTCCTATATAATCAAACATAGGTAGTGAACCATATCGATCCAAAAGAGAAATTTTGAGAGGTTAGAAGATAGTTGGTGCTCCATCAATTGTACTCAATTCACTATCAAGATGTTTTTCATGATCATGATGAGTATGTGAGTATATAAATATGTCATCCCTAAAGACTAACATGAAATAATAATGAAATGGGAAGAAAACCCAATTCATCAGAGCCATAAAAATATTATGCGCCTTCATCAAACTGAACAATATAACTATATTTTCAAATCTACTATACCTTATATGAAATTATGTATATGGTTTTTCTAAAGGCTGAGCTCATGCCTAATGATAGATTGACCGCAAATGAATCTTAATGAATAACCAAGATCCATGGAGCTGGTCTAAGTGGTATTATATATGAGGTAGGTGATATTGGTTCTTAATAGTTACTTGATTAAATTCTTTATATTCCATGAAATGCATGAGGGTCTCACCCACTTTTTTAGTGAAAATCATGGGTGAAACCCTAGGAGAGGTATTTATTTGTATAAAACCCTTAGCTTCTTGGTCCTCTATCTGCTTCTCAAGTTCTTGAATCTCCCTAGGTTACATCATGTTAGGCAGGACAAGTAATAGTGATACTCTGGAAATGATATCACTAGTAAAATCAACTACTCCCTAGTGAGTTAGTCAAAAAAATTATCCGAGGAATATGTCCCTTAATTTCTCCACCAATGGAGGGATGTCGGTGCACCTCATTCTCTAATCATTGAAAAAAAACAATAAATTTAGGATATCACTCTACCCATTCAATGATTCTTCTGTCTTGTTTGAATTTACATAAAATCCCATTGGCACTTGTGAATATAAGTACCTCCCTAGGGTAGTTTAAAAGACACCCTTTATTTATATCAATCATCCTATGTATCAGAGAGAAATGACTAGTCCATCCAAAAATTTATGTCAAAGCTAGTTATCTTCAGGATGAAGAGGACCCATATGAAAAGATAACCACCAACATAGAGGGGAACTCTCTCCATAAACATAGACATTTGGAAAAATCTCAACATGATGTCTCTAGAGTCTTTAAATCATAGAAATATTGAATCGAGATGCCATTTATTTTCATGATATCTAAGGAGATAAATGAATGTAAAGTACCTATGTCAAAAAAAGATACAAAAGTAGAGGCTACCAAGATAATACCTTATATTTTTGATGACCTACCACCCTAATATTCAGGAATAGGTTTTATGATATATATATATATGGTACTATTCCAGGATTTGAGATGTAACCTAATGATCTATATTGGGTCCACTCATTTGGTACTACATGTCCAATGATTGGCCTCCTTGATCATGTCTTCCACCTCAGTATGTATTAACTATGGTATACTAAATTATTTAATGGAATGGAGCTATAGATCATACTCCATAATGCAGAGTATGTGGGGGGTCCTCTTCCAAATGTAATATATGTAAATTTCTAGAAAATCCTCTTAAGATATCCAATTCTGCTGTAGGATTGACACTCACTTGGTTCATGTTCTCATGATGTCTTTATGTGACCTTTCATTACACAGTAATGGCATATTACATAACTAACCATAAAGATACAATGACTATCACTTATCAATTATGAACCCTTAAAATGAATTTTCCTACTACTGGATGAACTATTACCCTACCTCTGTGCAGAACCATCATACCATGTGCGGTTAACTTTACCCCAATTATGCTTAGTGATGAGGGAATGGTTTATAATCCATGAAACTATAGTCAAATGAAAGGAATTTTCATGAGACCTGTTGGAATATTTGAGGCCATCCTCAAATATTATTTCTCTTGAAATCTCATCATCAGTGAAGTTAGGATAAAATGTTGAAGCATAGTAAATCACTCAAAATAACCCATAATTGATAGGGATCCTTTCTTTAGGTGCATAAATTCCCTATCTCAGTTATCCCTCAACATCTTAAGAAATAAATAGTCATAGAATGTTCCCTAGATGTCTCTACAATCCATATCCAAATGATGGTATTCCTTAGTAGTGATGTCCCACAAACTCTTGGTATAACCAAGAAGCATATGTGATGAAATCTTGACCATCCTTTCTTGAGGAGTCTCCAGATTCAAATAGATAGATATCATGGACTCTATCCATGTCTCAACATCCATTGGACCACTATCCCCCAATAATGTAAGTGTTTTATATTACTTGAACTCTTTGGTTAACATATCCATAATCGGTATAGGGTAAGGGGCTCCCTTCATGGTCTTCATGATTCATAAAAAACCATCTCGAAACTGGCCAACAGTGCGAATTACAAGTACAAATATAGGTTCCTCAGGTGGAACTACTAGTGATTTAGGTCCCACTACATTAGTAGCCCAACTCTCACCACCATCATAATCCTCGAACCAAGGCCATCACGGAAGAATATATCGATAATTACAAAGAACATTCCTTAGATCCTGATAATAAACAAAATGACATTACAATAATTCAAGGATAAGAAAAATGGATCACTAATAAAAACATACTTACTAAATTATTGAAGATCTAATGTTATGTTGTTATTTAGGGTCCTTGTCTTAATTATAGTGGTTTTGGTATATAGATTTTTAAATAATAGTTATAGAAGAAAATTCCCTTTATGTTGCAATTGGTATCACCATTTAATATAGACTAATTTTATTTAAATATATAACTCAATAGATCATAGGAAAATAAAAGTGTGTATAAATATATATATATATATAAATGGTCCATTTATATACAGAATTCATCCCTACTTATAATGTTTTATGCCTTATAAGTTGTAATTAGTACTACATGAAACTACGACCTGGATTGTTTGATGGTTCAATTGGATGAATCATCATGCCAAATTTATATAGGAACATAGATTATTTAAATTAAAATTGGAATCCACGTAATTTTAACCAGTGTTTAATGGTTTGATACCAATGTTATATGTATCAAAGACACTATATAATTCGATAATTAAGGTTACACTATCATGTTTTATGGGAAACCGTGGTTTTTGTTGCTTTAGATAGGTTAATTAATCGAATTAATTTTTCCTGACATCAAATTTTAGCATAATCACACATATAAAAGTCAAGGAACAAATAATATATAGTGAGAAGTCGATGATGTAAGTAAATATTGAATGGAATAATTCATGTCGTATTACTCCTCATATGACTATAATGATTCATGAGACACTACCTCATTGCTATATTGGGATGAGGTAAATGGCTAAGTCCCTAGTATAAAAAAACAAAAATTCATGTTCATCACCCAATGCTGAAATCAGTATAACTATAAAAAAGAAAATTAAAAAAAAATTCAAATAACATCCCATTAAATTTGTATTTCTCTCCACAGATGGGATAGCTATACATAGGCTTGGATTCATTTCCAAATACAAATATATTACAAGTCTCTTATCTACCAACCCAAAATAGTAATACAAAAGGAATAAGGGCTATGATACCACATTGTGACATCTAATACATAGTCCACTCATAAGTAAACAAACCCAATTTTATAAATGGCCACAAGTATTCCTCCTCATACGCAAAGGGATACTTAATATAAGAGATAGTCTATGGTGGTTCCATGGGCAGACTATACCCTCATAATCAGAGTGTAATGAAGCGGTATAATAAGTTAATAACAGAGGAAGTTGATATAAAGAAAAACTATAGTAGCATAAAAGATAATCAAACAGATAATATAAATAGACTGATTAGCATTAAATTTCATTGTATACAAAATGATGATTATTTCAGAATGTTATAAAAAAAGGAACAAGAATTCATGGAAATATGCACAAATATAATACATGTATATCAAAAGAATAAAAATTCCAAAATTAATATCTTCAATAAAATCACAAGACCATGATTAGTAATTTTCTCCAAAGCTCCCATGCTATAAGAAAATAAGGAATCCCTGACTAGGAACTTTCCCACATCCCCACCTGTATCCAATAATTTTTTCTATATACTAATAATTAGCACAAATAGGGCGTAAGATAAACTCAGTATTCCACCACTAAAGGTGTCTATAATAATTCATGTTTGTGTCTATTTATATAATAGAATTAAGGTATAAGAATAAAAAGTGGGATAAGATGGGTGATTAAATAAAGTTGTCGGGCTTAGATCTACATGGGATGCTCATTTTACCATACCTTCTTCAGCCTAAAAAATATGTGTCTGAATGAGTTACTTATAAATTTCCTTGGTCTATGAATATTACAAACATTTTTAAATATAATAAATATATAATTTGATAACTAAGTTGTAACTAAGGTGCCTAGGTAGTGATAATAGAAGGATTAAACCCCAGGTGAAACCCAGGAATCTATTAATTTATAATGTCAATCTAGATAACAATAATAAATCCTAAAGCCTAGATATAGGGATCTCTGTTTAATCCAAGGGTAATACCCTTATAATTCCACTAGAAAAGTGTTAAACAAATTCCATTGAATAATCCACTATAAATATTAGGCAAATCATGACTAGAGCCCATAGAGAGAATCCAATGCATCTTGTGTTCGGGGATGTCAAGTTGAATCCAAGGAGTATATCCAAATAATTATAATTTTGGTATATGAACTGAGTGAATAATCTATACTACATCAAGGAATTCACATTCTAATGAGAAAAATATTGAATTATGATGTGGGTATATCTCTTAGAAACCTGATCAATGGATCAGGGAGGAATCCAGTCAGTGATTAAGGAATTCCATTGGGAATCCAAGTGTGACTCAAGTCTAAGTAGTCCTCTAATAAAATAAATTTTCAAAGCACCTATAAGAGACATACATTTAAATAAAACATAAAGAAAATGTGACAAATATGTTAGTGTACCATTACCATTTAATTGATGTTGTTTTCTTTTCATTTAAAAATTAAAATGTCTCATAAGTGGTATCATACCATTAAATATCTCATTAAAAAATAATTTTTCCCAAGTGAATCAAACTTGCCACATTATAATGAACATTTTCATTTATTTAAATTAATTAAATCACTTTGGGAAAGTCAAGCCAAGAAAACAAAATACTATTTTATTTTATAATATGAAATAGTCATATTGGAATATATATGGAACAAAGAAAGGAGTGGCTCACATTGGAATCATTAATCTCCAATGAGGACAATGGGGTATATTAGTGTATTTAGGTTCTTGGATAGGAAAAAAATTTAAGGTAAATTAATTTTTGATTAAAATATCTTGTAAAACTAGAATATAACACATGTATGAAAAATATAAATTATGATACCTTATAGAAATATATATACCACGTCCCATATAGTGGTTGATTAATTATAATCCAGTATTAGCTTACGATTTGGCATATGATAGAAGAAAATGTATAAATTGAAAAAATACCTAAAAATATGTCATATTTTCCTAATTATAAATAAAACTAAAGATATTGAGATAAACCAAAAAATAATGGTAATATATTTAAACACATAACATTGGCTATCCAACTTGAAAGATGGTTGAATTATTGGGGTCTTACTGAAGGAGTAGAATCAATTCTTTTGTTCAGG
This sequence comes from Viscum album, assembly GCA_963277665.1. Lineage (NCBI taxonomy): Eukaryota > Viridiplantae > Streptophyta > Magnoliopsida > Santalales > Viscaceae > Viscum > Viscum album. Next base: position 250,269,394 of record OY728128.1, on the reverse strand, counting down.
TCCAAGGGGAGCTCTCAATAGAGGGGGGAACATCATGTTGGAGGGAAAATAAAAGATGGGTGAAAGTTATAATTCTTTTATGGAAAAGGGAGATCCTAGTCATCTATAAAGGTGCATATGGTTTTGTTGGTTGGTTTTTCTAAACCATGCTCCAATCATGTGGGCTCACTACCTAAGTGTCACTAAGTATGCAGTTTTGGTGTAGGGTTTTGAAAATCCATGCACAACCTATGAATCCCCTATGTAGTACCCCACATGGTTTAACCAAACCATACAACCTCAGTGGAATTATTTATATAAACCATTCACCTAGTCTATTTTCTCCAAAACTAGGAGCACCATGCTCCGACCAAGACCCGAACACTCTTGAAACCATTGTAACCTCATTAGGAAATTACAAAATAATAAAACTAATGATTCAAATTTAAATTTATTAGATATAAAAATATAATAAAAGCCTATAACATAAAAGTTTTATCTTCATTATGCAATTTTAGTATATTAATGATATCAATGATATTATATATGGCAGTTTAGAAAATATTTAATAGATTTAGTAGAATAAATAATCCAAAAAGTATTTTATTAATACTTATACCTCCTCCATTGATATCTTATTTTGACTTAAAACATCATCCAACTTGGATTGGTCATTTAGTGATTCCAAGAACTCTTTAATGAGGGTAAGCAAACTAGAATTGATTTTAAGAAGGACTAAGACAAGATAAAGTACTCAATGTGTTTTAATAAATGAGGATTATATGTTACCTTTTATAAGTAAGATTAGAGGAATCCATGAAAATTTGAATATCTTTTAAAAATAATAGATATATTTCTCTAATAAAGTGGATCCAATTTACTCTAATTTCAAATATTGTATAATTTAATTTCTGGATAATATCACCAAATAATTTTTAGACAAATTTTAGGTATATTTTAATGTCTTCTTCATTATTTTATTCCACTTATTCCCCCTTTTGACTTCTACTATGGTGACAAACATTTACCATGATGACTATTCATTAAGACTAAAATTGATATATACCATAAGAAATATTCTGAATATGATTATTAAACATATAGAATCTAAATTTCTAAATTTATTTTCAAGAAGAGGTAGAAATTAATTCTAATACAAGAACACAAAATTTATAAAACAATTGTTTAGAAAAGAATAGTATTCTTTTGAATTAGAATGAATATATATATTGAATTAGGCCAATGTATCTTGAGTAGTGGTACTTATCATGAATGTATTGGATTATTACATAACACATTTTGGTTTATTGACATTAGAAAAATTCCAAAAATCAATTTCATATATCATCCACACTAGTAAATGCAAAGATCTAAAAAAATTATTATAATAAAATATAACATTTGTTAAAAAAATTCAAACATGGGAATTAACATTAAACATAATAGTTTCAAATTTATTATTATATTAAATAATTAAATATTTGACCAATTCAATAGTTCTATAATTTTTTAAACCAAAATAATATCATGACGATGTTTTACAAGTTATGGAACCTATAAAAAATAGTTTGTTCCACTATTCACCCAAAAATTTAATATTTTATGAAAAATAACCAAAATATCACCCTAAACTAATTTTAAAATGATTAATTCAAAAATGAACTCAATATCATTGAATTAAAATTCAATATTTTTAAAATATAGTATCTAAATAAATAAATATATACAAATAAACGTCTTTTATAGAAAAATGAACCCTTTAAAATTAAATTATTCACAACATTATTTTATATCAATTACTAATGAGTGTTAAATTGTATATTTGAATATATAATATTCATAATGTATTAATTTTTAACATTCATTTCAAACAATTATTATTCACATTAATTTGGTATTTTTAATACACAATCTACAAATAAAGCTATTAATTTAATGTAATATATAAGAAACTATAATGGTGTTACATATAACTTATTATTTAACCCATATTACCATTAATATATTTATTCATGGTATTTTAATTTAACTTTCATGTTTTATATTTCAAGGTATTTTCACCCAAAATGTATTAAATTAGAAAGGGTTTATTTTCCAATCTCTCTTATTTTTGGTCAGGACCCTTTCTCCTCCATATACATATTCTAAAACCTTGTAATGTTCTATTTTATTATACATAAATTATAATGTTTTTGATATTTGATTTTAAATTCATATTTTTATTAAACTCATTTGGAAAGGAAGTCATATCATCCTTTTAATGATGTGGTTTACAATGACGACATTCTGAAATATTATTTACATTCTTATCTGTTAACTTCCACTACACATTTTTGGACTTAACCTTTATTTTCATTTAAAATTACATTTTTAAATATTACACTATTTAAATATTAATTTGAAATTTAGTTTTTTATTGTTATTTAAAATAATATTTAAAAGTTTCATGTGAATTAATTTTCAATTAGCTTTCACGTTCATTAAAAAACTCTAAAGGAATATTAATTAATTGATTTATTTATTAAAACATCTTCCCACTAACTTTATTTGTATTCTTTACAAATATTACTCTCAATGTTTTCAATTTTTTCACTGAAATTTCACATCCCAGTAATTTATAAATTATTTTCTAAAATGGTCATCAAAAATATAAATTTTACTTCTTCGTCTTTATCTAAGTTATTATTTATTTATATTTTAAATGTGTGTTTCATATATATTAATATTGTTTTCAGTTTCGAATGTTTCACTAAAGATATAATCCTATGAAATCCTCTACTTTACTTATCTGGATATATTAATAACTTGTTATTCCAATTATTGAATGGGGAAATTATGGATATCACATAAGTTGATTATTTCAATATCTGTGTTTATTCATTGGTTAAGGATATTGAATATAAATTATATTATTTTTAATTTATCTCATAGAGATATTTCATTGGACATTATTAAGTAAATCATAGAGCTCAAAATTATATATCCCTACAATGCAATAGTGAGACTCCTAAGTAAAAGGGTCTGGTTTTTTAGTGTTTTCCATCACATTTATTAGTATTGACTTAGTTTCATCCTCAGCATAAAGTATAATTCCTTGTATAAGATAATGATAGTATATATAATTTCTTGTCTGAGGCTTTGACGGTAATATTAAGATATATGAAATTATCAATTAATTCCCTTTAATATTATTTACTATTATAAATGTGATTATTTACATTTCTATATTTTACATTGACATATAATTTTCTCAAATTATTAAGTATATGGAATATTTAATGATTCTTTTACCTACTATATTTTTAATTCCATTTTTATCGATAATTGATTCAAGTATTGTCTTTCCCTTACTGGGTATCTGATCCCACCTGTTTATTTTGTTTCATTTCCCTATCTTACCATGAAATAATGTTCAAATTAATTTTATGATTCTCTAAAATAAATAAGGGATATGAAATATTTTATAATATTCCTTGTTTTACCTTCTGAAAACAATATAATAAGGAAATAACATGTGTATATGGTCTCCCAAGACTATTAATATATTCTATCCTTAGTTATGTGATCTCGTGTATCATGAACCAATGTAATGATGTAACCATTAGATCTAGGTTACTGGAGTCTAGTTTGTTACAGTTGGTATCAATGAACTTTTATTAGAAATTCGAGAAATTAGATTTATAAAAAAATAGATTAGTGAACATAGCCCTTGAAAAACGTTAAGGATAACTCTTTGTAAATGTAAATGTCCTTTTTTGAAGTATAGAGTTTGAGGTATCCTAGAATTGAAACCCCTACATAATTAAATAAAAGTGGATGTAGTATTTAGAATAAAATAACCAATGTGGAATGAAAATGAAATGGATTGTTGAGTATTAACTTGATCCTCACTTGGTGCAGGAAAAAGAGTCCCAAATGTACACTAGTTTGGACAGTTCTGAGTTATATTTTTTAGTTGATTTTAATTAACTTTATAACAATTATGAAATATTTGAAAATATTTTTACAATTTAATGATATTCCTATAGAAACTAATATTATTATACTTGGATTGGTTGTTGCCTAAATTTTCAATTTATTTTATGTGATTCAATAAACTTATAATTATATGTTGTGAAGTAAAATTGGTGGTGTTATTCACAAAGTAAATAATCATATTTAATTATTTATACATGGATCCTAGTAGATTAAATGGAAAATATATCACCTGTAATCAATATATAAATTGTAATACTAATAGAGTTCATAATACTGGAGTGAGAGTTTAGAATATTATAACTATATTATGTAAAGTTATTACTATTAATCTTGGCTATAAAAAGGGAAATTTTTCTTCACAGCGTGATAAAATGATATTGGACAACATCATGAGGTAGATATCTCTATAATATAATGGAACTACTTATATTTTGGTAGTTTAATAATGGATCAAGTCCCTCAATAACATATTTCAATCATTGGGGAGTAATGAAATGGAGAAGGTTATTCTAGTAGTCTATTGTTTAATGGGAGATACTAATTAATCATGGTCATTGATTTAAAATACCAATGAGTCATGGGAGATAGAGGGTTTGGGATGAAAGACTATTTAGGAATTATTTATTGAAAATTTTATTCATCATGATTAATGAGTTGATTTGGAAGAGAAATTTTGAAATTTAATACAAATTAGAGTGGAAAATTCATCTCTGTAATAGGGAAACACTACTAGATTATAAAGTCTTGTGGTGGAATACAAATGTAATCAACAAATAAACATTTGTCATTTTTTTAATAGATAAAGATATTACTTTTAAGTGTGTTTTTATCATTAATATTTTAGTGATATGAATATATAGTATAATGTGTCATAAAAATTGAGAATAAATTATCTATAACTTATACATTTAAAGGAAATCCATATAATAAGAAGATGGTTGAGCTATAATGAAAAATATATGTGGTAAAGAAGAAAAAGGGGATGGTGGAATTTACAACATGTGATAATTATGGAAGGAAACAACTCAATATATTATTAATGTTAATTAGAGTCAGTTTCATGTGGTTTCATAATGTCTATATGGCTTATGAATGAAAAAAAAGGTTCAATGATTTAATTTTTAGGAGATGGGGCACTGTGAAAACTAATTCCCCATGTTTCAAGTAGATTTACCTCTAAAAAGTCATTAGGATGATGGTTATCATTATTTTTTTAGTAAAACTGATTTCAAATCCTATAATGATGTGATAGTATGTAATTTTATAGTAAAATCAAATCTAGAAAATAGTTAATTAGATTTTGGAATATTGCACACTTTTATATCTTCTTAGAATATTGAATAATCCCATAACACTTTTTAGATGGATTTTCAAATAAACTAACCATGTGGGAATCTTGTTGGAAAGAGAATTTATTGAGTGCTATTGGTTAATACATACATATATTCTATAGTTTATAGCTAGGATGTTATATCATTGGATAAATTTGACATATTTCTTATGATTATTTATTTTGATTTTGGTTGAGAATATTTCATATAATATTATAACTCAATTATTTATATATTATTTCATGTTTAACTATGCGTTTTATTGATTAGTTTTTATAGATTAATTTTTTTTCATCACATGAGGGTCTATATTATCTTAACAGGGGATAATAATTTTTTTTAATGTAATGAGACATTATAAATAAATTTTCATTATCTTGTGGATATTATGATCCATTAATAGATTATTTTCATGATCCAAGTATGAAAAATTCAACTTGATTATTTATTATTTATAATATAAGACGAAATAGAGATTGATAAGTTATCAAAACACAACAAAATTATGAATTTTTTCTTATAAAAGGAAAATAAATTAAATAAGTATATTCTCCCATATTCTTTGTCAATATTTCCCAATAAAAATAATATAAATCTATCAAGTCATATATGGTAAATTTTACTCAACTACGAGGTTGTGTTTTGGGAAACTCATTATGCATCTTATAATGATAGACAAATGGTTTTATAAATATTTAAATAATATATACTATGTTTTATAGTATAAAACTAGAAATTAATTTTCATGATAAATATATAATATATATATTACCTATATCAAGATACATTCATTTTGGTAAGAAAATATTAAAATTTCAAGAATGAAATTTATTTAACAGGGAAGAGAAAATGTAACTCCTTGAGACTTAAATATGTAATTCTCATTTAAATAAATATTGTGTTAGCTATATTGTTTCACATAAAACACAAACCTAAAATTGGATGCAATATATTAGTTGAAAATTATTAGAGAAGTTATAATAACAATAGAATATTATGTAAATTAATATATACTAATCATTTAAACATAGATTAAATTTAGATGATATATTAATAATAAAATTTAATTTTAAAAAGATTGTTTTCTTCAATGAACTATTTTTTATGTGTTATGCATTTTTTTCTAAAAAATTAAAATTTTCACTTTTAAAAAGTACTTATGATAATATTAAATATTTCAATATTTTATGTAATATATTAACATTTACTTAATTTTTAACCAATATATAAAAATATTAAGGACACATAAATTTTGAAAGGACCTTTTTTATTTAAGAGAGATCGTGTTAATATATATATTATCTTTATTTAAAATATTAATTAAATAATTTTGGAATTTTATCTTCATTTTTAATTCATCATGTCAAAATTTTCTTCGTGTCAATTTTTGTATTTTCTAAAAAAAATTATTTTTTGGTGAATAGAAAAAAAATTGTTTTTATAAATATTGTGACTCTTATGAAATCATTATGATATAATAATAAATTATAATTTTATGAAAATATTTTCACAATAAAAGTTGTAATTTATAATTATAATTGTTCAATTCAAATATAGATTTTAATTTAGAAACATACAATGAATATTTTGTAAGTGAAATAATTTTTTTCCTAAAAAATATTTATATATGTTATACAATAATAATTTCTGATTTAATTTTAAAAAAAACTGAAATTTAATATTATAAAATGTTTTCAATTGTTGGAATAAGAATATACAAATTATACAATAAGTTAAATCTTTTTTATTCATAAAAATATGTTACCAAGGTAAGAAATAAGCTACTATAACAGATGTAAATTAGGGGGGAAAGTAAAATAATTGGAGAGAAGACTAAAATATTTCAAATAATATTCATTATTTATGTTTCACAGATTTTTATCGACCATGTGTTACCCACTCTCCATTATTGGACACGTTTTAAGCCTCATGAATTCAAAAGTTCTATGTCTTTGACATAAATTTATATGTATTTACAGAAATGTCACCAATGTCACTAATAAAAGGGGTCATTCACCAACCCACTCATATCCTCACCAAAATAATTTTAGTTTGAAAAAATTATGATGAAATATATCCAAAAATCTCTATCACATTTATTAGAGGTGGTGATATTAACTTGATAATATTCTAACATGTTTTAAGGATTTTTACCAATGATTGTAAAAAAAATTCAATTTTATTTTGTTTGTAGCATAATCATTTTTCACCTTCCTTCCAACCATTAAAAAAATGAAAATGTCACATCTGTGTACGTGCATATAACCACCTCCATGGACAGTGTGTTTTCATAACCATACCATTAATTATTGTTTATATGAATGTAATTAGGGAATAAATGAAATTATTAAGGTTACATAAAGGGAAATAATAATCTATCTTCCATCTTTTTGAACATTGAAAAATGAAAATTTCTCTCATAGATACGTGTTGATTTCCACCTCTATGGATAATGTGTTTCATTTTTCAGAACCACATTACATGGATAGTTTTAAAAAAAATTAATAAATATACGATACTAATGATTATTATATGTCATGAATAAGATTATGTAAGTATAATAAATAAATTAATGATCATTTTAATGTATCCTGATGATATCTATAAATTACCCAAAACAAGATCATCATGGAATCCATTTTCCTAAATCATAACCATGAATTACAAGGAATGAAAATGGGAATTAATAAATTAATAATTAATAAATTTTCTAATTTATGAAATAATCTATGAATCATGAAATTTTTATAAATAAAAAAGAACCAACGTCTCTCTTATGAAACTTTAATGAAACAATCAAAATTATTAACACCATATTTTGAAGACAAACTATAACAAAATAATTTATCTCTATAAAATGATAGAAAATGAATATTATAAAAGTAAATAAATAGTAAACCGGTTTTTCAATAATTTATTAATATGGTTATGTATATTATATATGAGGTTAAATATATTTCATGAATGTTGGTGGGATATGGTATGGGTATTCTTATCTTAATTTTCATTCATTGATATATATTCTTTATTCACCATAATATTTTATTATATGGTGTATATACTACCCATTTGAAATAATTTTCCATGAATATATTTATTCATTTTTTTCAATTTTCTCGTTAAATTTTTTTAATATAATTTTATTAAAAAGTTAACAATGTTGTAAATGTATTTATTCCATTATCTGTTATTTTTTGGGGGAACCATTCATATCCATATCCATATTTATGTTCTCACCAATTTTATAATTTCATATTTTTAAATCCAATTAATTATTATTATTTGTGATATTTATATCTCCCTTCACCTCTTTTGAAAAGGAATTCATCTCACTCTTTTAACGTTGTGGGTTTCAATAAATATATTTTTAAATATTTTTAACCATTGTATATTTTATATTCCATTACACATTTCGTTACATAGCCATTATTTCTTTTCAAAACATATCTTTTTAAATTGAAAAAAAATTATAAATTAGAATATATTTATTATTAATTAAATTATGATTCATTGGAATTCTGTATTACACGCAGTAATGAGTTTAAAATAACTACAATATAATATTAGAATATTATTATTTACATGATGCTAATTTAACCTATATGTTAAATAATTAGATATAAATATTAATAAATAAATTATTAAAAATATATAAATATACATTATAATATAAATTTTTTAATAAATTTTTTATAAATAAGCACTTAAAATTAATAAAAAAATATTCTAAATAAATATGTTCATTCAGATATAATGTTTTATTTTCTTTATGAAAAAATATTATAATTTCTTTTTTAAAAAATTAGATATTTTATTTTATAAAATAAAATCATTCTTGAATTAGGAATATCTATATTATCATAGGCTGAAATATTTATTCTTTTTGAAAATGTTAATTTTTTATGAATATTGAACATTGAAATTTTTATAAAATTGAAATTTTTTAATAAATTAGTTTCCATTATTATTTTAATTTGATTTAAAGTAAATATAATAATTATTTAGTAATATTGAATCCAATTAATCACATTTAAATCATCATTATAATACATTTTTACAGGTTTATTGTAATGTTTAAAAATGTTTTTTTAGAATAGTTTAATGTACATAGTGTTCCTCCATCTCAATTAACTAAAATTTTCCCAAATAAGGAATTATTTAAATAAAATTTATATATTTTTAATCAATACTTTACCTAGTGATATTGTTTGATCATCTTATACTTAAAAATGCATTTCTTCAAAACATATTTTTTTCAACATGTATACGAGCATAATTTTAAACTAAATTCATATAATTATTTGATTTTAATTTTAAAAAATTGATTCCATATTTTTAATTATAATTATTTATATAAAATAATAAGGTGAACATAGTTTTTATCCTTAATTAATATTAAAAATAGAAAAAATTAAATGTCATGGTTATAGTAAAAACACATTTTCTGAGGGTTAAATTAAAAATATATGTGTTAAAAAAATGACCTAAAACATGTATAATTTATACTATATGATAATAAATCAACCTTATATATTTTAAGGATAAAAAATGGTCCATATTGGATACATTTATTATGAGAACAACATAGGTGTAGTTATTTTTTTTTAAAAAAAATTCCAGATCTGTCATTCCCCCACTTATAAAATGTCACTATCTCTCCTCTCCTTATTAAATGAAAAAAACCTTTTTACAATTCATACCCAAATAAATTAATTTATTGCCTCCAATAATCATAAAATCCTTGGTAGGATTATAAATCTAGTAGAGTAAGTATTCTTCTAAAAACCTAAATATGCAGTCTGAAGAGGAGGTAACTTTCCTAACCGAGCCTTTTAATTTATCTCTTCTTACACCTCCATAGGTTTTTATTAAAAAATAATAATTTAGTAAAACCAGCATATTTCATAAAAAAAGATATTTGTTTTAATTTCATTACCTAAAACCATCTCGTTCTACCACAAACGAGAAACAAAACCATTGATTGTGTCTATGACGGACTACGGCCTCTTGAACCAAAGTAATCCATTTTCCTTCACTACTTCCCATTCATAGATATAATTTGGTATAAAATAATAATATAATATAGTAATATTATAATTATACTTCTTCAATTATAATATCACATACACATTCTTACTTTCTAGTACATTGGGAATACAATAGTGACACCAAAGGGTATGGAGAACTACCGCCTCACGAAGCAATGTGCTTCATTTTCACATACATTTTATATATAAGATAATAATAATTAATTTTATTTTTATATATAAATAAAATTAAATGTTAATAAATATTATAAATAAGTAAACCACATACTTTCTTACCTTATCATCCATTTGAACAAATTACAACGTCGTTCATGTGTACGGTGGACTACACCCTCACGAAGAGAATTGGTTCATTTTTATTACCACACCATGCAGATCATACATGTAAGGTTGTTTAAAGAAATAATATGATATTTATTATATAATAATTATCCAAAAAGTAAAAATAACACTTACCTTTTCTTTATCATGATTTTTGAAAAATGGATATGATACTTATGAGTAAATATGGCATATCATCTCTATTATTAAAACGTAGTTCATTCTTCATAACCATATTTCCTTTTTAATTTTAAAAGTATAATTTCTATATAAATATGATACTTATTTGATTATTTAAATGATTTTAAGGATCAAATTATAATCTCATTGGCCTTACTCAACTTACCAATGTGATTTTGAACATATGATTTTTTTTATCGTCAAAAAGAATGAAAATAAATTAATTGAATTGTTATTTGAATATTACACGGTAAAAAAATTAATGGAATAATAAAATTTAAAAAATTTATTACTCAAATAAATAATAAAAAATTATTTTTATTCTGGATGATAATGATTTCATGGGGTGATTCCGGCTCAAGGTAGGGGTTTAGTCTCTAAAATTCTTTCTTTGAGACCCATGTTATTTTATATACCAAATTTATTTTTAATTGTATATATACTTAGCCTTTATATATTATATAATAAATCCTTCAAAATTCATAATATTTTAATTTATATTTCATAAACTTCATCCATTTTAGTTTTGACTCGTATTTTACCCAATTGGTAAGGGTTTATGATTTGGTATCATAATTTTGGATTGTTTATGGCTGAATTTCTATTTCAAGAAATTTTAAAAAAATTAATAAAACCATTTAATTATATTATCCTATGGTTAATTTTGATATTTTCATTAAATATTACCATATTTCTAACTTCGGTAATTAAAATTAGTGATAATATTTTTATTAAAATCTGACAACATTTTTTTCTTTAGTCGAAAACCCATTTTCTTCCATATCTATGTTATCATAAATAAATTAAAATATATTTTTAATATTTTTATATAACAATTAGTATTCATTTTACCCTTGTTTTAAATTCTAAAAATGGATTAAAATAAATATTTCAATTATTTTCCAATTGTATTTTTTACTTTTTCTAAAGATATGAAAGGAATCATTGTTTTAAAATGTACATCCTGAAAATTAATTTTCACTCCCATGAACATTATTTTCTTTTAATATTACATTATAATATTCCAATTATATTTTAAATGAAAATTATTTCCATAATATTTTCCAAATTTTAGTTTTTTCAAATTTTATTTTCAATGAGTAAATGATATTTTTCAAAAGAATGTATTTAATAACATTAAAGGAATTTATATTCATCAACAAAATAAAAATTTAATGTTATATAGTGATTATAAATTTTTCATATATGTCTACCACTTGTATACCTTTCTTAACACCCCTTACTTTTATAAATTAATACATTTTTTATGATCATATCTCAAATGACTTCATTTTTTAAATTTACATTACTTATAATATATGACAATATTATGAACCACATTTTTAATATAAGGATAATTCATATATTATGATCTTTTATTGACTTCCATTATTTGTTTTATATATATATATATATCATGAACATGCTATGATTTGTGTTCCCATATATCATTTCAATATATTGGGTAATATTATAGTCTCTTGAGACTTCATGTATGGGATTATAGAGTAATACTAATCCATTATGTGACTTTGTTTTCCATGTGGCATTGACTATACAGATAAAAATGCCTCATGTTTATGTCATGTTTTTTATTATTTCAACAATTCTAATGTTACCATTCTATTTATTTTATTGTTCCATGTGATTACTCATGTTAATTATATTTAATGATATCATGTTATATCTTTGACTCGCATGTTATACTCCCTTATCAGGATTATTCACTTATTACGAGTTTTATCTCCCACCTTTCTTTTACATATTCCCTGGGTTATTCATTGAATTTTATTGAGCTCAAATGGATTTGTGAGGTCACTATGGAAAAAAAATGTTTCCATGTTTTTCTTTCTTTTTATATATTATTATCTATTTTTTACAATTACATGAAGCCTCGTGATCTTTGGGGTTATACTTGATGGATGTTGAAGGTTAAAAATCAAGTAATAATATGTCTAAAAGGCTTAGGTAAATATAGTTGGTATCATATAAAATGTTTAGTTAACCTTTGAAAACTACGATGAGAAACTTTTAATGAAAACCCAATGTATTTTATAATTATATGTCTAAGTATAGGATAAAAATTTATTGGAATCCTGGTAAAGTATAAAGAGAGTGGTTTCAATGTGGTTACATCCCTTCCTAGATACTAAAAGTGGAAGGGGTGTTTGTGTAGATGATCATATGAGTAAAAATCAGAAAAATGAATATTGGGATTGACTTGAGCATTACCTGGTACAACAAAATTGGCCTTGTTTCACTCATGATGTGAAATTACCTAAGGATATGCATTGTAAATTCACAAACTCATTAGTAACCTATATGATGGACACGAAAATATTTTTAGGGTAGAAAAACTAAAATGATTTATTTACATGTATACCACATATTTAATCATAGAGTCCCATAAGTCTAAACATACTTATCATTTTTAAGTTGTTCCTTATATGTTTATAAGTTTTCATTTGTATGTTAATTCATTCTCAATTTGTTTAATTTAATTGTTTTAGTTAATGGTGGGAAATATGAGAAATAATTCTAATAGCCAATGTGATGGGCAATGCAATGATTTTCCTACTGAAATGTATAACCTAATGGGAATGGATTTTATATATTTTATGATCATACCATATGATATTTTTCAGATTATTATTACCAATTAAAACATAGTTGATTTTCATAAAACTTTAAGGAAGAAAATGGTGGAGTCTCAAAGATGTTCAAGTGATAAAGATGAAAAATTAAAGAAAATTTATTTTTTCTAAATGTAAAAAATGTGGGAATAGGAACCATATAAAGTTATATAATGGAACTGGAAGATTATTTTTTTAGATTTGAATAAAAAAATATACACAAGGAGGGTGAATTGTGTCTTTTCAAATTATTTTAAAAATCCTTCTCTTGATGTCGACTAATGATTATGCAAGTAAGTATTGTTTATCATTAGTATGAAATTATTAGTAGTGAATACAACCATAAGTACAGAATACAGTTGTTTGTATTGGTTCAGGGAAAAAATATCTCATAGTTCACTCCACCAATTACCCACTCAGCGAGTTTGGCGAATTTCACTGGTCTGGTCATCATATCGTGAGACCAATCCCCAACTGAGTGTAGGTAGTTAACACCTTCAGAAAAAAGACTAAAAATAGGGTCTTATTGTTCAATTAGAGAGAACCCATAAATCACAATATAGATTGAATATATGACCCTTTACCAAAACTGAGTACGAGTACTTGAAACTATTAATAAAATTATATTTATTATAACGGGTTCTAGTTGAACATCAGCTAACAGTAGATTAATCTTATTATTTTCAAATTAGTTTTTTCAAGAAAGAACATTTCTGATAAAATTTGGATGCAATAGATATTTTAAATAAAAATAGCAACAAATAATAATAGTAGACTTACAAAAAATAAAAAATCTTGAATATGTATATTTCCACTGTAGCCACATTTGTAGAAAAACAGAGTCTAGTCGATTGTTTTAGTAGATCTATAAAGGGTATTGATGAGAATAATCTTTCAATCATGAATATGTTTCTCAATATATAGTTCAATCTATATCTCAAATAATATCTTCCTTGAATTATACACACATATAAATATAATGAATACACAGATAGAATAACTGAATCAGAGAGCATCTCTTTTAATTCAAGATCCAAGAGATTGACCTGAAAATCCTAAAGAATTATTTTTTTTGAGATAGTTAAGAATATTTGTATCTTTAGTTACGAATATATGATAATTTCTCCACCTAATATGATTCTTTTAACTAATCATAATGATATTTGAATCATTCTAAAAAGGTCTTTAAATTGGCTTGGTATTCTATAAAGACCATTGCACGGAACTCCAATAAAATTATAAATTTAAATCTTTAGTGATGATAAGTCAGACGTAAGGTTCCATCACAAAAACAAAAAAGATACCAAATGTATGGTTCAACTACATAGCATTTATTCACCAATCATAAGGTTGAAAACTTCAGGTTGATCACAAAATTAAGGTTGATGATGCCAATATTTTCTTCTCAAATGTAGGTTCCATACTTATATATAATTCTTTAACCAAATTTTTTTTCTTTTTCAAACATAAGGATTCATCCAAATGTAAGGTTCTTCATCCCTGTGTTTCTTTCAACGTACGATTGATTGACCATACACACTAATCATTCATCATATGTTATAATACAATTTTAGGGTTTGTTCTTTACTTTATGTTCTTCAACATAAAATATGAACAATGTTTCCAGAATATGGTTAGGAGTGTTTTGAATACATTATAAAATATTACATCTGAATAATAAGCTTGAATATATTTCCAAAATAAGGAATATAAAGAATATTAATATCCTGAAATACACATAAAGTAATATCATTAGTAAAAAACTAGGTTATTTTTTAGAATCAAAATCAATTAGATTTATAGAGTGTTGATGAGAAAATACAAACCCAAAAATCTCCCTATTTTTTATTATCAAAAAATCCATAAATCTAATAATATAATTTAGAATATTTCGAATAATGGAAAAGAAAAATAATTCAAAATTCAATTTTACAAAATTATTTTGATAAATTGAAATGAAAATAAATGTTGTGTTATCCAAATTTCTCAACATTTTTGTGAGATCAATAATAAAGTGTAGAAAATAAATAAAACATGATTAATTTTTCATAGATTTGTAAGTTAATGTTATAATAATCTATTTAAATAAATATGACTTGATTTTTGTCTTCTAGAAATAATCATAAAATAATATGAAATATCACACACAAAAATAAAAAAATAAGAATATTTTGTTGATAAAAATTATATAAATACAATAAATAGTTTGAATAGGATACATGTTTAATCAACTAAAATGGTTTGGGTACAAAATATTGGGTTGAAGTTGGCTTGGTTATGGTTCTAGGGATCACTACTTGACATGGGTTCGAAGCCAATAGATCTATACCCTCAATTTATAGAAACTCTGGGTATAGAGTATTTGATTGAACGTATTCCCATAGTTTTTAAGAAAAACGTGGGTACACCCCCTTGTATATGTAAAGACCTGAAAATTCTGTAGAATTTTTTTTTCTTAAATACAGGGGAATTTTACAAGTCCCGGAAAATTGACGGTGCATCATTTCAAGGCCTGGTGTGCCCGGAATCAATTTCAGAAGTTTTTTTCGGGTACACTCAGTAAACGTACGAGATAGTTTTTATAACTTTTGAACCGGATCTCGGAATTGAAATCTAAGGGCACCATTGAACTCGCAACACCGGTTTTCACTTAAAAAGTCTATCACCTAGACGACAGTGGGTCAGTATTAAAAGATAGTTTTTGGGCTTTTAGAGAATGAATTAAATAAAAAATAAAGTGTGTGGGTTAATTTTTATTTGTTGGTTAAAACCTCCTCATGGAAGTTGGAGGTGGGACCACCACACCATAACCTCCCATGAGAGTTTATGGTGGTGGGACCATCTAAACCTAACCTCCCACGATAGGTTACGACGTGGGGACCACACAAGAATAAACCCCCTATTAATGGTGGGAGAGGAAAACCTCTCAACGACCCTCATTAACGAGGGGGAGTCTCTCCAAACACCCTCATATATTTGTGCCAACTCCCCTAATTTAATGTTTCCAAATCCTCCACATTAATTATGGGGGAGCCAAGTTAATTAATTTACCATTTGGAATTTTGTTCCAATGAATTAAATAATACATTAACACAATCTATTATTATTTTGGTTGGCATTGTTCATTTTGGTGGTAGCTTTGAGAGGAGGATTATTGGGAGAAATCTCCCAACGAAGAATGCCTTCGACAATGAAGAGCGCTAACCTTCTTTGACTTCTTCCCCAGACACCTAACGATGTAGAGCATCTTGCATGATCGATGTGAAAACTCGGGATTGGGAGCATGTAGCGTACGTGATGAATGACGATATTCTTCATCTACATTCCATGACTATGTCAACAAAACAATGAACGATGATCAAAGGTAGGGTTTTTACATATTGATTATTTCCATGAATCATATTCAACGGTTGGAAATGAATTGTTTGTGGGTGAGTTGTTATTCATCCTCTTACTTATTGATGATCTAATTGATACCACCCTAAACATGGAGGGTGCGGGCCAAACCAACATGGCCTTACCCCTCCGCCATTCTTGTTTTTTGACAATCTTTGGCATGGTGATGAGGCGATGGAATGATGAAGGCGGCGACGAAAAAGTTCGTGCTACCCGTGGCCTCAGAAACCACACCACCCCCACGTCTCTCCAGTGCTCCTGGCCGAACCATGACCCTCCATCCATGCCCCCAGCCGCACTATCACTGGCCCACACCTCCCAGCTCCTGACTACCTCCCGGCCTGGCCGCGCCATGCCCGACCGCCCGCCGGCCCGCCTGGTGCCCTGATCAGCCGCTCACCTGCCAACATGCCGTGTCACTACACGATCGAACTGGTTCCCTAGCCACACCGGCCTCCCGAGCCGGCTAGTGGCCCCCTCGTAGGGCCTTGGCCAACCTGTCTCGGTCACGCCCCCGCGACGCTCCAGGCTGAACCGGCCTCGATCCCAGGTCGAACCGCCCACGCGGCCTACTGGGCTGGGCCCAGTGTGCCTGACTGAACCTAACATGCTGGACCATGGAATGGGTCAGTCCATACCTAACTGGTATGACGAGGTCGACCCATACCGGGTAGGACTGGACCCGGGCCAACTACCGATCCTTTACTTTCTTTTGGCCATATCATTGGCACCGGACGTCCGTTTGACGAACCGTCAGTGGTGTTGGAAATATTAGAGGGTGACAGTACCTTTGATTATACCCCACAAGAGTTCAGGGTTTATTTGAGATATGGTTAGGTTGGATCACACATTAATCCCACTAGGCCCCCAGGACCAAAAGGCTAATAACTCACAGACCGTGCATTCGATTGATGTGCCGTCTATTTTTTGAGACCTCTATGATGTGGTAGACCATTGAGGTACATCTTTATGGTACTTTTTGATAGTTGGAGTATCTACCAGTAAATCGTGGAGCCTATCCTCTTGGAGATGAGTCTGCGTAGTATGGAGACCTAGTAGCTGGCCGAGACCAGAAGACTGCTGACCGTTTTGACTCGGAGTGACTCTACTATCCTAGCGGGGAGTTCCATGGTGTCACGGCTGACCTGCAGTGGGGAGATACTTGGTGTCATGGCAGACCCATGATGCTCGACAGGAGGAGTAGAATAGCAGTTTATGAGGGGGATCTCCTTGGTGACGTGGTAGACCCACGGTGGGGAGCACCTTGGTGACGTAGCAGACCCACAGTACTCGACAAAAGGAGTACCTCAGTAGTCCAAGGTTTTTGGGAAGTGCCTTGGTGTCATGGAAGGACCACTATACTTGAAAGAGGAGGAATTCTCCAGTATCCATGATTTCGATAATGTGAATAAAATCTTGGTTGAGCTGAGTCAGTAACTTTTGTGTTTACCTCATGATTGATATGGATTACTTGATAACTTATGTATATATATCGGCATATATCGATGTGGGGTTATCTATTGAATTTATAAATTTTGGCTTATCCTTGTTGGATTTTGAGACCTTGAGGGTCTCTGGGTCCCTACTGTGTATCGTTATACTCACCCCAATACAGGCTATTCCGACACCTCGTTGTGTTGGTTACACATGATGGAAATCACTAACTGACGCTGAGAGTAGAAGGAATGGATGGTACCAAAGGTGGACCTTATGAAGAGTCAGTACATGGATGAGACTAATGGATGTGGAGTACTGAGTAGGCTATCTATACCTACCCTTAAGGTAGGAATACAGGAGAATGATCCAGCAGCTGTTTTACCATTCTTCTGTTGTACTTGTTGTTCAGTTGTACTTGTACTTTCCTATTGGTATTTTATTTCCGAAGCCATTACTTTTCAACACTCTCTTGTTATATAGTTTTACTTGGTGTTTTGTATCCATATGTGTGCTATGTTGTGTGTGTTTACAGTTATAAAGACAATGTTATCCAAGATTTAGAGAATTACGCCTTTGGTGCTAGTCACCAGCCCCTAGAATATGGAAGGAGGGCTTGGGGTAGTCACGACACAAGCATCAGGGGACGGGTCATGAGAAATTGGTTTTAGAGGGGTCGGTTCTACCGCAAGAACATAGGAATTTGAACTTCTCTGTGAAGAAATGGTGTTAAGGGTACTTAGTGTGGTTTTCAGTTTAGGGAGTCCAGTGTTGGTGTGGCGGCTGAAGTGTCCATACACCAGGACCCTGACTACTGATTTCCATCTCAGTGCATGAAAAGACTGATTGTGTGTGTGTTTTCAAAAGTTTTATCTAAGTCAGCTCAACCAGGTCAGCTCACCAAGTATAATGTTTTGACAATGTTGCATCCGTTTCATTCTGGATTCCTCCCCACGAATGACCAGCGAGAGTCCCGAGAGTTGTACACACCGATATCCCACCGAGCGATGAGGCCTCGGTGTACAACCCTTTACCAGATGAGGCTCCAGTGGTACTACTTTCCGTTGGGCCACCGATGGCACCAACCCCAGAAGAAGACGATGCATGCCGCTTGAGCGCATTGCATGAGTTCTAGCACCAGAGGCCACCTAGGTTCCAGGGAGAGACGGACCCACATGTGGCTGATGATTGGCTGGAGGCTTTGGTGAGTGTTTTCTGACTAGTAGGGACACCATCTAACTTCATGGTAATTATTTGGTTCCATCCTTCTATAGGAAGCATCGGGCAGATGGTGGAGTGTGATGCTCCATGTCCATGAAGAAGCAACACTACTCTGGGAAGCCTTTGAGAGCCTTTTTTGGGTGGAGTTTCCCCAACCACTCTTCGAGCAGTGCGGATATAGGAGATACTTCATCTGCAGTAGGGAAGCAAGATAGTGACACATTACTCAGTGAGGTTCACAAACCTCTTGCACTACTCCACCGATATGGTACAAGACCCATTCTTCCAGGACCACACCATCAAGTAGGGGCTCAGGCAAGAGATCAGGGCTTCTATGATCTCCCTCAGCATCCCGACGCAGGCAGGGGTGTTAGAGAGAGCCCTCATACTGGAGAGTATCCTTGTTGAGCAGTCTCCAACAGCGAGACCCACCACTAGTTCACATGTAGCGGAGTCTTCTGCAGCTGGCTATAAACAGATGTCATAGAGGTCTAAGAGGACCAGACCCACTGGTGGACGACCGCATGACTCAGGATCGGTTATGTGGGGCACCCAGGGCAGAGACATAAATGCCAGGAGTGGGCAGCATTTCTCATGCAGTGGCCAGGGTCACATGGCTGGTGACTATCCGACCGTCCATTCAGATGATCAGCAGATGGTCGAAGGACCGCCCAAGCAAAGACATAAATTCGATCGAGGTATTCTGTAGGGAACAGGTGGACGTGGCAGAGGAGCTGGTCGAGCAACTGGCGGTGGACGATGTTTTGAAGTGTTACCGCCACCAACATTAGGAGGTCCACCCCGACCGTAGGGAGTATGTGCACAGGCGAGAGCTCAGCTTCAGGATGCTAGAGTATATGACCGTGGTTCCCTAGAGATTATTCGAGGTACGATCTGTGTCTACTTCACCTTAGCTGCAGTACATATAGACACAGGTTCCAATCATATTTTCATTGCCACTAAGCTCATTCGGATCATTGATATTCCGATGGAGTCGTTGGCTCGATCCATGTGGCTAGGGACACCTATAGGAGCAGACTCGACGATTATGCACTTGTGCCGGTAGTGTGAGCTTACTCTAGTAGGTGATCGCTTCGGCTGGGATGTACTTGTTGCGGTGTCGAGGCCTTACAACGTCATCTTGTGTATGGAATGGTTATCTATAGTCAATACTCATATCGACTATACTAGGTGAAAAGTGAGGTGTGTCTGCATAGATGAAAATAGGTTTACCTTCACCAGCGAGAATGGATCCTTTTCAGCACATGATAGACTTACTCAAAGGAGGGTAGAGCCGATAACTCGTCAGTTTTCCTGCCTTACCCTCGGAGTAGTAGATGTGGTGATTTCGAACTATCCTGTAGTGGTGGAAAAGTATGTGGATGTTTTCCCTGATGATTTTCTAGGTCTACCTCCATACAGAGAGGTGGGATTATACATTAACATGTACCATGGGACTGCACTAATACCTACCCCAGCATATCGGATGGCACCCGCAGAGCTTCGTGAGCTGCGGTTACAGCTAGAGGACATGTAGGATAAAGGATTCATCCAGTCCAGTGTTTGTCCTTGGGCAGCCCTGATTCTGTTCTCCAAGAAGGTAATTGGGATCTTGAGACATTTTCTCAACTACCATCTCCTAAACCAAGTGACCATGAAGACCAAGTACCCATTCCCAAGGATTGATGACCTCTTTGATCAGCTGAATGGAGCATGATGGTTCTCGAAGATAGACCTCCGATCATGCTATCATTAGCTCAAAGTTTGAGATAAGGATGTGAAGAAGACAACCTTCAGATGTCAGTATGGCCACTATGAGTTCTTGGGTTTTCCATTCAGTGTAACCAACACCCCAGCAATGTTTATGGTACTCATGAACATGATTTTTAAGCCATACCTCGATCTCTTTGCCATAGTCTTCATCGACAACATTCTGATCTACTCGACTACTGGGGAGGAGCATTCCTTCCATTTGCAGGTAGTACTGGACACACTCTGAGTGCACCGGCTTTATGGTGAACTCTCGAAGTTCCAATTTTGGATCCAAGAGGTTCACTTTTTGGTACATGACATCTCAGAGGCTGGAGTTTTAGTGGATCCAGCGAGGATAAAGGTGGTACATTCTTGGGAGCCACCTAGGAGTGTGACAGAGGTATGGAGTTTCCTGGGTTTGGCTAGATATTATCGGAAGATTGTTCAAGACTTTTCCAGAGATGCAACACCACTATCAGCATTGATGAAGAAGGGGAAACCCTTTGTGTGGTCAGAGAGATGCCAACAGAGCTTTCAGGAGCTGAGGCAGATGTAGACTATTGCCCCCATCTTGAGGCTTCTAGAGGAAGGTGTACAGTACGTAGTCTACTGCGACGCATCAGGGACCAGACTCGGGTGTCTCCTAATACAGGAATGAGTAGTGGTCTCATATGGTTCTCGACAGCTGAGAAAGCACAAGAAGAACTATTATTCCCATGAACTAGAGTTAGAAGAAATGGTTTTCACCTTGAAGATATAGAGAAACTATCTGATGGGCCAACATTTTACCATGTACTATGATCACAAGATTCATAGGTATATCTTCTCTCAGAATAACCTGAACCTGAGACAATGACGTTGGGTTGATTTCTTCTAGGACTATGACCTCGAGATAGTTTATAGTCCTGGGAAGGGGAACATTATCACAGATGCACTCAGTAGGAGGTATAGTATACAGCTGCTAGGTGAGGCAACGTAGTAGCTGGCTTTTTACAGATATCCTTTGTTGATAGAGATGGAGCAGATTTCCTTTAGTCCCTTATAGTCACTCCCCCACTTCTTCAGCGAGTCAGGGAGGCACAACTTGGGGATGATAACAGCGAGACACGACGTGCTCAGATATCTACAGGGCAGACACCTGATGGATTTTCTAACGGTGGGGAGCACTTCATCCTCTTCAGATGACTTACTATGGTACCAGTGTCATTTCAGGAGGAAGTGTTGAGGGTGTTCCACACATCCCCATTAGAGGTACATCCAGGAGGGGAGAAGATGTTCTAGGACCTTCGATGATAGCACTGGTGGCCAGGTATGAAGACAACAATAGTAGAGTTTGTCTCTCGATGCCTCACTTGTCAGCAAGTGAAGGCGGAGCACCAGGTACCAGTAGGTTTTGTTCAACCATTAGAGGTCCGAGAGTGGAAGTGGGATGGGATATCCACGGATTTCGTGACAGGAATTTCATGTAAATCCATGGGTCACGACTCTATTTGGTTTATCATTGACCGAATCACCAAGTCGGCCCACTTCATATTGATCAGAGTGCAGGGTACAATAGAGATATTGGGACACCACTATGTTCCGGAGATTGTGCGGCTACATGGAGTACCATCATCTATTGTCTCTGATCGTAACACATGGTTTACTTCACAACTATGGAAGGTGTTTTAGGAGGCTTTCGAGACACAGCTTTGTTTGAGCACCACATTCCATCCTCAGACGGATGGTCACACTGAGTGGACCATTCAGCCCATCGAGGATATGTTGTGTACTTATGTCCTATAATTTGGTCACAGCTTGGAGGATCACTTATCTTTAGTGTAGTTTCCATACAACAACATCTATCACTCCACTATAGTAATGGAACATTTTGAAGCGTTATATGGGTGACCTTGAATATCACCCTTGTGCAGGACAGACCAAGGGGAATCAGCACTGGTGGGACCAGAGATGGTATGGGCTACCACAGAGATGGTGAAGATCATTTTGGAGTAGATAAAGACTACAATGAGTTTGTAGAAGTAGTATACTGATAGGATATGGTGACCTCTAGAGTTCGATGATGGCGACCACGTCTTTCTACGGGTCTCACCTCGATGAGGTCTACGAAGATTTGGTCAACATGGAATGTTATCTCTGAGATTCCTAGAATCTTTTCAGGTCCTCAGTAGAGTTGGAGAGGTGCCTTACCGATTATCTCTTCAACCTCAGTTGCACCGGGTCCACAACGTCTTCCATGTATCCCAGAAAAGGAAATACATGCATGATCCTTCCCAAATCCTCGACTATGGAGAATTGGACGTCGATGATGGGGTGAATTTTATAGATGTTCCAATAGAGATTGAGGACTGAAAAGAGCGGATCCTACGTGGACAGTCATTACCTCTGGTTCGTGTTCATTGGTAGCACGGGAACCTCCAATAGAGCACATGGGAGCGGGAGGCTCAGATGCATGCTCAGTACACCCACTTGTTCCCATATTTTGAGTTGTAGCTTATGGGGACGTAAATCCTTGATGTGGGGATAATGTAAAGACTTGTAAATTATGTGTATTTTCTTCATAAATACATGGTAATTTTACGAGTCCGTGAAAATTGACGGTGCATGATTCCAAGGCCCGGTGTGCCCGGAATCAATATCTGATGTTTTTTTCGGGTATGTTCAGTAAACGTACAAGTGAGTTTTTATAAATTTTGAACTGGTGCACAAAATTGAAATCAGAGGGTACCATTGAACTCGTATCGCCGGTTTTTTATTAAGAATACTATCACCTCGACGGTAGTGGGTCAAGATTAAAAAATAGTTTTTGGGTTTTTAGAGAATAAATTAAATAAAAATAAATTATGTGGCTTAATTTTTTTTGTTTAGTTAAAACCTCCTCATGGAAGTTTCTGGTGGGACCACCACACCTTAACCTCCCATGATAGGTTATGGTGCTGGGGGCCACCGAAACCTGACCTCCGGCGAGAGGTTACGACATGGGGACCACATGGGACTAAACCCCCTATTAATGGTGGGATAGGAAAACCTCTCAACACCCCTTATTAATGAGGGAGAGTCTCTCCGCACCCCCTCATTTATTGGTGCCAACTCCCCTAATTTATTGGTTCCAAATCCTCCACATTAATTAAGGGGGAGCCATGTAAAATAATTCACCATTTTAAAATTTCTTCCAACAAATTAAATAATAGATTAACAAAATCTATTATTATTCTGGTTGGAATTGTTCATTTTGGTGGCATCTTTTAGAGGAGGATCATTGGGAGAATGTTCCCAATGAAGAACTCATTCGACTACAAAAAATGCCGAACTTCTTTGACTTATTCCCCAGAATCCTACTCACATGGAGCGTCTTCCACGACCGATGTGTGAACTCGGGACTGGAAGCGTGTAGCGGACATGACGAACGACGATCTTCTTCATCAACTTTCTGCTACTCTATCAACAATTGGTGAACGACGAACAAAGGTAGGGGGTTTTTACATGTTGATGTTTTCCTTGAATCTTCTTCAACTGTTGGAAAGTAATTTCTTGCAGGTGAGTTGTTGTTCATCCTCTTTCTACTTGATGAGACAATTGATACCACCCTAAACACAGAGGGTGTGGGCCAAATCAACATTGCCCGACCCTTCTACCATTCTAGTTTGTGACGATCTTTGACATGGTGATGAGGTGACGGAACGATGAAGGTGGTGAAGAAAAAGGTCGTTCTACCCACAGGCTCACAAGGTGTGCCGCCCCCACGGCTCACTGGTGCTCTGGGCCAAACCACAACCGTCTGGCCGAGACACGCCGACCACACCACCGCCGGCCCATGTCTCCTGGCACCCGGCTACCTCCGGGCCTGGCCGCGCCCTTCCCGGATGCACGCTAGGCCTCCTGCCCAACCGCGTGCCGGCCCACCTCACGCTCTGCCAAGCCGTCTACATGGCGCCCTGCCCCACCGTCTGCTGGCCTTCTCACCCGCCCGCGGGCCCACCTACAGGCCTGCCCGGCCGCCTGCCCGCATGCCCGGTCACCTCTCGACCAAACTGGTGCCTTGGCTGTGCCTACCTCCTGAGCCGGCCCAAGGACCCCCTCGTGGTACCCTGGCCAAACCGGTCTGACTACACCCTCCGGGCCGAGCCGTGTTGGGTCGTGCCCTCACGACGATCCGGGAAAAACCGGCCCCGAGAGAGCCCCGAGGCCAGGCTGAACCTCCCACGAGGCCTACTGGGCTGGGCCCAATGGTCCGAGCCGAACCTAACAGGCTGGCCCGCAAAATGGTTCGGGCGATACCCAACTGGTCTAACCGGGTCGACCCAAACCGGGTCGACCCAAACTAGGTCTGACCAGACCCGTGCCCACTACCAACCCTTTACATTCTTGTGACCATATGTTTCGCATCAGACGTCTGTTTAACGAACTGTCAGTGGCACCGGTATTCTTGGAGTGTGATGGTCCTTTTGAGTATACCCCACTGGATTTTGGGGTTAAGTTGAGATACAGTCAGGTTGGATCGTGCACGAATCCAACTAGGCCCCATGGACCAAAAGGCTAATAACTCAAAGACCGGGCATCCGATTAACATTCCATCTATTGCGTTGAGACATCTATTATGTGGCGGACTTTTGATATACTTATTTTTGGTACTTAGTGACTGTTGGAGTATCGACCAGTAACTCATGGAGTGGATCCTCCCGGAGACGAGCATGCATAGTATGGAGACCTTGTAGCCAGCTGAGACCTGACGACTGCTGACCGTTTTGACTCGGAGTGACTCTACTAGCCCAGCGGGGAGTGCCATGGTGTCGTGGAAGACCCGCAGTGGGGAGCGCCTTGGTGTCACGGCAGACCCATGGTACTCGGCCTGAGGAGTACCTCAGCAGGCTATGAGGGGGAGCTCATTGGTGACATGGTAGACCCACAGTGGGGAGCACCTTGGTGACGCAGCAGACCCATGATACTCAACAAGTGGAGTACCTCAGTAGTCCAAGGTTAGTGGGAAGCACCTTGGTGTCGCGGCATGCCCTTTGTAATCAACATAGGAGGAGTTCTCCAATATCCATGGTCTCGTTAATGAGAATAAAATCTTGGTTGAGCTGAGTCCGTATCTTTTGTGTTCACCTCGTGAATGAGATGGATTACTTGATAACCTAGGTATATGAATGTCCATATACCTATGTGGGGTTATCTATTGAATTTATACTTTTTGGTTTATCCTTGTTGAATTTTTGAGACCTTGAGTGTCTCAAGATCCATATTGAGTATCGTTATACTCACCCATGCATGGGCTACTCTCCCATCTCGTTGTGTTGGTTGCAGACGACGAACAATGCTGACTGGGGCCGAGATTATCAGGACTGGATGTTACCTGGAGGTGGACCTCACAATGAGTCAGTACACGGAGGAGACTGATGGACGTGGGGTATTAAGAAGGCCATCTGTACCTACCCTTCATGTAGGAATCCCAGAGAATGATCCATCAACTGTTTTACCTTTCTTCAGTTGTACTTAATTTGGATTTTTACGTGTACTTTCATGTTGGGATTTTATTTCCGACCCCTTTACTTTTCAGCATTCTCTTTTTATATAGTTTTACTTAGTGTTTTCTATCCATATGTGTTCTCTGTTGTGTGTGTTTACAGTTACAAAGGCAATGCATTCCCAGATTTATGGAATTACCACTTTGGTGATAGTCTCCATCCCCTGGCCTATGGATACAGGCATTGGTTAGTCATGGAATGGGCCCCGAGGGATGGGTCGTGATAGTATATATTTACCATCACTCTGGAAACTCCTCCCCCTCCCATTTAAATTATCCCTAATCACCCCCTCTTAGGAGCTATGTCCTCCCTGACCTCCCCACCCATCCCTGCCACTGCCTCGACTTCACCATCCTGGCCTCCTCGTCAACCTCCTGGACTCGGCCTCCGCCTCTGCGTCAACCTCCCGGCCTCCTCCTCCACCTCGACCTCCCAGTCTCTACCTCCCGGCCCCCTCCTCCCTCCCTCTACCTTATTACATCTGCGTCCACATCCACCTCCACATACCAGCATCCTCCTACTCCTACCAGAATATTCCTCCAACTACCACAAATCTATACGGATACCTTTGGAGTACTAAAATGATTTTTCTCAAAGTATAGAGGCTTTTAAGTGATCTGTGTTATTTTATTCTCATAAATGATAGAGAACCTTAGAGAGTAAAAGAGGCTATGAAACCAAAAGTTTCTAATTAGTGGGATATAACCATTTGGGATGAGATTTATTATTCAAATGTGTTTGGAACATGGGATATAATGTAAAGGAATTATGTGAATTATGTTCTTTAGAATAAATGGTTTTATCAGCAGAAGGAAGAGTGGGTGGTAGACAAAGGTATAAGGAGATGATATTCATGAAGGGATTTTAACAAAATGAAGGTGTAGATTTTTCCAAAATATTTTCTTCGATAGAAAAACACATGAAAATTTCTATAGTGACCAATATTGTTGCAATGTATGGACTTAATCTATGTTCTAATTCATTATATGGGTTTATTTGGGTTATTTTTTTATACCAATTATGTTCCATATTCATTACATTAGGTATTGTAATTAGAAGATACATTATTCCCAACACCTTCTATGGTCAGAGTGATATATCTGTGTTTGGTTTCCTCGCATTGTTCTATATTTCCTAAAATCAATCCACAGTGGGAAGAAAAATGAGTTAGATGTTTCTATAGATCTCTTATGAAATTAAATATTGAGAAACTGCGATTTCCAAAATATGACATAATTGGAGTCCAATACATTGAATCATGATATGGTTTCTTCTATAACTATATTTGTGTACACCATACTTCAACAACCTCTAATCTAGTTGTAATAACATCCAACATCTCTACATGTGATTTTTTTTCTTATATAAAAATTTAACCAAGATAGATTATTTGATGTTATACCCAGTTACTTGTTAGAACTTCTGGCTGTTGATATCCCAGTACAAGAAAACAATGTTTATTGATGGGGGTTTCAATTAATAAAATAGTTTGATGTCTACTATGGTTGGTTGAAGGGGTCTAATCTACTTTCATGAGTTGAACAATACCCTCTTTCCATAGAGGGCTTGAAAAGATAGATATAGAAACTTCATGTTGGATATTAAATTAAAATATTTTTCTTCCCTATGTAACTCAACATTAACATGTTCAATATTTTCTATTTTATCATGTATTATAAATTTTTTTCTTTGATAGAGAGGAAATAAACAAACACAAGTAGATAGTGGGCTACAAATATAGCCACATTTTTCTTTTGATCCTAAAACATTACATATTTATTTATTAACTGCACTATAGGTTTCTAGAGATATAATATTTTATCATCCATCCCACTCGGTGAGAATCAATGAATTTTATCATTCCTTATTCATTGAGAATGATATAAATGTTATTAATTATTCTTCTCACCTAATAAAGTTTAATGAGGATTGTGTTGAATTTCTGGTGTCACATACTTCATTTTCATGTAATGCTTCAATCCCAAAATATATAGATGACAATAGATCCAATATTGATGTATACGATAATGTCCCTAAACTATCATTATGTGAAGAGGAACTTGATGAATTTATAGAATAAGTTATCTTGAGGAGATACCAAAAGATTCATAAGACTTCTTTACCCAATGACTATAGTGTAACACAGGATCATGAATTTAATTTTAATAATAAAAAATATCCGGTCATTTTTCAAGATGATAAATCTTGTTTTGACACATTATAGTGATTAAATTATATAAATGAGGATATGTATTATATGACTCATAATAGCATATAGGATCTTCCTGAATATTTAGATAGTTTTAAACATGTTATATGAAAATGATTTATTAAAACCAAGTGTGATTGAAATGGTAATATTTAGATATAAAAATATAAGTTATATGTAAAGGTATATAATAAAATATATTGTATTGATTATCAAGAAATTTTTTCACTAGTTTCGAATAAATAATATTTTTAAGTTATTATGTTCTTATCATCTCATATTGATTTAGAGCATCATCAAATGATTGTTAAAACAACTACTCTTGAATGGAGATTTTGGTAGAAAAAATTATATGGTTTATCAATCTGATTTAATTAAAATTATTTTTTGAAATTTGGTTTACAAAAAGAAATTCATTAATATGATAAGATATGATTTAGGAAAATGGTATATGAATTTTTTATAGGAGATAACTTATTTTTATTTTAAATAGAGTGACTCAAATCACTTTCTTTATTTAAAATAATCTTAAAATTAATGAATTTATTTAAAATCTAGTAAAATAAAATTTATAATTAATGTTTATTATGTTGTTGGCATATTTTTTACTAGTAGTTTTGTTAAAATTTTAAATGATACAAAAATGATGTTGAGTGAGTACTTTGATATAAAAATACATACCAATGCTTATTTTTTTCTGCAACGAAATTCATAATGGTGGGTTCTCTGATAATCATGTATTCTCCTACAAAAAAATATTTTGAAATAATCTTCAAGTAGTTTAACTTAAATTTTATCCACTCCAATACTACACCTATTTTAGTAAATGATAATATTTCAAAATATTTATGTCCTCAATTTTAATGAAATAAATTAAATGAAAATTTATTATATGATTTCATTTTAGGTAATTTGATATTTTCTCAAATTTATACTCATACTGAGAATGATTATATTATTATAACATCAGTAGCATTCATCTTGAATTTCATGAGCACATCAAAGGTTTCACTCTCTATGTTGAGAGATTCCTTATTTGGATCGACATTCTTCCTATCATATTTCATTAAAGTTATAGCTTCATTGATTAACTTGGTATTCAATTCAATTTGGGCCTCTAACTTATACATGAGCATGTATTCTATATTTTCTTCTTCCACAACATCTTATTCAGTACTAAAGGTTTTTTTGTTGACATTCTACATATTCATGGAAAATTTTGATTTTATTTGGGGATTCATCCACTAATTGGTTTGTTGTGAAAGTGTATTCATCTTTTCATTTACTTATAAAATGTTTTCTATTTCTAATAGGGAATTTGTTCTTAATTTTACTAGACATGTACACTATTATAAAGGTGGATGTATACAATTTTATGGTAGTGGTATGATGTGAATTTTTTTCTTCTAAATTGTCCTTCCAATATAATATGTTTTCTCCCTTCTTGAAGGAACATGTTTTGACCCATCAGGCATTGCGGATATAATATTAGGATAATGACATGTATTGTCACAAGATATAGGTATGTTCTAGATTTGTATTTTTTTTATTTTCTGTATCGCATCATCCACTTAGGCCTTTTACTACTTTCTACAGACAGAGGGGAGTTATATTCTACGAAGGGGTCCAGAAGGGAAATGGAGGTGGCTAAATAGTTTTCATTGCAAGGGAGGGAGATTGGGGTAGTTGAGATATTAAGAGGTGTGTTTCATTATTTGCTACCTTTTTACTATGCTTCTTTTGTTTATTTTCATTTCCCCATGTATGGACATATGGCATACGGATGAGTCGTGCCAAAATTTTATTTATCTTCTTCTTCTGTTTTAATTAATTGTTTTTCTGTGAAATAATTTCTGAGTGGTGATTCCTTGATTCTTGGACACTTGTTCCAGCCTGTGGTCATAGCCCATCCACCTTACTCCATTCTAGTATTTATATATTAGAGTATATGTATAAACCATTGGAGGGCCTAAAAATTATTACTAACTTCTCCAACATCCATTCTTCCACATCATCATTTTCAATTTCTAATTCACCTTTTGGAATTTCTTTCTAGTAAGTGGTGCTCTAAGAGAATCCTTATCATCTATTGATTTAATTTAGATATTCACATTCCTAACTCTATTTCTCTCATGTTTTTGGTTCATGTTTTGTATTTAAAACATTCAGATACTTCAACATCAATCATTGAAAAAATCCATCTTACATACTCATCATGAGTCATGAACTATTTTCAAGTAGTATTGATGATTGTTACATTGAATAATCAGTATAGAATAGCCTTAAGTCACTTCTTGAATAACATTCAAGAAACCTAAAAATATTCCAAATAGATTAAACTAATATAACAATAAGATCATAACACATTCATATTATATTCCTAGCTATTACGTAAGAAACGTTTTCTCTTATGTATCATTATGATAATTTTCGTCATTCTTTATTAAGATCTCTTATCTTCAAGTCAAGACTTATGACCCTTTTCAAGGTTGTATCATTTAGCTTCTATTGATTCCTTTACTTCCAGTAATCGGTACTATATTTTGGATAAACAATAGATTTTTTCTACAATTCATCTTTTGAAAATGTGTCTACATTCTTTCTTCACTTCAGCATTTCTTCAAAATTTTCTCATTTAATCATCTATCATTTTCTAGATTCCCTTCAGATTGGAACCAATAACCCATATTGTAACTTTGGGATAATAAATTCTTCACTTCTCCAACTTCAATGTAATGATAATATTTTAGAAATAATGCATCTTGAAACCCAGTTTGTGTTACTGTAGAAACCCAGTGCAGGAAGATAGATGGTCCTTACATCGATGTCAGGACTCCTACGTGAAGGAAAATACTATTATTTCAATACTTGGTGGATGTAATCACTCAGACATTGCTATTCGGCTGCATGAATCTTACGTCGGCTCAGCCTTTATCATATTTTGGCTCAACTTCCACTTCATAAAGATAGATGATTATTACTGTCATAAAGGTGATACATAAACCCAAATCATGCTTCATGGTTATTTAGTTAGTTCTTCATTTGAACCTTATGTAGCTAGAAAATAGTCATTATGCACACAAGGGAGGGTTCATATGTAACGCCGCAACCCCAGTTATGGGAGTCGATGCTTTATTTTTAATACATTGGCATGATTATTAGGAATCAAGTCCCGAGAGAACGATCTGTTTAGAAGCCTTGGAATATGGATTACATACATGAACATTACATTCCACATTAGAAAATAAAACACAACATAAATGATCCTTTAAAAATTCCATTAATCCCTTAGCTTGGACCGGCTTATCAATCATAAAATACATCTTCACGTCCTGGGAAAAATAATCCATAGAAAGGGGTCAGCTCGAATGCTCAGTAAGATAACAATATACCAGAAACATTCATAAATTAGCATAAAAATTAAAGGCAATATATTAGACTAAAACACAATCCTTTTAATCGTAAACATCAGAATAATATGGAAAAGATAAAATTAAATAATTCCATTTACTTATTCACACATATATTCCACTAGTCAAATAATCACATGAAATATCAATAGCCACTTTCATAATGATGGAAAGCATGATGCCAGATTTTATAACCACATAGTCAAGGCATGTACCAAGACTAAAAATAATTTTTTTTGAAGGCCTTGTGCCAAGACACAAGTTTTTCTCATGAGGAATACTGATGCATCGAGGGGCTATAGCAGGCTCCACTCGTCACTTACTAAGTCCAATGCATTTCTCATATAAAAAGGTTTAAGCATAACATAAATATTTGTATTAAAACTAGCATACAAAATGTCAATACTTTATCCATAAACCATGAATGGTATACAAATAACACATCCACAGTCAAATATATCACCAAACCTTCAATACAATATGGAAGATTTGTATCATAATAAATCAACATCAAACAAGTTTAATATCCATCAAGGAACGTTGATATAGATTAAAATTGTTCATAAAAATCTTTGAGAGAAATATCCCTTTTTCATAAAAACATTTAGAATTCACACAATTTAAAAAGGAAGACATTAAAACAAATTTTTTAATCAAAGTATCCCATACCACTTTGAAATTTATTAAATGAATTAATGTTTTAAAAACATTCATGTCTATATCAATAAATCCTTAACAACAATTTTTAAAACATTGACATTAATGAGAAATATTTAGAAGAATAAATATTTAAAACATTTAAAATGATGTTTTAGTAAAAAAAATACCTAAAAAAGAATCCATTTGAAAACGGTTTTATTAAAACAAGGACATGGATAATAAATATTTCCCAGTTGATACTTATATAAAAGCAACCGTGGATAACAAAGAGATTGTGAAATTAACCTTTACCTTGCACTTTCCTTTAGTCAAGGGTATGATTAACATCATGTATAAAGACCGTAGTATGTTATTAAATTACACCAGAACAATATTAATATTTATGATATCATAAATTATTCATTTATGAATTTATACTACCCATTTAAAAATCATTTCAATGTTAAATTTACATTTTGGGTAATAATCGCCTTCTTTATCGTACATGTTTTAACTTGTTACTCATGATTGTATGAATTATATCATGATTTAAATACTTCCAGATTATAATACAAGATTTATATATAATATATATTTATAAAATTAATATGTATAATAGACATATATATGTAATGGAAAACCCCGTTTTTGGAAATGGTAGGATGTACGTACGCATAAACGTTGTTTCCGTTTTCATATCCTATTGAACGAAACTAAGTGAGTAAGATATATGTAAGCACACACATATATGTTTATATATCCCGTAGAATTATTCTTTCATATAATACATACTTATTAATGATATATATTTTATAATCATCATTGAATGTTGAACGAGAAAATGAATCTCATCGCGTCGTGGAGACGGTAATCCATACGTACACACGAGTGACACTATCATTAAATTGATGGAAAAAAAGTATGTAATTGGATGGTATATCATATATAAAGTATCATTAACATGTTATTTTTATTATTAACATATTTTATAGAAATTATTATACCCATACAAAAAATGAAGTGCTTGAATAACAAACTACACCACGACGTAGAGATGAAAATCCGTACTTACGCATGTACGGTGACTTTGTCATTTATAGGATTGATAAAATAGTGAATATGGTTGTACCATTTTTATAATAACATCATAGTATATAGAAGATACTAGATTTATTATTTTATAATGTAAACAGTAAAGAATGAGTATGTGGAAGAAGAAATGAACATAAAAGATGTGTTGAAATATTACCTATTCATCGGGTTCTTCCTATTGATTTGATAAAAAGATATCCTTAGGATGGATTTCCGACCAACGGAAGTCCTATAGTGTGAAGGAAGGAAAATTTTATGGATATTTTCGTAGGGTTTGGCAGAGATAAAATGCTTTGGAGGTGTGAAATTAAGAGAAGGGGAAGTGCCCTTTTATAAGAGATGTGAGGGTCACTTTAGGAAAAGATTGAAATGTTATTTTATAATAAAATCATTTTTAGTTTATAAGGGCACAATAATGAATTATTTAAATACTATGTTGTGGATGGGTCTAAAACCTCTCAAAAAATAGGTTTTATATAGGTTTAGGTCATCATATTAACCATGTCTTTTAGATTTAACTCTTAGTTAAATAGTTTGACATTTACTATGTCTCTTTGTATTTTAATATTATATGGTTATGAAACTTACTATAAACTTCCATGAAAACCCAAAAAGGTTCATTAATGACATATATAATATTATTACGGCCCTTTGGCTGAGCCTTAGATTTTTAGGAATATTATATCATCCAAAAAAATAGTATTTGTCTAAAAAACTCAATTATGTCAATTTTGACATTATTTAATAAACGATTTTTTTAAAAGTCCTAACAACTTTATTACTTAGAACTAAATTCATATGTTCAATCCTAACATGTAATATTAATCTATAAAATTATTGTAATTCATCAAATGTCTCCAATTAAATTTATTTGGATATTTATAATATCAATTATTTTAATATTTCATTATTAAGATAATTAATGCGTCATCATTGTGTGATAAATAAATTAAATTATTTAATGTCTAAACATTATAAATAAAATACCATTATGTAGGAAATCGTCTTAACTTTCTAATTTATATTTATAGTATAATCTATATTATGGATAATCGTATATTAAAAATGGTTTAGTTCTTAAACATTACATTTAACTCTTTAAACTCTTCTTTAAATAAAATAATAATAAATGTCCTAATCTAATCCAAGTTGACCAAAGAGAATCATATTTTATTCATATGGTTTTTTTGGTCGAATTAGACATTTCCAATAGAATTAGGACATGTGTTAGGGTAATTATGATATCATTTTCACCCTTAATTACCCTATTTACTTTTAATTGTGGTAAATAAAAGTCAAAATATACTATTCACCAAAATTATTTTCATCTTATTGAACAAAATTTTACTTTCTGATATTAACTGTGTCCCTATGATTTTTGAAATTCAACACAAAGAAGCGGTAAAATTATGTTTTATACAAATTTGTAAATGCTCCTAGAAGATGGGTAAAAGACGGTAAAATGTTCGATAAAATTATATATATAAACTTATTATAAAATGATTTAAATGAATTACATTGAAAATATATAGGTATTATGTATCTATTTTGACCTAAAATAAATTAAAATAAATTAAATTATTATTTATATAAAAAGTCGGTTTTATATAATAACTCAGTGTTTTTCACTATTCCTCAAAAATTGAATGTTTTCAGAAAAATACCAAAACATTACCCTAATATAATTTTGATACTCTGAATTCAAAAATGAAGTCTATTTTACCAAAATTAAAAACATATAAGTTTCATTTATTAATTTAAAATTAATTCATGTTATCAAAAACCAAAAAGTGGGTTTTTAAAAAGTAAAAACTATCAAAAGATTGACATCTGTTTATGTTAAATTTAAATGTTAAATTACATATAATGACATAAATTGAATTAAATGATAAAAATATAATATAATTATACTTAAAAACCCTTCAAACACATAATTTATCACTATAAATTATTTTGATTAAAAAAGTTGTTTTCATTTAAAATATAGAATTTTTCACTATTCATCAAATATGAAAGTTATCAGAAAAGTACCAATAACATAGTTAAACTATATTTTTATGTCCCTCTTCTGTATAAAAATTTAATTTCATTAAATTGAATATATAAAAGTGTCAAATATTGGTTTTAAAAAGGGTTCCCCATTAAAAGGCGGTAAAATTACATTTTATTTTAAAAATACTTCTTTTATATGAAAAAATTAATTTGTTCTTATATTATGTCTAAACAACACATAATATGGATGTTAAAATTATTTATAGTATGTATGATTCAAAATGCTTTTAATACTATTCATAACCCCTTTTTGAACAGTTGGTGTGGTAAGTTGTGGTGCGCCTAAACTCGTTGTTCCGTGTAACACTAGATGTTGAATTACTACAATGAGATAATGTACTATGAAATCATGGGGTGTTACATTCTACCCTCCATTAAATTTCGTCCTCACAATTTGAAATTGTTCTTCGAAAATAAATGGTTTAAAATAGAAAATTAACTTTGTGGAAAACCAAAATCGGAAATTGGGTTAATAAAATTTATTCTTAATAAGAGGGAAAGGGAAATGAAAAACTCACCAGAAAATTATGATCTCGATTAGGAGAACATTAGTGGAAATTAGAGACACATAATTTGGGGAAAAATGTAAATATTTATTATTATTTATTGAGGTCATCAATCACAAACATGTGTAAAATTGAGGACCTCAAAGCCATCATTTTAAGATAATGTAAAATATCATCAGTTCAACAAAACATATGGTATTACAGTAACACATTTTTGGTTTTAAGATCCCTTACCTAATGTTTAAGAATTAATTTATTCATAGAATAATATGAAATATATATATATATATATATATACTTGACAAGTAGAGTTTCATCCTTCATATAATTCCTACCACAAACACATCTTTCACTCTAAAAGATAATAGAATTCAAAAATATTCTATTTATCCTAATAATATAGAATTCCAAAAATAATGAATTTATAATTTTTCTTTCATGATATTTAGAAAAAATACATTATACAAACTAGGAAATTACTTAGGGTAGTGGTAGGTGTTGCACCCTTGTCACCCTTTAGTTGTGGGCTCAAGTCTCGTGGCCTTGCCGGATGCGACATGTTGTCGTCCGACCTACGGGTTGTCCTTTTTATGACAATCCAAAAATAATCTCATGAAATTATTTAACCTTAAAAATAGTATCCAATGTAAAACATTATTGATTCCAACATTTAGACTTATCCAAAATACTTTTATCCAGACTCACAGTCCAAAATTTGTAAGGAAGGTAAACACAATGAAGATATTTTTTCCCACGCAATAACATGTGAATACCTTCATCATGTATTCTTCTAAAACATGGTAACACCCTGAATTATCATATAACTATATTGATTAAATTCATGATTCCTTATTCTCTATAGAATATTGGATATACTCCTTATATCCAAAAATATTCTAAACTCCAACAATGAGGGAATAAACAAACCATTAACTAGTTCAAGGATGTAAATAATATCGAATAAAATTTATCCAAATCAATCATCCCTTATTCTAAAATCAATACCTCATTATCAGGACTATATTAAAGTTTTTTCTTTCCTTTAACCATGTATTTTCCAAGAAGTTTAACTTTTCATTGAGTCACTTTTCTTAGTTCCACTAATCTCAAGTCCTTAATGAAATAGTACTATAGTACAATCCTTATATACTCTATAATTCTTATAACATGTACATAATTAATATAATACTCAAATGATACAAAACATTAACAACAACATAAGAACTTTTAATCATTCCTCTTCATCTTCGGTATTGTCATAACTTGATTATTATCCAATATCAGTATTTGGGTTGTACTCTGATGATTTAGACATTGATTCGCATAGTGTCCCAACTCCTTATAGATGATGCGTTGTACATTTGAAACCATTTTCTCACCCTTGAAATCACGTACTTCATGTCCCTTTTCTTCACACTTATAAGAAACTCCCATTCCCTTAAAGCATTTACCAAGGTTATTCCTTCCACAGTTATCACATATGGGAAAATTCCTTCTTTCCCTTATTCCCTTTATCCATCTTTTTCTTCTCTGGCTTCCCTTT
Organism: Viscum album; assembly: GCA_963277665.1. Classification (NCBI taxonomy): domain Eukaryota; kingdom Viridiplantae; phylum Streptophyta; class Magnoliopsida; order Santalales; family Viscaceae; genus Viscum; species Viscum album. The sequence continues at coordinate 250,231,145 of OY728128.1, read as the reverse complement.
AAAGCCATAGGACATAGAAAATTATTTACTTACCTTATTAATACATGATAATATTTCTTCATATGATGATAATATGTGGGAGACTATTTACTTTCTATATTTTGGCATAATACCATGAAAGATATGATCCTTATAAATTTTGGATCATGCATATTGCAGGATGTTTCATTCCATCTACTGGACTCCATTTCTATACAATGGCATACAGTAGGATAGTTAATGAATCGAAATGCATAATTCTAAACTTGTCAAATAGTTAACATAAATTGAACAGTTCATGGAAATAATCCATAATCATAAATATGTTTTCTTTGGAGAAAAATATATTCATAAACCCTTCATTGTGGTTTGAAAGGAAAACGAGAATTATCCTAATCATATCCCCTGGGAGTGTCAAAACCATTAGTGTAACAAGGCCCATTGTCGTGCACCAGTTCCCATTCAAGTCTAGTTAAATGTATGGTTTTTGGTTTTTACCCCTAGGTACATCTGTTTCAGAGACACCACAAACTTCTCGTATCCAAACATTGATGTATTGCTAGGAATAATCACAAAATATCTACAGAACCAAAATTCTAGGAGGTTCTTCTATACTAATCCTAAATGTATATCTTAGGGTAGTGTTCTCTAATCAGAGTTTTTCAAAATCTATTTTCCAAGGTTATTGCTAAACTTCCTCTAATAACAACTGTAACGCCCCCTGGCCCCAATTATGGGAGTCAGTGCATTATTTTAATTCATTGTCATGATTATAAGGAATCATGACTTGAGATACTGATCTGTTTAGCCATCTTGGAAAATAGATTACATACATGAACATTACATTACCCATTAGAAAATAAAACACAACATAAATGATCTTTTGATAACGCCATTAATCCCTTACCATAGCCCTTATTATCAATCAAAAAATACTTCTTCACATCCAAGGAAAAATAAAACATAAGAAGGGGTTAGCTCAGATTCTCAGTAAGGATAACAATATAGTGGAAACGTTCATAAATTAGAATAATCATTTAAGGCAATGTATTAGACAAAAAAACCTTTTAAACTTAAACATCAGAATAATATGGTAAAGATAAATGCAAATAACTCCATTTACATATTATCTTGGATATTATACTAATAAAATAATCACATGCAATCTCCATAGCCACTTTCATAATGATGGAATACATAATGCCATACTTCATAACCAATTATTAAAGGACTCGTGCCATGACTACAAATATGATTTTGTCAAGGCCTTGTGCTAAGACACTAGTTTGTCTAATGAGACTTACCAATACATCGAAGGGCTATAGCGGGCTCCACCCATCACTTACTAAGTCCAATGCATTCCCCATATGAAAAGTTTTAAACATAACATAAACATTTGTATTAAAACTAGCATACGTAATGTCAATACGTTATCCATACACCATCAGTGGTATAAGAATAACACATCCACAATCAAACATATCACAAAACCATCAATACAATATAGAAGATTAATATCATAATAAATCAACTTCAAACAAGTTTAAAATATATCTAGGGATGTTGATATAGATGAAAATGATTTATAAAAATCTTTGAGAGAAATATCCCTTTATCATAAAAACAAATAAAAGTCACACAATTTAGAAAGGAAGACAATTAAATACATTTTTTAATCAAAATTTCCCATACCACATTGAAATTTTTGAATGGAATTAACATTTTAACAATATTCATGTCCATATAAATAAATCCTTAAAACCATTTTGAAAACATGTTCATTAATGAGAATGATTAAAAAGAATACATATTTAAAACATTTAAAATTATGTTTTTGTAAAACAAATCCCTTAAAAATAATCCCTTTGAAAATAATTTTATGAACCATGCAAATGGATAATAAATATTTCCCAGTATATATTTACATAAAAACAACCTCGGATAATAAAGTGATTCTAAAATTAACCCTTAACTTGTACTTTCCTTTAGTCGATGGTACGTTTAACCTCCTGTATAAAGACTTTAGTTTATTATTAAATTATACCAGAACAACATTAATATTTATGATATTATACATGATTCATTTTTGACTTTATACTACACATTTAATAATAATTTCTAGGTTAAATTAACATTTCGCGTAATAATCGATTTCTTTATCGTACGTATTTTAACTTGTTAATCAATATTGTTTCAGATAGATCATGATTTAAATAAATCCTGAATATAAAACATTATTTATATATCATATATATTTTGAATATAAATATATATAATTAACGTATATATGAAATGGAAAACCCTATTTATGGAGACGGTAGGTCGTACGAACGCATAAATGTTGTTTCCATTTTTATATCAGATTGAACGGAACTAAGTGAATAAGATATAAGAAAGTAAATAAATAAATATATATATATCTCCATTAGAATTATTATGTCATATAATACATACTTATTAATGATATATATTTAATAATCACCATTCAATGGTGAATGTGGAAATGAATCTCATCGAGTTGTGGAGACGGTAATCCGTACATACACATCAGAGAAAATATCACTATATTGATGAAGAAATCATATGTAATTGGATGGTATATCATATACATAGAATAATTAAAATGTCATATTTATTAATTACATTAGTAATGCTCATTATTATAACCATCCAAATAATGAATTGTTTGAATAACAATCTACACCACGACGTGGAGATGGTAATCCGTACGTACGCACGTATGGTGACATTGTCATTTATAGGATGGATTGAATATTGAAAATGGTTGTACAATTTTTATAATAATATCACATTATATAGAAGATACTGGAGTTATTATTTTATAATGTAAACAATAAAGAAATAGGATGTGGATGAAGAAAAGAACTTGAAAGTGGTGATAAATATTTACCTCCTCTTTGGGCTATTCCTTTTGATATGATCATAAGATATCCTTAGGATAGTGTTATAGAAAAAGGAAGGCCTATAAGATGAAGGGAGGAAACTTGGAAGGATATTTGGGCCATGGTTCGCCGAGCTAAAAGGATTTGGAGATGTGAAATTAAGGGATGTGGTAGTGCCCTTTTATAAGATAGGTGAAGGTCACTTTAGGAAAATCCTGAAATAATATTTTATAATAAAATCATTTTCTATTTATAATGGCTAAAAAATGAATTATTAAAAGGATAATGTGGGTATGGGTCGAAAACCTATCAGCCAATAGGTTTATTATCGGTGTAGGTCATCATATTAACCTTATCATTTCGATTTAACTCTTAGTTAAATAGTTTGACATTTACCATGTCTCTTTGTATTTTTATATTATATGATTTATAAACATACTATAAACATTGAAGAGAACCCCAATAGGTTAATTAATGAAATATATAATATTTTTAATGCCCTTTTTCCAAACCTTAGATTTTTAGGAATATTATATCAACCAAAAATATAGTATTTTTTTTTAATAACTCAATTATGTCAATTTTGACATTATTTAATAAATTATTTTTGTTAATGTCTTAACGACATTATTACTTAAAAATAAATTCATATTTTCAATACTAACATGTCATTTTAAACAATAAAATTTATGGAATTCCAAAATAGTCTCAAATTACATTTATTTGGATATTTATAATATCAATTATTTTAATATTTCATTATTAAGGTAATAATTGCGTTATCTTTGTGTCATAAATAAATTAAATTATTTAATGTCTAAAAATTATAAATAAAATATCAGAACGTAGGAAATATTTTTATCTTTATAAAAAATATTTATAGTCGAATTTATATTACGTATAACTCTATATTAAAAATGGTTTAGTTATTAAACATTGAATTTAGCTCTTTTTACTCTTCTTTAAATAAAATAATATCAAATGTCCTAATCTAATCCATGTGGAACAAAGAGATCCATATTTATTTCATAAGATGTTTTTTTTCAAATTACACTTATGAAATAGAATCATGACATGTGTTAGGGTAATTAGGATATCATTTTTACCCTTAATAACTCTATTTACTTTTAACCGTGGTAAATAAAAGCCAAAAGTTACTATTCACAAAAAATATTTTCATCATATTGATCAACATTTTACATATTTATATTAACCATTTCTCTCATATTTTTGAAATTTAACTCACAGAATAGGTAGAATTATGTTTTCTACAAATTTGCAAATCCTCCTAGAAGGTGGGTAAAAGACGGTAAAATGTTCGATATAATTTTATATATAAAAACTTGTTATAAAATTACTCCAATGAATTACGTTGAACATATATAGTTATTATGTATCTATTTTTACATAAAATAAATTCAAATAAAATAACTAAATATTTAAATAAAAAATCGGTTTTATATTATAACGTAGTTTTTCACTATTCATCAAAAACTTAAAGTTTTTTAAAAAATACCAAAAATTTCCCTAATCCAATTTTTATAATAAAAATTAAAAAATGAAGTATATTTTAACAAATTCAGAACATAGAAGTTTCATTTATTAATTTAAAATTAATTCTCGTTGTCAAAACCAAAAAGCGGGTTTTTATAAAGTAAAAACTATTTAAAGATTGACATGTGCTTATTTTATATTTTAGTGTGAAATTACATATAATGACCTAAATTATATTAAATGATAATAATATAATCTAATAATACTTCCAAAACCTTTAAATAAAAAATTTATCACTATAAAGTATTGCGATTAAAAAAATTCAATTAAAACATAGTATTTTTTACTATTCATCAAAATATGAAAGTTATCAGAAAAGTACCAAAAATATATCTAAAATAAATTTTTATATCCTGATTCTAAATAAAAATTTAATTTTAATAAGTTGAATACATAAAAGTGTCAAATATTGGTTTTAAAAAGGGTTCCCCATTAAAAGGCGGTAAAATTGAATTTTTTGAAAACTACTTCTTTTATCAGGAAAAATGAATTTGTTGTTATATTAAGTATAAGAAAAACATAATATGGATGTTAAAATTTTATAGAGTATATAATGTTCAAAATGAAGTTAATACGATTCATAACAGCTTTTTGAATAGTTAGTGTGGTATGTTGTGGTTTGCTCAAACATAGTGTTAAGTGTAGCGCAAGCTATTGAATTACTTTAATGAGATAACGTACTATGAAATACTGGGTGTTACATCATGCCTTTTCCATATTTTTTATCTGTCTAAAAAATGAATATTACATCAATCCAAATGTCTCTTACGTCAGTTTGAATGAGTGATACATATTTCCATGTAAGAGTACTTTGTAAATTTTAAAGTCCAGCATAGAAATTTTAGCTTTGATCAATCTCACCTCAGGTAAACTTGGAATCACTTCATGGAATTATCATATTCTTCATAACATCATCTAGAGTATTTTTTTCAATGGATTTATTATCCAACAATAAACTAGATTCACGTGTGGGTGTTGATTGTGTACAAGTCATTAGGTGGACAGCATATGATTCATTAGGGTTTGTCTACATGTCTTCTGATAAATTTCATACGATTAATTCCCTTAATGGAATTTATGATTAAGGTTGACCAAAAAGAGTAGAAAAAATTATGATATATTTTATTAATCATAAAAAATGGGCCCCCATGGCGCATCTTAGTGGTAGTTTCTCTTACGTGTCTTGGCGAGGTATTGAGTTCGAGTCTCATAGAATACAAACCTACATTGAATGTTTCCTTTTTTTAATGTATACCTTTTCCCCAAAATAACTGAGGCTTTGAAATCAATTTTAAAAAATGGTTAATTAGGTGGCATGTTTTGAGTGGAGATAATCAGGGGAATGTTTTCCAACATCACTTCTAATATGTTAGGGACACCACTAAAACCATTTAATCAGCACTTTTCATTATTTATATACAATCCAGATCCACAAGCATCATAGTTGATTATTAAAAGCACCTTCACAGAGATAAACGGATCAACATCATCCACACTCCATGGGTCAAAACACCTTTATTAAATCAAATTAGTTACCAAAAATTCTGCACAGGAACTCCACGAAATTTCATCATCCCACTTTTTCATACGACTGATCATATCTTTCCAATGGTATAACTTCATTTCATTTCCATAAAATTGGTCTCATATATTCCAATGGAAAACATAATTACATTTCTATGTCATGTAAACAATGGTGTCACCTACCAACTTCCATGATTTCGGATGCATCCCAAATTCTCATTCATTTTTCAGAGATCATCACATTTTTATATCAAGACTTTAGAACTCTATTTCATCTCATCAACCATATCAGGGACACCAACATCCTTCTAAGCATATATTCTTCATTATATAATGACATCATGCATATGTCCTCCTTCATTTACAACTGATACATAACAAACACAAAGTGTCTTCTACAGATACAGAAGTTTGGATTCAACTAGAAGTTTTTTTATCTCATGGTTTGTTGTCCTTGATGAATCATGGTTTCCATTTCAACATTGGAACTTAGATATATCATCTTAAAATTTTTCTACCACTACTTAAAAATCTTATTACTTTCCACTATTGGTGGATTATTCGTGTTCTATCACTAATGTCACTAATAGGTATTGTTTTTGAATTTAAATATAGGGTTTGTTGCCTACTGGTTTCTCCTCAACCTAGTTTACCTCTTGTTACATCAATTTACCTTGATGATTTGGTGCTCATTCCACCTCATTGTAGTTTATTCGATAGACCCTTGATGAGAATTCTTTGAGAAAATCTCTTGCGGATTCTCTTGCTTCAAATAATTATTCTATCCAGTCAACTCATTCCTTTCATCATAATTCTCATCCTATGACCACATGTTCCATGGTTTTTATTTTAAAACCACAAGTTTATACTGCATCTGTGGAACCTAGATCTTTTATGTATTGTTTGATTCAACACAAATATAATTCCCTCGGCCTTGACTATGATGGAGCAGTTGTAATGAAAGCTATCAAAGTTTAAGTGAGCTCAAAAGGATCATTATAGGTGTTATGTGTTTAACCTATTCCTAGATGTCGTGAATGAAACACCTGTGTGGGAGAAAAACAGGTTGGGGGTGATAGTGTAAGGGGCCGGTTGAGGTTGGGTGAGGTAGTGCAGGGGGATGGAGAGTGGAGGGGATTGGAGGGGGAGGGGGAGGGGGAAAGCTGTTCCGGGAGATAGGGAGGGGAGGGGAGGGGGCAGGCATTGCTGGGGCTGGGGGGATGGTGGGGGAGGAAGTGCAGGGGGCTAGGTGGAGGGTGTGGGAAATGAATGGGGATAAGGGGGAGGGGGAGGTAGTGCAAGGGGATGGGGGAGGGTATGGGAGGGCCTGGGAGGGGTCAGGCAGTGCGGGGGGCTAGAGGAGGGTATTGGAGGGGAGGAGAGGGGGCGGGTAGTGTAGGGGTCTGGGGAGGGGAGTGGGCAGGTTGTGTAGGGGTTGGGAGAGGGCTTGGGAGGGCAAGAGGGGAGGGTGTGGGATGTAGTGTAGGGGTCTGGGGATGGGAGGGTAGGGGGCTGGAAGGGTAGATGCTGGTGGGAGGGTTGGGGAGGGGGGATTACGAGGGGAGGGGAGGGGGTAGAACATCATTTCATTATCATACGATTGGTATCATCTATTCCAATGAAAAAATAATAATTTTATTTATTTGTCACGTAAAAAATGGATCCACCATTAGTGACACCTACCAACAACCATGATTTAAAATTAATCACCAATCCTCATTCATATTTCACATCACAACACATTTTTTGATCATAACTTCAGAACTCTATTTCAACTCATCTCCCAGCTTAGTGACACCAACTTCCTTACAAGCATTTCGTCTTCATCACATACTGTCATCATGCATATTTCCTCCTTCATTGACAATGGATAAAAATTAAACATAAATTGGTTTCAACAAATTCAGGTATTTGGATTCAACTGGAAGTGTTTTTATCACACGACATGTTATCCTTTAAGAATCATTGTTTCCTTTTCCGCATTGTCACTAATATTTATCATCATATAATTTTACTTCTACTAGAACCAAATCATGTTTCTTTCCTCTTTTAGAGGATTATTTGTGTCCCATCAGTAATGCAGCTAATATCCGATGTTCTTAATTTTAATTTATGGTTCACTGCCTGCTGGTTTCTCCTCTTCTCCTCAGCGCAGTTCAACTCTTGCTGCTTTAGTTTCCCTGAATGAGTCTCTTGGTGCTCATCACACCTCTATGGAGTTTTTTTTGGACAACCTCTTAGTGAGAATTATTTCAGAAAATATCTTTCTAATGCTCCAGCCTCAGAGCAGTCTTCTGGCCATTCACAACTCTTTCCATTCCTCATAATTCTCATCCATTTACAACAAGTTTCATTGATGGTATTTTCAGACCCAATGTTTATATTTCTTCTCTAGAACCTAGATCATTAAAGGATGCCTTTTTTAACCTTAGTGGCATCAAACGATACATTAATAGTTTTTATCATTACATAGAAATCATACATCATCTTTATTTCCCTTTGATGGACTGGATGATATTTAAGGTGAATGCTTGAGGTCTATAATGCGCACTAAACCACAAAAGGTTTCATTTTTCAGGAATGGTTAATTGATTCATTATTTAGTTTGGGTTAATATTTTTATGATTCTTTTTGATGATTCATTTATTCATTTTATTTATTATGAGTCTCTATTAATTATTTAGTATGTCATTTCCCTCACCTGACAATTTTTTTGGCATTGTTTGAGTTTTTTTATTCATTTTTTAGTTTGATTCTTTGTTTAGTTTGAGTTTTCTGCAATGGTTAATTGATTCGTCTATTCATTTTATTGATTCATTGTTTAGGATGAGAAGCCTTTTCTATAATTTTTTTATATATTTTTTGGCTATTGATTAATGGTGAATTGATTCATTGTTTATTTTGACAATGAGTCGCTAATATTTTTCTGACATCCCATTATATTCATTTTTTTGCATGGTTAATATTTGTCTGGCATGGTTATTCATTATAAGAGAGTCACTAATATTTTTCTTTTTTATATCATGGTTAATGGAATGGGTGGGTGCGGGGGGGGGGGGGTGAAGTGGGGGCTGGGTGTAGGGAGGGTTCTAGGTGCAGGGGGTTGGTCTGGGTGCAAGGGGGAGGGGGTGGGTGCATGGGGTTGGGTTAGGTGCAGGGGGGTGTCCAGGAGGGTGGGGGGGATGGGTGTGAAGGTTGGGGGGTGAAGGTTGGTGGGGCAGCTGGGGTAAAGGGGTAAGAGGGTGTGGTTTGTAAGGGGGATGGTTGTCTAGGGGGTGTCTATGGGGGGAGGTGGTATCCAGGGGGTGCATACTATGCACAGAACCAGTAACACAACATATATGATGAAACTGATTAGCTTCCATTACATGTTACAGGGATTGTCGTGAATATAAAATTCAGGAGTTAATGGTTATTATATAACATTTTTTGATGGCATTAGTAAACATTTTTTGTGTTTTTAATCAAATTGACTTGGCATACACGATGCTTGCAAAATTGATGATTTCATGTTTACTCCTTAGTGTGCAATATTCAATCTTCTAGACATTTCTCTATATCATGGTTGGATAGTTGATCCCCTTGTATGCACTTTTGAATCTTGTATTGTAATATATTTTTAGAAAAAATATTTTATACATTCTCTCAGTTTACAGTTTTACTTTTTCCATTTTCTTCTTGGATTTTCTTAATATGCATGTTATCACGTATATTCATGCATGGGGGTATCCTAGGGGGTTTTCAGGGGTTTTTGGGGGGAGGGAGTCTAGGGGGGTCTAGTGGGGGTGTCTAGGGTGGGGTCCATGGGGGTCTTAGGGGGTTTTCAGGGGGTGTTTAGGGGGGATGGGGTGTCTAGGGGGAGGGGTGTCCAGGGGGAGTGGGGTGTCCAGGTGGCGTCTAGTGGGGTGTCTTGGGGGACCAGTGTGGGTGTCCTATAGGGGGTGTCCAGGGGGAGGGGTGTCTAGAAGGGAGGAGTTTCCAAGGTGGGTGTCCAGTGGGGGTGTCCAGGGGGTCCAATGGGAGTGTTTAGGGGGGTGTCCAGCGGGGTGTCCAGTGGGGGGTGTCTAGTGGGGGAGCATGTGTCTTGGGGGGAGGGGTGTCCAAGGGGGGAGGTGTGTCCAGGAGAAGGGGTTGTCTAGGTGGGAGCATTGTTGAAGGGGGGTCCATAGGGTGTCTAGGGGGGTGTTCAAGGGGTGTCCTGGGGGTCTAATGGGGTTGTCCTGGGGGGTCCAGTGGGGGTGTCCAATGGGGGTGTCTAGGGGGTCCAGTGGGGGGTGTCTGGGGGAGGATTTCTGGTGGTAATGTCTGGGGTGTGTCTATGGGGGGTCCAGTTGGGGTCTAGTGGGGGTCCAATGAGGGGTGTCTAGTTGGGGTGTCCAGTAGGGGGTGTGGGGGGGTGGTCTATTGGGGGGTGTCTAGGGGGTGTCTAGGGTGGAGGGGTGTCGGGATGGGTGCAAGGGGGGGTGCAAGGGGGTTCTATGCTTGGGGAGAGTGGGCCTGTGCAAGGGGGTGGGGTGTGGTTTTAATGTGGTTTCTTGGAAAACAATCTATACCCAAGGTTTCTTTAAACCGTGGGTATATATGATACTATAAAACTACTTATACTAGAAGTTCAACAAACCGTGGGTATGAATGTAGTGAATAAAACTATCTATACCCATGGTTTACATAACTGTGGGTATATAATTTGTGCTATAAAAATATATACCCAATGTTCTATAAACTGTGGGTATAGATGTATACCTACTATTTATTATAACCATGGGAAATATTAAATTTTAGTGGGTTATACCTAGAGTTTCTACAAAACCATGTGTATAGAGAAATCCCTATGCCTCAGGAGCCTAAATTTTTTGAAACCGTGAGTATATCCTATACACATAGTTTCAGGGGCTATACCCTTAGTTTCAAACTGTGGGTATAGTTAAATATTCTAATAGTGGATTTTGAGAATCTTCAAAAATATCTTTCAACTCAGCCATCTATAACCACAAATTCTTCATCAGACTATCCCTCAATTGCATAATTTAATTTATGTTATCATTCCCAATATGAAAATTCACAACAATATTGAATTTAAAAATTTAATGCAAACTCTGCACTTCTTATATAAACTGATCTATATTTTCTACGAATTTGTTCTACAAAAATATGATATCTTGTTAATTATTTGCTAGTTGGTCAAATAAAAATTTATGATTGTCAACAGAACATACAGAGGGGATATATTACACTAAAGATTTTTAAAGGGATAATTCGAATCAATCATGAAAGTGGCGATGGCCTGAAATATTTGAATCATATCTGGACATGTAAAAGGATCATAGGTAAATGTACTGGTCTGACTGAAAATACTCTTGATTTATATAATCCAACATCCCAAATACCACTATAGACCAGCAATTTATTACTTAGAATCAACTTCTTATTGTATCATTCCTACTTCATTCCGCATCTCTCTCCTGAAAGCATCAAATTCGTTCTTGGAAATATAATTTTCACAAAGATCATGTTACTTTTTCATTGCATATTCATGCTCTTTTTTAAGATATAAATTCTCTTCATGAGACTTATTAAAAATTATTAGAATATCCTCAACCTGATTTGACAAGGAATCAAGTGTCCCTTCGTCTGGATGTTGTGACTAACTAACTACCTCAATTTCTATATATTTTTGGGGATATTTTTTCATATAAATATGTACTGGTATTTCAGTATATGTCCCACTTCAATAAGAAATACTATTATGAAATTTAGTTTTTTGTTCATTTGATGACTGAAGTCTTTCATCCATATTACCAAAAAACATGGAAATTTAAATTCTCAACAATTTATGTAGCCACATTTTATGTTCTGAAAAACTATTGTTATCCCTGAAAAACTTGGTCTTCCTCCTGGAAAATAGGTAAATAAATAGTCTACATATCTTTTATCTGGATTTCAACCTATTTATCTTCCTCAAGAAAAGTCTCTTCTAAATGTACTGACCTGGAAGCCTCACCTGAACCCAAACCTGTTTCAACAGCTACTATATCTACTCTTTTTTGTGGTTTTAGAACACATTTTGATTGCACAACCTCTTCTTAATCTTTTTCTTCTTCATAAAGATGCCTCAATCTTCATTATATTGGGTTGGTAGGTCCTTTACCATTGGTTTATCCAATTCTTTCACTACCAATTTCACTTTTCTTCCCCTAAGAAAAATATCTTGATCATTTTTTGTCATCTGCACAAACTAGTAAGAGTTTCTCTTTGACTGTACTCCAAAAAAAACTAAATTTATCAATGTTCCCAATTTGAGAACACTGATGTGATGATATTTAATTTTAGAATCAATTTATTGAAACATTCCTTTCCTTAAAAAAATTAGTTAAATTATCCTTCCATAAGGATAAAAAGTCATCCTTGAATCTTGATGATAGAAGTAATTTAAATATATGAACATTAAACTTAGAAAATTCCGAATTATTTCACTCACAAAAATAAGCATGATATATATGTATGGATATAGATTCATAACCATCACTATCATTCTAGGAGTCATTCTCATTTGAATAGACATAACTAAGATTTTATGGTCTACCTCAAGATCCTAAAAAAACATTTTTCTTCCATTTTTTAAGATAGACAGAAAGGACCTAATGTATTTAGATTTGTAGTACTTATATCTCATAGACTATAGAATGAAATGAATCATTCCCTCATGTGGAAAATTCATGAATTCAGAAATTTTAGTCGATGAATCTAAAAATTCCTTATCTTATATTCTTTCAAAAACTATATCTTCAGAATCACTAAAACTAAACTGAACATTGTTATAGAATAACTTCAGTTATACATAATAAATGAATTTTAATTTCACCTCATTAAATATAGATTCTAATCCCTTAAAATCTGTTACATTCTGAAGGAGTGTAATTTTTTTATAGATCCATTCAAAATCAACTACTTTAACCTGCATAATCTTCCTTCTAGAAAATTTCTGACACTTTGGGTCCCTGGATTAACCTTATTCAGTTCTCTTAGTTTTCATCATTTCCTAGAAATGAAAGATATGATGTTTTCATTTTTTTAGGATTTCATTGGAAAATCGAGGTAAGCGAAGGTATATAAGGGTAAATGAGGGTTTTGATATTCGAAATGGATTTGAGAGTAGAAAAGGATTGGTATTCAAAACGTTTATGAAAATACATTATTTCCCATGTCATTATATAAGATAATCATTAAATTTTTTTGAAATCATGGGGAATGAATAAATTTAACATTAACATAAGTTAAATAAAATTTACAGTGGAAATAAAAAATTTAATCCAAATTATATTTAAAGTAATCAATAAAAAATATTTACATTAATAAACTAGAATAAATAAATAGAAAAAATAGAAAAAATATTTATGATTAAAAATATTAGAATGAATAACATTTTAAAAATAAATAAAACTTAACGCCCCCTTAATAAAATGATAACAAGCTATCAGAAGTGGTTTAGTGAAAATATCATCTTGTTGATATTCAGTATTTCAAAAATCTATATATATATCATTTATATGAAAATGACCTCTTATAAAATGATGCCTAATATCAATAAGCTTAGTTCTTGAATGAAGTATAGGATTTTTTTTAAATAACTATGGGACTGTATTATCACATAAAGTAGGTGTAATATTAAAATTTAGTCCAATGTCCATTAATTATCAACAGTACTTGTGCACATCAACTGCCTACGTATAGATATTTTTTATCAGTTGTTGATAGGGAAACTGAGTGTTGTTTCTTACTTGACCATGATACTAAATATTTTCCTAAAAGGTGACTGGTTCGTGAGGTACATTTTTTATCTAAACTACATATTCCAAAATCAGCATCTAAATATGATATTAAATTAAAATAATAAGTCTTTGGATAATGAAGATATTGATAAATAGTTCCATTTAATATCTGAAAATCCTTTTGATAGTAATAATATGAGATTATTTAGGATTTGTTTGAAATCTAGCACATAAAAATAATGAAAAAATAATAGTAGGTCTTTTATTAGTAAGATATAATAAAATATCAATCATACCTCTATATAACTTGTTGTCCACTTATTTTCAGTCTTCATATAAATCAAGTTTTATATTAGTACACATGAGAGTTGTATATGTCATATTGTTCTCAGGACCAAAATGTTTCAATAAATTATTAATATATTTACATTCGTTTAATACATTTCAATAATATTTTAGATAAATTTGAAGTCCTAAAAAAATTTCAATTCTCCCATCATACTCATTTCAAATTCATTTCTCATATGTTTTGAAAATTCCGTATAATTTTTTTATTGGTTGAACCATAAATTACATCATCAACTAACATTTAGACTAATAATATATTAGAACAAATGGTTATCTTAAAAAGATATGGTTCTACCACTCCAATAGTAAATCCGTTATTCAAAATAAAAGAACATAATCTCTCATACCAAGCACTAGTTGATTGTTTTTTCCATAGAGAGCTTTAGAATGTTTAAAAACATAATTTGGATTTTTGAGAGTTTTTCAAACCATTAGGTTGTTTGAAAAAAAATTACTCTACTAAATAGTCATTTTAAAATGAATATTTAACATCCATATGATAAAATTTAATGTTCCTATGAGATATATAAGTAAAATAATTGTAATTACTTATAATCCAGCTACAGGGAAAAGGTTTCATCTCAATCTATGACTTTTTCTCAATTATATCCTTTATCTACAAATTTAGATTTGTTTCTATTTATAGTTCCTTGATTATCATGTTTATATCTAAAGACCCACTTATTCCTTATAATTAAATAATTTTATGGTCTTTAAAATAATTCCCAGACATCATTCCTTTTTAATTGGTTTATCTCATCTTTCATTTCTAAAATCCAACGTCAATATTCTAAGGCTTCTTTAAAATATTTAGGTTATAGTTGAGATAGAAAGTAAGATAATTTAACAGGGTTTCATTTATTTTCTCTAGTTCTTATTCATATGTCTTGGTCTTCTATTATATATCATAAAGGATGCACATTTAATGTTATTGACAATATAGGTAAAAAACAAATGTTCATTCTTATCATGTTCTTCTGAACTATAATGAATGTTATTTATGTTGTTTTCAAAATCATTTTTTAGGTTTTCATGTCTCTTGTCATTAGAGGAGTCAGTAGTTTCATCAGTTAGATATTTCTCTTAAATAAAAGATCCAGTTTCAAAAAATATCACATGAACTAATTCTTAAAAAATCCATGGATTTTTATTAAACACCCGATAGGCATTATAGTTTGTAAGAATATCCTAGAAATATTCATTCTTCAACATTTGGAGAAAACATACCAGGATTATCCTTGGTGTTTAGGATATATACCTTACATCAAAAAACTTTAATGTACTTTACCTTAGGTTTTATGTTATTTCAATGTTCATAAGGTGTCTTTTTTTAAAATAGGCGGAAGTAAAAACTATTCATGATATAGGAGGTTATTCTTACAACATCTGCCCAAAAGTAGGTATGTAGACTATATTCATTCAGCATATTCCTAGCCATTACTTGAATAGTTCTAGTTCTTATTTCAACAATTACATTTTTTGTGTTGTTCGTCATACAGAAAAGGTGTGTTTAATACCAATATTTGAAAAAAAAAGAATTGAAATATTGATTCTAAAATTCTCCACCAGAATCACTTCTTAATGAAATTATCTAAAAACCTTTTTCATTTTGAAAAAATTTACAAAAAAATTCAAAAATATTAAAAGAATCACTTTTGAGTTTTATATAATAAATCCACATAAATCTAGAGTAATCATCTAGTAAAACATATAACTATAATTTTATAGCCAAAATTTCTGCTCTTGTTCATCCAAATAGTTCCATTTGGATAAGTTCTAGAGGTTTTGATGTAGCAATTATGTTAATATTTTTGATGGAGTATTTGTGTTGATTTCAATTTGGCATGAATCACAAAATAAGTCACTAAAAAAATAATACTATGTAACTCAGAAACTAGTTGTTTCATATATAATTTATGTAAAGAATAAATATTAAAATGATTGAGTCTTCTATGTCATATCCAAGACTCATTTATATTTGTAGTTACATAATTCACTTTTTGTTTACACTAGGAATTTAGATTCAATGTATAAACATTATCAGTTCTAGGTTCTCTAAACATAATCAGTTTATCTTTAAACACAAAACATGGATTTTTAGAAAAATCAACATAATAGCCATCATCGAAGAGTTGAGAGATACTTATTAGGTTATGCTTTAGACCTTGTACAAATATTACATTAATGATTGAGATTATGTTTGGATCTCCAACAGTTCCAAGTCCAATTATCTTTCCTTTGGCATTATCACCAAATGTTAATAGACCTCCATCTATTTGAGTCAATGTATTAATGATTTATGAGTTTCCACTCATATGCATGGAGCATCCACTATTAAAATACAATATATATATATTCCTTTTCTATGACCTATTTCCTATAAAGGTAATTTAAACAACAGTTTGTTTTAGAACCCATATTTTTTGGGTCTAGTAGTGTTATCTAGAAAAGATCCGGGAATCCCGATCTGATTTGTTTTTCCATAACTCATATTTACTTCAGATAAGATATTTAAAATAAAATATTTTTTAAGTCAGCTTATTTAAAGATTTCCTAAATAATTTTTTTTATATGCACTTGTATTCCAAAATAATTACATGAAATAGTTTTTGAGTTGGGAAAAAATAATGCCTATATATATTATAATTTTCCCCTTTACTTCACGTACCAAATATTGCATTCATATGATTTTTTTACCAAGAATTTCATTCAAAATATTCTCTCTATTTGTAAAGAAGATATCAATACTTTTGTATGTTTATACTTCATCTTGTAGTTATTTAATCTTATTTTCATGATGATCTCATTTTGTGGTAGATGAGTTAAATTTTTCAATTAACTCTTGATGTGGTTAAAGGAATCTCTTTCTCCTAAAATGTCAATTTGAATATTTATTAAATATTTTTGTTTCTTTAAAAAGGATTCATATTTTTCATCTAGAGTTTTTCACTAGGAAATTAATTTAATAATTTAATAATTTTAATTTAAATTAGAATTATAGGAATAATCAGTTTTTACCTTATCTTCTTCTACCATAAAGGAAATATTTTCTTTCAAATTTGTTTCTTCCTTTTCTGAATCATATTTTGATGGGATTTTGGAGTCTTTAGAAATGATCCACGTAGCCTTATTTTCCCTATTTCCTTTATGTTCCTAATCAAAACGTTTCTAATATGCCTTTTTTATTTCCCTTTTCACCTTTTAGTTGTGGAAAATAAGGTATTATATGGCCTATTTTCTTGAATTCATAGCATCTGACTTCCCTAGAGTCTTTCTCATCCCTTTTGAAAGGTTTTATGAATCCTTTTTTCTTCTTAAAAAACATGATAAACATTCTAGATAATTGTCCCAATTGCATTTTAGAGTCAGATGTATCTGAATTGATTCTTTTTATGGCTTCTTTATTTATTCCTATTCTTTTTTACTGATATTTTACCTTTATAGAAGTATTAGGATTTTTAGAAATACATATTGATATTCAAATTTATCTAGCATTTATGATTCATACATCATCAGGGTCCCAATCATTAATCTCATTGTTAGATTTTTGACAGGTGATGATTGTCTAATCACAGCTAATATACCATTTAATTTAGTAGGTAGTACTCTTATTACTTTTAAATCATTATTTTCATGTTTTATAGGATCACATAAGTCTATAATATTATATATAATATCAATAATCCTTCCATTCATCTGAGTGGATCTTTCTCTATCAAGAATATTGAATGTATCAAAATTTCCGTTTTTCTTTCCCATGTCTCATTTGTCTTACATTATCTACTCATTTATAGGAAACTGAAATGGGTTTCCACATTTCATACGAAGTAGGACATTGTTTGACATGGTTGAATTAATGTGGTCCAAGTCTATAGAGAATAGTATTCATAGTTTTATAATTCGTTTCATAGTCAGCCTTTGTAGGAGAATACCAAGTTGCAGGATTTATAGGAATTATATAAGGAGTAATGATCCTAAAGTAAAGTTTTAATATGAGATTCTTCAAATATATAATCATCACTGATATACAAAATCAATACCTTCCACCATTTAAATAAATATCATGAACCATTATTTTTCCATCTATCTTATCAATCATTTCCATCTTTTTATAGACCTTGTACTTTTAGATTGTTATAGAATTTTCCAAAACAACTCATTTGATACCAATTGTTTTGTCAGAATATAAAAATATACACAAGACGGGGGTGAACTGTGTATTTTTGAATTCTTGTACAAATATTTTTCTTGATGTTGACTGATAATTGTGTAGGTAAGCAATGTTTATCTTCCATATGAAATTATGAGCAGGGGATAAAAATAGAAATATAGAACTTGGCTGTGTATAGTGGTTTAGGGAATAAAGATTCCATATTCCACTCCACCTATTACTCTCTCATTGATTTTGGATAATTTCACTAGTTAGTTCCTCATATCATAAGACCAATCTACAACAGAGTGCCGACAGTTGACTCCTTTACAAACAAGATGAAAAATATAGTCTTTTAGTTCTATAAAAGAGTGCTGATAAATGAAATCTTAGATCGAGAAGCTGACACTTTACCACAACGGAGTACGAGCAGTTGAAACTCCCAAAAAATATACTGATTTTAATGGGTTATGGTTGAACTTTATAGTTTAACCACAACTAGAAGTAGATGAATCTTCTTCTTCATAAAAAAATAGTTTCTTCATGAAAGAATAGTTCTGAAGCGATCTGGTTGCAATTGATATCTAAAATAATAAGAGAAACTAATAACAGATGTATAATTACATAAAATACTAATATTGAATACATAAATATCCACTATATCCTCTTCTCTATAAAAATAGAGTATGATCTATTTTTTTCATTAGATCTATAAAAAATCTAGATAAGAATGCAGTATCAATCGTGATTATGTTTCAAACAATATAGTTAAATCTATATCTCAAATAATATCTTCTTGGAATCATACAAAAATATATATATAATGAATACACCAATTGAATAAGTAAAACAAAGATTCTGCCTTTTATTTCTATATCCAAGAAAATTACAAGATAAATAGTAAAGAATTAAAATTCATGGAATAGCTCAGAATAGTTGTATCTATCCTTAATAATAAGAGATAATTTATCCACTTAATATTAATCATTGAATTAAGAGAATTGAATCATTCTTAAATTACATATAAATTAGCCAGATATTCCATAAGCACCATTTCATGAAACTTCGATAGAATCATATATTAAAATATTCGATGATGAAAAGTCAAAGGTAAGGTTCCTTCACAAAACAAAAAAAATACCAAATGTAGGGTTCAAATACGTAGAATTTATTCTCCAAACATAAGGTTGACAAAACAATCTTTATCAAAAATTTAAGGATGATGATCCATATGTTTTCTTCTCAAACATATGGCTCCATACAAACATATTGTAATGACCAAAACTTCTATTAATGAAAATTCATCTTTATGTAATTAAATGTATTATTATGTAAAATGGTTATATAACAAATTCACTTAATTGGTTTTTTGTTTTTGGATTTCAAAATACCATTATAAATTTTCATCAATGATAATATAGTCGTCGAATAGTGACCACTTGATTAGTATAAATATATGGCATTAACAAATCCAATTTACTCAGAAAAAGGAAGAGATGACCTCATCCAGTAGATTTAAACCAAAATATGCCCCTTTTTCATAGCTCGTAAATGAGGTGGATTCATTGAGATTCACTCTTGACCAAGCCCAATTTGATCTTCAACACATTAATCTTGAACGAAATAACTTACGAGAGAAGTGGAAGTTAATAGAGATTACCACCCGAGTGATGTTATCCGAGCCACCCAAAGAGTTTGTCATCATCGCACACATTTCACTTAGGTCTTATGAAGGTGTTATAAGGGGATATTTAACAAGACCCAAAATCCATTATTGTGTTCTTTTTTTTATAGAGAATATACATTTATTTTGTTTTTACTTTGTATATGGTTTTTAAAGCACAAATAGTATTTTTAGTCAATATTCAATTAAAAAATATATTTTGATGAATTAATATATTCTGGAAATAAATAATATTTTAATGAAATATTATTACTAAATTAATTTTTATTAAATATAAAATATCATAGAATTATTATGAATACAATTGTAATTTTTATTAATGATTGAGTGATATTTTTGTCAAAACCCTTGAATTTTGGATAAATATCATTTTTTATTATAAATGTAAACATTCACATATCTAGAAAACTATTTAGATAAAATAAATATTGTTTTTGGATTCAGGATGTCGAAATTATCTAATGGTGAATTTTTCCTATTTGTTAGACTATATAATTTTGCGTAAAAATTAAATACTATTAAATATATAATGTGTTCATGACATCATAAAGAACCAATATGGATGTAATAAAATACTATAAATAGAATTTTCGGAAAATATATTTTTTATCATTAAAATAATGTTATTTTGGTTTGTTTTATTTATATTACAAAGTCTTAGCTATGCCTTAGAACTTCTTTTCATCTGCAAATGGATGGTCATAGAAAAAAGGCCATTCAAACTCTTGAAGACATGTGGTTCTCTTATGTCCATGATTTTGGAGGTTCATGGATGAGGTACTTTACCATGGTAGATTTCTCTTAGAAAAATATGTTTCCATACACCATCGATATGTAACTATTTCAAGCCTTCTATGGTCGACCTTTTTACTCTATGTTGTGCTGGACTGGGTTCGACGACTCAACAATTCTCGGGCCAGAACTGGTATAGAATATGATAGAGATGGTTTAGGAGATTCATGAGAGGATGAAGGAAAGAAATGTTCAATTGAAATCCTATTCTGATCATAGGAAGAGAGCTTTGGAGTTTAGATTTGGTGATCAAATATTTTTGTAGGTGACTCTCTGTTGAGGGAAGTGAGGGTTTGGTCATGGGAGTAAGCACTCTACCTAGTTTTTAGGGCCTTTCGAGGTGTCAGATCATGTTGCATCCATGGAATATCAGGAAATACTCCTCCTATTGATAAGCTAGTTATATGATGTTTTTTGACATGTCACATCTCCGTCGTTATCTTCATGATGACTCTCACATCATCAATTGGGGAGAGATTGATATTTTTGATAATTTGGACATCAAATAGCATCCAATAGATATCAAATACTACCATGAGAAGTTTTTCTGTGGGATTTATATCCCCTTGGTTCATTTCTTATGGTGGCATGGTGGCACAGATGAGAGTACCAATGAATGTGATTCAAGGATACACACTCAGTGCCCCGAGCTATTTTTGATTAGGTCTTCTCTGGTAACATTGTTATTTTAGTGGTTATAGACCCTTTCTGTTTATGAGATATATTTCTCTTATTTCTTGTTCTGTCCTGATCTCTTTTGAGAGGAATATCCCCAAAGGGAGGGATTAGGAGCTGTTTGTGGTTGTTGTGTGTTTTTTCGCTTGTTCTTATAGTGAGGTGTTGATCTCCTATGGTGGTGAAATCTTTGAGAGGTATCATCTGGGGTGGTTGTTTTGATGACCCCCTTCTATATCCTCTCTAGGTTGTATTTGGATTCTCAAGAATGAGATTTTTTCATAGGTATCTGATGTAAGGGCCTATATTTGCATGGATCAACCCATTGCGTTTATTCGAAGATCGAAGTGCCCGGAGGAGGATTAGAAGAGAATTGGAAAAGTTCAGAAAAAGTAAAAGCTAGAAAGGGGGGATTACATGGTGGGTAACTATATTTCACAATGTGAATTCCTATTTCATTGTATGTTTCACAGAGTTTATGTTTTTTGGGTTTCAAAAATGAAATAAATCATTGATTTGAGGCATTTTTTTAGTAGAAACCGACCCCAATGTATTACATGATGTGATAGAGGATTTTACATCATGTAATACCATACTATTGTATGTTTCTAATAAAATTCACCCACATGGGTTTTGACAAACCCAAGGGCTATAGTTCTCTCCCTCGACCCAAGGAAAGCCGATGACCATGTCTTCAGTGTTTTAGGTATTCCTTTATCAAGGAATGATCCCTAGTTCTCTCCTTCAATCTCTAGTGATCCTTCATCGATATAAGGTATGATATACCTCTTTTATTTTGGTTTCATAAAATTTTTTACCTCCCGTTTATCTTTACCATGTGATGGAACATGATATACATGTTTCTAAGAGTTTTTTATTGATGGATGGATGGTGCGGTTATGCCATGGCATCCTCGGGTGGATGCAGTTGTTGCAGAAGAAGTGATTGTGATCTGTTGTGTTGGTCGTTCTCATGAAAATAATTTCATAAACCATTTGAGGTAGGGGATTCAATGCTTCTATATTTTTATATGGGAAATTGTATAATTTTCATGATTTATCTCTTGGTATATCAATGAAATTTACCAAATTAAATATATGAACTAGATTAAAGAATGCGTATTGATCTCATGGCGATGTTGTTTCTTTATACCCTGATAAACGTTTCCATCATGATTCTCTAAATAGTTTTATATCTATTCTTTTCTTGAATTATCATGTCATCCTTGAATTAAATTGTTAAATAATTTAAACCATGAATTAATTGATAATTAATTGTCTAATTTTTTAAAGATACATGTTTAAAAAATCCGGTTGTTGAAGTTATAATTTTATGTTAATTAAATCGATGCAGGTATGCATATTTTAGTAAATTGGTTAATGAAATTTCATAATGTTGATACATGTTGATAATGTAATTAAATGAATGTAAAATCAATTGGTAACTTAATTTTTTATATCCTGTGATATCCTTTTTTTTAGGTTTCCCAATGTTGGAACTTATAAAGAATGAATCGGTTAATTGAAGATAGAATAAAGAACGGACCGTGTCATGAAGATAATTCCTTGTAAGGATTCTGTTTCCTGCTTTCTTGTAATGGAAAAGTTCCTAGTGCTTTGGTTCTATGAGAGCTCGTTGTGTGTGAAGAATAAATTACTTGTTTTAGGGCCAAGAGATCGGTTTCATTGTTTTTTCATGCCGCTCATGATGTGTTCATGATACGAGATTTATGGTATATGGGGAAGGGAGGCCCGAATGTGATGTGAGCCTAGGATGGGTGAGTATAGAGGTCTGTTGTGGTATGTGGGGTAGAGAGTCCTAGTTGTTGTGGCATCAGAAGATTCATGGAGTTGGGAGATATATGAGTGTATGCATGTGGTGTCAGAGAGGGCACCTAAGACGATGAAACGTGTTGAAGCTAAGATTACTATTGATGTGAAAGATGTAATCTTGTTGAATATGATGTATGTTTATCTGCTTTTCTTTCCCCACTACATGGGTCATATGGTTTTTCTTACACTCCTTCCAAGGGTTGAAAATATGTTCGGGGTATGCCATGTGCTTTTTTGTGTTTATATTATCGTGGTTGGAAGGGTCTACACTCCTACTATAAGTGGAAAAGACTTGAAAAGTACTTCATCTACTCACCTTGTTGATCCCCTTGTGTTTGGTATTTTCAAATGTTCTCCTAGAATACTTGGAATGATAAAAATTGGTAATGTTGTTAAATAAATGAATAAATGTTTTACCCATGGGATTTGATCTTGCTGGGAAGCAATGATGAGGTTATATTTTGGAGAAACTATGGACTCGGTTTGGTTATGTCTAGAGGGTATGGGACATGTTGTGATTCTAATGTAATGAAATGTCGAAGTTCTTCATGTTTAATTAATGGTTAAATAAATAATTGATGTTATGTGCCACTAATAAAATATGATAAACTATCTTAATGTAGTTATTTAAATTGATGGGTTTTAATAGGATATGTAGTCTTAGAAGAGGAAGCCAGGAGTTCGAGAGACATTTGAAAAAGTTGATTCTAAGATAGGGTTATACCCGTAGTGTGGTTGTGAGATATATTATATCATTTAATTTTGTGTTTTTATAAGCTACTCCACCTTGTCTATTAGGGAAACTGACACTATGTGGATTCTATGTCCTAGGGGGTCCCTATTATCCTAGTGGGAGGATGGATGGCTGACGGGACCCACCCCTTATCACTTAGTTACTACTTGTACTGTTATTCACATTAGTTATTTTTCCCCCATACATGTGTGTAGATGGATGTAATGACCTAGAGTTATATAACACACACATATTTTTGATATAGTTTCATTTGGAATACTATAAGTGTAACATGTATAGGCTGTGATGGCTTGAGAATCCTTACTCGGTGTATGTGTTCTAATGGAAGGAGGCATAATACACGATGAATGATACACACTATATGAGCTATGGTGGCTCCTGGAAACAACATTGTTACTTTTTTCACGTGGATGTGGTGGTATATTGTACGAGGTGCATGTTGTGGTTCTTCTCCCAAGTGTCTTTGAGCTAAGATTTTTGGATAGAGATTCTTATGACGTTCAACATTTGGGAAAATCAGAAAACTAGTGAGGATGTGTTGTGGAATACCCTTGATATTCTTTATTAAATCATATAATATTTTAGGCGATACATGGTTAGAGTAGCCATGGTGAGGTTGGGATCTTAATATATATGTTTATGTGAAGAGTTAATTTTACCTATTGTTCATTGTGTTTTAGCATTACTTCATTACATTTTCATGAGAGCATCTAGGGAGGATCCTACTGAGGATACTATTATACACACCCAACATTATATAATCTATTTTTAATTCAGTTGAAGTAGGTTGGATATCACGATGGTTACTTCTATCTTTGGGTTTTATTAGAGCAGTTTGGGATTTGTGGTTGCTGCCATTTTACATTGCTATGGTACTTGTTGTTTTCCATTTCAATTGTATTAGTTCTTACATGACATCAAATATGGGCAGATGGATTTCTTTTACTTTGTGGTCTGATTAGGTGTTTTTTGGTTTCTTTCTTATATCTCTCTTTTTCATGTGTTCTCATAGAGGGTAATTCCTCCCATAAACGTGTTTACTATACCCTCAGTGCTAGTCGCCAACACAGGGCCTACTAGAGGTGGGAATCAGGTGTCACTATCTCTCTTCTCCAATTGCTAGCCATGGAGGGGTACACTTTTTGTGGATGTGTTCATGATATTTTTATTCTTGGTATACTATTTTGTAGGACACAAGATTGTAATTCCAAATCCACTATGTTATTTCTTATATTTGTGCCATATTTATTTGTTATGTTATACACCTATGTCAGGTTATATACCTCAATATTATTATCTCTAGTGTTTCAATTCTTATTCAAATGTATATTTTAATTTTTTTGGATATATTTCCTTCTATAATGACCTTTGGAAAACTATTTTGGTTCTATGATCCTTTTTATCATATATTTCTCCCATGTTCTTTTTTATTTCATTATTATAATATAACCTTTTTGGATCATTAATATGTTTTCTATTACTGATAATTTTCTCTCACCCATTTATTATAATTTCATTCCCTACGTTATGAAGAATAGTATTTTGTATGATATGTTTAAAAGGGTACCACATGAGGAGACTATTTGGGAGAAATGTTGAAGACATTTTTAGGTCCTATAGCTAATCTAAAAAGGCACTAATCCTTTATATTTTTGGATTTTGTGAATTTGTTATATATACAGTTAAAATTTAGAAAATTTAAAAGATATATGTTTTTAATTCTTCAGTCATCTTACTTGGTATCATAGATAGTTTATAGAGTATATGTAATTACCATTAGATCTAGTAGTGTAGGTCAAGGTTGTATCATGTAGTGAGATCTATCATATTCATCAATGGATAATGTTTGATAACAATTAATAAGTAGAAAACTATATTTTCTCACCTTCATAGGTTATCTGAAAACTTTTAATATGAGTTCATAAAGTGAGGATTTCCATACACTGAGAGGGGTGATAATTCCTTCATTATTATTATATATTCATGTCTGATTTCCTTCGTTAAATTTAACGTGTTTAATATATGAAACGTTTTAGGTGTCATCCATACATTAATTACTATTGGATAATCCATTGATCACCTTCAATACATGTATGAAAAGCCTAAAATATTTCATCTCACAGATTATAACTGATAAAATCCAAAGTTATAATCAGAAAAATTCCTACATGAATTGTTGTATATACATGAAACCATCATACATTTTGATGATATCATATCATAAGTTGAGATATAAGTATTAATGTGATTATATAACTTACAATGTTCTAATTATATCATTAAATGAATTATATTTTTTATTTAGTGAATTTAATACAATATCCCACTTGTATAAAATATCATGAATTCTTAATTAATAATTTCCAAACTACCATAGTTTTATAATAAATGCTTTCACAAATCATAATCCATATCCATTGTAATAATTTTATGATCCGGATGGCCTTATAGGGGTTGAAAATAATTATGAAATTCCTATCTCATGTATATAAGTAAAGAGAATAATAATAAAAATCATTATTTGTAATCAGGATACCAAGGGGTTTGATGAGATCTATATCAAACATTATAATACCTCTATATAAACTTTTCCACCACAAGATTGATCCTATAAATCATACTCATACCGATACAGTCCAATTAACCATAAAATTAAGTGACCCCAAGAAATGGAACAATGCCAATATAGTATATGGCATCACATCCTTTATTGATTATCTAGAAAAGATTGACCAAGTTGATGAAAAAATCATATATCATTTATATAATAGCTGAGAACATTGCATTACCCTCATCCAAGTATATAAACACATCATATGTGACTCAAATAATCATGTCCATGAAGTTATTTAATATAATTCAATCAAGGGAAAGAAATATTTACTCATCATACTTGTGGAAAAATCCCATCTTGGTTGCATGATAAATGAAAACCTGATCAACAACATACACAACCTCCCCCTGATTAGCAAATTCATTTTTCACAAACGCAAGAAAGGTTTGAAGGAATGAAGCTTATCATGTTAGGTATGTCACTGACCTTAGGTAATTGTGTTTTTTTAAAGAATACACCCTATGTATAGTGTGACTGTATGATATTCCATGAGATATATTTTCATGGGTCCGTCCAAGTAATAAGTATTTACTTATTTTCTAATGTAACTCATGTACAACCCATTGTAATGAGAACTAAATTATGTTTATGCTAACCATAACATATCATAACAACCCCTTATATACTATAAAGATCATTAATTAGGGATAAATCTGAATAACACTTTGAGGGGATATTATCATTCGACTGTTAATGTAATGTAAATCACAACACACCTGAATGAATAATAAATTAATATTTCCATTAGTATAAAACCCTGATACAATTACAAACATTACAAACATTACAACCAATATCTCATGTTTCTAATAATGAGATATTCTACATGAACCTAATAATATAATAGATGTAATGGTTGATAGATATATTCACTAAATCATTATATATATATGGTATATATTAGATGTATTTATATATTCAGGAAATTTATGTTTTTCATGAATTATATGGTATATTATTCCATATAGGATTTGATTATAGTAGTCACCCACACTAATCCATTCACTCACATAGATTGCCAATAAATACCCATTTCTAGAAATGAAATGTGTGAGAGGAGAATGATTCATATGAAGAATACATGAACTAGCCATGGAATTTAATCACACATTATAAACTTATGAGTAAATTGGAAAACCAGAGGAGTACCCTTAAAACTATATAATCAACATCCATAATATAAAAGTGGGTGTAGATGATACTCAAATGAACCTCCTAGAAACTATAATCTCTTATACTATTCCTCCTTTTTAAACTGAGGTTCTAACAAATTTTGGTGAAGAAGAATCCCTATGATACGATGAATGTTTTTTATCAACCTGTGGATACCTATATAGGTGGGATGCTGTTTTTTTTCAACTTTTTTATTTTCATCAATCTTATTTAAAGGTGTCTTTAAATACATTGAATCCTTATCTTTATTTTACAATACACTCATTTAAAACATTTTTCATTTAAATTTTATTCCATGCTTCACGTTTGATTCATGGGTATCCCTAGGAATGGGATTTTAGTTTTTTTTCTTCTAATAAATTTTACTACAATCATTAAAACCTTATAAATGGAATTAGATAATTCCCATGCATTAGATCTGTGACCACATTTTTTGAAATGAATATAAAATTAAAAAAAATATCATTTTTAGTTTCAGATAATTTTTAGGTAAATTGATTAAATGTATGATGATGTGTTCTGTGTAAGGTTCATCTGTGTTTTCTCTTACATAGAATTTTTTATATAATGTTTGTACTACATTTCCCATTAATGAGCTAAGATTTTGGACACTTTAAATTAATATTATCTTCAATAGATTGTGTTACAAGAAACATCAAAAAAACGAAACACTCAACTAAAGAGAACTCCGAAAAATTATTATTACATGAATAATATAATAAAAATAACTGTTTAAAATAATCTAATATTATTATACTCATTGATTAATATTTTAAAAAGTATTCCTTTAAAGGATACATTTAGAAAAATTTTATTATATGTTACCCTAAAAAATTTAATTGATCATAGAAAAAAATTTAATATAATAGGTAATACATGTAATTATAAACCAATATATTAATATTAAATTATTATTAATCCTATATTAAATATGATTAAAAACACTTGAGATTTAAAAGGGTTAATTTCTAATAAAATTAGTTTTTCCTTATATATTTTATTTTTATTTTAAAATCTAATTTATAAATTATATAATATTAATTTCCAAAAAAATAATTAATTTTTTATTAAATAATAAAATATTATATTAGGATGTATTTTTGGTATTTTTTTTCAAAAGATTGATTTTATGGTGAATAGTAAAAAATACAGTTAAAAAAACACGATTTTTATGAAATTAGTACTATATAAGTTTGAATTTTAAATTAATGAAACTATTTTATAAGACTATATATATATGTTTTTATTTTAATATTTAATTTAATATTTTTAATATTTTTAATTTATAAACCCAAATTTTACATTTTAAAACATAATTTTTATTTTTCAAATTCTGTTATAGAACATTATACATTTTGTATTTTAAAATTATTTTTTATCACATTAATAAAATTAATATATTAAATTGGATATATATTTTTAATAATAAGATACACATTTTATAATAAAGACTATTTTATTTTTAAACAAAAAAGATATTTTACTTAGGTAAAAACTAGTTACCGTAGTAAAAGATAAATTGGTAAAAGCAAAAATCTAAAAGTAAATTACTTGAAACATGTATTAAAAATATGAGTTAATTCATTTTTAAGGAGTTAATATAGCTTATAACTTATCCTCTGCATTTTATTCCAATATTATTAGTTCTTACCTTGAGGGTGACTTCCCATTATTAAAAATCATTTGGTATTTACAAATATGTCATATCTTTTCACTTATAAATGATGCACTCATCTCTCCACTTACCCTCACACCAAAAACAAATTAATTCACAACAAAAAATGTGAAAACTTCTAATAAACATTATTATGAACATTTAATAGGTTCTTATAATCTCAAAATACCATCCCCTAAAATCTTGACAACATTTGCAAAGGATATAATACAAGAAGTGAGGTATAAACCTTTAATAGCTCCTATATTATTTCTTTTTATTTATGTGGAATTTTTCTTCCTAAAATTCAATTATACCATATAAAAATATAAAAATTCAAATAATTAATTTATTGTAATGTTTTTATAATCATGGTATATGCATAAACCACCTTCCCTATTCTAAATTAAACAGTTATTCATGTGTTGTATGAACTACCGTTAATATGATGTGTCTTGTTTAATTTTCCTTCACCAACATAAAATGATAGTTCTAATAGGGAATTTAATAAATATATATATATAATAATTATATATGTAAAATATTTTATATTTTTAAATGATAAACCATTTTATTCCTTTTTTCCATTCTACAGAAAATTAAATCATCATTCATTTATAACTGCGGACTACCACCTCCATAGAATTATTGATTTCGTTTTTTCATTTCATTTTGGCCTTATACGGATAGTCAATGGAATGATTTTAATAGATAAATATTGTATTTATGAAATTATTATGATTCTAAAAAGTCAAATTTGATATCTTATTAATAGTATGATCAATAAACCATTATGGAAATTTAGTCACACAAAAGAGTGTTCTAAGAGAAAAAATGATTTCTTTTCTACTATGAAACAACATCATATTAGTTATATTAATCTTTTAATTATTTAAAATACCAATATATCATACTAAGACACACTAAATAAGATCAATATTTTTCTTTTATAATGATATTATAACTAAATAACTTTATAATCATCAATTAATTTTGTTATGTTCTTGTTTGGGTTGGTTTAACCCCCTACATTAACAATTATTAGGATTTATATCATTGGTGAATATTGTAATTTAATTTCTAGTAACACATGATATAAATTAGAAAATAGTGAGTTGGTTTTGGTTATTAAATTGTAATATAAAAATTTATCTCATTATTTAAAGAAACACCCATCTTTTTCTAAAAATCTTCGAAACATGCTCATTACCAAACTCATATTAAATGATATTAACCAAAAATATCATATAATGAAATTATAAAATTATAAAAAATTATAATTAATAAGTTCTAGTAACTTTTATTATATTTTAATGACTAGCATTTGGAGAATAATGAATTACAACACCACTATTTAGAAACTCATTAAAAAATAATCTTGATTACTCACACTAGATATCGAACATTAATAATAACTAATTTATATAAATATAGATAATAATTAAAAATAATGGACATCAATGTTTACAGATTTGAAAATGGTTCGAAAATGGATGATTAAGATTGTTTCTTTTGTTATGCATTGGGTTAGATCACATTTTGACTAAGAAGGAATTAAGGTAAGGTGTTCTTGGTCTAAAATTTAGTTTCCACAATCTTATTTCTTAATGTGAACCATGATACATTTAATAGGGTTTGATTACAACCTAATGAATTTATTTTACCGTACTCATGAGTTATTAAGGTTCCTATATTTTTCACTTTTTAAATGGAATTCAGTTTATAATATACCAATGTTCAAAGGGGTTTTGATTAAAATTTTACTCATACCTTAAGTGTTTGGATTGAAAATATTATTGTGAACTAAATATTGATTAAAAGAGAAAAAAATTTATCTATTTTTTATTATTTAAAAAACCCCTCATGTTTTTAATTTTATATTAACGGGGAGTTATATTTCCCCTAAAAATTCATTTCTTATTGACTTATATTTTAACTAAGGTGGTCATAATAAGCGTAACTAACCCCATATCTTATTTTAAGTTGAGAACCACTACTTTTCCAAATACATATTCATTGGATGATTTTTTAAGGCTTCCATGTCCATTATATAGTAATTTATTGCAGTAATTTTTTATTACATGACCTTATTTTAAAAACTTTAATGAAATTTTAATGTTTTCCTTATGGTCCATTTTCATCAAAATTTGAAAAGATTATATTTTTAATTTTTCCATGTGAATGTGTCATTTAAATTTATTTTTCATTTTATATGAATATTTCTCAATATATTTTCCTATATTCAAAAATAAATTATTTTTCTCCTAGATTTATAAAATATTTCTTTTTAAAATGAATTCAAAATGTCAAAAGTATTTTTTATTTTGAAAGTGGCTTTTGTAAAGATTCAAAAAAGTGGTTCACATATAAGTCATTGTTATTTGACATATCCTATTCTTTATCTGGGGAATTATTCAAATGATACCCTCTACCTTATTTCTCTAGAAGGATAATGTAATGTATTTATCTTTTAAGGGGATTCAATATATCTAACTTTGTATTTCATAATCACCTACTTCATATAATTAAAAAAAATCTCCCAATGTATTTAATTTATGAATAACCTATTTTTAATTCCCTTGAATGAAGAGTTTTCACATTTATTCCATTCATAAATTGAATGGGGATATTAGTTTCTTAATCATGTACCCTTTATCATTATAGTGTAAATACCAATTGAATTATTACATTTATTGAATGATATTTAACTATAATATTACTTAATTTCATTTAATACCAAATTATTTTACTTAGGATTATCAAATTTTTTTATTGATGGAATAACAAATTATTTCATTATGTTAATACATTTGAAAAAGATATAAAACCTATTGTTTTCTATGGGATATTTAGGATGTGTTAACTGAAACCTATTTTATTTACATGGGTTCTTTATGATGGGATAAGTTAATTATTTTAAAGTGGAACTAATAATTATAGAGTAATGATGGGTGGGGTCCTATATCATCTTCCAATGCATTAGATAAATTCTTATATCTCATGTGATAAGTATTCATGAGTACATTTTAGTTTATCCTGAGAATGGTCATTGATGGTGTAGCTGATGGAAGTAATGTTTCCCTATAATAATGTTTGTGTTATATTTAAAAGATTATCTACGATTTTGTTTTTTTCCACATTAATATTTTATGATCACATGCCACATATTTATTGACTCTTGTTTCCAAACCCTTTTGATTAATGTCTCATATTAATCCAAGACTTATGACATGATTTTTTATCTATGATTTGATAAGTATATGTTTATTTTTTATCTTAAATATACCAGTATAATCATATTATGTTCACTTAATATATTTTATTATTAAATCTTATGTTTACACTTATAATTTTATCACACCCCTTTCTTATGATTTTATTTCCATATGTTATGATGATAGGAAATATTTGTAATATATATAATAGTTTTTTATGAGAGGAATTTGTGGGAGATGTTTAATACTCATTTTGGGATAAAGAAGTTTCATATATAATCGAAAAAACATCCAATTTATAATAATAACTGAGGTTTTTATATATAGTAATTAATTATAATTAAATAATAATATAAACCCAAAAATTCTACATAATGTATTGTAAATAAAAATTTTCATTATGTTATGTGGGTGAGATGGTTACATATATGGGCTACTATAATTGGTACCATAGTAAGGTTTAGATAACCTTGTAGATTATGTTTATTTCTATTGAGGATGAATTGGGAGTTATAAATTTTATCAATGGAAGATATGATAAGGTTGATTATAATTTCAAAGGTATATATAACCCTTTAGTTTGGTTGAGGTAATATTCTAGGGATTAGGATAATAGGACTTTTTGTAAAACCATACGGATAATTCTAAAAGATATGTATAATTATATGATGACATCTCGAAGTATTTATAAATTAGAGATTGTATGGATATCATAGAAATTATATCTCTATTTGGATACAAGAAAGTGGATGTGGTTGTGACACAATTTCACTTATGGGTAATCACCCTATAACAAAATAGTTTAGAATTGGATCAATCAACACTCTACTACATGATGAGTTGGACTAATACTCCACACCTATATAGACACTCTTTGAGGATATTATTTGGTCAATAAAAATATCTTTAATAACCATTATGATGAGTTTATTTACTAATTACATTCAATGATTTGGTTAAGAATTATTTGAGAACACAAATTAAAGTAACTTGGGTAGATCCCAGATAGTTATAGGATGGACCAGTCATGAAATAGTTAAAATGAAAGTATTATTGGTTTTAATGAGTGTGTCGTTAGAGAATATATCTTGGGGTTGAGATTTCATATTCATGTGATCTTTTAATTTTATTTTATTAGATATTATTATAAAATTTTAGGTATTAGTAGTTGATTGAAATGGGATCACAAAATTGATGTTGATAAAGGTATGTTTTTAAAAACCACTATGACTAATAACTAAATAAGGGATGATAGTTAAATGGATGAGAATTTTTTTATATGATTGTTATGATGTAAAAAACGAGAGTTCTGGGTCTTACTAAAGGAAGTGTGGTTGATATCATAATAACTTTAAAATCATTATACTCTTAATTATTTTACATAGTGATTAATATTTATTGATGATATTATTGTATATTCTAAAAGTGATTAGGATTATTTGAATCATATATGTATTTTACTTTAGTAAAATTTATTTAATGGCATCGAAACATATATTAAATTATTTCAGTAACCCTAAAAATGTATTTTAAGAGAAGGTTATATTTTTGGGGATATCTATTGGAGGACATATTATTTAAGCATAGATAACTCTTATGTTCAATATATTCTAGATGTTTTGGTAACAAAGGTTTGATTTATTTTGAGGAAATTTAGGTTAAATATTATTGGATTCCTTGAAATTTATTATTGATTTAATTAAAAATTGATCCATGATATTGTTTGTTATATTTATATAAATTGTGAGATAATGATATATATATATTAGTGTGTGACTTTATAAACTAGTGGTTAGAGATAAGAGTTAATTTTTGAGGTAATATATGATTTTTCTACGATTTAATGTGTTGATCCCATGTTTTAGTATAATAAATACATCAATATGTTTTATTGGATATAACACAAACTATTGTTGAAGATGATAGTTAAATGTTAAAGTTATTTAATTAGGAGAAAAAATTGTATACAACAAGTTTAATACCATACAAAGTATTATTTGTATGAAGTGAAGAAGTGGAATTAAGATTTCCATGTGAAAAGTAATTATATGTTGAATAAGGATAGAAGTGAAGACCATGAAATGTTTTATTACAGAATGATGAATTAAGGGAAGGACATGTAAAATGTATTTACATTTTACATGAAGAATAAGTGAGGAGGAAGAGAATACGGTCAATAATTTCCCTGACATATTATTTGGAAAAGTATTTTTGGAATACTTTTCAAACTATTTTAGTGATTCTTATATTTAAAATATTGGCCAACCATGCAATCCCTAAAGGGATAGCCCTCAACCACACTTATGCGGACACTAGGGTCAACCCACATGGGAGAGCGTGCCAAAGTATCCCATTCAAGATAGAAGTGGTATTGGTAATGACCATGTACAAAGCCCATAGAGGAGTGTATAAGAGTAGTGATGAAACCATCTTGTGAGGTGACATTATGGAAGAGAGCCAACACGAGTTGGTGAAAGAATTGTATTAAGAGAATACCCTGGTACTCACTTATAGAGAGTTGAAGTAACATCAAAATTGATATGGAATAACTCTACTAATCACATTTCTTATTTGGGATGACCGAGCACATGGGTTATTATTCCTCCGCTAAAAGTTTATGCACATTCCACCTGTTGTTTAATCATGAAAATTTGAGATGTCCAATCATTTCATATGATCATATTCTTCCTCCCTCACTCAAGGGATCTACATAAAATATTTTATTTCATCATTTTTTATCTATCATGTTAAAACTGAGTCCATTTAAACCTTTGTGTTGTCCACATTGAATTCCTTATATCTTGGAAGGTCCAAAAAATTTTATGGAATTGAAAGTCATGCACATAGATTCTTAAATAGATGTATCCTAAGTCAAGAAGACTTCTTGATGAATTAAAACACCTGGAAGAATTATGTTATGAGATTATTACCTAAGTATTGTTGAAATGTTAAATGCATGAACTTACACTTGAATTCATAAAATTTAAGGGGAAGAAAAAGAGAACCTGATCTTCTTTTGTTAAAATGATAATGAGACACCTCAAGATTTTTTAATGAGATCCTAATTAAGGTCTTTATAGATTGATTTATGTGTTATGTTAGTTTTATTTCGCATGTATGATACATGCAGGTAGACATTGAGTAGATGATTCATACGCCCTGAGAATATTGAAACCTGATCCTTTGGGTGTTTAATAGATGTAGGTTGATCCTCATGTATTTTCAAACCACATGAAGCTATAGTTTACCCAACCCAATGGGTATTCTATTTTTAGTGTGGTATGCAAATAAGAATATGGGGTAAGCTATGATTGTATTCATATCCATGCAATAAAGAATGAAAAAAAACCCAATATAATTCATTTTGGTATTTCAAAATGAGAAATAAAATACCATATAGTCTTTAAGTATTCATATTTTCAATTAGGGAATTGAAATGTGTTATTATTAATAGATTTAAATGGGGATATAAATGGATAATGTAAATCATGAAATTTATTGAGACCCCATGAACCACAATTTTTTCGTATAAATACGTTCATGTAGGTGATGACAAAAATACTGAAAATTATAAAAAAAAATTCAGAACCCAATGCATCTTCTTATAAAATAAATATTAATAATTTTTATTCATCTCTTGTGCACAGATTTTTGATTCCAAGAATTTAGGCAAATGAATAATCACCTCGAGTACTGAACTCAAAAAACTATGATCCATAATCCTCATGGAGGAAGATCAACAGATCTCCCTAAATATTATTAAGCCTTGAAGAAAGGTGGTAGGCTCTCAATTAGAGTGAGGAGTAGGGATTCTCTTATGTAATTCAGTAGAAGATGTCTCTAATGTGTATTTTGGAGTAGTCTAATGTTGATTCTGGTAACAATATGGGATGTAGTATAAAGATCCTCTTATGTGGATTTAGGATACATACAATGTGATTTTTTTTACCATTGTAATTTATAATTGTATTATAGTATAAAATCCATGTTGGGGGTGTAACCAATATGGTAAGGAGTGGGTATTTATGCCAAACCTTGAAAAACATTATTTTCAATCCCCTTGTATTTACTAAATTATTTTCCTTAAGGATGAGGGAAACAAAAATAATGTATCAAGTCATTTACTATCCATGAATGTTCAAATTAAGAGAAAAAAATTGTAAAAAGAAAAAGGGATCCCTAATTCACCCCCTCCCCATCTCAGTGATCTCACGCTGATTTGGGATCTATAAGTGGTATCAATGGGAATGTAACCTATGAAATATAAAAATGACTTATGAGTATGGAGAACATGATTTTAGTAAACATTAGGGGTATTCACATTTTACACGGTGAGAACAATCAATAATGGATAAATAGAATTATACTATATCTCCTAGCTCTTAGTGTAGAAGTGAGAGATTCAATTATAGTGGGGTATCCCCCCTACGTTGATAATGATGCTATGAATTTAAATACAAGTGGAACATGGTGATGGATTGAAAGGAACAAAATTAAATCTTAATGGATTTATTCGAAAATTTATACTTGATGGGTCTCTAAACTCTTAGGGATATTTGGGATAAATAGATAATCAATAATAATGGCAATCTTAAAGTCAAAGAAGATATGCTCCAAATATATAGAAGTGTATTTGAAGATATTAAAATTGGGGAAGATGAATTTTATTATGGATAATTCATATGATTAACTGATATTTTTAGTAGAATCCTAGGATTTAATGAAAAGTTTGATGACTCAAACATTGTAAACAAGTTGATGAGAAACATTCTGGATAGATTTTACTCAAACGTTACTACACTAGAAGGCTGGGAAGATCTATATTTGGATGAAATTCACAGTATTACCCTAGAATATAAAATGATAAAAATACTTGATTTTATGAATAATGA
Organism: Viscum album; assembly: GCA_963277665.1. Classification (NCBI taxonomy): domain Eukaryota; kingdom Viridiplantae; phylum Streptophyta; class Magnoliopsida; order Santalales; family Viscaceae; genus Viscum; species Viscum album. Next base: position 250,193,633 of record OY728128.1, on the reverse strand, counting down.
AAAATATGATATTTCATTTAAATCCAGGATTAAGGGTAAAAATAAAGTTGAAGAAGAATCATAATCAGGTTATTCTAAGAATGAAGAATATAACGTGGACTACAATAAAATGAGGACCTTATTTCTAAGGATTTATAATGTAGGAAGAAATGTAAAAGGAAAGAATATAATAAAATGTTTCAATTTTCATGGGTTTGGAAATTTTTCGTATGAATATCTGAAGAAGAAAACCAATGTCAATGAATCAGATGAAGAAGAAGGATACATCAAGAAATATTCTAAGAAATGTAAAAAGGGTTACTATGAGAGGAAAAAAGTAAAAAAAATAAAAATATAATAAATATGATGATATAGTAAATTTATGAATATTCATCATCAATTAGTGGGGTAGAATATGAATGACCTTTTAAAAATTAGGCATGCCTTATAGGAAAATCCCAAATAGTTGAAAACACATTTTATGGTGTAAGAGGTAAAGAGGAAATTGATCTTGAATATTACATAAAAGATAATCCAAAAACTACTCATAAGAATAGAATGAGAATCAAGAAGGAGAAAATAAAATTGATAAAGGGTAATGATGGATGTGTCAAGAAGTAAGAGACACATCTTATTGATATAAAGGAATATGTGAACAAAGAAGATGATCTAGAAATGATAATCAAATCCTCTAAGGAAAATTCTTCTGGAAGAGAATAATTCAACATGGATGAAACTAATTTCATTAGAGAGAAAAAAATTGTTTGAAGATAGATTAAATTGAAAATATGTGGAATGGTCTTGAAGAAAGACTTACTAAGAAAGAGGTAGAATTATCTAAGACATTGTCTTTGTGTCTTTCAGCTCAAAGTGAGTTGAAGAAGGTGAGATACGATTTTACCAAAGTTAATGAGATTAAGGGTTAATATTATAATGAATCTAATAAGAATGTTCTATAGAAAATGGTAGTGGCATGACCCATTTTCACAAAGTATACCCCTCCAGGGTAGGGAATGAGAGAAGAGAGATACTAACCCCTGAGTCCTACCTCTAGTCAGCCCTAGGTTGGCGACTAGCATTTAGGGTGTAGTAAACATGAATATGGGAGGAATTACCCTATAAAAGAAACACATGCGGAAGAGAGAGATCAGACAAAATCCAACCAACTCATGCTCAGGGTAAAATAGAAAAAAAAGTACAGAAATGTAATTTCATGAATAATTACTATAACTGAATGAGATAACTACGAGTACCAATAGAATGTAAGGACAACATTTACCAAGAAGCCCAAACAACTCTAGAAAAATCCTAAGATCGTAATAACCAAGCCTAATATCAAACCTTCTCCAAATAACCTAAAAAATAATTTATATAATTTTGGGTGAGTATAACAATATACTTAGTAGGATCCTCCCTGTATACTCTCATGAAAAAAGTATGGAAATAAAGCTAAAGCATAGTTAACAACAAGTGAAACAAACTCATCACCTAAACCGGTATACAAAGTTCCCAACCGTACCTTGGGTACTCTCACCACGTATCACATAAAAGGAAATATCATAATGAATATCACGGGTACCCCAGTACCAATTACACTGTTGGTTTGTTTCTCTGCCCCAACATCACACACCCGGAGCATTTCACTCCAAAAGGCTAGCCTGGAGAGACCTCGACAAAGCAATACAACATGAACCTCATGCAACACCAAATCACATCCACATAACCAAATGTAACCATGTAGTTTCAAAGAACTACCACATATGGAATAACATGTATCATTTTTCGGTCATTATACCTCAAGAAATCACAACTCATACACTGAGTAAGGATCCTCAGGCCATCATAGCATATACACATTATACCTATAACAGTCCTTAAGATTTTATATTAAGAATAGAAGTGTGTAAAATAAAGGCATGTTATTACAGTAATCTTCACAGATATATTGGAAAAACTAACCACTGTTCATACCATCAGAAGAAACTACCAAGAGAAGAGAGTAAAGCCAAAGGGGGTAGTTATCTATCCGTCCTTCCACTAGGGTGTTGGGGAAAACACCCCCTAAGGCTTAGAATCCACAGGGTGTCAGCTCCCCTAACCGAAATGGTAGTGTAACGTATATAAAATAAAAAAGTATAGGATAAAATATAGCTTACTAGAACACTCTGGGAATATCCTAGTCTTAGACACAACTCTATCTAACCTCTGTCGGACTCCAGGATTCCACTGCTTAGAACATATATCCTATAAGAACACAACCATTTATAGGGATAAATTAAATTACCATATTCATTTTCATCAATTACACATTACATTAATTCATTCTTAACCATTAATCAACCATTATCTTTTTCGAATTACATCACAATACCATTTCAAGAATGATCCATGTCCTCAAGGCTTAAGAAAACCAAGACTACAACTTTTCATAATTCCAACCTGATCATTGTATCCCAACAAGATCCAACCCCATGGGTTAAATATTTATTCCTTTGTTTATCAAAATTGCATTATATATCACTGGGTTCTCTAAAAAACATTCCAAACTCCCCAAACACAAGGGTATCAAAATAGTGAGTATATTAACTACTCGTCGAATCTTTTCCACCTACAGAAAGAGAGTACATTCATCCAACCACAAGGTTCTAAACACAAAAAATTACCTGGAATACCCGATACATATTCTCTTCTCTTGGAAGGAGAGTAACCAAAACACCTCTATCAGCCTAAAATAGTGGGTAAAACAATTAAGATAAAAAACAACATGGCCACCATCCAAACTACATATTCAAACAAGAATCCAATTTTCATATCAATGGGTAATCCCAGATTTGACCCATTCAATCATCTCTAATGTCTTCTATGACATCCATATGAATATACCAATGAATCTCACCACTCTAGGAATAAACTGATACCACAAAAATGGGACCTCCCTACCCCTCATACCACAATAATGCTCCAGGATCAACCATCTCATGCACATGTCACATCTGGGCATCCCTAGACCACAAACCACAATAGACCTATAGGATCATCCATCCCAAGCTCACATCACATCACAAGTAGTAGGAAACAAACAAGAAACGAAAATATTGGCCCCAAAATAGGAATTAATCCTTCAGACGGGGTTGTGTATAGTACCCAAAAACATCTTCTTCTGGCCATGCCTCATGAAGGAGCGTATAGAATCACCTATTCATCTCTGAGACTCCACTTCAATGTATAAGGTCTGATTTGATCTCCAGAGTGTGTGTTGGAATCCCACTGGGGAGTCCTTCCATCATCTAGAGCCTCTCCTCCAGATTTCTAATCTCTCTCCAGTTATTAAAAGTTTAATGTTTTTGACAATTTTGTAGATCTATGACATTATAGTCCGATTAAAGGGCCAATTTTAGAGATAGTTCATCATGAAACATCAAGGTAGGTGGTTTTTTTCTTTTAATTGTTTTTATTTGAGTTTTATATCCCAAAGTGCTGATTATCCATGTCTAGGGTACTTTGGGAGATTGAAATTTAACCCTGTTTTATCTTCCATATATTGATTATTGGATTAAGTGTTTGTTGTAGTGATATTATGTGAAATTCAATGTTTATGGAACAACCCATGGGTGCATTTAATTTTTTGAATGTTTAGGGCCATTTGGTCTATGTTTCCAATGAGTAATACCTTGTTTATATTCCTTGCATGATAATATGGAACTGATTTCCTTTTTACTTCATGTTAAATACTTGTGACATGCATTGGAATTCTTTATCCATGTAGTAGTTTAGAATAATTTGGGATTCTTGATATCATATATGCATTATTGAATTGCACAAGGCTCTGAGAACCTGTTGTAGTTAGACTATATGAAAAATTTACATTGAGTGCTTCCTCAGAGTGTATGTTATATTTCATTCTAAGAGATCACCGGGGGGATTGATGGTGAGGGATCCCTCATAGATTCTATTGGATATGTTATGATACCACAAGTGGACTTGACATTGAGTGATTCCCCTAGGAGTATGTAGTTTTTTTTGAATGACCACATAGGGAATTGACGGTAAGTTCTTCCTTAGAGTGTCTTTTCCTTTTTACTACATTACTTGGCTAGAGGGGTCAGACTATGGGAGCTACCCTGAGGGTTAACCTAAATATTGAATGTTTTTGATCCGTCTGCCAAGCCATAACATAAGCTTGGATTCAGTCCTACTAAGTATTCTTCTGAGATACCTATTGTGATACTTAATTGATTAAATGATGAAAATTAAATGATAATGAATGTAAATGGAAACTGTAAGATATTTTACTTTACTATAATCCTAGTTCATTACTACATATCCACTATTACTAGCTATATATACTCACAGACAGTTTGGCACTATTCTCGTGGTGGTTTCTTACTGGGATTCGTCTCACACTCTATTGGGTTATGTTTTTGGACCCAAATATATTATATGGTTGCAAGTGTAGATAAGGTAATGTTCCCTTCTTCCTTAGTTACATTTTTGGATGGTCAGAGATGGAGAGAATATGACCACAATTAGTCTTGTGATGCTGCTGGAGTGTTTTTGATTTATTTTTACTTTAGATCAGTTGTATTTCCATCATATTGTCTTGTTTGGATGCTTTCCTAGACATATGTGAGATGCATGTTTTTTATATGTTCTCTAGTTGTTATTTACTTTCATTGTTCCTATGTTTACTTATTTTATAGAATTTATATTCCACTATTGGTTATTATTTGTTATTCCGATGTGTATGCTCTTCCAATTTGGGAATAGTTTCTCCACTATCACATGCAAGACCCTTGCTGTTTGTTGGAAGCCTTTGGGGTTTAGGTAAATACACTTGAGGCCGTGTGACCAACCGAGTAAGGGGAACCTTTAGGCTGTACCCAAAACCATTATGTTACACATATCAATGGTTATTCCCATATTCAACCCATTTTATTATCTCTGATTTCCTCCCCGAAAGCCATATAGATATACTGATGCATCTTGCCACTCCAAGCATCAACTAATACCACAACAACTAGGCCTCCCTACCACTCATACCACTATATCCCTCCCAATTTATCCATCCCGGGATCATTTCACATCCATCCATCCCTACCCCACATACCACAACATCCCTCTAGGCTCATCTATCCCACATGTACGTCACTTCACAAGTAGAAGGAACCAAAAAACCAACCGTGATTTTGGCCCTAAACAAGGCATTCATCCTTCACACACAATGAGATCTCATAACTCCAATGTACATGGAACTCATCCATAACATGAAAATGGGAATCTCATACCCTATTAAGGAACTATATTTATCACAAAACCAGTTCTTTATTTCATTTGAATTAACTGATTCGTTATTTAAAGGTTCCATCTATAGCTAACCTAAGAAACAAGATACCAAACATTAATTTAATATTCCTTTAATTACATTATCAACAAGAATATTCAGGTTCATTAACCAATTCAATTAAACATGCATACTTTCGTCAATTTTATTAACATTAAATTAGAACAACAACCACCAAATTTATTAACACACCTCTTAAATTCCTTTATCCAATTAATTATTAATTAATTTCAGCTATACATTCATTACCAATTTCCATCAAGAAGAACATTATAAACCAATAAAGGTATTAATATCACACTATCTAGAAAAGAAAGAGGAAAACCATTATCATAGTAGAAAATAACAATATCTCTAATCAATAAAAGGATAAACACACCTTGGATCATGTCGGGTCACCATGAATCAAAGATGGAAGACTGAGATCAATTTTTATCAAAGGGATCTCTAAAACACTAAAGAGGGGACAATTAGGTCACATGGAATGAGAGGGAGGGAAGCATCACCCATAGGGTTTGACAACATATGTGGCTATAAAAAACATAAATCATTACAACATTAGAGTATTACAAGACGTGTTATCCCCTTCCACATTTTTAAATGTCTCAAGAATTATTTCTGCCAGAAAAACTATCACCTCAAAATTTTATTTATTTTTCAAACAATGAAATATTGAAAAATGTGAATCCCACATTAACACAATGTATCCCTCTATCACGATGTGAAATCCTCAAACTTCTAGATATTTTTAGTCGAGTCCCTCTAGAATTACTCTGAGCCTCTTCCATGTTCTTTATTCTAAATTACACAAAAAGGGCAGATCCACACTAATCTAGGCCCTTACAAGTAGCATCAATACCTAATGAATCTCAAATTAAATTTTTTACTTGTGAAAATGTAGGCACGAGTAACAAGAAAAAATTTGGATGGACCAAAAGAAAAAATGGGAAAACATATTCCATAAATAAAGAGTTGACTTATTCTACTAGAGGGTTTCCTCTTAAGCAGAAACACCCACAATCAATGAAAATATAGTAGCAAAAAATATCATAGAAGAATTAATATCAGTCTGGAATATCAGGGTTCAGTGGATACAATTGGTGTTGTTGAGTTCATGTTCATAAATATTATTAATGTTGGTATAACATGTCATTACCAGGATTGAGGAATGAATCAAGGGGGATAAATGGTAAACAAATGATAACAGATTATCAAAAATAGAAACATGTGAATAAAACAAAATCTAAAATGTCAAAACATAACAAATTGGAAAACATTAAGAAGACGTGGAACGTAAAAAATCATTTGATACAAAAAATTAAATTAAATCCATATAAAAAGTTTCAATTGATAAGGATAGATCAATCACACCTTCTATGGAATCGAAGAAGAAGAAGAAGTCTATATTGAGAGGAACCGCTCAGTCTGAATATTATCTTTGAGAAAACAAGAGTCCCCAATTGATTCCCTTATATATTAATTATTTTATACTAATATGCAGGTAATTGAAGGAGATATATTCATCCCTTGAGGAGGATGATTAATTTGTTAATGCTATTAAAGATTCATTACCTAGTGAATGTGGAGATTCTTAATAAAATTATAAAATTAAAATTCGAGTTATGCCAATCACACTCTCTACCCATTCTTATTTATATTTATTATCGGAGAGTTCATGGAAGATGAAAAGTTAATAAATAGAGGGGATATGTCTATTACACTAGAAATTATAAATTTTGTGGTTGAAATATGTATATTATTTATAATTCCATTGATAAAATCTAATTATTTTCAACCCCCATTTGATAATTTCTAGGATTAATTTCACATGCATGTTATTTATATACTTCTTATAAAACCATGGTTGTGTCTATTTTTTAAAAAAATTGTGTTATACCACATAGATTTATAGTTTCTTAACTAGAGGATATTTTCTAAGAGAATCATGTGAGATCTTATATCTCTTTGAAGTGATCACGAAATTTTCCTATAAGGTAAATGACTGTTCTTTTGATAGTAAATAAGAGTTGGGAACAACCCATTTACCCTTTGAATTTTTATCATTAATAAGGGGAGAATGTTTTCACTACATATTGACTTGAATAATATTATTTGATATTTACAACAAAATATAAAGGGGGTATTTTCAATCCCAAATTGGATTTTTTGTCAATAAGTAAATATTTGTTGGTGGATATAACTCTGATGATTATTGAAGCTGATCTTCAAATAGAAATTTCTTTTTCATAAAAGTTATAATTACATAAAAAATGTTGAATACCATGAAAATAATTATTTTCATGAAGTAAATATGGGGAATATAATACCAAAATTGAAAATAAATTATATTTTTCATGTGGAAAGAAGTAAAGACCATACAAATTTTTATTATTGCATAATTAATTATGAGGAATCCATGTAAAATGTATTTACATTTTACATGGTGAATAAGTTAGTCTGAAGAGGATATGATTGAGATTTTTCATGGAATATTATTTGAGAATGGATTTGTGTGGTATTTGGCTAACTCATTTAATGGTCCTTATATTAAAAATATGATCCAACCACAGAATCCATAAAGGGTTATCCCTCAAACTCACATAAGGGGACCCAAGGGTAAATCCCCATGGGAGATCCTTCTCTAAAGCAGGCCACACATGGATGTATAGGTATTTAGAGGGCCCATGTATAAGGCTCATAGTGGGGCATATGTGATCAAAAACAACACCGCCGTGTAAGGTGACATGACAGTAGATAGCCGAAAAGGGTTGGTGCTATAGGGGGTTTAGGAGTGGACATCTGTACTAGATTCATGGTGAGTTTCAGGAATGATGAATTTAATAATAAATTACTCAACTAAGAACATTTATCATGTGGGATTTCCATGCATGCAAGGTAATATTACTCTTCCAGAAATCTAAGAAAATTTATCCTACCATCTGACTGCATAAATATGAGCCATCTGATCATTTTATATCAACATATTATCCCTCTATTACTCGAGGTATCTTTGTAGTGTAGTTTCTTCCTCCATTCTTGAGACATAATGTTCAAACTGATTCAATGTAGACTACTGAGTTGGATGCATTAAACACTTGATATCTTGGTGATATTGAAGCATTTAATGGAAATTAAATTCATTATCATCAATTAATAAATAGATGTATCCGAAGATATGATGATTTCATGATGAATCTGAACACCTAGAAAAATTATTGTCCATGATTTTTGAATAGGTATGATCAAAATATTAAATTCTTTTAGTTACACTTTCAAGCATTGAATGAAATGATAAGGAATAGGGAACATGATCCTCTCTAGAAAATATTAAAATGAGACACATTGATAATTTTGAATGATATCGAAATATATGTCTTCGGTACTACATTTATGTGTATGATGAGTTTTGTGATTCATGTATAATTCATGCATGCACCCATAGAGACGTTGAGTCCTGCATTGCGCAAAGAATGAAAATTTATCCTTTGGGTGTTTAAATGTTTCCAGGTGAGATGTGGGTATTTTCATACCACATAATGTTATTGTGTACCCGAACTAATGAGTATTATATTATGAGTGAGGTATACATGCATGAAGATGGGGTGAGCCATAAATATTTTCATATCCTCATGAAGAAGAATAAAATAACCAAAAAATAAATCATTTGGGTATTTAAAAATTAGAAATATATTACCTTATAGTCTTCATGTATTCATATTTTAATTTAAGAAAATTCAAAGTGTTATTCGTGAAAAAATATATGAGGATTTAAACGTATATTTTAAATCATGTAATTAATTAAGACCCCATTAACAGCAGTTTTTAAGTATAAATATAAGCATATCGGTAATGATAAAAATATAGAAAATTCTAATATAATTTGATAATTATATACATATCTGTATCGAATAATGAAGAAGAACATTCATGCTTTTATTGCTCACATCTTAGTGAGGTTGAGCCTTCAATAGAAGGAAGAATCATTCCAAGCATTGTACATGAGGAAGTCTAATTTAGAAAACTCATGGGGGAAGATAAAAATATCATCCTAATGTGGATGAATCCTTGAAGGAAGGTGGAAGCATCTCAGTTGGAGATGAGAGTGGGAAGTTTCTTGTGTGATTCAAGAGAATAAGTCTTTAGTGTGGATTTCGGAGTAGGTCAGTGTGGATTTTGGTAACAATGTGGGACGTACTATAAAGAACCTCCTATGCGGATTCAAGAGAGACAAGTGTGATTTTGTATTGACCATTACAATTGCCAATAATATTATAGTAGAAAATCCATGATTGGGTGGGGGATAACCAATTTTGAAATAAGTAGGCCTTTATGATAAACCTTGTAATACCTTTTGTTTTGTCGCATTGTATTTACTACATTATTCGAGGTAAGGTAGAGAGACACAATAAGAGTTAATAAAGTCCTTAAATAGACACAAATTTTAATTAAATAGAAATAATTTATAAATTAAAAAAGTGATCACTAATTCCCCCTCCCCCTCTCAATGATATTACTTTGATATGGAATCTATAGAATTTATTATAGAATAATATAGTTTTAGGAACTATTTCCAATAGATAATATAGGATTAGTGATCAAAAATTATAGGGTAAAATATTATATAAATGATCAATGTTTTTTGAGGAATGATATGTAAATTTGTAAATAATAAAAGAGGAAGGTAGATGTCATATTATAATTTATATCCTCAATGATGGATATTTTAAGATATACCTCACCTACTTTTACCAGTGATTAATAATTAAAAATTTTAAGACGCAATTTAATTAATGTGACATATAACTTAATGACCTAAGATTTTAGACCCTTTAATTTGATATTATATTCAATAGATTTTTTCTAAATAAACATACAAATAACACAACACCCAACTAAAATGAATCGAGAAATCTTAAAATTAAATGAATAATATAATCATTGGTATATAAAAAGGATTATAATCAATTAAAAATAAATTTATCTTAGTATACAATTTGATCAATTTTTTATAATGGATTCCTTTATAATAACTACTGAAAAAAATGGTGTATTGTGTTTTACCATAATAAATTAAATTAATCAAAGTTATAATTTTATTATAATATGTATTATTTATATTTCCAAACTTATATATATAAATTAAATTATTTATAAATCTATATTAAATAAGATTAATGAAACTTGAATATTAAAATTTCCATTTTTTAATAAAAATATTCTTTCTTCACATGCATTATTTTCATTTAAAAGACAATTAATAACATTTAGAATTTTAATTTTAATATAAATTCACTTTTTACTATTATTAAAATTTTATGATATGATAAATTTTTGGGATTATTCTAAAAAGAAGGAGCTTTAGGAGAATAGTGAAAAATGTAGTTTCTAAAAATAACTAGAATTGTATGACATTATAAGTACATATTTATGAATTATAAATTCGTGAAATTTATTTGGAACACCTAATATGTATTTTATAAGTTTATTAAAAATTTAAAAAATGTTTATTAATTAAAAAAATTCTATATTTGAACTTTTAGAACAAAAGTTATATTTTTCAAAAAGTTGTTTTAATAAATTATACATTTATTATTTTGAAATTAATTTCTATCAGTTATATAGTATTAATATAATAAAAAGAATATAACATTTAAAATATTTATTTCAAAATTATATTATAAGAACCAATTAATTTTTATGCATAGAGGACAAGGTACAATGGTAAAAACTAGTTACTATGCTAAAATCTAAAATTCTAAAAGTAAAAATCTAAGAGTAAATGACTTAAAACATGTTGGTTAATGTGTTCTCGAAGAATGGATTGATATTATAACTTAAAAACTCCATTATTTTGCAAATTTTTAATCCATAGTCATTGATAGTGACTTCCAATTATTAAAAATATTTGGGTATTTACAAAATGTTATCCCTTTTCAATAAAAAGAGGATCACTGATCTCCCCACATCCCCTCTCATAAAACCCACTTATTTTAGTCCAAAATATATTCAAACCTATCCAAAAAATTAACATACAACTTCAAGAGGTTTTTTATTCTCAAAAGACCATTTCTCAATGTATTAACCCCCTTTGTAATGGAGATAATTCCAGAAGTGAGGTATGAATTTCTAACCGCTCCTTTCTTATTTATATTTATTTACATGCACTTATTTCTACATAAATTCCATTAAATAATCTTATAAGGATAAAATAAGTAAACTTATTATATTTTAATGTTATTGTAATAATGTAATTATCGTTATCCACATTTCCCATTTCTATTAATAAAAATGATGCCATCATTCATGTGTTGTTCGAACTACTGCCTCCCTAACACAATGTGTTTCATTTTCATTCAATAAATTACAAGGATGATCATAACAGAAAATTTAATATATAAGTATGATATTGTTCAAAAAGATTATTCTGAAATGATAAACTATATTACTCTTTTTCCCTGTTCTGTGGAAAATGAAATCATCATCCATACATATGTGAATACTACTACCCCCATGGAATTATGGTGTTTATATTTATTTTCATCACTGCATTACATGGATGGTCATGAGAATTATTTAAATTTATAAATATGTTTTTTTAAATTATTAATCTTTTTTAATACAAACTAGACAACTTATTAACAATATGAGTAATAACCAATCGTGGTAAATTCCACCGTCCAAAAGAGGGTTATAAATGAAATAATTATTTATTCATACTATAAAATAACATAATTATAGATATAATGTTTAAATAACCAATTAAAATTATTATTTATCACAATATAAACTCTAAATGATATTTTTATTATTTTTTATAATAATTTTACAACTAAATCACTTCTAATTGTCCATTAATTATATCATGTTCTTGTTTAGGTTGGTTTAACAACCTAATTTTACAATGCTATGAATTTATATAATAGATTACCATGAGAATATAATTTCAGTTAATATATGATATAAATATGTAAATAATTAGTTTTTTTTGTTTTGGAATGGTAATATTAAAATTTAACACATTATATACGAAAACGCCCTTTGTTTACTAAGAATCATCAAAACATTCACATTTCCAAATTAATCTTTAATGATCATAACCAAAAATACCAAATAATGAATTTATAAAAATATAAATAGTTATAAAACATAAATCAAAGTACATTGTATTATATGATAATAGTTAATTTTGGGTAAGAATGATCGACAACACTGTTATTAAGAAACAAGTTAAAAAACGATCAAGATCAATCACACACAATATCAAAGATAGATAATAACTAAATAATATACTTGTAGAGAATAAGCATAAACAAAATTTATAAAGGGATATATATATAAAAATGGATCTAAAATAGTGGATTAATATATTAATTTTTTTTATATTTTTGGTTTGTGAACATTTTGAATATGAAAGAATTAATGTAAGGGGTTCATTATCATAAATTTAATTTATTTATATTTACTTCTAAATGTGCATGTTGAAAGAATTAATATGGTGTGACTTATTCTTCATGAATTTATTTTAACATATTCATGGGTTTTAAAGATATATATGACTTACTTTATTTAAATTTACATTGATTCAAAAGATACAAATATTGAAAGGGATTTTGATTAAAATTTTACAAAAACCGTAAGGGTTTCAATTTCCAATATTATAGCCATATCAATATTATTTCATAGACATAATACATCAAGATAATTTTTATTATTTATAGAAAAATAATATTTTTATATATATATAAATTTGATTTTGAATTACCCTTCAAAATTTCATTTTCCCTTGATTCATATTTTAACTAAAGCATTTTTTTAAGTGATACTAACCCTGTCATTTTTTATGGGTAAGAAACCTCCCCTTTTCCATAACCATATTCACTAGAGGCTTTTTCAGGTTTCATTATATATTCTTTAATAATTTATTAATGTCATTTATACTACTTCACATTAGATATATGTTCTAAATAAATTTTAACCTTTTACGTATGGTTCATTTCATGAAAATGTAAAAATATTATCTTTTTAATTTTTACATGTGAATATGTCCTTACGCATACCTGGTTATTTTATTTTAATATTTCTATCTATTTTTTTATTTCTAAAATAAATTAGTTTCCATTTATATGTTATAAATATTTCTTTTAAAATTATTTCAAAAGATCAACAATATTTCTTATTTTTAAATTGGTTTTTCTAAAACATCAAAAAATTATTTTTCATCTAATTTGTTTTCTTTTACATATATAATACTCAATAGGGTACATTGTTAAAATGATTAAATATGAATTCTTTTAATATATGGATTTTATAATGCACTTTACTTTTGGATGATTGATCCATCACTCTTGTAATGCCCTAAACTGAATCACTCTATGAACAGTAGCCATAGTAATTAGCCACGTGACCCCAGGCATCCACCCCTAAACATCAAAGTCTACCAGACAATAGGGGTATGAGGTGCTATCCTGGGGAGGGTATAACCCATGTATTAGAGTGCTCAATAGAAAAATAAATTACTAAATATCATCCAAAATAATTAATTGAAATTGAAAAAAATAAATATAAACATGATTAGAAATATATGAAATGACGTAAAGGCCTAAAAACCCGTAAGAAATAGACAATGAATATGCATAGGGAAAATTACATATTCAAAAAATTATAAAATAAAACAATGATGATAGATCCTCATTGACACCAAGCCATTCCACATATTGATCTAAAATATAATCTCATCAATATTCCTTAACCATGATATATAAATCCTAATCACAACTTTTTTCTACAATAACCAAGTGAGATCTACTCAGGTACCCATATGAAATGGTAGCTCGAGCATTGGGTGAGTTCATAAATCAATAGGGAACAACCAACATGGTCCTACACTAACTAGTATATATTTTTATACATTCATGTGAAAAGATCAACTAGAATAAATAAGTAAAATACAAAACATAATCAATAAATAGATACACTTACTCAATAGATGGTTCACCTTGATGTTGGGGTGTTTATGAGAATTTCATGATGAACAAAACTCTATAATATCACATTTTTCAAATGGGTTTACACATATAACTCAGGCCATTCCCAAAAGCATCTTATATCCTTGGTTTTGTGACCTCGATCGACCATACATTCCATTCATTTTTTTTGTAATTTTCAAATAAAATCACTTTACAGAAATACGAGAACCTAACAGGAATAACAAAAAGAAAAAACTAAGTGCCTAAGGGGATTAACCAATGTATGAACCTGTGAGTGAACCAGAACACCATACCTTCCTTTAACAATGATATAATATCTATAATCATGAGCATAACCTCATGGGAACCTATGTCCACACTTCGAGGTTCCCTAGCCCACAATTCCAATAATGAGTAGCATATCCTAGGGAACCACTTGGAATCTCTCACACTCAAACCCTCAGAATTAAACCCAAGGTAGTACATAGGATTTCTTAATGATAAGATAAATTCCAATTCTTAGGGTGATGAGTCAATAGAACATCTTATAAATAAATACATGAGGGATTCTTGGTCATCCTTGGAAATTAGTTGTAATACCATTCATGAATCCCATAGTAAAACACCTGGTCTTTCAAAATATCGTGTCTCCTTAGTCGAACCATCATTGGTTCATCCACATAACCCAAGGGTGTATCCTAGGCATTGATCAAGGTTATCCAAGAGTTTCCATTGGTGTGTCGAACATCTATTCTTAGGGATGTATTTCAATATGGTACCTCAAATCGTTATTTGAATCTTCATCATCATGGGAATTTTTATTGGTTTACTCGCATCACCATTTAAATCCTAGAAACTAGGAATTTATATTGGTGTCACTAAAGTGAAGGAATCCCCACAATTTATGGCATTCATGCATACATGAAATAATATATCTCTAATGTTGGAGCATGAGTTAAACCTCTAGGGATCCACTACTCCATCAACCATATCTTTGGATTCTAGAAAATTTTGGAATATACCCCCAATATACTATATTATTGGATCCTAACCATTCTAAGAATCCTAGGGTCTCATACATATCATCAAGTGATTTCCAATAAACTTGATAAATAAAATTAGTTTCATCATAATGGATGATTCTTAGGTATCCTATGGAATCAAATTTCATCATGCATAAAAATAAATAAATATAATACTAGGGTTAGATGATTTCAAATTCTCATCACATTCCTCAAGGCCCCTTCAGGCTTACACATATGGTCGGGTTCTAGGAACCACCCAAAAGCATCTCTATCCATAGACATAAATACCCATATAGGGTCTGTCAACTAACAAGGCATCCAATTGGGTCCCCGTGGTCACAACATCACTAAGGAACCCTCACAAGGGTCCCCAGTCTCAACAATGGTCTCATGTTAACACCTTCTTCTCTAAGGACATCATTTTACATGATATAATCATCAAAATAACCCATACCCATAGACTAAATACGTTACTCCATGTATAAAATAGTCAAACAAATAGACCATGACCCATCTTGGTTATCAATGTTTCACTAGGATATACTTCTCACCCAACCTGTCATTCATGGAATATGGCCTATCCACCTTGGCTGAGAACATCTGAAGATTCATTATATTTTTATTGTGGTCGTCTATATCAAGTCATGTCATACCTCCACTAGGAGATTACCAGGTGTCAAGGTTAGAGTCATGGAACTGACCATAGGTGACTAAGGAAATCAAGATAGTGGTGAGTACCCTCATGGCCTTGTCACATTGTGTAGTCTTCCCAAGAATTCCGTTTTAAAATAAAACATTGTATTAAACAAGTACATCGACCTTAATAGAGGGTAAAATAACATATGCTTCTTCAAAATGAATAAAACATAAGGGTAGGTACATAAGACCACCCAAATCCTTCAAAAATGTTTTTAGATTTTAATTACAAAGGCCAACATTAGATTCCAAGGCCTATATAATCTCATCCATTCATTACCATGATCAACCAAGCTTATCTCAATGACCCGAGATCCTAAAAAAAGACAAAACTCAATAAATAACTAATAAAATATATATTTAATTAATTATTTCGAATTAAACTCATCATATACCGTGAAAACTCCCTGGGTTGTTGCATCACACTAGAACCAAGTCGAACCAGCTACATGAAGTCTACAATATACCCTTTTTACAAATCTAGGCATATTCCTTATGAATTGGAACCATTTCCATAATTAATTTAATTTAATTTAAAAATAATACTTAAATAAATTAGTTAAGATAGATAACTTTGATTAAACAATTTACAGCATTTGGTAGACATCATTTTAGGATGCCCTCATCATTGGATCTATGAAATCTCCATCAATTAGTGTGATTTCTACCATGATATGATGGATACCACAAAAACCCCTTAATGAAAATGAACCAAAATTTGGGATGATCGATGAAAAATAATATGATAGAGGAGAAAAGGAATAACCTATTAGATGATGTAATTTAATTGAAAAAAAAACAAAAATTACCGAGAATAAAGGTAAGAAGGGGATGGGGGAGGTACGACTGAATCCCTCCCTAAACACACTACTTCATCTGAGAGGAAAGGGGATTGATCCCCATTTTAAAATAAAAACCCTAGATGGTACCATTCAGTATGTGACCGTATATTTGACACCCTGGATTTTTAGGATTTGTTACCAATGTTCCCATCCAGACCTCTACCATGCCTTGAAGTACCCCCAAACACCCTATAAACCATTTTCAGAGTGTGAATGAACTATTCATGTTGTGAATCACCTAAAAACGCACTTTTTAGTAGATTAGACCCTCGTCCACTCTCCCAGCACTCACAAAAACCCTTAGGATTTTACTTGAACCATAAACCATGTCTACTAACACCCTATATATGGTCAATCCCTTGGAACCTTTTTCCAATTCATGGATCTCAATATGATTTCCCGCCATATGGGAAAATTCCAATTCCAATTAAAATTTAAGACCCATACAAACATGAGGTTTTAAAATATTCCCACTATAACAATTTTTTCCCCTGAGAATTCTCTTCAACCATTCAAAAACCATACCTAGCCTACTCGGGTCACTGATTCAGGCTCGGTTAACCACAATCTACCTTGGAACAGTGAACAGGATTCTACTTTGCAATTTAATCTTGAAGTATTCCATTCATCAAAAAATAATCCACCACTTATAACTGTCACTGAAACATCAAGATGATGATCCACAACATTAAATCATTCTCAAACACCATTTTTTCATCAGACATATTACTAGCATTATGGTGATCCCCAAAATAGACCATTATACACAAAATGCCAATCCTATCCCACGGTACATCCAACATTGGAATTTACTATTGATACATGTTCCTAGTGGTATAATGACCTTATCAGGGTGGTTTACTACTAAACACACCAAAAACGTATAAAAAACTCATCAAAATGCATTACTACCTTTCATCCCCAATTCCATATCGAATCAGATGAGTATCAACTGCCTATACACGAGGCCCACATACACCATAATTTCATAAAAAAGAACCTAAAAACCCAGGAAATACCCCTATCCTACCAAATATGTTATACATGAATCATGATACCATATTACCTTTCTTTTCCACGAATTTTAATAACATTAGACACCTTTATTATATTTCATCACATGATTCCCCCTCTGAACCATGAGATGAAACTGATTCACCCCATGAAACAAGTCACGAATCGCTAGTTCACCCTTGAACTATATCATGAAATAGGTTTCACCTCTTAAAACAAGTCATGACTCGTGATTCACCTCACGAATCACCTTCATATCACACCTGAAACTGATCCATTCCATGTACCAACACACTAAACCATCCAACATCTTATATGAATCCCAAATTCAGTATTTACATGGGACCAAATAAATTGGATTCACTTACTTGCTGATGTTCAAGTTCCACCCCAACAATACAATGCCCATTCCAACCATAGAAATGGACCTTCTACCACAAGGTTCATGCCTCACTGGATAATTCTTTTTCCATTACCACATGTAATGATTGGACATGACCAACTCATTCATAACTAAGTTTTAACACAACCATCAATTTCTATATATTCCCTAATCTTTATAACATCTTCCTAAGTACCAAATGAATTTCCATTCTATAACAAGTGACATCCCCCAAAAGCCTATGGTTGACTCCCCACCATATGACTTTCCCTATACCGCTACTTATGTTCCACCTCAATACGATCCATTTACAAACATATTTGCCTCTATTTCGATGGATCAAGAGGATAAATATAATCCCTTGATGAAATGAGTTCAATTGGGATTGATGATTGATTTGGGGGGGGGGTGTTGACCTCTTGCATAATAATTGGCATAAGGTCATTATCATTCTTAATGGAAACTCCCTATGGTTCCTTCACCCATAACTAGGTATAGAACTACTTCCCAAAGGTAGGTGGTTGACTTGGATTTTAGACAAAAAACACATAGGGACTCACATTGGTCTAGAGGATTGGTGGTCAGGATCATCACACACTTTTGAGGGGAATTATTTCATACTCCGGGGATATCATATAGATTTAAGATATGTTCACGAATATCTCTATAATACTGATACGTGACCAATTACCCAAAAAATGATTACAAGTAAAGTATCCTTATATATAAATAAAGGGTATCTCATCTATGGAAAAAGGAAAGTGGATCTCATTATTGAATACCTCTATATGTTTCCAAGGTTCTTCATCCATTTCCCTAAAGGTTGGTAACTGATTTATATGCTAAATCTGTATATCAAAATTCATTATAATATACTCCCATGCAGGGAGGTAATTTCATATTATGAGGAGGGGATTTAACCATTTTGAGGAATACCACATTTCATAGTTATGTTCAGAATCTAAACCAACATAGTTCATTGAACCCATATAGTTTAACATTATATAGAGAGGACATATATATGGGCACTGAGGCATCGAATGCTTGATCCAAAGTCTCGAGGAGACTTCCAACGTATCTGGGTTATAGTATGAATCATAGTTATCATAGTTATTGGATTTCTAAATCACTTGTTGGATGAGGTAGAGGGATCACCCCATAGGAATAATTGGTTCCCAATGGTTGAAATGATAGAGACACATGTATTACATTGAAATAGATGTTTATTTGAACATAAGACTTATGAAAGAATCTTATATATCATTTTTATTACATGAATCATAGTACTCATAGTTCAACTGTCTCAGGCTTACACACTAAGGATTCCCTTATTATTGGAGTTTACACACAGTGGTTGACCTAGTATTCGTTGATGTTTATGGTTAATATGATTTGATAATTGCAACTCCCTAAACCCACATGAGATATTCTTGTTGTAAGAAACCAGGGATAGTAAATAATCATTGTCATTATTTGCATATGTGGGTCTTATGTTTGGGTACTTCTGTTCAAATAGATAATATGGAGATCGGGACCTAGGAAGTCATCCTATATATGGTAATTATGAAAAATATTTTTTTGATGATCTCAGGTGACTTTTTTAGGAATTCTGTGAGACAATGGTGGTTTGTCAAGGTGCCCCCACTAGATTATCCCAAATTTTCAAGGATTTATTTGGGATCATGTTTTGGAATTACATAATATTCACAATCATTTTATAACCATGAGAGGCTTCTATGTCCTTCCTATTTAATTTCCTTTCTATGATTTTACAAAGGTCTAGGATCATGTGATATTACATGATTAATGTCATAGACAATTTCTCTATCTCTTCGAGATGAATCACATCACTAGAAAAGATTCTATGGTGGTTAGAGAGAATGTAATGGAAAAATAAATCCATTTTTTCCTTAAGGATCCAAAGGGGGAGTGTGTGAATTCCTTGAAATTATCATAGATCTTTGCATGATGGGGTGACATGCAGATTAGCTTCCACAGGGCAAGGCAGTTATGTTGCCGGAGTCTCGCGGTGTCTCGTGGACCAATAGGGGTGTTTGTATGTCTATTATGACTATGATATCCTTATACATCCTCCATTTTTTCATTTGTTTTATTCAACAATGTCTTGTGGGTAATTTGGGTTTGTTTTGATGTAATCAAGTAAAATTACCCTTCCCATCAGGGATGTGTCTCATGATATTTATAACAGAGAATGGAATCCACCTTTTAGAATTTCCCCTCATATTTTGAAAGGTTTTTTGGATGGTTTTTTAGGTGTTCGCTAAAGACAAACTGACTGGGATAGAGGATATTATCAACAAGACACTGTGTGACCATTGGTTGTCTAAATATCCTTTACAGGAGCATTAGGGAATATTGAATGAGGTTATGCATGATCCAATATAATGACCCATACATTACATACATTGTTAATACTTCAAAATTGAAGCACACTTATTACAACACATAACAAAACCATGAAAGGACCGTATAGTTGTAGTGTCTTTAGAAACTGGGAAACAAAAACAACTGGTTCATAAAGCATCTACACTGTCTCCCATTTATTTCATCATATATATAGTCCCTTTTGGCATATCTTACTTAATAACCTTTTTCCTGACTTGGGGAAAGAAAACATACAAAAGGGTGAGCTAAAATGCTCATTAAGGGTAAACAAAATAAATATCAATCACATCATATTCATAAGAACATAACATTTTTGAAATCCTAACCTGCAAAATAGATCATAATTTCAAAACATGGGATAAATCATAGTAGTGAAATGTAATCCCAATAATCATAACTTAAAACATGAAACTTTTTTGTATACACACATAATCATAGACCTCCTTTTTGGGCCCTAAAATTGATCTTTGAAGAATACCAGGACCTCTAGAATGTTTCTAGGGAAGTGGAGAAGAGAATTTGGCAGGGGATGACTGAGCATGAAGGCTCAAAGTGGTGTGAGGAAGAAAGGGAGGAGATTCCCTTTTATAAGGGAGGAGAGGGGCACCTTTGGAAAAACTAAAATTATTATTTTATTATAAAGTCATTTTCGGTTTTAAATCGCTCCAAATTGATTTATTTTTAAGATAAGGTTGGGATGGGTCTAAATACTCTCATCCAATATAATTTAGACAAGTTTAGGTTCCTATTTTAACGTTGTCATTTAGATTTATCTTTAAGTTAAATAATTTTACTTTTATCGTGTCTTCTTGTTTTCTTACAGTATAAGGTTAATAGACTTAATATAACAAGCGAAACAAACCCCAAGTTGTTTATTATTAATATATATGACCGTATCTAAGTCATTTGGCCGAAACATAGATTTTTAGCAATAAAATATCAATTAATAATATAATATTTGTTTTAAAAACTATTTTATGTCAATTTTGATACTATTTGGTAATTGATTTTTGGGAAAATCATAACAGAAATATTAGTTCGAAAAACGTGCATTAAATCAATACTAACATGTCATATTAACATAAAAAATTATTTTAATTCATAAAAATTCTCAAATTACATTTATTTGGGTATTTATAACATCAATTATGTCAATATTTCATTAATATGATAATTACTGCATCATTATTGTGTCATAAATAAATTAAATTATTTAATGTCTAAAAATTAAAAATAAATTATCATTATCTAGGAAATAAATTTCTCTTTCTAATGAATATTTATAGTCGAATTTATATTATGTATAACCCTATATTAAAAATGATTTACTTATTAAACATTGATTTTAACTATTTTAACCCTTCTTTAAATAAATTAATAATAAATGTCCTAATATAATCCAAGTGGTCCTAAATGGTCATATTTTATTCCTAAGGTTGTTTTTGGTCTAATTAAACTTATCAAATAGAATTAGGACATGTGTTAGGGTAATAATAATAACATTTTTACCCTTAATTACCATATTTACTTTTAACCATGGTAAAAAAAAGTAAAAAGTTACTATTCACCAAAAATTATTTTCATCTCATTGAACCACATTTTACTTACAGAAATCAACCATGTCTCTTGGATTTTTGAAATTCCACTCACAGAAGCAGTAAAATTATGTTTTATGTAAATTTGCAAATTCTCCTACGAGGTGGGTAAAAGACGGTCAAAAGTTCAATAAAAAATTTTTATATCTAAAATTATTATAAAATGACTCCAATATATTTCATTGAACTTATATTAGTATTATGTAACAATTTTGACCTAAAATAAATTTAAATAAAATAAATAATTATTTAAATAAAAAGTCGGTTTTTAAATAGTAACCCAGTGTTTTCACTATTCATCAAAAATTAAAAGTTTTCAGAAAAATACCAATACTTTACCCTAGGCTAATTTCGATATTCCGAATCCAAAAATGAAGTCCATTTTGAGAAATAAAATTTACAAAATTTCAAAAAGTGGTTATTACTATTTATAACGGCTAGTTTTAATAAAATTTTAATAGCGTATCATTGTTTAGTGAAACTCGGTATTACGTACGACGCAAGCTATCGAGGAAGGCTGGGTTTAAGTGTAAAGCATGCCAAGCTAGTGTTTTGTGTAGAGAAAGATTCCTTTGATGATTTATATAACATAAATACAAAATATTTCTTATAAAAGCCTCAGGTGTTACATTCTACCCCCCTTAAAATGAATTTCACCCTCTAAATTCGTCACTTGTAACAAACAGATGAGGATACCTCTCCCCCATCATATCCTCAAGCTCCCATGTAGCTTCTTCTAATTGGTGGTTCCTCTATAAAACTTTCACCAATCGAGTGGTCTTGTTCCCTAGAAATTTTTCACTACGATTGAGAATCTCTATCGGCTGTTCTTCATAAGAAAGATCTTGTTCCAGCAGTACAACTTCTGAGCTGAGTATATGTGAAGGATCAGGTATGTACTTTCTTAGGAGAGATACATGGAACACATCGTGAACTTGAGAGAGATTTGGTGGAAGCTCTAATTGGTAAGCTACCTTCCCAGTATTTTGAAAGGACCGATATACCTGGGGCTCAACTTTCCCTTCTTCCCAAATCTCATTACTCTCTTCCGAGGAGATATTCGTAAGAACACTTTATAACCCACTTCAAATTCTAAGTCTTTTCTTCGGTTTTCGGCATAACTTGTTTGTCGACTCTGAGCTACTCTTATGTGTTGTTGAATAGATCTGACCTTTTCTTCCATCTCATCAACAAGATCAGGTCCTAATAGATTTCTTTCCCCAACTTAATCCGAGCATGATGGAGTCCTTCATTTCATTCCATAGAGAGCTTCATAAGGAGCCATATGAATAATGGAGTGAAAGATATTATTATAAGAAAATTTCTCCAGAGGTTGGTTTTGATCCCAAACACCTTTGAAATCCATAATGCATGCTCTCAACATATCTTCTAGAGTTTAAATCGTCCTCTCAGACTGGCCGTCTGTCTGATGATGATAAGAAGTTCTTAAACTCAACTCTGTATCCAGAGTATGCTGAAGACTTTTCCCGAACATTGACGTAAACCTCAGATTCCGATCAGATATAATAGAAAGTGGTACTCCATGCAATGTTATCACTTCCATTACATATATCCTGGCAAGCTGATCCAGAGAGAAATCCTCTCTAATATCAATGAAGTGTGCAGACTTTGTAAGATGATAAACTATGACCCAAATAGCATTATTTCCTTTGGATGTTTTAGGATGTCCGGTGACAAAGTCCATAGTGATGTTTTCCCATTTCCATTCGGGTATGTGTAATGGTTGTAACATTACCTTAGACTTATGTCTCTCAGCTTTAACTTTCTGACAAACCAAGCATCGAGAGACATATTCAGAAACATCTCTTTTCATGCCATCCCACCAGAAGTACTCTTTCAGGTTCCTATACATCTTCGTGCTTCCAGGATGAATAGAGAATTATGAACTATGAGCATCATCCATCATCTCCTTCTTTAATTCGGGGATGGGAGGAACACAAACCCGATTCATGAACTTTATTATCCCATCAGAATCAAGGTTGAATTCAGGAACATTTCCCACCTTCTTTTGTAATTCTACATCTTCTTTCTGTGCCTCTTTAATCTTCACATGTATAGATGGTTGAACATTCATTTGTGAAAGATAAGAT
Organism: Viscum album; assembly: GCA_963277665.1. NCBI lineage: Eukaryota > Viridiplantae > Streptophyta > Magnoliopsida > Santalales > Viscaceae > Viscum > Viscum album. The sequence continues at coordinate 250,169,276 of OY728128.1, read as the reverse complement.
TTTTCCCCTTCCATTATAATTCCAAGATCCATCCTTTGTAAATCCATAAATATTGGATCTTTTGTGATCCTCATCATGGATAAATTGACATGGTCTTGTCGATTTAATGCATCTTCAACCTTGTTTTCTTTCCCAGGGTGGTAATGAATTGAGAAGTCATAATCCTTAATCATCTCCAATCATCTTCTTTGGCTCATATTCAGCTCCTTTTGTGTGAAAATATAATTTAAACTTTTATGATCAGTATAAATATCACATTGTTCTCCATAAAGATAATGCCTCCAAATCTTTAATGCAAAGATTACCGTAACTAACTCCAAATCATGAGTTGGGTAATTTTTCTCATGGATTTTCAACTATCGTGAGGCATAAGCTATCACCATATGATTTTGCATAAGAACACACCCCAATCCCTTCTTGGATGCATCACTATAGATCACAAACCTTTCTCCACTACAAGGCAGTGTGAGCACAGCTGCACTGGATAACATTCAATTCAACTCATTGAAATTCTCTTCACATTCCTCTGTCCAAACAAACTTAACTCCTTTCCGAGTCAACCTTGTGAGTGGATTATATAATCGTGAAACATATTTCACAAAAAGTCATTAATATCCAGCCAAACCAAGAAAACTTCGGATCTCAGTTACTGTTGTTGGTCTCGACCATCTTTCGATAACCTATGTTTTTGCTGGATCCACAGATATCCCCTCTTTTGAGATTATGTGATCCAAAAATGAAACTTTTTGAAGCCAAAATTCACACTTGGTAAATTTGGCATAAAGATTCTCCTTTCTCAGGGTCTTCAATATAATTCTCAAGTGATCTTCATGTTCTTCCTTGCTCTTTGAATATACAATAATATCTTCTATAAAGACTACCAAAAACTGATCAAGATAGTCTCTAAAGACTCTATTAATAAAATCAATGAAGATAGCAAGGGCATTAGTAAGACCAAATGGCATCACTATAAATTCATAGTGTCCATACATTGTACGGAAATCCATCTTTGGTATATCCTCCCTTTTGACCCTTAATTAATGATACCCTAAACAAAGATCAATCTTGGAAAAGTATTGAGCTCCACGCAGTTTCTCAAATAACTCATCAATGCACGGGAGAGGATATTTGTTCATGATAGTGATCTTGTTAAGTTCTCGATAATCAATGCAGAGTCTCAATGACCAATCTTTCTTCTTAACAAACAGAACAGGTGCTCCCCAAGGTGATGCACTACGGCATATGAGCCCCTTATCAAGATTCTCTTGGAGTAGCTTATTCAATTCTTGCAACTCAATTGGGGCCATTATATAAGGTGTCTTTGAAATAGGCAAAGCACCCGGTACGAGTTCTATTGAAAACTCAACTTCAAGATTTGGTGGAAGACCCGGTAATTCCTATGGAAATACATCGTCAAACTCTCGTTCAATGGGAATATTCTTAATCATGAGTTTCTCACCAACCATTTGAGATAAATAACCTTCATTTAGTGGAATCAAGACCCATAAGATGGAATAAATTTCCACTAGAAGGTTATGTTCATCCTTGCATCGATAAAAGATCATAGATTGATCTGGAATATGAAATGTGACTTCCCTTCTTTGGCAATTAATATGAGCTCCATATAAAGAAAGACAATCCATGACAAGAATCACATCAAATTCCACTATAGGAAGGATCACAAGATTTTCATGAAGCACTTTCCCACAAACTTCAATCAGAGAAAAATTATGAACTTTTGATGCGACTGTTGTGCCATTAGGGGTTGTCACAGCTAACTCAACATCTAATTGTTGAGGTAATACGATGATACCATTAGAAAATTCTTCAGAAATAAAGGAGTGGGTGTATCAAAAATCAAATAAAACATTTTCTACTTTAGAGTGGATGGTAAGTGTACCTTTCACCACTTCGTTATCGTACTCCACATCGCTGATAGAAATTTCATGTGACTTTCCTTTGTCTTTAGCCTTAAGAGTTTTTTGACGTCGACCATCATCATCAACCCTTGTATTTGGTCATTGATTGGCATAATTCCCCATCTCCTTTCACTTGTAACATTGAAGTGTAGGAGGTGCACTCTGTGTAGCCTTTTCTATGTTCGCATCACTAGACATCTTCTTCCCATCATTGCGGCATTCAAATGCTCGATGACCTTCCTTTACACATTTGAAATATTTACTTGTCCCTTTAAGACAAATCCCTCCATGTTTCTTTCCACACTTTGAGAGTAAGGGAAAACTCATCTTATTTTCTGTGTGCTCTTTAGATTTTCCTTTGAATTCCATTTTCCACTTCTTATCAAACCCATATGACTGATGGCTTACTCCAATCTCCATCTCAACATTGAGAGAACATCAAACGATTTCCTCGTAGCTATTGAAGTCCCTTATGGCTAACGCCCTTCGGAGACTTGGTTTCAAGCCACTAAAGAATCGATCGATCTTACTCTCAGGTTGGATAATAATACCAGAAGCATACCTTTCAAGTCTTTTAAAATTTGCTTCATAGGTACCAACGGATTCATCATCCTTTTTCTTTAGTTCATGAAACTACTTCTCCATAATTGTTCAAAGAATACGAGGGAAGTACTTATTGAAAAATAAGTTCTTGAACTCGTCCCATTCCATGGACTCAATTTCATCTCTTTGCCTCATATTCTTGATAATATTCCAACATTGATCAGCATCACCTTCCAAATGATACACTGCTAAGATGAATTTATCATGTTGAGAACATTGAAGAACTGAAAATATCTTTTCCGTAGTACTAATCCATTTTTCAGCAACTAATGGATCAGTAGACCCACTGAATGAAGGTGGACGCTGCCTCATGAAGGATTCAATAGAATGTTGCCTCTTCCTTTGCTTATTTGAAAGTCTTGAATGATTAATAGATTGAGAAAGTTGTGTGATCATGGCTACAAGATTTTTCATTCCAGATCCCATAACGTTTGGTTGCTTAGGGGGACAATCATTTCATTGCCCGTCGCATTCCTCATAAACATGGTTCCTTTGGGTTCCAACCATTGACAAAATCCAAGAAGAATAGTGTGAGAAACACTAATTAAAATAGGGAAACCACATAATCATGAATAAAACTTCACACTTAAGGTCTTATCATAGGTTATTCATGGCCATTTCTAAAACACTAATATTGTGTTCTATGCTTTGACTTATCCTTAGGGCTCTTACTAAGGCTTTCACATCCTAGTTTCCAAAGGTTGAATATACCATTCCTCTGATACCAACTATAAGGACCCATATTTTACATACAATGTTATAATTAAAAATTGAAGCACACTTGTTACAACATATAACAAAACCATGAAAGGACCGTATAGGTATAGTGCCTTTAGAAACCGCGAAACATAAACAACTGGTTCATAAAGCGTCTACATTGTCTCCCATTTATTTCTTCATATCAATAGTCTCTTTTGGCATATCTTACTTAATAACCTTCTTCCTGACCCGGGGAAAGAAAACATACAAAAGGGTGAGCTCAAATTCTTAGTAAGGGTAAACAAATGAAATTTCAATCACATCATATTCATAAGAACATAACATTTTGGAAATCTTAACCTGCAAAAGAGATCATAATTTCATAACATGGGATAAATCATAGTAGTGAAATGTAATCCCAAAAATCATAACTTAAAACATGAAACTTTGTGGCATACACACATCATCATAGAGAATCATTTCTTATTAGTCAAGACTCATTTCCAACACTATCTTAGTGGACAAAGTCCATTTTTGAACCGAGTTCATTCCTCGTTTCAGTCCTGTTTCACTGAACCGGTTTAAACTGCCGTTCCAGACATGTCTATCTCATGAGATATAAAATCTTTACCTAATTAATTGGAGGTAGATATAGGTCCCACCCATCTCATAATGATACCATTCTTATGTGTGCCACAAAATCAAAAAAAAATCATACATCATTGCATAACCCATGTAATAACAATGGGATTCTTAAACATCGTGAAATCATAAAACAATTCATATAAGATAAAGGAATTCATAAAAATAATTCCATCATAACATAATCAAATAAATTTAATAATAGGGATAGAAAAATAACCTTGTATTATCATAGATGGAAAATAATTTTGATAAAACACTTGAACTCCATTCTTGAGGAAAATATCCTTTCTACTTAAAAAACATTTTTTCTTTCATAACATGTCATAAAATTTTAAACTAAAAGAATTTGACTAAAAATAAACTTGAAAACTTTTAAAGGAAGATTCTTGGAAATAATGTTTTAATAATCCATTCATTCCGTATAAGTTAAAAAAACATTCTTATCGTACTTTTGTCGGAAAAGTCAAAAAGTACCTCATACGAAAAATGAGAAAAGATTCCTTTCATATATTTTAATAAAAACTCACTAAAGGGTAAAATTGGATATAAACTATTGTATAAGGATATAAATATTACATATTAATAAAACATGGATGTGGATGATAAAATACACCCCAGTAAACTCCAAAGTATAAACAATCTCGGATAAAAATGATATTGTGATATTTCCCTTACCTTAGGTCTGATTTGCTTCGTAAGTGTCCGAAACTCATGTATAATTATTTAAATAATGTAATTGACTTGTTACAGAATCATAATCATTGTTATGATATCATATATGGTCATATTCTTAGTTCATATTAGTAATAGTTCTTTGTTACTTGTTATTCAGGTGTTTATTGCTTTTTGTTCATATGCGTGTTTTGTTGAATAAATTTCTATTCTACTTTTAGGTTATAGATAACTCATTTCCAGAATGTTATTAGGGTAATATATATCATATTTTTTCATTCAATTCATTTATATAATCATTATGCAATGAAGATCATGTAGAACGAGTCGCATCACATCGTGGAGACGGTAGGCCGTACGTACGCACGAGCGATGATATCATTCTAATGATCGTGGAATTGTATTGGAGTGTATGTATACTATTTCAGAATAAATATCACTTTATGATAATCATATATAGTTATTATTTACAACATTATACCCATCCAAGTTAGGTGGTGGTGGAAAATATATTACACCACGGCGTGGAGATGGTATTCCGTACGTACGCACGCGCAGTGATTTCGTTTTCCGTAGGATGGATATATGGTGAAATAGGGTTGTTTCATACTTATAATAACATATCAGTATATTAGTGATACTGATTTTATTACTTAATAATGAAACAACTAAAGAAGGAGATGTGGAAGAAGAAATAAAGTTGAAAGAATCGGTAACGGACATTACCTCTTCTTTGAAGTGCCTCTTTGAGACCTCCTTTGTGGGAACTAAAATTGGTCTTTGAAGAAGAACAGGACCTCTAGGATGTTTCTAGGGATGTGGGGAAGCTAATTTTTCAGGGTTTGGCCGAGCATGAAGTCTCAAAGTTGTGTGAGGAAGAGAGGGAGGAGATGCCGTTTTATAAGGGATGAGAGGGGAACCTTTGGAAAAACAAAAAATATTATTTTATTATAAAGTCATATTCGGTTTTAAATAGCTCAAAATTGATTTATATAGAAGATAAGGTGGGGATGGGTCGAAATCCTCTCATCCAATAGAATCTAGACAATTTTAGGTTCCTATTTTAACCTTATCATTTAGATTTAACTTTAAGTTAAATAATTTTACTTTTACCGTGTCTTCTTGTTTTCTTACACTATAAGGTTAATAAACTTACTATAACAAGCCAGAAGAACCCCAAGTTGTTTATTATTAATATATATAACCTTATATAAGTCATTTGGCCTAACCATATATTTATAGGTAAAAAATAACAATTAATAATATAATATTTGTTTTAAAAACTATTTTATTTCAATTTTGATACTATCTGGTAATTGATTTTTGTGAAAATCATAACAGATATATTAGTTCGAAAAAAGTGAATTAAATCAATACTAACATGTCATATTAACATATAAAATCATTGGAATTCATAAAAAGTCTCAAATTACATTTATTTGGGTATTTATAACATCATTTATGTCCATATTTCATTAATAAGATAATTACTACATCATCATTGTCCCATAAAGAAATTAAATTATTTAATGTCTAAAAATTACAAATAAAATATAATTATGTATTAAATACTTTTATATTTCTAATGAATATTTATATTCTAATTTATCTTATCTATAACCCTATATTAAAAATTATTTACTTATTAAACTTTGATTATAACTATTTTAACCCTTCTTCAAATAAATTAATAATAAATGTCCTAATCTAATCCAGGTGGGCCTAAATGGTCATATTTTATTCCTAAGGTTGATTTTGTATAATTACACTTATCTAAAAGAATTAGGACATGTTTTAGGGTAATAATAATAACATTTTTACCCTTAATTACCCTATTTACTTTTAACCGTGGTAAAAAAAAGTAAAAAGTTACTATTCATAAAAAATTATTTTCATACCATTGAACCACATTATACTTACTGACATCAACCGTGTATCTTGGATTTTTGAAATTCCACTCACAGAAGTGGTGAAATTATGTTTTATGTAAATTTTCAAATTCTCCTAGGAGGTGGGTAAAAGACGGTCAAAAGTTCAATAAAATTTTTATATATCTAAAATTATTATAAAATGACACCAATGAGTTTCATTGAACCTATATAGGTATTATTTATCAATTTTTACCTAAAATAAATTTAAATAAAAGAAATAATTATTTAAATAAAAAGTCTGTTTTTAAATAGTAACCCAGTGTTTTCATTATTCATCAAAAATTGAAAGTTTTCAGAAAAATACCAAAACTTCACCCTAGGAAAATTTTGATATTCCGAATCCAAAAATGAAGTCCATTTTGGAAAATAAAATATAAAAAATTTTAAAAAGTGGTTATTAATATTCATAACGGCTAGTTTTAATAAATTTTTAATAGCATATCGTTGTTTAGTGAAACTCGGTATTTCGTACGACGCAAGCTATCGAGGAAGGCCGCATTTGCGTGTAAAGCAATCCAAGCTAGTGTTGTGTGTAGTGAAAGATTCATTTAATGATTTATATAACATAAAAACAAAATATTTCTTTTAAATGTCTTGGGTGTTACATCCACTATATGTTATGCACTGCTTTTGGAGTCTTCACATGACCTTATAATGGTCACAGAATTGGGATTATTTTGAAGGATCGTGATATATGTATGTCTGTGACACCTTATTATTTCTCTGACATTGTGAGGAAAATATTTCACAGCCCATCCCTCTTGAGATACCCCTCCTAGGATGGCAAAGATGAAATTGATATAATGAACCATGAGCCTTGTCCACGGTAGGCCCTGAGTTGGCAACTAGCACCAAGGGTATAAAAATCTCACAATATGGGAGGCATTACCCTATATTAGGAAAACATGATCTGGTGATATGATGTATCAACCAAAAACCTCCAAGACATATTATAAAAATAATTCCAATCCATTCCAAAATGCATATATAAATAAAAATTGATATATATATAAATGTATCCATATAAAATCCAAAAATAATAAAAGATAAGACAATGACACAACAACAGCTTTTAAGACCCGAACTATAAATGCCAAGTATAGTCCACAGAGTCATCCTAGAAACCTGAAAACAATTTTTATATACTTTGGGTGAGAATGCAAGTATACTAAGTTGGAGAAACTGATGTCTCTCATGCACATGTAATATAGGGATACTAATACACCAGTGAGAAAACATCAAATCCAAAAAACACCCAATATGTTATACAAACCATCTCATCCTCAGCAAGAGACAATCACCAAATAATAAAGGTCATGTAATATAATATAAATTACATCGATTATTGGGCACCCCACACCACTTTACCCCTAATTATCTACTCTCACACCCTAAAAAAGACATCATGGTGCTCCCACCACATCAGAACATACCACATCACAACCCACCTTCACACATCTAGGCCTCACAGCTAGTCCCATCACCTGGTAAAATGAAACAGACACTTCCCACCCATAGACACTTGGGCCAGAAACCACATCACATCCCACTCATAGCAGAGACATGGTCCATAAACCACATCTCATCCCACTCATAGACACCTTGTAATAAATACTTATTTCATCTAGAAGAAATCTAGGAAATAATAACACATCTCATCCCAATGCCACTTTGGAAATCACCACTCACCCGCACAGACATGGGCCTCACAAACCTTAACATGCCCAAAGTATCTTGGGTTATCGCCACCTGGAAGAGGGAGTAGGGAAGAGTGTGTGGCTATCCATACATCATCCTACTAGGATTTTTGGTAAATACACTCTCCCCAGTGAGGATGGGGGTGTTTGGAACATAGTTCTCAACTACGGTGGGATGCATATTGAATTCAAAATTAAAATAAAAGTAAAACATATATGATACCAAACACTCAAGACCATACTATGCGTTTAAAACAGCCAACCCACTCAAAAGACTACCACCCTTGCTGCCACCTCTTGATTCATAAAGGTCACACAAAAAACACAATCCAAAATTCATCTTCAATCCTTAAGCTTTATTATAGGGTTTCTGTTTTATCAAATAATTCCCACTTTATCTGCCACTTAGATCCATGCATTAAACATTTTTTAGGAAACCAGTTTCATTTAGGAGGAAATCTTGTTTCATATTCCCAACCACAGAGCATAATCACAACACCATCAAATCAAAACACACAACATAAATCACCTTATGATTTTAATCCACATTTTGTTACTTAACAAATTTCAAAAATACTGAATAATAGCATATTAACAACACATTGGATAACTAAATTACAAATTGTTATCATTCATTCATTTTCTATTCACATTTAACATTCCTTTTCAAATAAAACATTTTTCTAGATTCTATCCAAGAACGAATATTCCACTTCAGTTATATACTTCCCAGAAAACTAGAATTAATTCACATAATACAAAAACTAACAAAAAGAAAGTAACACACCACAAAAACCCATTAATCTATTACCAATAATCCCAAATCATATCCAATTAATATCCACATACCCTTTTTCACAGCCCCACTACATAACCAAACCACAACCACCATTTTAGCCCCACTGCACCACTGAACCATTGAAACAATCACATCTCTACATCACAACCACATCTCATCCAATCCCCCCCCCCCCACACACACATCACCACACAATCGTATTCCATCTATCATATAACCAGAGATTTCCTAAAAACACAAATCCTGTCCACAAGTATATTTTAGAAAATAATAGAGAAAAAAATACTTTTATATTCATCAGGGAATCCCTTATTCATTTTCACATAATTTAGGGTGTTATCACAGAATCCAATGAATCACATGGTATCCATTTATTTTAACTGAATGTATATGGTTAATCAATTATATAATAATTGACACCCACACCAACAAAAAATTTATGTATTCTAAGACCCAAAAAATAGTACAAAAACTAGGACACCAAACGGTCATGATTTTTAGTTGGAATTTAGCCCATACTATTCAAAACATGGATCAAAATATCAATAAAACAAAATCACCATATGTCACATTCCACATCCCATTTTAAATTCAATATAAACCGATTCATTATCTTTATTAATCTCATTGTGACCATGTTCATAATAGTTAATAATAATAATTCCATCCATCATGATACATATAAATATAATTGAAGGAGAAACCTACTTGGCTGAAGAAGCGATCAACTCTTCCTTAACGCACCCAAGCAGGGGTGCGTATATAGAAGGAAAACCCTAAAAGGAAGACCAGATCCGAAGGCTAAAACACAATGAAATAATAAATAGTGTATATAGGTTTTTTGGATATCTGATATCAAGAAAAAGGAGATGGAATTAAATAAGGGAAGTCCCCCATCATTGAAGGACGAGATCTTAGACTCATGGAGAAAGAAACTATTTCAAATTTCCATTAAAGCCTCATTTCAACAAAAACATGTGGTTTGACCCATTGAAACCCCCCTAGACTCTTAGGAATCTAATGATAAGATTCATATCCCTTTAAATGGCCTCAAAACCATAAAATTATGGTTTTAAATTCAATTTATGTCAAAAAAATGATAAAGGGGAGAAACTAAAAATCGTAAGAATTATAGAATTTTGATAAAATGTTGGAAATGTGATATTGTTGGATGAATCACCTTTGGATGAGTCACAGTCATGACCTACAATCATTGAATCACCATTTTATGAGTCACCATTGCGACATACCCTCAGTGACTCACCATTGGACGAGTCGTCGTCACAACCAACCATTAGGCGTTACTGTTGTGAGTCAAAATTCAGTCAGCTACCGGTATGAGTCACCCTCATGAGATAAAATTCTGACTCTCCATCCTAACTAAATATTCTGAAAAACCATTCAGACTCAAGGTTTTCACTCACCATCATGAGCTACTAGTGATGACTCACCGTTACAATCTACCATTATGAGCTACCAGTACCGAACCACCGCTCTGACTCACCATTCTGACTCACAGTTGGAAAGACTGGAAATTTTTAAAGTGTTGAAATAAGTCACCATGAAATCCTAGAACACTCTTAACACCTGATTTTTACAAATTAATGGACCATATGTGTCTAAGAAAGTACTTTAGATACCCCTCAAACAACTATCTCTTTTCAGAATTCAAATCCAACCTAGAAGAAAGGGGGATGGGTCTAAACAACCACCCCTTGAGATAACTGTCATGTTTATTTATATATTTAGAAGAAATTAGCCAGTAGTTAAATAAGTTCAAATCCACACAATACATTGAACACAATCTCTTAGTGGAGATACCTCTAAAACAAGAATAAGAACACATAGATATGTATATGAAGTCTAGTATGCAATGCATAACAGTCAAACAACAACAATAACAATAAGAAAGGGAGCACATTCAAAAACAATTTATTCACATTTTTTTCAAATGGAAGTGATTGTTTCAGATCAGAGAATACATTATTAAACCCTTTATATCAACAAATACTCCTAGAAATTCCAATGAACGAATATCTATACATTTATTTTCTACATTTTTTATTCAATAAAATTTAAATTCATAACATTCCAAACATATCGTGATTAACATATCATAGAGAAAAAAATTACCAGGATCTAGTAACAATTAATGAACAACATAGAAATGATATTTATGAAACTTTATTAAACCATTTTGGTGGAATTTAAAATATAAGCATCATTTTTCAAATGATCAATTACTTTATAGGAATGGATCGCAACATTTTTAAAGTATGTTATGTTTGAAACCATTACCATTAAACCATTTCCATGAAAATATAAATTTAATTCAGTAGGCTAAAACCCCACTTTGACTAAAAACCTTTTTTGAATCCTTTTTATATCATGTAATTTATTAAAATACTCTTTGTGAAAACAATTTAAACAAATTTTGTAAAACCAATTTTCTTCAACATTTTTCCTAAGACCACTTATATAAAAAAGAAGGGTTCATACATTCACAAAATTTTTCCAACTCTACTAATATGACTCTACCATGTTCTATTCATTCATAATGTTAATAAAAATATTTAGAAAACATGGATTAACAAATGGAATGAATCAAAATTGTGGCATGATATTTAAATGTACTAGCTTATCTATGATTATAATTATTTTATGTTTTTAATCAAGACATTAATTACCGATAACATATATATGTAGAGAATACATTGGGTGCAACATTTAAAATTTCTATTTTTCACATGTTCATGTCATGACTTGTATAAGTTTCAAATATTATTCCTCTAAAAACATGAAAACTTATATTAATATTGACAGAGCTACTATAAGAATTTTAATGTCTCATATTTTTTTCAATATATTATTTCAATATTATATGGGAATTATTTCGAGATTAGGAATTGTGACGGCATGTAGTTTTGAGGTCCGGTGAGCCTAAAACAAGTATTTGAATGTAATTAAATAATTAAATTACATGCATGCATGGGGGTTTTCTGAAAAAGTGTGATAACTCCTGAACGGGTGCTTAGATTAGAAATTTGAGGGCACTGTTACGTTCAGAGAAACGATTTAACCTTAGGTGAGGCCTAACATCGGTCGACGCAGTTCGGTGGTGAAATATAGTATTTGGACGTAACTGTAATAAAATATTTAATAAAAAAAATTATTAAATCTTGTTGTAGCGAATAAATTTTATATTTTTAAATAGATATTTGCATAGGGTTCCAGGGTTACAGACCTCATACCCCTTAAACTCTTGGAGGATCTAGAGGCTCTGGAGGAAACCCCAACGCGGTGACAACGTTCTTGATGAGTTTCGCCGGCGACGATGATGCGGTGACCAGATCATCACCAACGAACGTCGTGGATCCATGTAGGGAGCTTGATCTCCTTGTGATTTCTTTCATGTTCTTGATTTTACGACGAATGTAGCCTATTCCACGAACAGATTAGCCTGCAGATCCATCGTATTTGCGGGATGGGATTTTGCGTGGATTTTGGGATTTGATTCTTGAAGATTATTTCTGGTTTCATTTAGCCATATAATAGTGAAAAACCAAGATCGACACGAATATCGATCGAGGTTTGTCCCTCTCAATTTTTTGTGCCTTTGTTCACCGTTTTCTCGCGTTCTTCATGGGTGTTCGACGCGATCTTCATGGAGGTTTTAACTAAGGATCGTTGTGCATCCATTATGAGAAACAATGATTCCAAACTGAAGATCTGGATTCGGGATAACCCCAAAGAGGTTTGAAGGGGCTGGCGATGGACGGATCGAAGCGTATTGGGAGATATCGATCTTCGAACAATTTCCAAATGGGTGGCTGAAATCGGATTTCGGAGCCAATCGAAGATCTGAAACCCACGGATTCGGCATCACGATGATGTGGCGACTGAGATCTTGAGTTTCACGATAAACAGACAGCAAAATTGAGATCCGTAGGATCGGCCGAGGCGTGAGGAGGAAGATGACTATTTTGGAAATTTCCCAACTACACGGTGTGTAGTATGGGCTAAATGGCGTGTGTTCATTGGAGGGCCACCTGGCATGTACTCATGGAGTACACGGACATAGGTAGGGTACACGACCAAGGACACAACATGTATAACCTTCCCCGGCTAGACCTGGACAGATACACGAGATACCCCTTGTACTAGTACAGCGGAAGGGAAACATGGACAGACACCGTGTACGGGCATATGTCTAGGGTACATGGGTGTTTTCCAGATGACAGGTCATGGTGTGTGCTTTGACTTACATGCCGTGTATATACATTTCTGCACAACATAGATTTCAAACACGAGCCATTTCACACAGGCAATACCCAGAGTCAAAGAACACGGCGTGTAATTCTTCTACACACCGTGTAGTTACTTTTATACTACTAGCCTAGAGACACATGACATTTACACGAGCAGTACCCAGAGTCAAAAAACATGGCATGTGATCCTACTACATGCTGTGTAAACTGTTCTACTTGGATTCAGCCATTTGTCTTTAATGACTTGGGCTAGCTTCCATAGGGTTCGTATCCTTGGTCATTCCCCTGATGGTTTCTGGTATCATTTCCTATAGGAGTATGATCCCTTCAGCAGGACCTCCTGAATAGAGTTGTTAGAATCCACTCTATGAGACTTAGATCCAGATCCTCTATTTCTTCTTGGTACCCTAAGTAGAGTTCTTGGTATCAACATGACCTAACTTACCCGGGCATCGATTCTCTGCTTAGCGGATTAGTTCAGACCGAGTTGTTGGAATCCCCCCATAGAGAGTGGTTGTGATCCTCATCTGAGCATCATATTCTTAAGTACTTGTGTTGTGTGTTCTCCCAGAACGAGTAAATCATATCTCCCTCTTCAGACCTAGGAGTGGGTTCTCCTAGTTACGTGCTTTGTGGAATCTTTGAGCTGGATCTTAGTGGTGGTTTCACGATATTCGTTCATGTATGAGTATATCTGGATATTCTTGTTATATGTTTTGTAAACATATACTATGTGGAGATGACTATATCATTCCTTTTTAGTATTTTCCATTGTTGTATTCCTTTTTGATTTTTGGGGTGTCCCACTGGGTATTGTTATACTCACTCCTATACGGGCTTTTCCCACACGTGTCATGTCTTGTGCAGACGAGCGATCCTTTGATAGGATTCTAGGTGGACCAGGACCGGACGGTGCTCAGTGAGATTAGGCAGGCTGAGTTGTGTTTCTACGACGACAGATTGTAGTCCCAATACCTTTCTTTACATGTTTTAATTTTTTTCATACATTCTTTTGGTGTGCTTTTACTTTTGGCCTAGGGTTTTACTTTACTAAACTTTACTTTACTATCATACTCTGATGGTTTGTATTTTAGTGTATGCATGAATTTCAATTTTTAGTAGTAATTTCATTTTCATCTTTGTGGGCTTGGAGATGTGTGTATGTGTTTACAGGTTTATAGGCAATGCCTCCCATGTTAGTGGCATGCCTACTGGGTGCTAGTCACCACCCCCTCTCCTATTAGAGTCGGGCTTGGGGAGTTGCGGTACGGGCTCCAGTGGGACGGGTCGTGACAGAGTGGCATCAAAGGTGGTCGGTTCTACATTAGGACCGAGAGTTTGTGAGTTTTTTTGGGGAAACAGTGTTAAGTGTTTCAAGTTTGGCTTTCAGGCTAGGGACCCCAGTGTTGGTGCGGGCAGCCGACATATCCATATTTCAAGGCTCTGATAACATTCTTTTCGACTCAGAACATGAGAACACTAGTTTCATGGGAAAATAATGTTACATGAATCATATAGGAATGGTTTGTGGTTTCCATGTCCTTCTTGTGTCAGCTCTCCAGATATACTCACTGACTGTGATACATCTTGTTTCTTTACAAGATGCCTCTGTGACGTGCACTTACTAGGATCCAGTAGCTCGATCACAAGGATGACGCACTCAGTGATGAAGCTTCGATACAGGGACCAGATCCCCCAGTTTTACATTCGGGTGGTGTGCCCGTTATTCCCCCACTTGTGGAGCAGTGTCTAGTTCTTGCTTTACCAATAAAGGAGGAGGGCAGGCTGAGCACACTCCACGAGTTTCAAAGATCGCTACCCCTTAGTTTTCATGGAGAGCCTGACCATTAGGAAGTAGAGGACTGGCATGAGGCAGTATCCATAGTCTTCTGTTTCGTCAGGATGCCAACAAACCATATGGTGATCCTGGCAGTGAGCCTTCTGCAGGGCTCAGCAGGGTGATGGTAGAGTTTGGTTATCCAGACTCACGACGAGGCATCTCTTGCATGGTCAGAGTTTGAGCGTCTCTTCGGAGAGGCTTTTTTCACTAGTTACCCAGAGATCATTACATATACAGGAGATTCTTCAGATCCAGTAGGGAACCATGATGGTGTTTGAATATTCATCGAGGTTTACCGGCCACTCACGGTACTCGATGGATATGGTCAGGGATCAGTACTTCAGAGCTCAGACTTTTGAACAGGGCTTGCACAGAGATATCCAAGATAACAGCATCCCTATGAGAATTCCTACTTATGCTGGGGTGCTCGAGCGGGCATTGGTGTTCGAGAGCTTCTTGGTAGAGTATAGACAACCAGAAGTTGTTCGTAGTGAGTGAGCTGGAGTAGAGACCTCGGTAGTAGGGAGACGATGTCAGGGACCCAGGCATGGGAGACATTTTCAGAGGAGATCCCAGGACAAAATATTTGTCATACAGGGTTCGCAGGGCGCATCCAGCCAGCCTCGAGAGAGGCAATGCTAATCATGTTATAGTAGGGGACATCTCGCTCTAGATTGTCTGACCGGACATACTACTAACATGGGAGCGGTGGATGGACCACTGATGCCGAGGAAACGTGTCGAGTAGATAGATCCACGGGGCGGCGGATGTGGTAGAGGAGCTAGGAGAGCAGCTGGAGGTGGTCGATGTTTTGACCTTTTACCACCACCACCCCCATGAGGTCCACCCTAGGTTCAGGGAGTTGCTAGACAGAGACAGGGAATACTGCAGGCAGCAGAGGCTTTTGACCCAGGTGCTCCTGGTATGATTAGAGATACAATCTGTGTCTTCTCTACTTTGGTTGCAGTACTGATAGACATTGGTGCTAGTAAATCTTTTCTGGCTTCTTATCTTGTTCAAGACCATGAGATTCCAGTTGAGCTGTTGACTTGCCCCTTACTCTTAGAAACACCAACTAGAGAAGATTAAGAGATCACACACCATTGCAGACAGTGTGACCTGACCCTTAGAGGTGAGAGTTTCGGTTGGAACCTCTTGGTGGTATCGTCGATGCCTTATGATGTCATTGTTGGTATGGATTGGCTATCCATAGTCCATGCCTAGATTGAATATTTTAGGAAAAGGGTGCAGTGTGTCCACAGTGATGGAATGAGGTTTTCCCTTGTCGGTGAAAAGGAGGCCTAGGAAGTGCATGATGGACTCGTGCATAGGAAGGAACAATCGATTTCACATCAGTTGGAAATCCTAGCACTTGGCGCAACAGATGTTATGAGTTTCTAGTTTACAGTAGTAGTGGCTAAGTACGAGGAAGTTTTTCCATAGGATGCCCTCAGACTACATCCCCGTCGGGAGATTGATTTCTGCACTGAGTTGCAACATGGGAAGACACCAATATCGGCGTCACCTTATCGGATGGCTCCTACCGAGCTTCGTGAGCTGAGAGTGAAGCAGGAAGACTTATAGAGGAAGGGCTTCGTGAGAAACAATGTTTCACCCTGGGTGGCCCCAGTGTTGTTTTCCAAGAAGGCAGATGGTATCTTGATGCTATGTGTGGATTACCGGAGCTTGAATCAGGTGGCCTTGAAGAACCGGTATCCACTACCGAGGATTAATGACTTCTTCGATAAGTTAATAAGAGAACGATGGTTCTCGAAGGTTGATCTAAAATCAAGCTATCACCAGTAGTGAGTACGGGATGATGATACACCAAAGACAGCTATCAGATGTCGCTACAGTCACTATAAGTACTTGGGGATGCCATTTGGAATGACGAACACCCCAACAGTGCTTATGGGACTCATAAACAGGATCATTCAGCCCTATCTAGATCGGTTTATGGTGGTCTTCATCAATGATGTCCTTCTATAATCTGCATCTGAGGAGGACCATGCAAGACACCTAAGGATGGTTCTGGACACACTTTGAGAGCACCAGTTGTACGAGAAACTCTCAAACTATCAATTCTGGATATAGGAGGTCCACTTTCTGGGACACGTTATCTCAGCAGATGGTTTAGCAGTGGACCCAACCATGGTAGAGGCAGTGCTAGCATGGGAGCCACCCTGGAGTGTGATGGAGGTGCGGAGTTTCCATGGGTTGGAAAGTTACTATAGGAGATTCATTTCTTATTTCTCTAGAATTTCATCACCCATGATAGCTTTGACCTGAAAGGGGCAGCCTTTCGTGTGGACTGAGAGATGCCAGCATGCATTTCAGCAGTTGAGATAGAGTCTGACGAGTGCCCCGATCATGAGACTACCAGAAGAGGGTGTCGAGTACGTGGTGTTCTGCGACGCGTCAAGAACCGGGCTTGGTTGTGTACTAATGTAGAGGAAAGTGGTGATTGCCTATGGCTCACGTCAATTGAGGCCACACGAGCAGAACTACGCAAGCCATGATCTTGACTTGGCAGCGGTAGTCATCACGTTGAAGATGCTGCGGCACTACCTGATGGGCGAGTGGTTTATCATCTACTCTGATCAAAAGATTCTCAGATATATATTTTCTTATAAGGATCATAATTCGAGATAGAGGTGGTGGCTTGATTTCCTCCAGGATTACAACTTCGTGATCATTTATACTCTTGTGAAGGAGAACGTTGGGGAAAATGCTCTCAGTAGGAAATCCAGTTCGTAGTTGCTGGACGAGACGACAAGCCAGTTGGCCTCTTTACAGTTATCCTTCGTGGATAGAGATGAGGGAGCTTACCTTCAATCGATGGTTTTTACCCCTTCTCTCTTACAACGAGTCAGGGAAGCACAGCTCGAGGATGCTAGCTGTGAGACTTTACATGCTCAGATATCTGCAGGTGATGCTGCTGATGGATATTCAAAAGTTGGGGAGCACGTTGTTCTTTTTAGATGGCGCACAGTAGTACCAATGACGTTGTAGGAGGAGGTTCTGCGGGAAATACATACATATCATTTGGCAGTTCATCTAGGTGTGGAAAAGATGTACCAGGACCTCCGACGTCAGTTCTGGTGGATAGGAATGAAGAAGATTATGGAAGAGTTTGTTTCTCGATTCCATACTTGTCAGCAAGTAAATGCTGAGAACCATGTGCTAGTAGGATTAAATCCGCCCCTTGAGGTGCCAGAGGGGAAGTGGGATGGGATATCCATGGAATTCATGATGGGTTTACCACATACATCTCGGGGACACGATTCCATCTGGGTTATCATTGACCGACTCACCAAGTCGGCCCACTTCCTAGCCATATGGGGGCAGAGTTTAGAAGAGAGAATGGGACACCTCTATGTGTAGGAGACAGTTTGAATTCTTGGAGTTCCATCCACGATCATCTCGAATCATGATGCTCGTTTCACATCCCGGTTGTGAAGGGATTGTTGGATGTTTTTGGGACTCAGTTACGCTTGAGCATAGCGTTTCATCCTCAGACTGATGGTCATACGGAGCGGACTATCCATGCTCTGGAGGATATGCTATGAGCTTGCATACATGACTTCAGTCATAGCTAGGAGGATCACATACCACTGGTGAAATTTGATTATAACAATAGTTATGATTCCACTATTGGCATGGCACCATTCGAGGCTTTGTACGGGCGACCTTGTAGGTCACCACTTTATTGGACTGACCAAGGAGAGTCAGCACTCATGGGCCTAGAGATGGTGCGAGCTACTTCGGAGAAGGTGCAGGTGATCTAGGAGCGGATGAAGTCCTCACAGAGTCAACAAAAGTCTTATACTGATAGGAGACGGAGGCCCTTGGAGTTCGAGGAGGGAGACCATGTGTTCCTTTGGATCTCACCTCGACGGGGATTGCTGAGATTTGGCCGAGTCATCCAGCTATCTCTGATGTTCATCATCCCTTTTCAAATTCTTAGAAGAATTGGTGAGCTGGCGTACCGCTTGGCTCTAACTCCTCATATGGACTGGGTACACAATGCCTTCCATGTGTCGCATCTGCGGAGGTATGTGAATGATCCATCTCACTTTATCGAGTAGGGCGAGCTAGACATCGATGATGGAGCGACCATTGCTGAGTACCCAGTGGAGATCGAGGATCAGTAGGAGAAGATCCTTCTTGGGCAAGCTATTCACATGGTGCGTGTCCGGTGGCAGCACCAGAATCTCTAGGAGAGAACATGGGAGTGGGAGGGTCAGATCTGTGCGCAGTACCCACATCTTTTTTAGTAGACATTGTTTTGGCTTTTCTGGGACGTAAAACCCTAAGGTGGTGAGGAGGTAATGTCTCGGATTTTCTCCGTATATTATTTCAGTATCATATGGGAATTATTTCGAGACCAGGCGTTGTGACAGCGTGCATTTCTGAGGCCCATTGAGCTCGGAACAAGTGTTTGAATTTAATTAAATAGTTAAATTACACACACGTGTGGGGTTTTCTTGAAAAAGTGGGATAACTCCTGAACGGGTGCTCGGATCAGAATTATGAGGGAAACGTTGTGTTTAGAGAAACTATTTTACCTTAGGCGAGGCCTAACATAGGTCGGCGCAGGTCTGTGGTGAAATCTAGTTGTTGGACGTAACTTTAAAAAAATATTTAATAAAAATATTTTATTAAATCTTGTTGCAATGAATAACATTTATATTTTAAAATAGATATTTTCACAGGGGTACAGGGTTACAGACCTCATACCCCTTAAACTCTTGGAGGCTCTGGAGGAAACCCCAACACGGCGACGATGTTCTTGATGAGTTTCACCACCGCCGACGACGCAGTGATCAGATCTTCGCCAACGAACGTTGAAGATCCAAGTAGGGCATTTGATCTCATTGTGATTTCTTTCATGTTCTTGATTTCTACGACAAATGAAGACTAATCCACAAATAGATTATCCCATGAATCGATCATATTTGCGGGATGATCTTTTCTAGGGATTTGGGGATTTGATTCTTGAAGGTTATTTTTGGTTTCTTTTAGTCTTATAATGGTGATGAACCAAGATCGACATGAACATCGATCTAGGTTCATCCCTCTCAATTTTTTGTGCATTTATTCACCATTTTCTCACATTCTTTGTGTGCGTTCTAAATGTTCTTTAGGGAGGTATGAACAATGGATTGTTGTGCATCCGTTGTGCGACGAAACAATCCCAAACTGAAGATCTGGCATCGGGACAACCCCATGGAGGTGCGACAGTGGTGGCGATGGATGGATCGAAGCGGATTGGGTGATATTTTTCTTCGAACGATTTCCACATGGGTGACTCAAATCATATTTCAGAGCTGATTGAAGGTCTGAAACCCACGGATTCGGCATCTTGATGACGAGGTGACCCGAGATCTTGAGTTTCGTAGCAAACGGACAGTAGAATCGAGATCCAGAGGATTGGCCATGGCGCAAGGAGGAAGATGACGGTTCTAGAAGTTTCTCGACTACATGGCATGTAGTATGGGCTACATGGAATGTGTTCGTCGACAGGCCACCTGGCATGTACTTCGGGAGTACAATAACACGAGTTGGGTACAAGGACAAGGACACATCATGTATACACTTCCCTAGCTAGACGAGACCAAATACAAGGCATACACCGTGTACTGGTACATGGGAAGGGAAACATGGACAGACACCGTGTACGTGAATACGGCCAGGGCACACAGGTGTTTTCCAGTTGACAGGACACGAAGTGTGCTTTGACATACATGTCGTGTATATACTTCTATGCATGACTTAGATTTTAGACACATGCCATTTCACATGGGCAATACCCAGAGTCAAATACCACGGCATGTAATTATTCTACTTGCCATGTATTTACTTTTATATGACAAGACCAGAGACACGGGCCGTTTACACTGGCAGTACCCAGAGTTAGGGAACACGACGTGTGATCCTACTACACGCCGTGTAACCTGTTCTACATGGCTTGAGCCATTTGTCTTCAGTGACTTGGGCTTTCATCCTTAGGGTTTGTACCCTTTGTCTTTCCCCTGAAGGTTTCTGGTATCATTTCCTAGAGGAGTATGATCCCTTCAGTAGGACCTACTCAATAGAGTTGTTGGAATCCATTCTATGAGACTTAGAGCCAGATCCTCTATTCCTTCCTAGTACCCCAAGTAGAGTTCTTGGTATCAAATTGACATACCTTACCTAGGCGTCGATCCACTACTTAGTGGATTAGTTCAGATTGAGTTGTTGGAATAACCCCATAGAGAGTGGTTGTGATCCTCATCGGAGCATCATATTTTCAAGTACTTGTGTAGTGTGTTCTATCAGAATAAGTACTTAGTATCTCTCTCTTCAGACCTAGGAGTGTCTTCTCCTTGTTACTTGCTTAGTGGAATCTTCGAGCTAGATCTTAGTGGTGGTTTCGTGCTAGTAGATCATGTATGAGTATATCTGGATATTCTTCTTATATGTTCTGTAAACATATACTGTGTGGAGCTGACTGTATAATTCCTTTGTGGTATTTTCCTTTGTTGTATTCCTTTGTGGTTTTTGGGGTGTCCTACTGGGTATTGTTATACTCACCCCTGCACGGGCTTTTCCCGTACGAGTCGTGTCTTCTGCTAATGAGCGAGCCTTTGATAGGATTCTAGGTGGACTAGGACCGAACAGTGCTCAGTGATATCAGGCTGGCTGAGGTGTGTTCCTATGGCTATGGATTGCAGTCTCAGTACCTTTCATTACAAGTTGGACTTTGTTGCAGACTTTCTTTTGGTTGGCTTGTACTTTTGGCCCATGGTTTTACTTTACTGAACTTTACTTTCCTATCGTACTCGGTTGGTTGGGATTTTAGTGTATGCATGAATTTATATTTTTTGTAGTTTTAACATTTTCAGCTTTGAGGGCTTGGAGATGTGTTTGTGTGCAGGTTTATAGGGAATGCCTCCCATGTTAGTGACATGCCTACTAGGTGCTAGTCTCCATCCGCTAGCATATTGGAAGCGGGCTTGGGGTGTTGTGGCACGGGCCCCACTGGGACGAGTCCTGACAAGAATACAAATCAATGGAACCAATCCACCACACCATGATATTGTTCTCTCTTGGTGTCTCTAACTCACTCGCATGGTTATAAAATGTGTCATAATATAACACATCTTGATGTGGGGAAGTGTTTTCATTTCTTCATATGTTTGATTTCATAACAAGTTCAACAAATACAAGTTAAAAAACCACAATATCAGCCAATAATGTATTTTTCATTCATATCCATAACGTCTTTTATAAAAAATGATTTAGGCATGGGAGGAAATCCCATATTTATCAATTTCTTGTACTCCAAAACAATCAGATTATTTTTTTACTGAAATTAAGTGATAAATCCATTTTATGATAGGTGAGGGATTCCATAAATATAATCTCAAAACATTACAACAAAACATAGTCTATATTAAATCATCTCTTCCACCACACATCATCATCAATACACAACACAACCAATGGCTAAACTTACTAAACAACTAATATTTCCACCATACATTTTACATAGCCATATCACTTCCACACTTTACCATCTGCACACAAAGTCTATTTTTTACATAACCACCTTCTCCAAATCAACCTCCAAATTTTCCTGACTAAAAATCCCAATTATCATCACACTCAAAGCCCTAAGCACACAAATAAATGAATTTTCTCTCCCATGTTGATATATTATCTACTTTGGGCGGCACTGACTCACCCCCATGGTTTTAATCACGTCAATGTATAATGATTCTTGGTTAGGGATCAGGTTTCCCCCTCTTTGTATACATGGATTTTTTTAAACCACATTTCACATAAGGAATCACAAAAAGAACAACAACACATAGAACAACACAGGGAATCTTTTATAATTATTTAGAGGATTGTACTAGATCACCACATTATTTAGTAAAGGAAATTTCACAAAACATTAAATTTTTCATGGGGAATAAGTTTATCAACCACATATAAGTTATTATAATTTTAATACATGGTGTGTCTAAACAAGAAATAACATAAAGGGTCTCATTATCTACAACAATCACCGCACAATAAGGATTATAGTAATTACAATTTTCAGTGAGGCATATCAACACATCAATGCAATGATATTAATGAAATGACACTCTAAATTATTAGATTATTTATATTGAGATATTCTGACTTGATGTTAAATATATCTAACATGAATCCAAGTTAAAGACAAAACTATACACATGTTATATCACACACCATGTTTAATATGTTTAGACAAGTCATTCTGGGTTCATATTATTATAAAGGAAATACACTTCCAACATCATTTTTGGAATTCAATAGAATATGTTCTTATGTTGAATTCAAATACTACATTACTACATGATTCCATAGTCATCAAAGTAAAACATTTTTTCTGAGAACAAAATTAAAACTAAACATGTTGTATTACCAAATTTCATGATTTATCATTCTTTCACTAAACGTTTTCTAATCATTTATTGGCTAAGGTAAAAAATATTTTTAAAAAAAAACTAAAAAAAATGATGTATTACTAAATTTAACACTTTATCATGTTCATATACTCTATTACATACACAAAATCCTTATAGAATCGTCAAAATAGAACATGGTTTCTTGTCATGAAATTATAAACTGCACATGTTGTATTAATATATTTCATGGATCATTATGTTCCAACTAAATATTCATTAATAATTAAATCTCTCAAGAAAACATGATTATATAATGAAATAGGGATTTAATGATTCTACTCCTATATCTAAATAAAATAAACTTTTTAAATTCTATAATCTCAAATAAGAAGGCTTCCAAATATACCATAAAAATGTTTCCAACATTACACATGCTCCCCATTAGAAAATAATCATGAATTAACTTGTGAGGTAAGGATATTTTAGTATATAAAAACTCTTATTAGTCACAAAGTAATATGTTTAATCATTTAATCTATTTTAATTCTCAACAAGTTACCACAAATCATGCTTCTCATTTTTCAAAATTTTAGAAATAAATGTCACAAAAATTTATACCCAAACACATGTTTGTAACATATGGATATATCAAAACTTCAAAACTAAAATTGGGTAACTATAAGAGGAAAGTTATTCTTGTCATGTATTCAAAATTAAAAAGAATTATCAATAATTAAGATTGACAATTTTAGAAATTTCAGAATTTAAATGTCTAAACCAACATTGTACAATAATTCATGAACACATGCATGTGCAAATTTATAGATGGAAAGAAACACAAGACATATGAGCTCACATGGAAATTATAATACTTTAACCATGGTTAAAATTAATTTATTTTATCATGCTATCAGGAAATACACTTTGAGGTAACATGCTTCATAAGGGTTTTCAAAAATTAAATAGTTTATTTTTTAAAAAATAAACTAAGCATGGTTCTCTACCAATTACAAACATTAGAAAAATTAGATGGCATGTTATAAAATTATAACAAGGAAAAAATCCTATTTATAAAAATTAGTTAAATTAGGGGAGGGTAAACAAAAAATTGAAGCCTCAAGAAGGTTTCAAATAAACAATTCAAGCAATTTATCCATAATATTACAATTTAATCTTAGTTATATGAATAATTTAGAAAACAATTATTGAATTTTATTATCAATTAAAGGATGGGAAAATTCAAAGAAATTCTCATAAAATTTCAGGATTCATATAATTCATTTTATCATCACAAAATCAACCAATTTTAAGTATGAACACTAGTTATTATGATGTGTGTACCTCTCCTAGGTATCTACCCTGAAAATAGTGCATCATTACATGGCTGTTTGGTAGGCTCATAGTTCATGCATTAGATAATAGGGAGCCCTAAAATCCTGTGTTATAACTGGTCTTCCCTAGCCTATGTCATCCACTGAGGTCACCTAACACTGTTTCCCTACCAACCCATGAAATCCTCATTATTCCTAACTCCAAACTCTATCCTATCTATGAAACATCACATATGATACCATTCTATCATGCCCCTCCCTCTAGAGATACCCCTAATTTTCCATCAATGATGAAATAGAGATATTGACCCCCTGAGTCCTACCCCATGTAGGCCCTAGGATAAAGACTTGCACCAAGGGTATAAAAATATCACAATATGGGAGGCATTATCCATTATTAGGAAAACAATTTCCGAAGATAGGATGTATCAAATAAAATAGTTGCAAGGAATATTTTAAAATTAAATCCAAACAATTCCACAATTCACATAAAAATTTAAATTGATACTTATAAAAATTTCCAAATGAAAA
This sequence comes from Viscum album, assembly GCA_963277665.1. Classification (NCBI taxonomy): domain Eukaryota; kingdom Viridiplantae; phylum Streptophyta; class Magnoliopsida; order Santalales; family Viscaceae; genus Viscum; species Viscum album. The sequence goes on along the minus strand of OY728128.1, from coordinate 250,143,918 downwards.
CCTAAAATAATAAAATATAAGACAACTACAGAGAAACAGCTCCAACGACCCAAACTAGAAAAATTCCAGCATGGTCTAGAAAGTCCTCCTAGAAACCTCAAAATAGTTTTTATATACGTAGGGTGAACATACTTGTATACATAGTTTGAAAACCAATGTCTCTCATGCACATATAAAGGAGGCATACTAATGCACCCATTATAAAATAGTAGAACCAAAACCCACCAATGAAGTCGTACTAGAAATCCCATCTTCATCAAGGAACACTCAACAAACAACTCGTGTAAATTACAATAATATAAATATCATCAATGATATGGTACCCCACACCATGTTCCCACTGATTAGCATCTCTCAAAACCTAAATGAAGATTTCTTGGCACTCCCACATCATATGAACACAGCACATCACAACACGCCTGCACACATCTGGGCCACATTGCTATCCCCATCACCTAGGCAAAATAAGAACATCACATCAATCCCACTGACACCTGGGCCACAAACCACATCACATTCGGCCCAAAGACACATGGGACACAAACCACATCTCATCCTGCCCAGAAACTCCCAGGCCACAAACCACATCTCACCAGAAGACACCTGGAAAAGCATAAAAAATCTCATCATAAAGACACCTGGTAAAGAACCACTCACGTGCACGCACATGGGCCTCACAAACCATAAATTTCTAGAAAAATCATGGGATATCACCACCTGGAAGAGGTATCAGGGAAGATTGGATGTACATATATCCATCCTCTAACCAGGAGGTTTGGTGTAGACACCCTCCCCCATGATGATGGGGGTGTTCGACACATAGTGCTCAATTAGGTTGGGGTGTGTATTGAAATCACTTGGATAATACAAGTAATAAATATTTGATATGAAAAAATCCAGCCCATACTATGAGTTCAAAATATCCTACCATCTCACAAGACTACCACCATTTCTGAATCCTCTAGATTCATAAAGGTTTCACAATAAAATAAGAACCACAATTCATTTTCAATCCTTAAGACATATTATTAGGTTTATTTTTTGTCAAATACATTCCCCTTTATCTGCCACTTAGATCTACACAATCAACATTGGTTAGGAGAAAAATTTCATTCAAGAAATATTGTTTCATATTCCCAATCACATAACATAATCAGTACACCATACAAGAAAAACAGAACCGATAAGTCATGTTATTATTTTAATCCCCATTTATTTGCTTAACATATTTCATAAATATTGAATAATCCCATATCAACAACACATTGGTTCATTAAATTCTATCCTTTTATCATCCATTCAATATCTATTCACATTCCACATTCCATTCTTAATAAATTTCCTTTCCATATTCTTCCCAAGAATGAATATTCAACTTTAGTTTCATACTTCCCAAAAAACTATAATTTTTTCACATAATAAAAAAACCAATAATTGAAACTAGAACGAAAAAATCCCAATTAATCTCTTACAAATAATCCCACATCATCACCAATTCATAGCCATGTCCCCTTTTTTTCATCCCCACTACATAATAATACCACAACCACCTTTACAACCCCACTGTACCCTTGTAACATTACAAAAATCACTTCCCCACTTCAAGACCACATCTCATCCACTTCCACCACACACATCACAACACAATTATATTTCACATATCATATCACAAGAGTCAACCCAAAATAGTAAATCATGTCCAGAAGCATATTTCTACACATAAGAAAGAAAAAATACTTTCAAATTTAGTAGAGAATCCTTTATTTACTTTCACATATTTTAGGGTGTTATCAGAAAATTCATTAAAACTAGGGGTATCCATTTATTTTAACTGAATGTACACCATTAACCAATTATATAATAAGTGACACCAACACCAACACAATATGTACATGTTCAATGATTGAAAAACTAGTGCACAGAAAAGGAACCTAAAAAATTAGGATATTTAGTGGGTATTTGGCACATACAATTGACAACATTGATCAATATATGATTAAAATAGTATGACCATATGTCACATTCCCCATACCCTATAAATACAATATAAACCAATTCATTATTTTTATTAATCTGGTTGTGACCATGTTCAAAAGAGTTAACAATAATAAGACCATACCACATGATACACATAAAGCAAAAGGGAGGAAAACCCTAATTGGAAGAAGAACAGATCAACACATCCTTAATGCACCAAAGAAGGGGGCGCACATATTGTAGGAAAATCCTCCAGGGAAGACAAGACACAAAGGCTACATATCAACACACGAATACTTGGGGAAGAAAGGTTCTAGGAAAATATAGTATCAAGAGGAAGGATATAGAATAGAATAAGGGAAGACCCCATATTAGAAAAATTGGATCTGAGACTCATAGAAAAAGAAACTGTTTTGAATTTGCATTAATGCCAAATATCAACAAAAACATGCAGTTTGACCAATTGAATTCCCCCAAGACTATTAGGAATTTAAGGATATAATTCATAGCCCTTGAAAGAACTTACAAACTACTTAATTATGGTATTAAATTCATTTTACGTAATTGAAAATGTGAAAGGGGTGAAACTATAAAAACATGAAGAATTGTGGATTTTGAAAAACAATTGGAAATGAAGTACCGTTGTATGACTCATGATTAGATGAGTCAATATCTCAACCTAATATCAAAAAATTACCATCAGATTAGTCGCTATCACATCCTACCGCTAGTGAATCACCATTGGATGAGTCACCAATGCGACATACCCTTAGGAGTTACCATTGTGAGCCACATGTGTGAGTCAACATTCAGTGAGCTACCGGTTCGAGTCACTATCGCGAGTCACCATCCCAACTCACCATCCTAACTCACCATTATAACCCACCACTCAAACTCATCGTTCTAACTCACCATCATAAGATATCAGTCCTAACTTATCATTGTGAGATACTAGTCCAAAATCACCATTCCGACTTACCGTTTTGACTCACCTATCTAACTCACCATTGGATAAACTATAAAATTTTCAAAGTGTTTAAATATGAAACCTTAACCTCCAAAAACACTACAAACACCAGATTTTCCCCAAGTAATGAAGTAGAGAGGTCTAGCCCATTTCAATATAACCTTATTAATGTATTTATTCCTTTGTTATTTTTTATGCTCATTTGGTGGGTATCAAAAAAATCACCCCTTCAGGAGTGATGTCTTTCAAGACAATGGATCGATTATGATGAAAGAAAATGGATGCCTGAGACATTATCAGTGTAACAAACCAGTGTCTTGGGTGATGTTTGGTCTTCTGGGAGACAATTGGTATTTTTGGAAATTTCCTATATATAGGGGAAGAGAGCAATTCATTTCATTAACTACCACATCTCCATAGCACTCTTTCATTTTCCACCATTTCACATCTTCATCCTAAGACATTTCCATGAGACTTGATCATGAGACCTATTCTTGAGCATTCATTGATATCTAATTCCATGAGATCTGATTTTCATGTCTGATTTTACTCATGCACATAACCGAACGAACTATAAACCCTTCTTATATAATTACTTGAACTTAGACCATGAGGAATGAAATTATCTTGATGGTTTCGCAGGATCCACTGCATAAATCATATGATTGATTTATTATCATGAAATTCACGTAATCATGTCTAGGTCATGCAATCGTGAGTCTCCATATTGTTCATGTGATTGTGTGACGCCTTACGAGGTTAGGTGACTAGTGAGACCTTCAGGTTTTAGATGATTCCGAAAACTTTTATGTGGATCATGTATCCTTTCCTAATTCATGTGATAGACATGATGATGCTGGTATATGAATTTTCTTTGACATGATTTTATATTTTATTTTCTGAAATATTCCACTCACGCTTGTTCATATGGTTTCCGGTTCTCGCTATGGTTTCTCAGCTACGGCCAATAAAAGGGACAAGATTTCCATAAATTTTAATGTTGATCCCCGATGTCACTTGTATACTGATAAAAATATCCTAAATAGGTTCCTCTAATTTGATATTTAGAAATATACCTTATCTCACCAACTTCATTTATACAGGTTTCGTTTCCTGGATGATGCTACCATTCCTCCTCCAAAATTTATCATGTCATCTTGTTGGGTGTTAGCTTTTATCGACTAAGTTTAGAAAATTATTTCTAACCACGGAAGACTGGTCACAACATAGTCCAAATGGATATCATACATATTGTAAAACTCTCCCTTGTGTCCATATGGCCATTATTTCCCTCATCATCTCATCGCTCAGAGTTACTAGAGTATATTTGATTCCTATTTATAATATTTAAGCAGTGGTTAGAGTTTGAAATGGGATCTTCTTCTTGGAGGAAAATTTTTCAATGAGTGGGCATAGTCATTATGGGTTAGACAAAGCTTCTTGTAAATTTATGATCATTTATATAGGGTCCAAATTTATGAAGTCGTTTTGATGTCCCAATTCATCATCTACCAATGGCCCAATCTTCTCTGAGAAATGGCAAGCTGATGGTGTCTTAGCACTAACACATTTCATCTACTCTTTGGTGAAGTGGGAATCGTGTTATGGGAAATCTACCAATTGGGTGGTATTCCCTATATTATAGATATGTATGATGAGTTTCTCCCATATATGGATATCTAGTAGGATCACTCACAGACTCCCTCTTTGTTGACGGAATTTTATACCATTATAAAGGAGAAAATGGGGAAAGATATGGTGATTCACTCACTCATTTTTTTCACGGAATGGATCAATATTTTTATATGTTGCAGTGGGGTTAGGATAACTTCCATATTCCATCATCGGTTCCCTTCTCAGTGGGTCAGTGATAGTGATTTTTCATACTAGTCGATCTTGGAAGCTGGTGACTCTACCTTATGGGGTTATCAAGTAAACTCAAATATTTACCCTAACCTTAGGCATGTATGATTTATAGCCATGTTTTGGAATGAATGGATTTTTCATGCGGGGGATACATGTTTAGGGATCCATGTAAGCACACTGGTGATAATGAAAATTCTCCAAGATGGGATGCACCTCAATTTGGTATTGTTTTATCTTGAATGCCTTTATCATCTCCTGGTCCATATTAATCTTGGTAACAACCCATACTGTATTGGTGTTCCAGTGTAGTTTATGTTTGTCTATATAGGGGATAATTTTAATTATTATGAATAATATAATGCATCCAGGATCCCATACACCCTATCCTATGCTAGACTATTGGACGTCTCTTGGGTTGTGAACATGTCTCCATGACCGTATGAGGTTAAATATGAACTATTCCATCCAAATAGATTTTATTTTTTCCCCTATCATACACCAGGGGGGAAAATTATTGATGAAGATAGTAGTGAAAGGTCTTATATGGTCTCTCTTCAGGATGGGTTCCTCATAGTTATGGTGAACGGGCTAATCATCTACGATCCTTATACGCATTATTGATTTTCTAATCAGTTTGGATGCATCCAAGAGGTTTTCCCTCATCCATTGTCTAGCTTGTGCGGTTAATAGAATCCAAGGGTCAACCATAATTTTTGGATGATGCTGTAATGTAGAGATTCTAAGGCTATGATCAAACTTATTCATGGTGATTCTCTCATTTTTCTTACCCCATATTATATCTATGCTTGGTAGCAGCTTATCCAGATGGTGTGTTAGGGAAGTTGGTCATTCATGTGGATATGACTTTAAACTCACCATACCATATGTCCATAGAGATGAAGTAATTTGTTTAATACCTATGTGAGATATCAAGGAAGTAAGCTCATTCCAATAATGATTACCCCAATAGTGGATCATAATATGTGGAGGAGGTTAGTCTTCTAGTATAGGCCAAAGATGATACACCTATTGAGAAGGATTCTTCCCCCACATTCCCACTTATTCAATTGGTAATTCCTTCCCCAACCATTCATTATTCACTGGTCATGGAGGAGAAGATGAAACGTAGGCTGATTTGGAACAAAATCATGTTTTGATTATCGAGACTCTTGTAGATGCATTTCATTACCAAGGGCATTGTCTCCATTAGTTTTTTATAACTTGGGGTTCAGAGTTTTGATTGGAAACCATTATATGATATCATGATGAAACTAATTTCGTCTCAATGATGTATGACCATAAGTGAAATACATATTCACATTCATGTATATGAGACTCCACTTCCATGGTATATAATGGAGATGTCAGAGGCACTGGAGTTGGTTCTTCAATTGATATCTGAAATATAAGATCAGATGAATTCTTCGACTATGTAAATATGGAAATGTGAGGTGATCATTTCCATTTTGAGGTCTGAACATTAAACATAATAATCCTCATTGGCTACTTATTAGAAGAGAGTTTAATAGTATACTAATTTGGTCAATGATCTTTATCCTGAAGAAGAAGTGGAAGAGGCAAGGAGATAATCACTCCAACAATCTATTTATGCTTCTCACCAGACACTTTCCAACCTTACTATCATGATCGATTTACATTTATCATAATTTGAACATTGAGATTCATCCTATTTTTGAAAAAAAATTAAAGAGACTCCAAAATGTGGAAATTCCTCCAACCATTTTTCATATTGTAAGTGAATGAACTTCTTGAAATTTCCACATTACTTTTTAGTTTCATTTCATCCATGATAATCATCACATTTCATTGTCCCAACATTATGTGAATCGCCAATAATAACCATCATTTCCATAATATTATGTAAAACTAAATGTCTACATTTGAATATTTAAATCATAACAGATTCCTTTTTTCAAGAACTCATGAATTCCCACCAACATGATATTACTTGCTGATAAATCTATTCAAACTATCTTGAGATCACCTGACTCATGGAATTATAATCATGTAGAATGTGTGTTTTAGGGGGACAGTGATATAACTTTTTCCAAAGATAATAGGTATGGACAGAGTTTCTTTGTTGTGATAAGGCTATGCTGTGGGACTTACAAGATTTTTTCAGTCTAAATAACTTCCATGTTATAGATTATGGTCTTTTACCTCAAACATAATATTAAATTTGTTTATGGAATTTTAGATCAAACATATCATTTCCCTAGTTTCATATTCTTTTATCTTGGTTCATGATGTACTATTATTTAGGGTCTTTTAGCTCCAACCTGATATTGATTTATTTTATGGTCATTTACCTCAAACCTATCATAGCACTAATTTTATATTATTTTATCTTAGACATCAAGGTAACATATTTTATGGTGTTTTAGCAGGGAACTTGATCTTAATGACCATGTAATATGGTGTAGACATTCCATGAATGACCTAAAACATATTGTGGTGGTTCGTTATACTATGGTGTTTCAAGGGCTCATGAGGATTGGAGTTCTATTCTTGCAAGGGGGGATGACTTTAGTTGGTGGGTTATATCCCTTATGCATCAATAACATGTCCATGAAAATACGATCTCTACTCTATTCCAAGGGTCATGGAAGATTTATGGAAGTAATATATGTGGAGTGAGAAATACTAGGGATGTTAGGTCTGCCTGGATAATTGGAGTGTGGGTGACGTAAGTCATAACCGAAAATATTGAGTTTTTTAATATAGGATGGAGAATAAATAATAGGTATTTCATATAACTCTTTGAGATTTAAGGTTCCATATTAGTGTTTTTGGGGCTCAGTAAGTTTATGAATCCATTTATATTGGTCTAATAAGTCGCTGGATGGTGTGACTAAAGCCCTTCTATGTCAATAGCATTTCCGAACCAAGAGATTTATTTTCTATTCCCGATTCCATGGATAATTTTCTAAGACAAAAATGTTTGACCAATGAATTTGGGTATGTAAAGAAGGCAATCTAGGAACTATTTTTAAACACTAATGCAGTTCATCTCTGGATTATAATGATATAACTCTACACCATGTGGTTTCGAATCATGAGGTGTGGGGAATTAGAAGGTTTAGGAATGGAGTAACACATCACTACTTTGATAAAGGGAACAAAATACGGTCACATATTGTTGAGGATGTCGAATCCACTAGAATTGTCTAGTTATGTGAATTATAAATCATTTCCCATAAATATCTGAGTTATACTAAGAGAAAGAAAACTTGTGGATGCAAGTTAATAAATCCTCTTCTATTCCATGAGGTTAAGATGATAAATCCAATATTTAATGGGGGTTTTCATGGGATCCAATGGCCCATTTGGGAGAGTGATTTCATTTTAATAGTTTGTTATGGGGAGGTTTTGTTAGCACTGACTTCTAAGGAATGAAGGTGGTTTATGAAATATGTTAGATTAAAAAGGATTAGAACACCCTATAAGTTGTGTCACCGCATAGAGAACATATTATCACACTGTGGAGATGTAAAAAACCATTATTAAATTTTTTTATGGACCGGAGGGTCAAGTGAGAAATACTCAGCTTTTATTAGGGCTATTGTCTAGTCCCTTTGGTATTTATGACTTGTTAATTTTCACCCTATTTTTCCTAAACTCTGGAGATGAAGAGTTTAGTGAGCGTAGAATTAAATTTTTTTTAGGCCTCCCTTTTCCGGTTTGCAAACTTACATGTTTTTATATCTCTTTCACTAGTAGTTTAAGGTATTGTGATTTGGAACATCATAAGATAGTTCTTCTGTTCATACAACATTGACCAAAGTGTGGATGGTTTAAATTCATGACACACACGGACTTGATTTGGGGGGTGTTATTGAATAATCCAATTAGGATACCAAGGTTCAAGAAAAATCCAACATCTTTCTGAGTGGGAGATTGAAAATTTTTAAATCACGACAAGAATTTCTCAGGTCAGGAGTAATGATATGGGACGATCATGCCAAGGATGACCCAAAACATACTGAGTTTCTATGTTCTTCTGCATTAACATCTTTCTCACAAGAATTATAAATCCATTTATGTATGGCTAAGATGTCACCGATTGGTGGGTCTCAAGAACTTCTGGGTCAATATCATGGTAAAAAAAGATATTGTTTTCTTTTAAAAGGGGTATGAAATGTTGATTATAACCTATGGTATTCAAGTATTTATTTGAAAAACATGGATTTAGGTTCTTTTTAAAGATGAAAAAATATTCCCTTACTCTAGTTGATCGGGGTAAGGCTCTTATTGTCCTTTGAAAAGGAATGAAAAATGGGTTATGTCCCACACAATTTGCCAATATTTAGGGGGGATGTATTCCAAGAAATGTAACATCATGCAGTGAGGATGTAGTCATCGTGAATTTTTAATATTATGTGATCTAGATGTTCACCTTTCTTTTTAATGTCATGTGGTAAGGACTTACTTCTATGTAGTTTAACATCATGCTGTAATGAAATGGGGATCGATGTAAAAGAACAGAAATTTTACGATTGGTTCTAAAGGTGTAAGTCAAGGATTTACTATGTATCTCAAGAAAATGAGAATCAAAACACATATAGTTTTGAATGATGTTCCTTGGGCAGGTATGACCCGTATGCAAAGAGGGGGAATTGTTATATCTAATTAATGTTATTGGGGTAGGTGTTAGAAATATAGGACTCACTATGTATCCAATGAGGTTAGGAATCATGTCAGGCATAGTCCTTGAATGAGAAAATCTCTCTTCACTGGTTTTACCCATGTAGAAAAGTGGTAATTATTTATATTTACTGTTGAAATGGGGAACGATGTAAGATATCAAGGAATCACTACATATCCTATGATGACCTGAATCAAGCCACATGTACTTCTTAAAGGGCCATGGAGTTTTATATCATGTGTAAAGGACATTGACTGTTCATTTTAACATCATGAATCTATGAAACATGGTGTTCCTTTTACGTTCTTTCATTTAGGATCGTGGTGGACCTGTCATATACTTTCATGAATTGTTCATGGAGGTATGAACTTAGTATAATTTATAAGATCACATGAGATATTATTGGTTTGAGAAACAAGGTGTAGAAAGGTGCTCTTTGTAACAACCCATGCTTGACGTACATGGACATTACATTTCTTTAGAAGAATACATAATACATGAAACAAATAGACAACCCAAAAAAATATTAGTTTAGTGTCTTTTGAATCTTGGAACATAATCTTCTAACAAGGTGAAAGATATTCAACATCACCCATAAAGATATTCCTGTTTTGTTTTCTTACCTAAAACCTTTATTTATATCATGGGAAAAATAAAAAATAAAATGGGTGAACTCAAATTCTATGTAAGAGTAAACATTGTGTACATTAAACAAACCATAAACAAAAGAAGGTAAAAACATGAACATTATGTTTAAATATAAAATTCACAAGTCATGAAATAAATCTTGGTAGTATGTAAGGAATAGATCATAAAGGAACATTAACCACGATAAAATATCATTGACATAAAACCTAGAATTGTGGAAAACAAATAATCGAACAATATGATTTATATAGTATCCACGCCATTTCTTCCAAGATCATCATAGTGGAAAAATTCCATTACTGAACTGGTTTTACTTTTCTTTCATGCCATGTATTACTGAACATGATTTAATTTTCATTCTAGACCTTTATTACTGCACTAGATTTACTTTCTATTCATGTCATGTATATATCAAGACATATTAAACATTACCTAATTCATTGGAGGGAGATATATTTCCCACCCCTATCATAATGAAATCATTCTTACATATTCAAAAAATACACAAATCATTCATCATAGCATAACCTAAGAAATAACATGGGATTCTTAAACATAATTCCATCATACGATAATCTATATAAAATATAATTCCATCATTAAAAAAAATAATATCATAGTATTAATAGGGATATAAATATAACCCTATTTAACAGCGTCATCTTAGATGGAAAATAATTTTGATAAAACACATGAACATAATTCTTGATGAAAATATTTGTTCTTCTCCAAAAAAACGATTTGATTTCGTAATATTCCGTGCAATTTTAAAATAAAATAACTTAGTTAAAAATAAACTTGAAATAGTGTTGAGAAAGTTTCATGGAAATAAGTCATCATTAAAATATAAAAATCTATTCATGCAATATATTTTTAAAAAACATTATCCTCGTACTTTTGTTGGAAAAGTCAAAAAGTACTTCATATGGTAAACAAAATAGATATTCCTTCCATACAATGTAGTAAAAGTAAAAATGGGTAAGAATGGATTTAAACATACATAGAGTAATAGTAAAAATTTTATGAATACATTTTCATAAAATATGGACATGGATTATAAATATATCCCCAGAAAATACTTACTTATAAATAATCTCACATAAAAAGAGATTGACAAATTATACTTTAACATAGGACTGATTTCTTCCTTATGTGTCTAAAACTCCTATATAGTGGGTTCAAACATATTATTAACTTGTAAATGAAGCAGAATAATATCTATGATATCATATATGGTTCACTTATGACTTTATATTACCTTTTTATTTATCAATTTCATGTTAAAGAAATGTTTTGGGTAATAATCTTTTTATTTATCGTATGTGTTTTGACTTGCTATTATTGATCTGATTAATTAGATCATGATTTAATTATTTACGTAATGTAAAAAATTATTTATATATAATATATATTCATTATAGAAATATATATATAATATATGGGTAAATGAAATGGATTACATCGTTTATGGATATGGTAGGTCATACGTACGCATGAACACTATTTCTATTTCCATATTGAATTTAATGGAAGCAAGTAAATGACAAATATATATATATATATACATAAATCCAGTAGAATTATTATTTCATATATTTCATGATTATTTATTATATATACTTTATAATCATTATTGAATGGTTAATGTGGAGAATGAATCTCATCGTTTTGTGGAGACAGTAGTCTGTATGTACGCATGAGCGATGATATAATTCACTTAATGGTTAAATAGTATAGAATTGGTTGGTATATTAATTATAACGAATAATTATAATTTCAAATTCATTTTTTAAAACTATTATAATCATCATTATACCAATCCAAAATAAGTATTGTTGAATAAAAAATAGCACCACATTGTGGAGACAGTATGTCATATAAACGCACACATGGTGATATGTTTATTCGTAGGATGGATAAAAGATGGAAAAAGGTTGTAACATAAATATAATAACATTAAATAATATGGAATATAATAGAATTATTACTTTATTATGGAAACAACAGAATAATAAGAAGTTGAATAAGAAAAAAAATTGAAAGAGCTGATAAAACAATTACCTCTTTCTCGAGTATTTCCTTTTGATTTACACAAAATATTTCCATATGATAGATTTCTACCAAAGATGTGGCCTCTAGGAGGAAGGGAGGTATTTGAGTATCTTATATGGGTAGATTTTCGGATGATAAAATTTTGATTTAAAGGTGTGAGTAAGTGGGTAGAGGTGGTGGCCTTCTATGGGGGGGGGCACATTAGGAAAGTCTGGAAATATTAAAATATTGTAAATTGATTTTCAGTTTATAATGGTCCTAAACTCATTTATTTACAATAAAATATTATTATTGGTCAAAAATATCTCAACAAATAAAATTTATACATGTTTCGATTTTATTTTAAACCATATAATTTTTATTTATCCTTATTTAATCTATTTAATTTTATTGGGTGTAATAATATTCTAAATATTAAATGATTATAAATATTTACTTATATGTTTTCATTTTTCTATAATTGGATACAATATGAAATTTTAGACCATATAATTTTCACTTTGTAATTTTTAAATAATTTTTTTATTTTTAAATAATTTAATAATATGTTATTTTTATAAAATATCGATAGTTTCAATTTTGACAGTATTCATTTATCTGACTTCAAATAATATACATATAGAATATAAATTAGAAAAAAAATATTTTATACACACCTATCCTGTCATAGTCACTTAAAAAATTCGTGTATCACATTAATTAGTTCATATGATAAATCTTTTAATGTTTTTAAAACCATTTATTTGATATTTATATTAATAAAATAATATCAACATCATTATTGCATCATCATTAATGATAATTATTTAGTCTCTAAAAATTATAAATAAATTCACATGAGGTATATAATTTTATTACCTTTCTCTATATTATTTATTTTCTATGTTTTATAAACTTTATCACAACAGTAAAATTATTATACTTATAAGATATATGAAAGTGACATGTTGTCACTTTCTTTTGTTTCAATTATAATTACATCACATTCTTATAAAGAAGAAAATTAATTGAACCAATTTTGAAAATTAGGTGATATTGCTCCATATAAATTCATCTAATAAATTTTTATCAGGTTTTAGGGAAATTTTAATATCTTTATCATATTTTTTGTTACCCAAATTTACCAAATTTACCTTTTACCATGGTAAATAAAAATTACCATAGTTACTATTATAAATATCAAAAAAATAAAAGTAACCTATTAACATAATTTGGACCCAATGATTGAACATATGGAATCCATTTTTAAAAATTTAAAACCTATAAGTTTCATTAGTTCACTTAAAAATAATTCACAGTGTCATAACCAGAAAGCATGTTTTTAAGAAGTAAAAACTATCAAAAGATTGACATATGTTTATGTCAAATATAAATGTAAAATTACTTCTAATGACCAACATGGGATTAAATTTTAAAAACATAAATCAATTTCAATTTAAAACCAATTAAAAATATAATCTAACTATATAAATAAATTATATGAAAAGACAATTTTGAATTAAAATTCAGCATTTTCACTATTCATTTAAATTAAAATTTTATCAGAAAAATAAACAAATCTCATCCGAAGTAAATTTTGATGTCCTAATTTCAATGAATACATTTATTTTGTCATATATAATATATAAAAGTGTTAAAATCTAGATTTTAAATTGGTGGACCATCAAAAGGTGACAAAACTACATTTTTTGAAAAATAATTCTTTTATTCGAAAAATTAATTTTTTTATTATATCATGTTCAAGAAATTGTGTAAGATGAAAATTAGTGTCATATAAAATTAAATATTTGGTTAATAATATTCATAATTTCTAGTTTATATCCCATTAGATAAATATATTTTGATAATATATCGTTCTTTAGTGGAAGTCGTTATTGTGTAGAATGCAGGATATCGAGGAAGGTTTCTTTTTCATGTAATAAAAGCCAAGTCAGTGTTTTTTTACTGAAAGATTTCTTTGGTGTTGTGTATGACACTATACAAATATATTACTTTTATACACTGAAAAAAATATACTCAATTTTGTGTGAAATTAATTCTATCAAAGGAACATGAAATTGTGTGTAATACATGCCAAGTATAGTGTTCTGTATATTTCAAGCTAATACAGTGTTGTGTATAGTGGAAGATAATCTTGGTGTAGCATACAACACAATACACCAATGAAATTAAGAATAATATATCACATAAAATCTTAGGGTGTTACATTATACGCCCCTTAAAATGAATTTCTCCCTTAAAATTCATCGGGGTTATAAAAGGTTTACTACTTGAATGTTTTCTAAATGGAAACCCAAATCATAAAAAAGACTACTAAAAATTCACTTTAGAAATTAAATTTTGAAACCTAAAAATTACCAAAATTAACTCATCTCTATGTTTCTACATAGGATAACATATTTGGGGAGTGAAAACATGGATATAGAAGAAAAATCAAACCCATCAAGTTAAGATGTATAGTGATAGATTACATGGTTTGGAGAAAGTTAACAATGAAAAAGCCATAAATTTGTGATGATTTAGGGACCATCATATTCATCGAATAAGAATGTACTAGGTTAACATTTATGGTTTTCATGATCCTTTTCCTAAAGTTAATGAACCTGACAAGAAATACTTACTTGATTTCATTACAATATCATCATTGGTTGTTACTTGAAAAATTTCCACTTCATCTCGTATTCAAAGAAATGAAGTTGAATTTGAAATTCCTAACTCTTTAGAAGATCATGTGATTTATTAATGTAATTATATGTCATTTAATCTATATTTATCACAAAAAGGACAGCCTATGTTATCACATATACATAAGTCCATCTATAGTGAGATTAATCATATATGGTTACAGAAATAGAATTATACTTCATCTATCACACCACTTAAATAAAATAAAACTAATTTATAATAATGAGGGACTTCCTATAGGCCAGCGCTATGCAATAAAGTCCTATCTCACTTTGGTTTTGGGTCCGATTCCCACAGCCCTGTCTGACGCGATGGGTGTTTGCTCATCTTGAAGGCTGTCCTTTTAATAAAAATATGATGTTATTACATTCTAAAAATAATATTAATAAATTTAGCATAAAAATTTACTATTGGATGTCCAACATAATCCATTCTGACCTTTAGTATTAACCAAAATACTTTTTCCCCAAACTAACAATACAAAAGAAAAAGAAATTATAAGAAAGGAAATATAACAAGCAAGTGAATACCTTAATTTATCGCCCACATATAATAATATATATCGTTTTGGTCACATACCAAACATTTGAATGAATTCATCATGTTTTCCCTAGAGTATGGGTAATAACCTAAATTACTATATATCCTTATTTAAAAATATTCATGTTTCCTTATTCCAATATTTATTGAATATACTCCTTATGTCCCAAAAAGTTCTAAACTTCATCCATGATAGAATAACCCTATTTCCAATTACTTCATAATTAAATCTCAAGAAACAAGAATCATCCAACTAACTTATTCAAATCCATCATTTCATTATCCATGATTGATTATCTTAAAATTAAGGAAATATTAAGGGTTATCTTACACTTTGTCATGTGTTCTCCAAGTATATCACCTTACTCTTAAATCACATTTCTATCTCCTTAGAACTATTAAAAATATCCTTTAAAATCCTTAATTTGAAACATATACTAAAAACACGCATATATTTCATGATTAATATAACATAATCATTGAAATATGAAACATATACACATAATCATGCATCTTTACCCATAAACCATCATTCGAGATCCATCATATTCATCTTTCCTAAAATTTTAATCATGTCTTAAGGTTTAAAAACCTCAATATTCTTAGGTTTAATGTAAAACATACTGGAAAAACACCCCATAACTTTCACATGTCATTTACAATCACTTTACCCTCAATAATATGGCCAATACTCATACAATCATCATAATTCTATTCATGATATTTCCACTTTATAAATTGATCTTTATTTTACCCATAATTTCTACATCTGAAGAATTCCATGGTTCACCATGTTTTATGTAGTTCTAGCTATTGACTAAGAAAAGATATAAAAGAGTGATAAATATATATCACATATTATAAACACATAAGTAAGGTAAATTTCTGTTAAAATTTCAATCTATGATATCTTAGGTTTAAACCTAGGTTATTCATGATTATAAGAAAAAAAAGTATTGTAACGTATACTTTAATTATCCTTAGGAAATCCCTAAACATATCCTTAGAAATATATCTAGGGATCTCACTAATTCTTTCTTATTCTAGTTTCCAATGGTTTCCTAAACCATCACATTGATACCAAATTTAGCAACCCATGCTTGACAGACATAGACATTACATTTATTTTCAGAATACTTAATATATTACCCAAACAGATACAACCAAGACTGTATCAGTTTAGTCTCTTTGTAAACATGTAATATAATCATTAAACTTGGTTAAAAATCATCAACATCTCCCATAAATATCTTCCCCTTTTATTCCTACATTAAACATTTCTTTACTTCTGGGGGAAAAGAAAATATAGAAAACGTTACCTCAAATGATCAGTAGGGGTAAACATTATAACATAAAACAAACCATAAACATAATAATTTAAAATAATGAACATAATATTTAAATATCAAAATCACGAGTCATGAAATAAATCTTTATAGTACGTAAGGCATAAATCATAATGCAAAATTAACCCAGATAAAACTTCATTGGCATAAAACATAGAATTATGGAAAATAAATAAGAACAAAATATGATTTTTTTAGTATCCAAGTCATTGCTTCCAATACCATTATATTGGACAACGTCCATTACTAAACTAGTTTTACATTCCATTCAATCCATGTATTACTGAACTATATTTAGTTATCATTCTATCCCTGTATTACTACACCAGATATAAATTCTATTCAAGTCATATCTATCTCATGTTATATAAATCTTTACCCAATTAATTTTATGTAGATAGAGGTCACATCCATCTCCTAATTAAATCACACTTACATGTGTCGTAGACACAAAAGTCATTCATCATAGCATAACCCAAGAAATAAAATGGGTTTCATGAATATCATTCCATCATAACATAATCCATATAAAATATAATTAAATCATTAAAATAATCATATCAAAGTAATAATAGGTATAAAAACATAAAACAATTTAACAGTATCATCTTAGATGGTAAATAATTTTGATATAGCAGTTAAACTAAATTTTTGAGGAAAATATCATTTGTTTTTTAAAAATGTTTTCAGTTCTCAAAATGCCACGTAATATAAAAAGAAAAGAATTAATTTGAAAATAAATTTGAAATAGTGTAGAGGATTCTTTATAGAAATAATTCATCATGAAATTGTAAGAAACTATTCATACCGTATAAGTTTAAAAAAACATTATTCTCGTAGCTTTTTTAGAAAAGTAAAAAAGTACCTTGTATGGTA
The DNA here is from genome assembly GCA_963277665.1 of Viscum album. Lineage (NCBI taxonomy): Eukaryota > Viridiplantae > Streptophyta > Magnoliopsida > Santalales > Viscaceae > Viscum > Viscum album. The sequence goes on along the minus strand of OY728128.1, from coordinate 250,126,295 downwards.
ATCAAAGGAATGATTCATTCCATTCCATGTAGTAAAATAAAAAATGAGTAAAAATGAATTTAAAAAGAAATAGAAGAATATTAAAGATTTGATGAAAACTTTTTTAGAAAAAAAATTAAAAAACACATGGATAATAAATATATCCCCATTAAATACTTATGTATAAGAAATCTCGAATGAAAATGAGACTGAAAATTTATCCACTACCTTAGGTCTTATATCTTTTATATGTGTCTAAAACTCATATATATTGGGTTTAGACATATTATTAATTCATAAATTATCCATAATAATATCTATGATATCATATTGGATTCACTTATGAGTGTATATTATGAGTTTATTTACTAATTTCATGTTAAAGCAACGTTTTTGGTAAAAATATTTTTATTTATCGTACATGTTTTGAATTGTTATTATTGATATTATTACTTAGATTATGAGTTAAATACTTCTATAATTTAAAAAAAGATTTATATATCATCAATATTCATTAAATAAATATATACATAATATATGGATAAATGAAATGAAATACACCATTTTTGTAGACGGTAGGTCGTACGTATGCTTGAACGATGTTTCTTTTTCCAAACTAAATTGAATGGAATCAAGTAAATGACAAATATATATATATATTATTAAATTATGTATAAGTATTATGTCATATATTTCATTATTATTTTTTATATATACTTTATAATCATTATTGAATGGTTAATGTGGATAATGAATCTCATAGCGTCATGGAGACGGTAAGCCATACATACTTACGAGCGACGATACCATTCACATAATGGTTAAAAATAATGAATTTGATTGTATATTAATTATAAATAATAATTACAATGTTATGTTCATTATATAAATCCATTATACTCATCATTATACAAATCCAAAATAAGTATTTTTGAAAAACAAATTACACCACGACGTGGAGATGGTGAGTCATACGTACACACACATGGTGGTATTGTTATTCATAGGATGGATAAAAGAAGGTATAAGTTTGTACCATATTTATAATAACATAACATCATGTTTAATTAATTGTATTTTTTACTTTAGTATGGAAGTAACAAAATAAGAGGAAGAAGAAGAAGAAAAGAATTTTGAATGTGGTGATAAAACAATTTCTTCTTTCCCGAGTATCTCGTTTTTATTTTCACAAAATGTCTCCATGGGATGGATTTATACCCAATGATTGGATTATAGGAGTATGGGAGGCATGTGAGTATATTATTTGATCAGATTTTGGATTCTCCAAAGTGCTTGAAATGTGTGAGTAAGTGGGAAGAGGTTGTGGCCGTTTATAAGAGGGAGGAGGGACATTTTATGAAAGTATTGAAATATTGATTTATTATAAATTGGGTTTTGGTTTATAATAGTCCCAAAATCCTTTATTTAGATGATAAGATGATTATGGGTTGAAATACACTCATCCAATAATATTTCAACATGTTTATATGTTATAGTAAACCTTATCATTCTGATTTATCCATATTTAATCTATTTAATTTTATTTAGGTTAATAATATTCTAAATAATAAATAGTTATAAATATTTACTTATGTGGTGTCAATTGTCAATAATTGGAAACTTTATGACATTTTAGGCCATATATTTTTTACTTTGTAATTTTTAAATAATTTTGTGACTTTTAAATAATTTAATAATATGTTTTTTTATAAATGTTCAGTACTGTAAATATTGAAACTATTCATTTATTTGACTTAAACTAAAATCAAAAAAGAAGATAAATTAGGGGAAAAAATATTTAATACACTCTTAATTTGACATAGTAATCTAGAATATTCGTTTTTCACATTAATTTGTTCATTTGATATTTCATTAAATATTTTTAAAACCATTTATTTGGTATTTCTATTTATAAAATAATTTCTACATCGCTATTGTATGATCATTAATAGTAAATATTTAATCTCAAAAAATTAAAAATAATTTCAAATAATTTAGATAATTTCATTATATATCTATATAATATTTTTTTTCTCAGCTTTATCAAGTTTATCACTATATTAAAATTATTATACTTATAAGATAAATGAGAGTGACATGTTGTCACATTCTTTAGTCTTAATTATAATTACATCACTTTCATGAAAAAAAGTAAATTAAATTAATGAATACAGTCCCTTAAGAGATATTGGTAGAATTTAATTCATCCAATATAATTTTGGAAGGTTTTATGGTAATTTTACTATCTTTATCATATTTTTTATTACCTTAATTTACCATATTGATCTTTAATAGTGGTAAATAAAAATTATCATAGTTACTATTCATAATATTCAAAAGAAAAAAGTAACATAATAAAATAATTTGGACCCAATGATTAAAAATATGGAAACCATTTTTCTAAATTCAAAACCGAGAATTTGGATTAATTAATTTAAAATTAATTCCTATTGTCAAAACAAGAATGTGAGTTTTTAAGAAGTAAAAACTATCAAAAGATTGACATGTGTTTATGTCCAATTTAAATGTGAAATTAATTCCAATGACCAAAACCTTTTTAAATGATAAATTCATGATCTGATTATACTTTAAAACCAATTAAAAAGATAATCTAACTATATAAATAAATTATATGAAAAGATATTTTTGAATTAAAATGCAGTATTTTTCACTATTCTTTAATATATGAATTTTATCCAAAAAATACCAAAAATTCAACCAAAGTAAATTTTTATATCCCAATTAAAAATAAGACATTTATTTTATCATATATAATTTATAAAAATTTTAAAAACTACATTTCAAATTGGTGCTCCATCAAAAAGTGGTAAAACTGGTTTTTTTGAAAAATACTTCTTTTATCCAAAAAAAATTGACTTTGTTCTAATATAATGTTCTAGAAAATATGGAATTTTAATTTTAATGTTATATAAAAATAAATACGTGGTTAATAATATTCATAAAATATTTTTATATATCCCATTGGATAATAATAATTAATATTATATCATTGTTTAGTGAAACTCAGTATTACGCAAAATGAAGGCTATTGAGGAAGGTCACTCTTATGTGTAATGAATTCCAAGTCGTTTTTGTTTTTAGGGAAAGAATCCTTTGGTGTTTTATATAATATAATCCAAACATATTTCTTTTATACATTGAAAAAAATACTCAGTGTTGTGTGAAATGAATTCTATCAAAGGAACATGAAATTGTGTGTAATACAAGCCAAGCATAGTGTTTCCAATGCTCCAAGATAATACAGTGTTGTGTATAGTCCAATCTAATATTGGGGTAGCGTACAACACAATAAATCATTGAAATTAAAAAGAATAAATCACATAAAATCTTAGGGTATTACATTTTCTCACAGTACAACGACAGTTGAGGGTACAATAGAAGCATTTTGTATCATGTAGTGGTTGGGCCAATATATATGATTGAGGCATCCCTACACATCTCATTGAAAAATTATAATAAATTCATATGTAGTTGTAAATGGTTCATGTAGTTTAACACAAAGTGGTGATCAAATTATCCATGTAGTTATACATCTTGAGGTAAGAACATAGATCTCCCGATGTGAATGAAAAAGAAGATTGCAGATGGACCCAAGACTAGAGTTCGGGTGTCACTATGTATTTTCTAATGGAAGGAATCAAGTTGAACATAGTTTTTGGTGTATTTTTTAGTATAAATTCATGCATCTAGGATGAAATATGTATAATGTATCATCATCTGGTGAGGAGTAAGGATAAAATGTAGTTTAAATCCTTGATATTTAGACTTGGGGGTCCTTGATGAAAGGTATGTGATGTATTTCATGAGAAATCATGTATTTGAGGAGGTTTGACACACTCCCCATCCATGGTGTCCAATGAGTAGGATCAATTATAATAGACCTTATATATGAAATAAGGACCATACAACATGGGTTGTAGTTTTGGATGCTTCTTCCTAGGTATCGTTGGGGTTCTTAGATATCAGATCAGTTTTCTGTGGAGGAATGAATAGAGGAATACCCATTTATTAAAGGATCTTGCGATGTGATTATGATGGAACTATTGGTTGCGTAGTGTAGAAAACAAATTATCATCTAGTTGTTAGAATTCAACTAGATGTCATTGCAATTTTTCATCACCAGAGAGATGTTAGAAAATGGTTATTTGAAGTGAAGGTAGCTGAAATTATTTTGGTAACACCGCCTCAGTCTCAATCACCAATGAGTATAGTGCTTCTTAGGTGCAAGTATGTGTGGTGGTTTGGTTGGCCCATATATTATAAAGAAGTTTTTTGTCAAGAATTCTTATCATTGTTCACCATATTTTGGAGTATATTCAATAGATTATTATTGAAGGGCTATATTTTTTTATTCTCTACTACATGATAGCAATAGGAGTGATTGGACTCGATATTGTTCTCTAAATACAGTCTTTTCAACTCTATAGAACAAAATTTGGGTTTTTTTCTGCTAATATTGTGTGAGGGACCCCAAACCTAGTGATGATGTTAGACTTCAAATAGTTTGTGAATTTCTTTTTCATGACTTCCTTAAGGGATATTTCCTCAACCCATTTGGAAAATAAGTTGGTAGAAATATGGATTTACTTGAACTTCTTAACTGCGGATGTGGGATATGGACCCACAACATCTATTTCCCAAAAAGAAAATATATAGTAATATTGAGTCGTATTTTTCAATTTCTAGGGATGATGGATGAAGTTGTCATGAATTTCCAATGTGGGGCATTTATTGGTTAAATCCATGAAGTACTATATCTTGGTTTTCTAGTAATATCCCAACATGGAATTTGATGGGATAACATGGTCCTAGACTGATGAGTGCCTCAATATCCTTCATGTACATTTTCCATGATAGTGAAAATATCTCCTTCTTCTAATCATATGATGAGGGTTCCATTAAGTCCACATTTTTAGAGGGATTTCTTCTCATTTGGACTATCCTCTAGTGTGATGTTTACTGCACAGTGCTAAATCATTTCCCTTACATCTCAGTCTATTTGGAGAGTCTCATTTTAGAGATAACCGATTATAGGATCCATAAATCATGGGGTGGTCAATGGTTAATCACACTATGGGTTGGTGTTGACTTTTTTGATTAATTCTATATTTCATATGATGATCGATACGACCATTCATTGATGTGGGATACAAAAGATTACTTCCTTTTGATCATGGTCGGCTAGGATAGTGGCTACATTAGCTAGTGTGTCGACCAAAACATTATGTGATCAGGGAACATCATACGATGTGGGAACAAAAGGGATCTCTTCCATCAACACCCTGATGTAGAAAGTGGGAGGGTATAATTCTTCCTTTTTGATGGAACATTCTCCATTGTTATGCTTTATTACCAATTTTGAGTCCCCTTTGATATTTAGATAAGCTATGTGAAGTTATAAGGGTAATTCCTACCTAAGGTTGAGTTCTTTATATTCAGCATCATTTTTGTGCATCCTTTGTATAGTGAGAAAGAGTAGGAAAAAACTACATTATCGATAGAGACAAAAACAATCCCTCGGCCAACCCGATTGAGATTTTGATTTTCCAAAATTCTTCCAATGAGACTCTTGGAGGCTCTATCAAAGTATGTGTCACATGTTTGGGGAGTGTCATGGGAATATAAGACCTCCTAAACAAGAATCTAAGTGAATTAAAATGTATTATTTGGGGTAAGATGTGATTCGAGGAAATCATCTAGGGATTTTCCTTTTATTGACTTTTGTGATATGAACTGGATTTCATATTTCTGCAGAATGATTGGCCAGAAGGCCAAGTTCCCAGTAAATAAGGCATCCAAGGATGTACATGAGTGGTTTAATAGGAGAGACCAGATGAACTTCGTGTTACTTAAAGAAATTCCTCAGCCTTTTCACTATAAATATGAGTGAAAAAGATGTTATTCATAACATCATAATATCGAGTCTCAATACCTAGCATCGTACGGTTGAGGAATTAGAGGCTATTTTTCTCCCCGGATCATTTTTCCATTATGATGAGGTAAACCATTGAGAAATCTTGGGTAGCCGCATATATTTTTAGTGGCCTCACTCCCATTGGAGGAATTAGGATTGGTGGGTGAATTAAGTACTTCTTGATACATTCAAAAGATTCTTGGAAGTCAGCATCCCAATGATAATAGATTCTCGTATTCATTAACCTAGTGAAGGGGATATCTTTTCCGAAAAGGATATCAATGAATCACCCATTGTAGGAGAGGTTCCTTTGGATTCCGCCTCATTTCTTGCATATTTCTAAGGGGTGACATTTCAAAAATAGAACTGGTCTTTTTTGGGTCATCCTCAATTCCATAGTGGCATATCACAAAGCCACGTAATATCCTTCGTATTACCCAGAATGTGAATATCATTATATTCAACTTTATACTATGCTATCATAGCTTGTTGAAGATGGTTTAATGGTCTGTGAAATGATCACGTTACAGTTATCATATGACCACCAGGCTATCGACATAAAATTCAAAAATATTTTCCATGAATTGATTAATGTTATAATTCATGATGCATTGATAAGTTGTTCTAGAAGTCATCAAGCTAATGGGAATGACCTAATTGAATGTTATCCTTTAAGCCACACTGAATTTAGTGTCATATTCATCATTAGAGGCCCTCTTAATCAGATTGTACCCCGAGTACCCATCCAAGAAGCGATGGTCTTGGAAGCTACAAATTTAATCGATCAAGAGTTTTGTGATTGTAATTGAGAAATCTTCCTTTGGGCAATGCTGATTAAGTCCTATAATATCAATTTATACCTTAATATTCCTAGTCATTTCTTGATATGGATGATGTTGCAATGCCATCTTGGGAATTACAATTCTCAGAAAATGCTAGCTTTGATAAACTTGTTGACTTCCACCTCTACATTGGTGTCATGAGAGGGGTGAATCGTTTTTCCCTCCTGTTTGAGGCCTCAATGCTCATCGGGTAGAACAAGATGGTGCATATCCCCATCTAGATTTAGTTAGGGAAATTATATATAGTTATATGAAAACACATATGGTTGTTTCTTTAAAATTAGATGTATATCTCTTACTCTTTGAAGGGAATGGAAGAACTAATTAGTGTAGTCCATGAGTTCTCCAATGTTTTCCGATTTACTTTGCTTATCTCATCGATGGTGGTGGATATGCCTTCCTCAATTGTGGGAGTGGAATTATGGAGGTTATATTCATCCAATTCTATAAATGAGTATGTGGATACATTGGTAGATGAAGATGGGAATCTTGGGTCTTCCCTATCGCTATTGGGGCGAAATAATCCATGATAAGAGATATTATTGTACCCTATTTCTTAAGTAGTTTATTAGAGATGCCAAAGAAGAATTCTTTTCAAAATGTCACTAGGGATTGAAAGGTATTCAACCACAAGGAGAATATTTATGACCTAATCCAGATTTATGGGTAGCACATAGTCACTGTCGATCATACTACAGGGGTTCGCAGGGATGACCCTAAGTCCATTGGGAGATACAACTAATATATCATCATCTTTAACTGGTTTCTGGCCTCCCTTTTTCAGAAATATAATCTAGTATATGTGTCTCTACATGTCATTAATGGGGTGTTATCACCATACAATATGACAACTTTTCCATCAATGGGGTACTTAAAACACGAATGGAATGTTCAAGGTACCTCTAAATATCTATGGATCTAGGGTCTTCCGTGAAGGACATTGTACTCAATGTATTACTAGATTACCATGAACTCAACATCAAATGTGAGATCCAAAAACTGATCTATGAGTTTGATATTCCTAATATTTCTTTGATAACTCTTATCATACCCTTGAGTAGTGAGCTTTATGGGAGACAAATCCCCTTCTCCATATCCAAAATGTCAAAGGGATCGAACCAGGATGAGTTAGATACCAAACTAATTATAAATGAGATCCCTTTGGATGTGGAAATTATTGAGTCTAACCAAAACATATAGGGGAATGATATGTTAATGGATGATCTCTTCTTGATCCTGTCTAGAGAACAAGATGGAGACATGGAATTTTGATGACATGGCCTCTACTTGAAAAACCTCGATTGCAGCAACATATGTCTTGAATTCCTATGGGATCCATAGGGCTTCAACAAGTGCTTACAAGAGTTCTTTTTAAATTTGGAGTGTATCGAGCACTAAGGGCATGTATGGGGCCCCATCTAGCTATTTCATAAAATCATAATTCTTTCCATAGGTCGTCGCTTCACAATGTGGTGTTGCTCCTGGATATGTAGATCCGGAGACGAGGAATTTTATGTTGATGGGCTTAGAACTTATGATGAGGATGATGGACATTCTTCTATGAAATCCATTGTTTTTGTCATCATTCCCTATTGTCTAGGTTTATTATGTGATTGAACCCTCTCTTAGGTGGTCATGTAAGACAATTTGGGTGCAAATGGACATTAGAGGGTTTTTGGAAACCTCCATGCCTCTTTTGAGATAGCTGGAGCACTTTCCAGTGATTCTTAACTATATATATATATATATATAACTTCCATTGTGTCCTGAAAAATATATTGGGATTGACCACATCTGCACTGCACCATGTATCCTTAGTTCGGACGCATGTGGCATCCCATTCCCTAGTTATGTTTAGGAATCTCATGTTCTAAGGAATACTCATTAATAGAGAAGGTGTTTTCCATGTGTATCATATTGATAGAAACAAAAATTATCTCTTCATTCAATGTGGATTCCATTTTGTGGGGTAGTGCTTATATTGTGGATGTTACAAGTAAGAAGTCTGCGAGAGTCATATCTTTCTTTGGAGGATATTTTGACTCATCCTCTTCTATATTTTTCCCTTCCAATGATCACTACAACCATTGAGAGGCCCATATAATGTCTCCTTCAATGGTCTTGGAGCTATATTGGGTCCACATAAGTATGTTTTTAGGGTGGTTTGAGCTCGATCAACCATTTTTCAAGTCGTAAAGTTTTTGATCTTTGGCCCATGCCTCACTAGTACTTTCTTCTAACCATAATCTTCTTCTAATTGGACAATGATTATGCAGGAAAAATGCTATGGGAAGTAGTCTAATGCCGCTGGTCTAAAATCAACCATTCCTTAAAGGAAATATTTTTCGGACAAGGTAGTTGGGGATATTATGACCCATCCTTCTGTGGTAAGGAATGTAGTCGGGATGGTTAGAGAGGTTGTCCTCCTTAGGATTCCTAGGTTGTCAAATATTGAGATGGTTATTGTGCATGGATTCCAATAAGTAACTAGGGTCTTATTCATTCTGGAAGGAGTATTAATTGTTCATCTATTCCTCAAATCTAGAGAGACCCTGATTTATCTATGATTCTGGGAGAGGGTGATATTGTGGGGGTCTCCACTCAACAGGAGGTGTTGGACAGTTTGGGGCTTTCCTAGGTGTTTAGATGAGTACTACTGCTGTCTTGAGACTGATAGTTGTAGCTTTTACTTTTCTTACCCATTTCCTTAATCATGAGGGAACGAGTGAAGATTTGGATTGGGTACACTAGATGGATTCTTTTACACATTGGGAAACTTCTACAAACTTCCAAAACCCCCCTAGACACTTCATTGGGATTAGTGGTGTATAATACTCTTCCTTGGGTTTTTCATCATAGAGTTCGAATAGTTTCTCTGGGTTGAGAGGGATGCTGAGAAAATAGTTTAAACCTTTCCACCTTTCTATGAATCCATGCACCCATTCATTATCACATTGCATGAAGTTTTCTTGGTCCACAATTGTAATTTTTTATAGTGAAGAAATGAATTAAAAATAGATCTAATGATGATGGTCTTCCCATCCTACAATGGATCCTACTAGAAAATAGCTACACTAACTAAGGATGGACCTGTTAGAGTTTATATAAAACACCTCAGCTTTTTTCCACCTATTGATCTAAAGGGCCCATCATCGACCCACATCAGGACACAAATTGTGTGAGAATTTGTTTGGGGTCCCCCACACCAACAAATGTAGAGAAGGCAGGGCTACTAAAATTGGTTAGAGGTATAGTTTCATCCACCCATTCAGGATATGGATTCCTATTAGACTACACAAGTGCAAGTTTTCTTTCCATGGAATCTATTTGAGTATCTATGGACACAATGACAATAGAAAAATCTTCGGACACTACTGTCTGAGACATATCCCATCTATATGGAGTAGTATATGGATGATAAGGTGGTCCCACCATCATTTCCTAATGATTCTTGATTCATACAAAGACTGAATGATTGCCCCGATGAGTGATAGGTTTTCATCATAACAGAGTGAAGTCACAATCAATTTCAACCTCCTCATTTATATAGAATAGATTCTTGGGTCAGGAGCCTATCTGATTCATAGATACCGCTCTTGATGGAGGAGCAACTATAGGAGAAAGAATACTCATCTATACCTAAAGGAGATTCCCAGTGGGAATACTTACCCATATTTTCTCCTCATTGAGTTGTCTAAGATCTTGTATCTCACTCTCATATTGTGACAATTGTTCCTTTATAGAATGAACCTCTATTATTTCATATGGAAACTAATATTTAGTCACTCCTTTAACATTTTCTTTCATAGTGTTCTACCATAAAGGTAGAAACTCAATATTAAAAGGTGCTAGGATTTGGAGTTTTCTTTGGTTCTGGGTGTGTGCAGTCTTATTTAGTGCATCCAAATCACCATCCTATGGGGGTAGATTTTCCATGTTGTATACATATACATTTGTGTCCTAATTCAATATTTCTTCTATATTGATAGTGAAAACATTAATAGATGCATATCAGGAAATGATGGTCATTCCATGGCTTTCGATGCAATAGAAGGATTCTGTATTGCCTTTACCACGATCTTTATTTGAACTCTTGTTCATTTAGGGACTTTTTGGATTGTTACCCTAGATGGGTCTAATAGCATTTTTTGTACACACTCTCAATCTTGGTCAATTAATAGTGACCTTGAGAGAGTTTCTGATCATGACTGTCGAGTGGGTCCTAACCATTAGAGGTGTGTATTGTGATAGGAGCATTTGGTGGGATATAGACCATTGATTGTTTCCTCCCAACCTGTAGAAGAATAATTATCTCTTTAGTGGTGATTATTATGAAAATTCCCCATTTATATGGAGTTGGGGACATTTGGGGCCACAATTGACATTGATTGGTCCTTTTGTTGAGGATCCACCAGCTCTATTAAGGGATTTTATGACTCGAAGGATACACATAAAGTTATAAATTCTCCCATACCAATAGGATATAGTTGATCTGGAATCACCATTGATGTCTCTAGGGCCACATTAGGGGAAAATGATCCTAGTGATGATGATAGAGATATAATTCACCCATCACATTAGGTTGGGTCTTCTCTACAGCTATAGACTATTTGTCCCGAATCCTCTCAAGAAATCATGATTTGTGAGGTGGAGGTGGTGGTAGATATTCTATCATCTTGAAGAGATGTATCCACTCCTTGACGGATGATATAGTAGCTACTACTATAGAACATTTTATGTTGTGTAGATGTACTCACATATGAGCTGGGTTTGATGGAAACACATGATGAGAGCCATTCCTTTTGGGAAGTTTTCCAGGTGATTGAAACATTGGATTCCATGTCTAAAATGAATTTCGAATGGTTTAAGTGGACAATTTTTTAATATTGTTGGTTGTACTGTATCTCTATTAATGATATGTGGGAACTGTTAAAGTCGGAGCATTCCATTGTAGTGACCAATTGGCCAAATTGTTACCCGGTCCTTTGATTTCATCAGAATCTATGGAATTAAAGGACACCGTATCTGAGGGGTTCTACTATTCCTGTGGTTCAATAAAGATTAATTCTCTATACTATCCCCATCCTTGAATACAGAAGCATGATGTGGCCTTAGAGATTAGATGTTCAAGAATAGTGATGTAATGATGGAATGAATGTTGAAAATATACACTGTGATTTTCTGGTTTTGGATCTTTGGCCATAGAGATAGCATCTAGGTCTAACTAACAATAGTGTATCATGATGGTCTAAAGGTGACCCACATATCCTGGATAAGGGATGTATTTGTCCTTCAGTTTCTAATTCAAATCTCACATATTTTGGCATAGATGAGGAATGGAATCCTTTTCCATCTCTTGTTGGGTCTCATAGTCAGAAGTGGTGAAGAGATGGAACATGAGGGGGAGGTTATTTCTGGCTAACACTCTTCATATGTTAATTTCAATCACTTATTCATTAAACATACATGATTATTTCATTAATACCATAAAATATGATCCTAAAGGTCACATACTAATGAGAGTGGAGTGTTGTAGGATGTTGTTGGGGAACTTTATACCATTGACCCCAATGTTTCAATCACATCTCTTTATGAAGGAGTTAGTGTTTGGGACACCTCTCTATATAGAGGTGTTTGGGAAATGGGAGTATTTACTTGTCCATAAGAGATATCTCTAGGGGGAGGTTTATCATGGTGGATTCCTGGTGTAGAGTCCTTATGATCCATATCTACACTACCACGAGGAGGACTATCAGGGTAATTTACATATTTTTATTTGGATTTGATGGAAGAGTCAATGGAACCTTATTGTGTTGATAATGTGTCTGGAATAGCCTCAAGGTCACTAAAATTGAGTATATTTGGAACATGGCCATATTATAGATCATGGTTGGAATATGCCGACTAGCATTCTATAATTGTGTAGGGATATGAGCTTACTATATGATGGTTTCTGGAACTTGATCATAACCGTCTAGTGTTATAGGAGCATGAGCCTGTGGGTGAGAAACTACTAGAATGTACCAATGACCTACCTCATTATTTATTGGAATATGAAACTATCTCGAGCCACGTTCCATTCTCACATGGTGATGTTTTATTAGGATGAGAGTATGAATCTGATCTTAAGCCTTTGGAATGTGCCATTGGTCTTTCATTCTAGGAACATGAGTCTACCCTGATGCATTTTCCACTCTCACATGGTGGGACTCCATTTGAGTAGGAATATGATCCTGACTCGAATATGAATTCCCCACCAGAATATGAAAACAGACCTCTATAATTGGATAAGTGATATGAGAATCATCAAATATTTCCTTAGAATGATGATGATGAGTCGCTCATTGGAAAAAGTAGGAATATGTTCCTGGATTCCATTATTTTCTGGAATATTCCAGGAAGATTCCCTGATAGGAATATTAGCCAATCATGAAGCTTGTTCCACTCTCGCTTGGTTATCCCTGGATAGAGAGGGGATATATTCCAGATCATGGGACTTTGGAGTATGCCTCTATACTTATTCAATAATAATATGATCCTATCATGAGGCTTGTTCCCCACTCACTTGGTGTACACCAACCATAAAGGGGATATGAGCCTGATCAAGGGACATTGGAATATGCCACAAGATTTCTACAATAGGTATGTTCCCTTGTCCTGAGGTATATACCATTATCAACTAGGGATCCCTAGTTGGAACAAGAATATAATCTTGGTCTGACAACTCACCCATTATCAGAATATGTCGATAATCCTCCTAGGTCGGAGAAATATTGTGTGCTTACTATGGTACAAAAACATGTCCATGATGATCGGAGTGTTGAGCTGTCTTGGCTACATGGTTATGAGTATGTGCATATCCCTTTATCTTCAACGATGTAGGAATATGCTGACATAGTTCTTCTATTGTTTCTAAAATGAATTATCATTTTAGAAAAGAGTGTGTAGGGATATAAGATTGCATATTTTCCATCTCCATTATACACTTTCAAATTCCTTTGATTGAATTTGGGATATGTGCCCACTATTTCCCTCCATGTTCCACTGTGATATGATGATGGCCTCCATGAATGGGGGTTGGGATATACGCCTCCCCCACGCTTGCTATGGGAATATTATTATTGACTTGTTCTAAATGAGAAGGTTTATAAGCAATCATGATGGTTCCAACTAGAATATGCTGGAAGACATTGTCAATTGGAGTGGGGATATGAAACCATTCCAAGGTATCAAGCACCTTCCTCACCCAACATTTCTTCCCTTTATCTTTTTGAAGGGCATCGGAGTTAAAATAAGGTCATTTGATACCCTCAACATGCGAATGGTGGATATCGGTAGGATGTTGTTGGTGATGATGGTTAGTAGAAACCCTCCTGGATGGCCCCTAAAATGGAATGGATCCATATTCATCTTCTTGGTCCACCTTCATTAGATATGGAAGGTGGTGGTTTTCACGCTCGAGGGATACGCTCCCAAATCTATTGGTTATGGAGACATGGTCCATTTCTTCAAATGCATCCTTCCCTATGTGATATAGACTCGCTAGTTTTTGTTCCTCGAGAAATGTTTCGGAACCATCCATGGTTTGGATTATACCATGTATGTTGTATTCTTAGACCATGGTGTTCAGCACCTTTTGTTGGAGCTTTCAAGCAGGTGAGATCATTTTGTGACCCATGGGGGTTGCATCCATAGATTATTTACCAGGGTGATCACTGGATAATGAATACATTTTCTTGAATCAAGATGTTGAGAGAAGTATCCACAGTTATGAAGACAACAAAGACCAAGGTTACTTATTAGTGTAAAATTGGAGGAATAACGTTCTCAATCATATATGAATGGTTAACACCATTGTTTCATTATTCCTGATTCGGACATCCTGCTCACTTGGACTTATTAATGTGAGGACGGACTTATTTTGTGAGAACCCTATTTAAAGAGGATCATTTGAAAGATCATGCCAGTATTACTTCTTTTTTGTATTGGCTATGAAAAAAAGTGTCCTAATGCATGATTAACTGATCATTATATCATTTGTGATATTAACGTTAGGATTTCCATTTCTTCTTGCATATAGGGGAAATGAAATTTCCTAATAGATAATAACCAGTGGTTTTTTATTTCAAAGATCCACATCAGCTTCACCATTTTTGTTTTGATAGATCATGAGGTGACATGGAAACCCTTGATTATATCAATTAGCTAGGCCTGATAATTGATTGTGGGGATTTGAACTCTTACACAACCATTAAAATCTGGTAAATTTAATTTTTAACTGAAAATCACAAAAATTCCCTAATCCATAACTTGGTATAGACCTATTTTCCCATGGTAGGTGGTTGATTGGGATTTCAGACCCATTTAAAATCAGAGACTCACCTTGTGGAAGAGTATGGGAGGTTGTTCTCATTGATCCGTTTTAAGGGAAATTATTACATATTCCAGGACTCTTATAGATTTAAGATATGTTTTTGAATCTATCACTAATACCAATATGGGGCCATCTACCCTAACAAAATTATTATAGGTTAATTATCCTTATATGAAAATTAAAGGGAATCTCATCGATAGAAAAAGGAAAGGGGGTCTCATCAGTGAATACCTCTGTATGTATCTGAGGATATTATTCCATTTTCCTAATGATGGGTAGTTTCTTTTTATGATGAAGCTATATAACCAGAATCTTCAAAATATACTGCCATGTAGGGAAGTGATTTAATATTCTGAAGAGAGGATTGAGACATTATCAAGTATCTTATGTATCCTAGTTATTGTAGGAATCAAACCCATGTAGTTTGTTAAACCCATGTAGTTTAACCACATGCAAAGAGGACATATATACGTAAATTGAGGCACCAAATTCTTGAACTCAAGTCTCGAGAAGATATCCTATATAACCTGGTTATAGTAGGAATCCATGTTTTTTTAGTTTAGTGGAATTATCAATCCATAATGAGATTAGGTAGATATATTATCCCATGAGAATAATTTGGTCCTAATGGATGAAATTTGAGAGACATGGGGATTACATTGAAATAGATGTTTATTTGAGCTTGGGCCGTAGGAAGGGATCTTATGTATCTAGGTTATTTTAGGTATTAGATTACTCATAGTTCAATTGATCGGGGATTTCAATTAGTGGTTTCCCATAAGATCGAGGCTTACATAGTTTGGTTTCCCTTGTATTCAAAGAGGTTTATGGTGAAGATGATATGATTATTGCAACTCCCAAAGACCATGCGAGATAAAATCATTGTGAGAAATAAGGGAAGCTAAACAAATAATGTCATTTCTTGAAGAATTGGGTTTTATGTTTGGTTAAAACCCTCTAAATGGTTAATATGAAGATTGAGACCTAGGTAAGCGTCATACGTATCATAGTTATTGATTGAATCAGAATTCTCATAGTTTAATTGATTAGGTATTACACTCTGATGTTTCCATTATTTTCAGGGATTACACACTGAGGATGGAAAATGTTATCAAATATTTTGATTCCCTTCTGACCTGTCCTATTTCCCTCCCTAAGAAGCACTGATTGTCTGCTCGACAATCCAGGATTGCCTACTTGATATGTTGGATACTGTCTTCTTGATAAGTCAAATGACAATTACATAATTTGTTTGAATTATCTGAGGGACGTCGCATATCTTGGATGGAATGTCTAATGGTTTTCATATGAACAAATATGACTCATCCAGAGGAAATCGCAGGACCTAGATGATTTTTAAAGGAATCCTTCACATAACCTCGGTTGGCTTGTCTATAGGGTGTCATATGATCTACCCAAATTTCCCTGGTATTGTCATGAGAACTGACTGATACACATGGAGGGTGTCACATGAGTCGATATGACATGACTCGGAGGGTGTCTCATGTCTCAGTTGATATTTCTGGAAGGTATCAAGATAACTAGAAGAAATTCCGGGACGATAGTGTGAGCCTCAGCTAAAATTCCTATATTCTACCACGAAACGTTGGCTAACAAGAGTGGGTGCCATTATATGAGTTAGGAAACATATCTGAAGGACATCACACGGTTCAAATGAAGGACACAAAGGTCTTAATGAGATTAAGGTGGAATTCTCCGGGGGGGATCATGTGACTTTCTTTAGCATGTCTTGGGGACTTCACCTAACCTAAATCACATGTCGACGGAGTGTTGTTAGATCTAGGTGCATGTCCTATTGATGTCACTTATCTTGGATGGTTCATGCCAAGAGAATGGGGGTAAGTGAACATGTTCTTAGTTTAAATCTTATGAATTTTTTCATTTTTCTAGCCCATATATTTTAAATTCCTTAAATTTATTTAGAATCATTTTATTTTAGGTCCTATGTGATCTAGAAAACCTTCGAGATGTTCCTCATGTGTTCTGAAAGAAGCCCTTCATGTGATCTATAAATGATCATGAGAAATGATTTTTTCATGGAGAAAGATTACTCCATTTTTTTCACTAGTATATTACCTAAACGGAGTACTTTTTTTTGTGAGATCATCAACTTCGAGAAATCTACTATGGTTCTTGGGCATACCGACGCGCCTCGATGCGAAAAATCAAACCATCATCCAATGTGTCACAGTCGTGTAATAGCGGTTCATTTTTCATGATGTGGTGGGGAATTTATAGGCCTTTCCAACCTATTTTTTCATCTATTTATGTTGTGTATCTGGAAAAAATCCTTGTTAAATTATGAAAAGGGCTCTAGCCCTATGCATCATCACGAGCCTCTTCCATGGATCATTCCAAGAGCATTGCCTGATTCTCATCGATTTCAAGTCCCCCCCATCAACACATAATTTATTGGACTATTTAAAATTAATTAGGACCTTTTGATGTGTGTAGGAATAAAGACTTCCATATGGTCCAACTGACATGTTTGAGGACCTTCACAAGTTCTGGGAACCTATTAAAAGGCATTCAGATGATATCGAGTGACTTTTCTGCAAATTCTGCCAGACAATGATGGTTTTCCAAGGGTACTTTAGAGAAGTCCAACACGGTAAAAAGTATCATGGGATCATTCTACATACCTACTCAGTATGTCATAAGCATTTTATGACCATGAGAGGATTCCACCACCTCCCTCTATTATTTCCATTATTATATTTTATGAAGTGATGGGTCATGCGATATAGCATGAGTAATGTCAACGACAACTATTATATCTCTTGGTGATGCATCGCGTGACCCGAAATGTTCATATGTGGTTGCACGATAATTTCATGGACAAATCAATCCATTTTTCCTTAGAGAGCCAAAGGGGGGTGAGAGGTCTCCTAGACATGCCCGAGGCTCTTCATGTGATAAGGGAGACATACTGATGGGTTTCCATGAGATGATTCAATTTTTTCACCATATTATTATGGTGTCTTGAGGACCACTAGGGGGATTTGTATGTTTTTATGACTATGAGAGGCTTATGCCTCCTAACTTTTTATTTCCTTCAAATTATTCATTAAAGGCCTTGGGGTCATGTTAGTTTGTTTGGATGTTGTTGAGGATAAATAACCATCACATCAGTGATTCATTTCATGATATTTATTACCATGAATTTTATTTTACCTTTTTATGTTTACCTTATATTTTGGATGTATTTTTTGAATTGTTTCATTTGGCGTTCAGTGATGAAAACTGTGTTGCCTAGGGGAGCATATCCAGATGTCACTGCATGGCCACTGGTTGTTTGGAGCTCATTTGTATGAGTAGGAGGGATGGCTGATAGGGGTTCTGTGGGATCCAATGATGGATATGTTCTATGTTTTTAGTCTTCACGTGACCTTATAATGGTCACATGTTCACAATTCCATTGAAGGATGACACAATCCGTAGGCCTCAACCACCTTCTTCTTCATTTACCTTAGCGGGTAAAATTATACTCATATTCAGGTATTTATTCCATTGTGAATTTTTCAATGCTCATTTGTTGGGAGTAAATAGTCACTCCTCCCAATCCACATTCATTTTCCCCAGGAAATACATGAATTTAAACAAAACCTAGATCGTTCATGTCACCAGACTAGATCCATTTCCACTAACTCCTCTACCATGGGAGGAAATTTCAGAATAATAATTCAACTAACAATTCATCAATATGATAATAATTACATCAAAATACATTATCCATCATATCACCCACAACCACTCACCAATTCATGTTTCAATAGGAACTATGCTTACTGACACATACTTCCTTAATCCAATCAAAACCTGAGCATTGCATACCTTTTCTCCCACCAATCATAAAATCCCAAATCATGAGTCTATGAATTTCAAATCATCAAAAATGAATAATCATGAAACATGAAATTAAATATCATTATACCAACCACATTATAATCCACCACTCGACTCCCACCCAATGCATTAATTATTTTCGCGTGTTCCCACTATGGAACAACAGTGTATGAAAGGATCTTTCACTTGAGGTTCCTTGCCTATGAAATCAAAGGAATCACCATGCCTATATCACATATTTAATTGCACCTTATTTCATTGATCGAACAACCCAAATCACTCACCTATTCATATTACCACAAAGGCACACATATACCCAAGATATCCCATATCACTAGTTTCCCATACACCAAACACAACTCACCGACTCATTAAATAATAATTCATATCTCCATGTATCTATGTCTACCCACCTAGCCCATAGATCTAGTCTTGGTAGGTTCATAACTCAAGAGAACCACCTCACTGTTCCCATTCATAACTATATATCATATCATTTCCCAACACCCACATAAGGGTCTCCAAATATAAGAACATCACTTACAATCTCAATTGCCAAACAAGTCACTGATTCTAACTAATAATCCTCCTACAAGATTGCTCCATGAATAACCAAAACATAGGATGATCCCTTATGAAGTCATCTAAGATTTTCCATGTCAAGGAACAGTTGTCAATTGGTTCTATTATATAGAATGAAATTACTAGATATGTGAGAAAAAAACCATGAAGGTTGTTATTGACACTTTAAATAACTAAAAATTAGGGTAACAACACACCCTCTCTAATCATCTTCAGATCGTACTTCTCCGTAGAATATATGGTCACATCACACAGGCATACACATACAATTTTCATCCCCCCATGAAGATATGTATCCCAAAAACTATTGTCACATGGTTCAGTTAAATAATGTATCATTCCAAGATATATGAGAAAGAATCATTAATATTGTCACTAGAACATTAAGTAACTTATCTTATAAAATAATCACCCTTATAGGGTGTACCCATTAGGTAATAATTACTTATTTTAACACCTCAGGGTCTCCACTTATCCCCTAATGAAGATATGTATCAATGTAATCCCTATTAATCATATCACTATGGGATCTATAATAACTAACACCAGAATTAAGCATACCTCTACAAGTTGATTCAGTTGAGTAGAATAGAACTAATTACTAATATATGAAAATTCAATATGAGAAACTATTAATATTTGAATTAGTTGAGCATTAGTTTCTAGTAAAAATAGTTATACCAGCAGTCTGATATATAATGTGGATCCTATGTGCCTAATAAGATGCATTAGATTCCTTTTTTCTCTACAGGCCATGATCAAAAATATAATAAATAGAGATATAAAAATGGGGCAGTATCCAAAAATTCAGGAGAAAGTTTCAATATCAAACATCATGTGCATCAGACTAGGTGAGATTCAAGAAACTACAACATCAAATGTCCAGAACATCATTCTAATACCCATGGTAACCAAGACATGCACTGAGAAAGGTGTTTGTGATGCCCCTGTATAGGTCCATCATAATAACCAACATTCTATTATGCCTCACATCTACCCAATCCCAATATAGTAAGACAAAAATAAAAACAATCTATGATACCACATTGTAACACCCCATCCTATATCACTAAATGAATAATATCTGGACGAGTTTACCATGTGACCTCAATCATGACTCCCTAAACACCATAGGCTTCCGACCAGCAGTGGGGGTATATGGAGGTACCGTAGAGAGTTTATACCCTTGTATCAGAGTACATAATAGAATAATAAATAACTACATATCATAAAGCCTAATAAAGTAAAATTATAAGTAATAAATATAAAAATTCTAGTAATAAATGAAATGTAGTAATGCGATGAATGACCATACCAAACATAATCATACCACACACTATATTAGTTACAAATATTGACTAGTATAAAATGAAATAAATATGTTGGATACCAAATATATTCAAGATATACCACATCTTGGTCTCTAATCTCATCCAAGATATCCCGTAAAACCATGCTATCCGAGGCCTCAACCAATCATATGCATTAAATATCCATGTGAGAGTTTCTTGGGTACCCATGTGTAGTGGAGGACTGAGAAGGTTGTGAGTACATAACATTGTAGTTTACCACTAACAAATTATCATATCAAATATTATATTCTATGATTTGTAAAATGGTCGTCCTTAGATGAAATGAATAAATAAACAACGTATATAATCAATCAATAAATACACAACTTCAATACCTACATAGACTTGATTTTGGGGTGTCACAGAGCATGTCATGATGATGGTGCCTCCATAGTGTCACTATCACCCAATGATCATACACATATTACCCAGACCATTCCCAAAACCATCGTTGATCTTTGGTTTTTGACACCGATATACTATACATACCTTAACCAACAACATAATGTCTCTAAGCATGAGCATCACCTTAGGTGAACCTCTATCCTAGCTCTTGGGATCCCATGGTCATTCCTCTATAGATGAGTAAGGGATCTCAGGGCATCACCATGATTACCCCATTCTCAATCCCTCAGGATAAACACCATGGTAGTATTTGGGTGTTCTTAATTCTAGGTGAATGTATGATTCCTTGGAGGGTGAGGCCCTAGGAAATCTTATATGTCTTGGTGTTATGGATTCCAAAGTGAACTGGGAAATCAATGGTAATACCCTCCTTGGATCCCATGATCAATCTTCTGGGTATCCAATATCTCAAAGATCCTCATCAAAAAAATCACTATTGTGTTGACATGATCCTAGGGTGTATCCAAGGATTCAATTAAGGGGGAAAATGGTCACCCTAGGGATTTACAAAATACATTCCTGGGGATATATTCCCATCCATCTCTTCATACCACTATTTGAATTCTAGGATTCATAAGATTTCACAATTATCTTATGGTACCTCCAATGGAATCATGGCACCCGTGCATTCTCAATAGTATCACCACATTGAAAGAATCCCAACATTTCAAAGAATTCTTATATGCGCACAATCACAAATACCTAATACTAGATTCTATGTACCACCTCTATGATTCCAATCACGCATCAACCATATCACTAGGTACAACCTGGTCTAGGAATCCTCCCCTAATATGATATGAGATTGGATCCCAACCATACTAGGAATACCTTGTCTCATCGATCTCATTAAGGGACTCTGGATCATCATACAAAATCACATCTATTCTTGGACCAATGTATGATTCTTAGACATCCTTGAAAATCACATGTCATCATTCCTAAACATAAACAATTATTCAATGAGGGCTGAAAAAATTCCCATGTGCATCACTATAATCATAGCCCCTTCAGACATACACATCAGTTTGGGTACTATGTGACACCCATAACCATTTCTAATGAAATCCATATATACCCACAAATGGTTTTTCTTCAAACGGGGCACCCACTTGGGTCCCTGCGGTGAAAGCATATCTGATGAACCATCACAAGGGTCCTTTGTCTCAATAATGGTTATGATTCAACACCTAATTCTCTTTGGAAATCACGTCCCTTGAAATCATCATCAAAATAATCCAACCTCACTAGCCAGAAATGGTATTCCATATAGGCGACAATCAACGAGATGACCCATGGACAATCTCAGTCACAAATGTTTCACTAGGTCTTTCCTCTAAACTAACTCATCATTCATGGCCCATGGTCTATCCACCTAGGCTAAGCATGCCTCAAGGGACTTTTGTGGTGTCTTGATGTTGTTTGGACATTTACTTTTGTACCATGGTGGATTGGTTGTTTTAGGTCGTGATGTCTTGTATGGTTTTTCACTTTTTCCTCAAAAGTGTTTGAATAATAGAAATTTAATTTTTAGTCAAAAGGCCATAGACATTGGTTACTGGGGAAATCATGCATGTGCCAAGGACCCTTATTACCTTGTCACTTTGTACCATATACCAAATCATTCCATTTTAAAATAGAACATTTTATTAAAGAATTCATCACCCTAAATGGGGAGATATCATAAAAAATTCCATATAAAACATCCTTAAACCATAAGGGTTGGTATGTATGACCTGCTATGTTATCCAAGAATCATTTTAATTTTAATTCAAGAGATTGATAATAGATTTCAACGCCCATCTTAGACCATCTGGTCTCACTCAATATTAAAAAATATATTATCAACAACCTGAGATACTAAACCAATCCAATCCTCAATAATTAATTAATCATAATGTGAATAATTAATAAATTAATTTAGTTTATTCTTAGAATATTTGGATAAAAATCATCAATTCATCATGTTTCATTGAAATAAAGTCTAACTAGCCATATTATGTCTATAGTAGACCCATGGAACTAATCTAGTCTGAATCTCTAAGAATTAGAACCATTTCCATAATTAATATAATTTATTTTAAATTGAAACAATAAATAAATTGGTGACATGATATTCCTTCAATAAAATAACGAACAAATGTAGGAGGATGATATCTTGGGTTGTCCTCTTCCTAGGATACTTGAAATTCCCACTGATCATTGTGATTTCTACCATGATCCAAAAGAAATTACTAAAAATGATAAATGAAAATAGACTAAAATTAGGGTAGGATAAATAAATATAAAATGATAGAGGATAGTTAGAATAACATACCTTAGGATTCCATCTAATTACACCAAAAATATCAAATAAGGATGAGAAGAAGTGATAGGGTATTGTTTGACAAAATCCATACTAGTGTCTGTTACTCCATCCAAGAAGAAATGAGGTTGAACCCCATTTTAAATTTGATTTTTTGGCTAACTTCATGACATGGCCATATGAATCACATCATGGATTTTAATGGATTTTTTCCAGAGGCCTCGACCTACCATCTTTCACACTGTGAAGTACTCTAACACACCCCATGAACTATATTTAGTGTGTAAATGACATATTCAGGCTATGAATCACCCTCAGATACACTTCTTAGCAAGCTAACCCACCAACCCCTCCCCCAAAACACACATGAACCCTCGAGACATTCCCGAAATATTAAACAATGTCCAATAACAGTATTTTTGTGTGGTGAAACCCTTGGAACCTCATTCTGATTCTTGGTTCTCAAAATTAATTTCCCACCATATGAAAAATTCAAATTCCACATAAACTTTACAACCCATATAGACATGGGCTTTTACAACTAGCTTTGTCTTTACTAACCATCAAATATGTAAAATATTATATTTTCTCCCAATTCCATTCCTTTTTGAAGACACAATTTTTGATTCATTTGATTGACGTATTTTTCCCAAATGTCATTCATTGATTGATTAAGGAAATTATTGTCTTAGTCATATATACCATTTATCTATATGGTGTAAATACCATATGATTTATTGTATTGATTGAATTATATTTCCCTAGAATGTTACTTGATGGTATTAGATACACATTTATTTTTTATGGGTTTATCATGTTTTGATTATTGAAAGAATTATTTACTGATATCCTAATTCTAATCGAATTTAAACGGATATGAAACCCATTTTATTTCAATGGGTTTTTTCTCATGACCCCTTAACTTCAGTGATACCCCTCTTAGGCCAGAAATAAAGGAAGGGAGATAATGACCAATGAGTCCCATTTCCTATATTCCCCATGATGGAGACTATAACCGAGGTTATAAAAATCACACAATTGGGAGGCATTAACATCTATAATAACAGGACCGAGAGATAGGATAAATCATCCTCAAGAAACTCTATGACATAATATGAAAAAGAAAACCAAAACCATCCCACCAAGCATTTATAAATTAAATGAATACACATAAATGTCTCTTAATAAATACCCAAAATAAAATCTATTGTAGTAACACAATAACAACTCCAAAGACTTATCTTGAAATGTATAAGACAATCCACAATGTACACATTGAAACCCCAAATTATTATTTATATAAATCGGCTGAGAATACATTTATAATTAGTAGGGAAACCAAACTCCTGCATGTACATGTGAAAGGAGTATGCTAATGAACAAGTGATACAATAGTAAAACCAAAAACACCTACAAAGGTCAAATAATCAAATCCAATCCTCACCATAGAATTCAAACTAAATAATGCATCCAAGTATAATAAAATGACAATAATCATATCGATAAATGTTATTCCACACCTATTTCACACTAAATCACTACTGTCACACCCCAATGTTGTACATCTTATAGCTCCCATATCTTCAGAACGTCACATAATGCCAAGAACCCCAGGGGAAATTGGATATCACACCATATCTCATATAAAGACACATGGGCCATCACATCACATATCATCCACTACCGTAACCAAAGTAGTATAATATCACAAACAAGAATGAAATCAACCTTCATTCATCCTATTACCAGGCAGGACCCCCACCATATTACAAATTATCACCTCATTAAATTTAACCATTGTTTGGTTTTTAATTATAATCATTATAGAATTCACATTTAATCATCATCTAAAAGAGAGGGTGGGGAATAGCCGGTAGCCATCCATCCTTCCTCACCATAGAGATACTGATTAAAATACACCCAAATATGTGGTTGTTATAACATGGTCATCAATGAAGGTAAAGAGCATATTTAAAAGAACAAAAAAAAATGATACATATGTGTAGCTACACAAAATCCCAACCTATTAGTTCATAATAAAACATTAACCAACTCACAACAACACCAAACCTCCCAACACTTCCACTTTCACTACCATCCCAAAATGCACAAAATCTCATAAAAACTATAAGACACATTTCAAATTTCATATTCAATATAAAATTAATCCATTTTATAAATTTCACATTATTAAATAATTATGTTCATTAACCACATTAATTTTTCAGCCCATTAATTTCATTATTTATGCCCATTTATTTCAATATTTAACATAATGATTTCAAATTTACCCATGATCATTTATGTCAGACTTCCCATTTTTATTTTTTCAATAATTAATAATCAATTTTAACCCATGAAGTTACCATTAATTATAACCATATAGTTCCAATAATACATGAGAAGCTAGTAATTTACAACAAAAAAAGGACAAAAAAATAGACCATCATCCCCTTGATAATCACCACACATTGCTACCATCAAAACAACTTTCCATAACAAACACCCCACTACATGGACACACAAATCTTCATAGCTTCCACCATATCACAACCACACATCACAACCACCACAACACAAATTCTATAATAAAACACTATTCACATTACTTTTTATAATATTTATCTAGGATTTTTCATCCTATAACATTTCTTTATTCAACAGAATTCACACAAAAACCAATAATCTACAAGATAAACCATTTTATTAACAGGAAATAAGTGTTGAAAAAAATTTCATTTGTGTAGATAAAAAAATAAACAACAAGGTTTTAATATCCAAATAATTCCTAACACAAACAAAGGCTCCCAAAATCCATGATTTCTTATGTAACAATCACAATATCCAAAAAATAAAAATCTCTAAATCATGACATTTCACTCCCCCTCCCATTTCAATTTCAATTAAAAAAGTTATTTATCTTCAATAATATAGATTACAAAAACATTCCCGTAAGTAAATAAAATCATAACCTATACCACATGACATATTAGGTGATAAAAAAGGACTCCTACCTCAAAAAAATATTTTTGATTCACTATGCAAGGCTAGAATTAGAGGAATTCCACCCTAGAACACCACATTGATGGAGAGAACATTACAAACCTAGAAAAGAACAAAAAAATCAACTTATTACCATAATATAAAAATAAATAAGCTTCCCCATGTAAAAATACTCTAACAAATAAGAAATATGAAAAAACGTAGGAAAGGAAGGTGAACATACCTAGAAACACCAAGAATTGATATCAAAATTCTAAGGCTTGAAGCCACTGATTGGGGAATAAAGTGCTCCTTGGGATAAACTTGGGTTGACTAAGAAATGAGAGAAACCCCAAAATTTTGTTTGGGTTTGAGGAATAAATGGAATTCATACTAATCCTAAAATACACTACACCCTGACATAGCTATGAGGATCACACCACACAATGGATGAAAATAGATGGGACCATGATGAAAAGAAGAGGACTATTTAGCATCCCTGCTAGTAAGACCATCATCTGAAGAACATGTTGAGGAACATGAAATAAATCCTATATTTTAGGAAGAGGACTACACCGCATCTGTAGAAACCATGCTATAAGGGGTACTATTTTAGAAGAATCAGCAAAACCACCCCTTAAATCACTATAGGGTAACTTGAACCTCCTACACCGTAGAATCTACAAACAATACATCATATCCAGATTCCAACATTGTAAATGGATTTCTACAATGTATTCACTTAGGAGAGAACACCATTCCACACCACATGCTCATTCTATGTAGAGAACCAAAGTCTGACGTACATTGACATTACATTACATTTTCAGAATACTTAGTACATAACAAAAACACACACACAAGGACCGTAATAGTTTAGTGTCTTTGGAAACTCGGAATATAATCTTCTAATCGTGGTGAAAGATCATCAAAATCTCCCATAAAGATCTTCCTTTTTTTTACCTAAAACCATTCTTTATATCCTGGGGAAAAGAAAACATAAAAGGGTGAGCTCAAATTCTCATTAAGGGTAAACAAAAGAAATATCAATCACATCATATACATAAGCACATAACTTTTGGAAATCTTAACCTGTAAAAGAGATCATAATTTCATAACATGGGGTAAATCATGGCAGTGAAATGTAATCAAAATAATCATAACATAAAACATGATACTTTGTGGCATACACACATAATCATAGAGAATCACATCTTATTATTCAAGACTCATTGCCAAGACTATCTTAGTGGACAAAGTCCCTTTCTGAACCGAGTCACCCTCGTTTTAGTCCTGTTTCACTGAACCGGTATAACTTACCGTTCCAGCCATGTCTATCTCATGAGATATAAAATCTTTACCCAATGCATTGGAGGGAGATATAGGTCCCACCCATCTCATAATTATACCATTATTATGTGTGCCACAAATTCATAAATCATACATCATTGCATAACCCATGTAATAAAATGGGATTCTTAAACATCATGCCATCATAATCCATAAACAATTGATATCATTTCATCATAAAAAAATTGAAACCATTTAAATCATAGAGACATTTTACTTGAAACATACATATCAAATAACGTCATCTTAGATGGAAAATAGTTTTGAAAAAACACTTGAAATGAATTCTTGAGGAAAATATCCATTCTTCTTTAAAAACATTTTTCCTTTCTTAACATGTCATAAAACGTAAAACTAAACGAAGTTGATTAAAAATAAACTTGAAAACATGTAAAGGAAGCTTCTTGAAAATAATGTTTTAAAAATCCATTCATGCCGTATAAGTTAAAAAAACATTCTTCTCATACTGTTGTCGGAAAAGTCAAAAAGTACCTCGTACGAAAAAACGACAAAAGATACATTTCATATATTTTACTAAAAACTCACCGAAGGGTAAAATTGCATTTAAAATTTTTTAGGAGAATGGAAATAATATTACCTATTTAGGAAACATGTATTTGGATGATAAAATACACCCCAGTAAATACTAAAGTATAAACAATTTCGGATAAAAATGAGATTGTGATATTTCCCTTACCTTAGGTCCGATTTGCTTCATAAGTGTCCAAAACTCCTTTATAATGAATGAAATAATGACATTGACTTATTACAGAATCATACTAATTGTTATGATATCATATATGGTTCACTTATGACTTTATTTTACACGTTCTTTTGTAAATTCCATGTTAAAGAGCGTTTTGGGTAAAATCGTTTCATTTGTCGTCCGTGTTTTGACTTGTAATTATTCATATGATTACGTAGATCATGATTACATAATTCCAGAATATAAAACATGATTTATATATAATATATATTCAGAATATACATATATATATAATAAATCAGTAAATGGACAGAAATACACCGTTCATGGAGATGGTAGGCCATACGTACGCATGAACGCTATTTTCGTTTCCTTATTGAGTTGAATGGAATTAAGTAGATGAAATACATATATATACACATAAATGCAGTATCATTATTATGTCATATATTTCACGATTACTTATTATATGTACTTAATAATCATTCATGAATGGTTAAAGTGGAGAATGAATCTCATCGCGTCGTGGAGACGGTAGTCCGTACGTACGCACGAGCGATGATATCATTTTCATGATTATTGAATTGAATTGGAGTGGATGATACAATATATCAGAATCAGTATGATGTTATAATAACTATGTATACTTATTATTTACACCATTATACCCATCCATGTAAGGTGTTGGTGGAAAAACAGATTACACCACGGCCTGGAGACGGTATTCCGTACGTACGCACGCGCGGTGATTTTGTTTTCCGTAGGATGGATAGAAGGTGAAATGAGGTTGTTTAATATTTATAATAACAAATAATTATATTAGTGATACTGATGTTATTACATTAAAATGAAACAACTAAATAAGAATAAGTTGAAGAAGAAAGAAGCTTGAAAGAATCGGGAGAAGAAATTACCTCTTCTTCGATAAGCATCTTTGAAACCTCCTCTTAGGGCACTAATATTGGTCTTTAAAGAAGACCAGAACCTCTAGGATGTTTCTAGGGAAGTTAATAAGATAATTTTGCAGGGGTTGGCCGAGCTTTAAGGCTCAAATTGGTGTGAGGAGGAGAGGGAGGAGGTGCCCTTTTATAAGGGACGAGAGGGGCACCTTTGGAATTCTAAACAATATTAATTTATAATAAATCTAACCCCACCTAAAAACCTCCAAAAATGACTCATATTCAAATTTTAGATGAGATAGGGTTGTAATCTCATCAACCAATCAAATTTAGACATGTTTGGAGCTTATTTTAAACCTTATCATTTTGATTTATCCTTATTTAATCTATTTATGTTTATTTGTGGTAATAAAATTCTAAATTTTAAATTATAACAAATAATTACTTATTTGTTGTGAATTTTCCATAATTGTTTAATTTATAACATTATAGACCATATAAATTTAAATTTTTAATTTTTAAATATTTTTGTGATTTTTAAACAATTTTATAATATGTTATTTTTATAAAATAACAATAGTGTCAAATTTGACACTATTCATTTATTTGAATTTAAATAAAATATATAAAGAAGATATGTTCGAACTAAAAGCTTTAAAAAATTAATAAAAGGTCATATGTATCTATAAAAGTATTGGATCACATTAAATAGTTCATATAATATTTATTTTATTATTTTTAAAACCATTTATTTGGTTTATCTCTTAATAAAATAATTACTACATCATTTTTTATAATTATTTAATATAATTATTTGTTGCATAAAAATGTAAAATAAAATCCTATGATAAAGATAACTATATTAACTTTAACAATAATACTTTTACTCGAATTTATCATCTTAAAATCACAATATTTAAATTGTTATATTTATTAAATTATGAAGGTGACAACTTTGGCATCATTTAAAATAAAATAATATAAGTGTCATAATTGCTTGTATAAGACTCCAAATGGACAAATATTCGACCATTGGATGATTATAGTTTACATTTACATGAAAAATAAGTTTTGGTCAGGGTTTTGTGCCTTTTATGGTCACTATTAGTTTAATAAAAACTATATTCTTGATTTTTCACTAGATAAATAATTTCTGCATCACTATTGTGTCACAATTAATGATAATTATTTAATCCCAAAAAATTCTAGATAAATTCTCATGATTTAGATAATTTTGTTAGATTTCTGGAGACTATTAATGTTTGATGTTTTATGATGTTTATCACTAAGTTAAATTATTGTACTTATAAGATTTAAGAGAGTGACATGTTGTCACTTTCTTTGGTTTTAATAATAATTAAATTATTTTCACTGTCAAAAGTCCATAAAATGAATCTAATCCGACCCTTAGTTGATATGGGTTTACTTTTAGCCATCAAATACAATTTTGGCATGTGTTAGGGTAATTTTATAATATTATATTTACCCTTAATTACCCGATTTACCTTTAACTATGGTAAATAAAATTTACCATAGTTACTATTCATAATTCCAAAAAATAAGAAGTAGACTATTAACATAATTTGGACCCAATGATTCCAAATATGGAATCCATTTTTTAAAATTCAATACACAGAAGTCGCAGAAATTAAATTAGAATTAATCTCATTGTCGAATAAAAATGGGTTTTTGTTTAAAACATTGCAAAAGATTGAATTGATTTAACCTACGAATTCAAGGTAAAATCAATGCTAATGAAATACATTATATTAAATGGTAAAAATATATTCTATTTATACTTTAAAAGCATTCAATATTATAATTTAACCACATAAGATATTATGATGAAAAAAGTTGTTTTTAATTAAAATATAGCGTGTTTTTACTATTCATTAAAATGTGAAAGTTACCAGAATAATATGAAAAATTTATCCAAAGTAAATTTTTATTTCTTTATTCCAAAGAAGAATTTTATTTTGTCAAATTGTACTTATAAACATGTCAAAAACTATATTTAAAGTGGGTGTGCCATCAAAAGGCGGCAAAACTGCATTTTTTGAAAAATACTTATTTTACCCGAAAAATTTATTTTGTTCTTATACTGTGTTCTAGAAAATGTGTAAGATGAATAATAATGTTATAAAATTCAAAATTTAGTTAATACTATTCATAACGGCTAGTTCATGAAAATATTATAATAATATATCATTGTTTATGAAAACCCGGTATTGCATACAACACACGCTATCGAGGAAGGTCGCGATTGCGTGTAATGCAAGCCAAGTCAGGGTTGCGTGTTGTGAAAGAATCCTTCGTTGTTTCGTATAACAGAATCCCACCATATTTCATTTATACATTGAATATATATATATATATATACTCAATGTTGTGTAGAATGACTATTATCAAAATTGTGTGTAACACGGTCCAAGAATAGTGTTGCATATACTGCAAGATAATACGGTGTTTCATATAGCGCAAGGTATTCTTGGTGTAGAATACAACACAAGACATTAATGAAATTAAAATAATATTTTTCATAAAATCTCGGGGTGTTACATTCTACCCCCCTTAAAATGAATTTCGCCCTCGAAATTCGTCAGGGTTATAAATGGTTTACTACTTGAAAGTTTCTTTAATAGAAACCCACATCGTAAAAAGGAATACCAAAACCAATCTTTAAAAACAAAAGTATGAAACGTAACGGTTACCCAAATAAACTAATCACTGGGTTTCCACATAGGTGAAAATATGGATATGGAAGAAAAATCTAAACATCATGTTCCGATGGAGAGTGGTAGAGAACATGGCTATGGAAAATCCAACAATCACAAATCCATAAATTTGTGACGATCTAAGGTACCCTCTGATTAATTAGATATAAGAGCACTAGGACAACATTTTTGGTTTTCAAGATTATTTCCCTAAAGTTGATGAATTTGAATTAGAATAAATACTTACTTTATTTTGGTACAATCTCACTGTTGTTCGTGCCTTGATCAATTTCTACTTCACCTCTTAAATAAATGATGTTGAATTTGTTATTCGTGAAGTGTTAGCAGATCAAGTGATAGAATGACGGGTCATTCCATCTGTCTCAAACAAAAGGTTAGAAAAAATTATTAAATATACATAAGTCATTATATAGTGATAATAATCATATATGGTTCCTAAAATTGACTTATACTTCATATATCATACTGCTTAATAAAATAAAACTAGTTTCTACTAAACAGGGACTTCCTGTAGGCCAGTGGTAGGCGATAAAGGCCAGTCGCACTTCAGTTGTGGGTTCGATTCCCACAGCCTTGTCCGACGCGATGGGCTGCCGCCCGTCCTGCAGGTTGTCCTTTTTCTAAAGCTATATTACTATAACATCCCATCAATAATATCGAAAAACGTTTTATCCTAACTTATGTCCAATATAATCCATTCTAATCTTTAGGCTTATCTAAAATACTTCGGTCCAAGCTCATAGTATAAAGAAAATGATTACTTGAAATGTCACAGAACAATCACATGAATGCCATCATTTATCCCCCATATATCATAAGATATATCTTGATGGTCAAATTACAAACATTTGAATACCTTAATCTTGTATTCTCTTGAAGAATGAATACCCATTGAACCTTACTGAAAACATGAATGCTGTCAAAAGATAATTCTTTCCACATACCAAAATCCAAAAATTCTATATACTCAAACCATGATATAACCTTCTCCTTATATCAGTCATGAGCTCATGAATACTATCAAACATTTAATTTTCTCCTTATCCCTTCATTATGCGCATATCATCTACATTCCAAAAATATCTGAATAACCTTTCATGGATACTGGTAACATTAATCATACACTTTTAAAACTCAAGTAAAGACAACAGTGTAACAATCCATAGATGTC
This sequence comes from Viscum album, assembly GCA_963277665.1. Taxonomy (NCBI): domain Eukaryota; kingdom Viridiplantae; phylum Streptophyta; class Magnoliopsida; order Santalales; family Viscaceae; genus Viscum; species Viscum album. Next base: position 250,092,811 of record OY728128.1, on the reverse strand, counting down.
TCTTTATTCCATAGTAGCATGAGATTACTTATACAACATTACACATGATAAACATTTAATCATTCTACTACATTCTTAAACCATTGAACGAGCTTCAACAATTCTTTCATCCCACATATCATTTGTAGTCTCTTCATCATCATCCCCATAAATACTACCCATACGACCATACTGATTCTCTTCATGAGACTTTACCTTAGGGCATTGGTTTGCATAATGCCCGTACATTCCACATTTAAAACATTTAACCATTTCTGATGTCATAGCAATACCATTATCCTCATCCCTAGTGTTAACTCAACCTTTTCCTTTGCACTTACTGGCATTGTGTCCTTCTTTTACACACCCAAAGCATCTTCCAGTACCTTTGAAACATTCTCCTTGATGCCTCTTCCCACATGATTTACATAGGGGAAATTGAGATTTCTTTCCTCTATGATCATCATGAAACTCCATCTTTCTCATATTAGCCGAGTCAGGAAACTTACAAAATTTTACTTTATTGATCATATTATGAGATTGCTGATTCAGAATAATAATGATGTTTGGACTTCCAAATCCCATTTCATTTGGTTTCTCATGAATAATATCATTCCATTGTCCATCATATCTTCCATTATCGTGAATCAACTTGTTTCCAGCCATTTTCTAAAACCCAAAAAGAATAGTGTGAGAGTCAAAAATCATAATAAAGGGGGAGTAACTTCAATATATAACATCTTTGGTTTAATCTAATATCGTTACCATAGTTCTAGGACTATATCCTATACGTATACTTGTCCTTAGGGACATCCCTAGACATACCTTAGAAATGTCTCTAGGGATCTCACTAACGTTTTCGCATCCTAGTTTCCAAAGGTTGACTAAACCTTTCCTCTGATACCAACTTTAGAGACCCAAAGCCTGACGTACATTGACATTACATTACATTTTCGGAATACTTAGTACATAACAAAAACACACACACAAGGACCGTAATAGTTTAGTGTCTTTGGAAACTCGGAATATAATCTTCTAATCGTGGTGAAAGATCTTCAAAATCTCCCATAAAGATCTTCCTTTTTTTACCTAAAACCATTCTTTATATCCTAGGGAAAAGAAAACATAAAAGGGTGAGCTCAAATGCTCAGTAAGGGTAAACAAAATAAATATCAATCACATCATATACATAAGCACATAACTTTTGGAAATCTTAACCTGTAAAAGAGATCATAATTTCATAACATGGGCTAAATCATGGCAGTGAAATGTAATCACAATAATCGTAACTTAAAACATGAAACTTTGTGGCATACACACATAATCATAGAGAATCATATCTTATTAGTCAAGACTCATTTCCAAGACTATCTTAGTGGACACAGTCCCTTTCTGAACCGAGTCACCCTCGTTTCAGTCCTGTTTCACTGAACCGGTATAACCTACCGTTCCAGCCATGTCTATCTCATGAGATAGAAAATCTTTACCCAATGAATTGGAGGGAGATATAGGTCCCACCCATCTAATAATGATACCATTCTTATGTGTGCCACAAAATCATAAATCATACATCATTGCATAACCCATGTAATAAAATGGGATTCTTAAACATCATGCCATCATAATCCATAAACAATTGATATCATTTCATCATAAGAAAATTGAAACCATTTAAATCATAGAGAAATTTTACTTGAAACATACATATCAAATAACTTCATCTTAGATGGAAAATAGTTTTGAAAAAACACTTGAAATGAATTCTTGAGGAAAATATCCTTTCTTCTTTAAAAACATTTTTCCTTTCTTAACATGTCATAAAACATTAATCTAAAAGAAGTTGATTAAAAATAAACTTTAAAACTTGTAAAGAAGGTTCTTGGAAATAATGTTTTAAAAATACATTCATGCTGTATAAGTTAAAAAAACATTCTTCACGTACTTTTGTAGGAAAAGTCAAAAAGTACCTCGTACGAAAAAACGACAAAAGATTCCTTTCATATATTTTACTAAAAACTCACCGAAGGGTAAAATTGGATTTAAACAATTGTAGGAGAATGGAAATAATATTACATATTTATGAAATATTGATTTGGATGATAAAATACACCCTAGTAAATACTAAAGTATAAACAATCTCAGATAAAAATGAGATTGTGATATTTCCCTTACCTTAGGTCTAATTTGCTTCGTAAGTGTCCGAACCTCCTGTATAATGATTTAAATAATTTCATCGACTTATTCCAGAATCATACTAATTGTTATGATATCATATATGGTTCACTTATGACTTTATTTTGCACGTTCTTTTGTAAATTCCATGTTAAAGAGCGTTTTGGGTAAAATTGTTTCATTTGTCGTCCGTGTTTTGACCTGTAATTATTAATATGATTACGTAGATCATGATTACTTAATTCCATAATATAAAAAATGATTTATATATAATATATTTTCAGAATATACATATATATAATAAATCAGTAAATGGAAAGAAATACACCGTTCATGGAGACGGTAGGCCGTACGTACGCATGAACGCTGTTTTCATTTCCTTATTGAGTTGAATGGAATTAAGTAGATGACATACATATATATACACATAAATGCAGTATCATTATTATGTCATATATTTCATGATTACTTATTATATGTACTTTATAATCATTCATGAGTGGTTAAAGAGGAGAATGAATCTCATCGCGTCGTGGAGACGGTAGTCCGTACGTACGCACGAGCGATGATATCATTTTCATGATTATTGAATTGAATTGGAGAGGATGATACAATATATCAAAATCAGTATGATGTTATAATAACTATGTATAGTTATTCTTTACACCATTATACCCATCCATGTAAGGTGTTGGTGGAAAAACAGATTACACCATGGCGTGGAGACGGTATTCCGTACGTACGCAAGCACGGTGATTTTGTTTTCTGTAGGATGGATATAAGGTGAAATGGGGTTGTTTCATATTTATAATAAAAAATAAGTATATTATTGATACTGATGTTATTACTTTATAATGAAACAACTAAAGAAGAATAAGTTGAAGAAGAAATAAGTTTGAAAGAATCGGGAGAAGAAATTACCTCTTCTTCGATACGCCTCTTTGAAACCTCCTCTTAGGGCACTAATATTGGTCTTTAAAGAAGACCAGAACCTCTATGATGTTTCTAGGTAAGTGGAGAATATAATTGGGCAGGGGTTGGCCGAGCTTGAAGGATCAAATTTGTGTGAGGAGGAGAGGGAGGAGGTGCCCTTTTATAAGGGAGGAGAGGGGCACCTTTGGAATTCTTAAAAATATTAATTTATAATAAATCTAACCCCACCTAAAAACCTCCAAAAATGACTCATATTCGAAGCTTAGATGAGATAGGGTTGTAATACCATCAACCAATCAAATTTAGACATGTTTTGATCTTATTTTAAACCTTTTCATTTTGATTTATCCTTATTTAATCTATTTAAGTTTATTTGTGGTAATAAAATTTTAAATTTTAAATTATAACAAATAATTACTTATTTGTTGTGAATTTTCCATAAATGTTTAATTAATAACATTATAGACCATATAAATTTAAATTTATAATTTTTAAATATTTTTGTGATTTTTAAACAATTTTATAATATGTTATTTTAATAAAATAACAATAGTGTCAATTTTGACACTATTCATTTATTTGAATTTAAATAAAATATATACAGAAGATATGTTCGAACTAAAAGCTTTAATATATTAATAAAAGGTCATATGTATCTATAAAATTATTGGATCACATTAAATAGTTCATATAATATTTATTTTATAATTTTTAAAACCATTTATTTGGTTTATCTCTTAATAAAATAATTACTACATCATTTTTTAATAATTATTTAATATACTTATTTGTTGTATATAAATTTAGAATAAAATCCTATGATGAAGATAAATATATTACCTTTCACAATAATACTTTTACTCGAATTTATCATCTTAAAATCACAATATTTAAATTGTTATATTTATTAACTTATGAAGGTGACAACTTTGGCATCATTTAAAATAAAATAATATAAGTGTCATAATTGCTTGTATAAGACTCCAAATGGTCAAATATTAGACCATTGGATGATTATAGTTTAAATTTACATGACCAATAAGTTTTGTTCAGGGTTTTGTGCCTTTTATGGTCACTATTAGTTTAATAAAAACTATATTCTTGATTTTTCACTAGATAAATAATTTCCGCATCACTATTGTGTCAAAATTAATGATAATTATTTAATCCCAAAAAATTCTAGATAAATTCTCATGATGTAGATAATTTTGTTAGATTTCTGGAGACTATTCATGTTCGAAGTTTTGTGATGTTTATCACTAAGTTAAAATTATTATACTTATAAGATTTAAGAGAGCGACATGTTGTCACTTTCTTTGGTTTTAATAATAATTAAATTATTTTCATGGTCAAAAGTCCATAAAATGAATCTAATCCGACCCTTAGTTGATATGCGTTTACTCTTAGCCATCAAATATAATTTTGGAATCTGTTAGGGTAATTTTATAATATTATATTTACCCTTAATTACCCGATTAACCCTTAACCATGGAAAATAAAATTTACCGTAGTTACTATTCATAATTCCCAAAAATAAAAAGTAGACTATTAACATAATTTGGACCCACTGATTCCAAATATGGAATCCATTTTTTGAAATTCAATACACAGAAGTTTCATAAATTAAATTAAAATTAATCTCGTTGTCGAATAAAAACGCGTTTTTGTTTAAAACATTGCAAAAAATTGAATTGATTTAACCTACGAATTCAAGGTAAAATCAATGCTAATGTCATACATTATATTAAATGGTAAAAATATATTCTATTTGTACTTTAAAACCATTCAATATTATAATTTAACCACATAAGATATTACGATGAAAAAAGTTGTTTTAAATTAAAATATAGCGTGTTTTTACTATTCATTAAAATGTGAAAGTTACCAGAATAATATGAAAAATTTATCCGAAGTAAATTTTTATTTCTTGATTCCAAAGAAGAATTTTATTTTGTAAAATTGAACTTATAAACATGTCAAAAACTATATTTAAAGTGGGTGCGCCATCAAAAGGCGGGAAAACTGCATTTTTTGAAAAATACTTATTTTACCCGAAAAATTTATTTTGTTCTTATACCATGTTCTAGAAAATGTGTAAGATGAATAATAATGTTATAAAATTCAAAATTTAGTTAATACTATTCGTAACGGCTAGTTCATGACAATATTATAATAATATATCATTGTTTATTAAAACCCGGTATTGCGTACAACACACTCTATCGAGGAAGGTCGCGATTGCGTGTAATGCAAGCCAAGTCAGGGTTGCGTGTTGTGAAAGAATCCTTCATTGTTTCGTATAACAGAATTCAACCATATTTTATTTATACATTGAATATATATATATATATATATACTCAATGTTGCGTAGAATAACTATTATCAAAATTGTGTGTAACACGGTCCAAGAATAGTGTTGCGTATACTGCAAGCTAATACGGTGTTGCGTATAGCGCAAGGTAATCTTGGTGTAGAATACAACACAAGACATTATTGAAATTAAAATAATATTTTTCATAAAATCTCGGGGTGTTACATTCTATGCCGTAGCCATTCCTTAAATGAAAAAATAATTGAAAACTCTAGATTGATAATGTACACCCCAATTGTCTCCCCTCCATGGTGAAATCCATGTTCTACACCATACAACCATTTTCCGCTATGTTTCTCATATACATCTTCCCCACATACTCTCAAAACTCCATAGGATTTTCCCAAGACACCTCCACCATGAGAATTATTTCAAATTAATGGGTCATATGGTGTAGACTATTATATTAGATACCTATCAAACTAGTATCTTCTTTGAGAATTAATAGAATCTGAAAATGGAGGAAGAAAAAATGGTTAAGATATCCATCCCTTGAGATAACTCTTAATGATCATGTTACAATTAAAATAATGCCACTAACCAAACACGCTGAATCCTTCCAAAAATGTTCACCAAACATCCCTCACAACAACATCTTCATCTCACTTCCCATGAAACCAAATAGTATCCCTCCCACAACAAGACACCTTTATCACACAACCATCCCCAGAACAATACCATACACAACATGACCCAAAACAATGATTACTATAACCACCATAGAAAATTTCCCCACACACACAAATCAAGGAATTAAATCGTCCATTTTTAGATATTATACACTTTGGGTGGAGCTAACTCGCATTCACTATTTTATTCATGTCATAGTAAAATGCATCTCGATTAGGGTTTAGGATTTCCCCTCTTAGTATAACTAATGAATTACCCATAAATTAAATAAACAAGAAAGAAGGACATATCATAAACAAGAATGGTTCAATCATCATAACATAAAAAAAAACGAACAAGGAAAAATTATACAATGCTCAAAACAACTCAGAGTACATGGAATTCATATGCATATCTCATTCCCATATACTCTTCTACAGGAAAACATACTTCCAAAAAACAAAATAAAGGATTGGTCTATCCATGCCACACCATATCTCGATGATCTTATACTCCTACTGGATACTCCACAAACATCGCATAAAACTTTATATCCTTCTACCACCATTTAATGATATATGATTTATATTAATGATATTGATGGAGTAGATATATGTTGAAGAAATCATGAATCTGTTCTATCAATTGGTGGAAATTCCAATCCATAATCCACATCTCTAATGTATTCCAACACCTTGAAAGGACAAAAAACTAGGGTGAGAGATTACATCCCATGCAAAAAATACACTACCCACATCAAGGGAAGAAATTTAAGAACACATGGTCTCCAAAAATGAAATCCAAGGGCCACTTCTTGTGAAAAACAAAAACATTCTACCAGTCCTGTGTTGATTTTAAACTCTCTCAAACAACATGAACCTTCTCTATCATGCTCTACACCACATCTAAACATAGATTTGATAACTCCCCAATGTCAATCCATAATAATAGAGAATGATAGGATCTCCAATATAATTCTTTAAATGGGGTCATGTTGATGGATGAATGATACCTATTTTTATAATAAAACTCAACCAAAGGCAACTTATTTTCCCAAGATATTCCAAATTATAAGATATATAGATACAACATATCCACTAGAATCTATATAGTCTACTCTATTTTCCAAACTATCTATCGGTGGTAACCGGTGATGAGGCATATTTGAGTTCCAAAAGAATACTTCAATACCCTCTATAATCATAAGGTAAAACATGAATTCAAATCCAAGACAAATGAATTCAAAACTACATGGAACCAACCCACCTAATTAATATACCTTCTCTCCAAAACCTATTTAGTGTCCTCCTCCTTGATTCATAATTAATGATCCAATTTCATCAATCAATCCATGATCACTCAAATAATATTACAAACACCTTGATCTTGTGGTAACCCTATGAAAAATTCATTTGAGAGGTTGTCCCATTTCCACCTGGGAACATCAATGTCCTGCAACTCGATACTTGGAACATAATTCTCAGGATTTACCTATTTGGAAACATGAAATTGAGACATAAAATATATCTTTTCCTATTTCATCCTTGGTTACCAAAACTATGACCTCATGCCATAATAGGTCTTGGAAACACTTGGGTGTATCACCAATGATGATTTATGAAGCTTATGAAGGACTAAATCACACATCAATACCAAAACAAACAACCTATATTGAAATAAAATCATACCCTAACTATCCAATAATCATTCATCTATAATATCACCATGTCTAACACAATCATTCATCACCTCTACCTCTAATTCTCCTCATTGAGAATCCTACACCATCTACATCAGAAAATATTTCATGCCCATTTTAAATAAGAACCATACACCATTAACCATGCCTATATCTAAATATAGGGTTGTCAACTCCTCAATAACCCTCCAATAATCGCCAAAATCCTAAAAAACATCCTTCAGTGATTTCTTACTAAAATAATTGGCCAAAAAAATCCCCTTTACTAAGGTGTAGGATATCTAAAAGTCATAGTCCCAAGGAATCTCCATTGACCTCTACTTCTTTAGATTCATATCGTGTTAGAAAAATATATTCCTAAAACTCTTATGATATGTGATTCCAAATATCGCTCCCCAATGAGGTAATTATGGAAAAATCATAGAACATACACAACCAATTCTAGATCTAGAACATTGGATTTATAGTTATGCACAAGGGGATGAAACATTCTAGACCCGTAAGAGATCATTACTTTCTACTACATCAAGATGAATCTTACTCAAATATGGAAAGCATTTCGAGACACCTCAAACATCATCCCTTCCTCTAGAAACTGAATCACTAGTGCACTGTATAACTAGATCACTTATCAGGTTCTATTTTAGGCATTTGAATGCTTCTTAACGTTGAATAGCCAGATAAATGCCTGATATGTCCTTGTAAATTATTTCAATGGATCCACAATCCACGATATTTTAGATAAGAACATCCAATAGTAGCCTTTAAGACTAAGGGGTCTACGAACCTTTTCTAAATTCCTGGGTGATGCCCAATAAAAAACTACCACAACCATTGATGGGTATATGAATAACACTTTTAAGACACTACATTCAAAAGTAAACTCACATATCATGTTGATAACTTATAATTACATAAATTTATTTAGAGATGTTGGCATTGATGAACATGCAAGAAAAATATGAGATGATCAAAATTCACCTCCTCTGGATTCATGTAGATCAAGATTTCATCGATGAATACAATGAGAAACTATTCCAGAATTCATGGAACACAGATTTCATGAGCCCCATGAACATAGCTAGTGTATTCATAACACTGAATAACAAGAACCTGAACTCAAATATCCTATACCTACATCTAAAGTCAGTCTTCAGGATATCATTCTCCATCAACATTAACTAGAGATACCCAATCCATATATTGATCTTAGAAAACCTTCTCACCCCTCTCAACTCGTTGAAAAGTTAATCTATCGTTGAATGATTGTAACAATTATTGATTTTTACCAGATTCAAATTCCAGTAGTCTATACATAACCTCATAATACCATCCTCTTTATTGATGAATAACAAAAGAGGAAACCATGACGAAACACTAGGCCAGATGGAAACCTTTTACATTTGACTATCTATTTCAAATCTTAATTCACACTACATAGAAGGTTCCATTTGATAATGATCCATTTAAATTGAAAAAGCATTGAGCTATAGATTTATCCCAAAATTAATATCACGTTGAGGGGGTAGCATCCAAAACATTTAAAAACCAATCATAAACTCCATAAAAACCCCAGGAACCACCATCATCCTAGAAATTACTCATTTAATATTAAAATCTACCCCCAAATAAATAATGGGCTCTACACATCCAGTGACCACCTGAAAACACAGCTCACCAACAAAAACCACACACTATCCATAAAAAATAGAGAACAACACTCTCCTATGTAAGTAGATAATAACAACATGAATACAATACAACCATTAAATGATGAGGTTGACATCATATAGTTGAATCTATAGTAATATCAGATCCTCGTGGGACTGATGATGTCCCATCATCATTCTAGACCCCCATCACACATCAAACATGATCTCTAAGGATCTGAATCGAATATTAAACAAAAGTGGTGCATGATGCCTCTAAACATTTATTCAAAGTTAACATACTAGATAAGATGAAAAAAGGAGTGAAAAGATCCCAAATGAAACAAGATTCAAATAATAGTATAAGTAATGATGATCATACGTTTTACAATCTTTGTCCTCTTTGGCAGTGCCACCTCCATTACATGGAACTAACCATGCACTATTTATTTGAATCTCTACCAATGACCAAATTTATGGACACACTAATGTGGAGGTCCCTAAAAATGAGGTCAAACATGAGGTCAGATTCTAACTAACCTATCTCCCCTCAATGAAGAAAAAACCTAATTTCCCTACTTCTTAAAGAGTCTCACTAGTAGATGATACTGAGGTTGACACTGAACCTATGCAACTATACCCAAAAAATCTAGAATAACCACATAGATCTAATTTTATTGATGTCCATGAACCACACAGAAGAAACACACTATCCCAAATCCTCTAAGAAAATCATGAAAACCACTAGCCCTAGAAGGATGGAAGGGAAGTTTCTAAGGTCAAATTCACCATAGCCAAAACCTAAAAGGACATATTTCCTGAAACTTACTATTAAAAGCTATGTCATTGAGGTGCCTTGTTATCTCACCTCTTATGGTAAAATTCCTCATGAATGAATTTTATCATTCATATCCACCTTATTCGGAACCTCTAGATTTGTTTTCAATATAAATGGAGTAACTATATACTGGATAGAAGGATAAAGAACCTCTACATGAAGCGATGTATGAGAATCCTCAACTAGGAAAAGATCAGGGGAATAACAAGAAAGATCCTTAATCCTAATCCCAAGCTCTCACATGGACATAATTCCATTATGATGAGAGAGTATATATAAACTATTCACTACTTTCAAAGTCAATGAAAAAAACTATACTTCTAAATATTTATGAAAGTAGACCCCTAAAACTTCTACCTCCTTCCACTCACAAAGTCACTACATCCACCACTAACGTGTAACCCCCTATATGTGACAAAAAAAATTTAGGACCTTGTACTCCAATAGGTTTCATATCAAAATAAAATCATTCTCATGATCTTATGACTAGATCATGGTCTATAGAGTAAAAATGGTTCCCTCGTACTTCCCTAAATCCTACCACTAAAAAGAATACAGTGTCCTCTATCACTGATCATCCTCCCTAATCATTTATAGTTGGTAACGAAGGTAAGGGAAAAGGTGTAGTGGTCAACGAAAAATTATGATAGATGGATGGATTATGAGATGAGGCTGAGTGGATCTATTAACATTGATTTTGTTTTAGATATCGAATATTTTATTCACATTGTATTATTTTTTATTTGATCAACCCATCAGGTAGTCTTATATCAGGTTTAAAAATGTATTATGTTTATTTTGGGTTCATCTTTTATTATAGTATGTGATATGTTTGGTTATATTTAACTTATCAATTCAATGTCCATATTTTCACATATATTATGGATGATGGTTTGATATTATTTCTCTATTTTTATGGTTATTTGATAAGTATTATATCCATAAAATATTCTAGATAGACCTTTGCTGTTATTTGGTAGCCACTAGTGCATGACGAGACATTCTTGAGGTCACATTGCTCTATAGATTAGGTTATGTTTTTGATAACCGGGTTGGGGATGCTATAATGTTGCATGGGAATCATTTTTTTGTTATACTATTTGTGCCATGATATTCAGATATATTATGGATTTAAAAAATTGGTATGGACAATATTGTTTTATTTAGAAAACTCTTATGTGGGGAATGATCAAGTTATTGGGGATTGAGATTATTATTCTTGGATTTTTTAAATTAATTTTTTGATTAATTTCATGTAAAATTATATATGATTTATGGTATATTATTTTATTATTGGATAAAGGTATTTATCATATTCAATAAGTATGATTAAAACGTAATTTATGTTGTTTTATATGAATAAAAAATTTGGTTTTAGAATGAAAGGATGGTTATTTAAAGTTTAAAGAATAAGTTATAAAACATTTTCATACTTAAGTTATTGGAAACAATTTACCTAATTAAACTAATAGTTACTAGTCTCTTTCGTGGTAATTAATTGATGACTGAATATATAGATCTTATTTCCATTTTTATTGAACCCTAAGAGTTGGTAGGTTGTTCTGGAGAATTCTTCAGTTATTGAGATGATTATGTTATTAGGGTCTATATAGTGTAATAATATGTGATTCCTATTACTATTTTCCCTAAACTATGATATCAAGACTTTTTATAGGGTTTTTAGAGATTTTTTTTAATTTCAATGATATTAAACTCTTGGAACCATTAATTGAGTGAAAATGGGTGTGATTAAGCATGCCCGAAGAAAAATATTACGGAATAATTGAATGGTTCATTATTTTAGACATTGTTGTCTTTGTTTTATTAAATTTATGGATCGTAGGGCTCTAGGAGGCATGCAATTAATGTCTGATCTTATGATAGAGTTTTTAATATAGAATACACCCCTCATCTTGGATGAGGGTGGTCCACAATTTTAGAGCATTTTTTATTACATAAATACCCTTGTGGAGTGGAGGGTAATGATGAATATATAAATTCTATGAGGATTAGCTAAACAATGGTGGTATGTACTGGTCTATGGGGACTAATTTTCAGTTGATCTTATACGTATTTTCATGAAATTTTCTATGATTAGTTTTTTCCTAAGTCTATAAGTCTAAGAGGGAATGATATTTTAAATATATTATTTATGATTATATGTATTTTATAGATAATAAACCATTATTATCTGATTTTTTTTATTTTAATGGTTGGAAAGACAACATTTGTGATGTATTTTTGTATGTATTATAGCATATGATATGTGAATTGGTGAATATGTTTTGAAAACATTATTATATATAGTTTTTTCAATCATCTGTAAGAGTAACCAAGGGTAGTTTTAGGCCTATGAAATCTTGTTCCTTTTCTATATCTGATAGTGGATCATCGGGTGATAGGAAATAAAGGTTTGGTGACTCTCATTCGGGAGTTATAGGTAATGTAGATAAGGATAAATTTAATATATTCCCACATAATGGATGATTACTATTGTGTGTTTTCAGAATTGAGGTGTGAGAAAAATAATATCCCATTATCTCTACCCTTTTATGGAGCAACATTGTTGAAGGAAAATTGGGCATCTATAGTGGCTTTTTGGAGTACTTTCTCTAACAACCTATGTTTTTTTGAACATTTTTCAAATAAAAATAATATTTTGAATATTTTTTACTAAATTAAAAAATGATTTTATATTTAATTACATGAAAAAAGGAGTTTTTATAGAATTTCCCACACCATTGAGTTTAGATTTCATGACATTAAACACAGAGTTTAAACGAAATGTGACATACTATTAAGAAATTTTTATTTAATTTGATAGTTATCACCCAGCTGTTGGAATGGATTTTATAAATAGTATTAAAAAAATATGAAAATATATTGTCTAAAAATTTATACATAACTAATTATTTAGTGACAAATTAATTATAATTGCAAATGAAAACTATTTGGAAATAAAGAATTTTTTTCTAAAAAAAATATTTCTATGCCACAAATGTATTTTACCCCTATAAAATTAAAAAAATAACATTGGGTCTGTGATTTATTTAAATTTTAACATTATATATTAAATAAAAATTAAACATTCATCTTATGTGTGTTCTATACAACATATATGAATAAATTATATTTTATGCTAAAAAATTGTATTTTTATTAAAAAATATAGTTTTGTCACATTATTCTCACTTATTTTAAAAATAATTTTTTTCAAAATTTAAGAAATTTTTTTTTGAAAACAAATAATTTTTCAAATTCTCATGTCAAAATTATCTTAGGGGGAATTTTATATAATTTCATAAGAAGTTAAATTTATTAATGAATAGTGAACAAACTGGTTTTTATTATCAATTGCCATTTAATTTAATGCTTTTAAAGACATAAATATTATTTTTATATGGTTTTAAAGAATAATTTGGAAAATTATACAACTATTAAAAAAATAGTGGTCATTTTGATTATTTTCATATTAATGTTTTATATAAAAACCTATTAAACTTTTGAACTTCTTCTCTTTGAATACTGACATTCTTATCATGTCTCTGGGATTAATTTTCAACTAATATTTAAAAATTATATGAATCTATTTTAGAAAAATATATTCAATTTTTATAAATAATAATAATTTAATTATCTAATATGTTCAACCTAATTTTTCACTGTAATTAATAGTAAAAATCGTAAAAAATATTTCCCACGGTAAAGGTTAAAATGGGATAACTGGGGGGGTTAAACTAAAAGGATAAGGTTTAAAATGACTTATACACTTTTAAAAAACCTATTTTATGAAAATATGTTTAAATTAAATCTTCTTACGTTCAGTAATGGTCCATTTTTTATCCCTATTACAAGTGAAAAAAAAGAGTACAAATTTTTATTTTCAAAAAATTAATGTGCGCCAGTCACCTAACTTAAAAAAAGGCCACCGCCTCTTCTATCTTCTTAAAAAATTAAAAAAATTGGTTCATATAATACCTACCCAACTAACATTATTACTTATTTAATTTCATCATAGAATCATTATTGTGGTCATAAATCCAACCTCAGCAACCTTTACGTGCAAACCAAAAGAAGTTGTTCAATGAAGAGGTAATGCCCCTAACCATGCGTTTTATTTTATTTCATCCGAAAGCTCCATAATTATTATTAAAACATGATTATATTACGAGATAATTATATTAAATAAAATTATATTTTATTATCTTAATTTAATAACAAAAATACCTCTCTTATTCTATCAAATGAGTTAATGAATCATCACCCGTATGTACGGAAGACTACCTCCTCACGAACTGATGTTATTGTTTTTTTTTCATTACTAACTCTTAATAATGGATATAACTTTGAATTTATTGTTTATATATGATATTTATGATATTATTATTCTTATTTTAAATCTTCATATCTCATCTTTCTTCTTAATTTCCATTCCATTAGAATATAATATCATTGTTTGTGTGTACCAAGGAGTGCCTCCTCACGAAGCGTTGTGATTTGTTCTTCACATATGCTTTACATGGAGGGTAAAAAAGAAATTTTTAAATTAAAAATTTTATATATATTTAATCAAAATTATTATGTAAATTTAAAATATTATTTTCCTTTTACTCATTTCACCGTTTGAGAAAATGGAATAGCGATCAAGCACATATACGACCTACCGTCTCCTAGAACGGTGTATTTATTTTTATATGTCTAAATTTTATGGTGTTATATAAATAAATATATAAATAACATATATGATATTTATATAATTTATATATTTATTTATAATATTTAACCATGATAAAACTATGAAGATCAAAAATTCAAAACAAGAAGAACATGAAAAACAAAGCAATTATTACCTAAAACATGACTTTAAGAATAAATTGTTAATAATTGTGTAATAAAATCTCATAAGTAAATAATATATTATATGAAATATATAAGTAATTTTCATTAATATTTTTATAATAAACTAATTTTTATTATACTATTCGTTCAAGTGTGTATGATGGAAGTAGAGACATATATTAAGATATTTTCTGTCACCCTTTAATTTCGAGAAGAAAAATTCCATATTCACCATATATTTTTTTATGTAGTATATATACTAACCATGAATTTATTTTATGATTATTCAAATGAAAATTATTTCTATTTGCATATCCATTTAATTATCTATCTTTATGGGGGTTTATAGTTCAAAATCTAACAAATCAATTTGGGATTTTTGTCTCAATTTAGTTTCTTAGAGATATATGTTTTCATATTCACATATCTTTTCTGTGTGGTGTATATACATCCCATATTACATGTAATATCAGGAATATATTTATTAAAATCATATTACAAGTTTCATTTAATGTTCATTTTGCATGTGTATTATGACCCAAAGTCACCAAAGTGATAAGAGCTTTATGTTACAATCTCATAATTTATCCAGATTTCTCATGATTATGCTTACAATGATAAAATATTGTGATATATATCTCAAGAAACTTATATATTTTCTACTATTTTGGTTATTTCTTGAGAATACCTATTTTATCTTCATTTTACTCTTTTTATGTACTCGTGAGTTAAAAAATTTTTAAGAAAAATAAACTTAATTTCTCTATTGTGCCAAATAACCATTTTCTTCCCAAACTATTTTTTCTAAAAGTGATTACAAAAATGATTTTATAATTCAATAAATTTTTTATTACATTAAATTTTACCCAATTTGGAATTTTTAATAATTTTCTTAAATGAATCTTCATGTTTTTCCCACCATCCTGACCATTCATTTCATTAAAGCATAAT
Organism: Viscum album; assembly: GCA_963277665.1. Lineage (NCBI taxonomy): Eukaryota > Viridiplantae > Streptophyta > Magnoliopsida > Santalales > Viscaceae > Viscum > Viscum album. The sequence continues at coordinate 250,076,772 of OY728128.1, read as the reverse complement.
TTATAATATTCAAGTTTCATTTTCAAATAAAATGATTTTTAAATTTTATTATGTTTTAAAAGGTATTTTTGAAGAAGAAAAAATATTTTCCTCAAGTAATGATTTAATGTATATTAAAGGTTCTTTTATAAAATCTCAAGATTATTTTCAAATAAAAGGATTTCAAAAATATTGTATGAATTTATAAAAATTTATTTTCAAATAAAATTTATTTTCCTCATGAAATATTCCATTTGAAATTTCAAAATCATTTTCCATGAAATATGACATCCTTTTATTGTATTTATTCTTTTCTAGGGCTATAATCCATCTATACCATTATTATTATTTCTTTGCATGGCATATGTTTCTAATTAAGAGATATTTATGAAACATTTTTCTCTTCCATGAGATATACCTTGATAAAATTATTATTAAACGCACATCATTTCATGGGTTATTCTATGATGAGTGGATGAAATTATTATGAAACTTGTATCCTTTTAATAGGTTATGATATGATGAAATATTTATGAAACTCGTTTAATTTCAAGGGCTATGATATAATTAAGGTTTTATGATATTTTGGTACGCATATGTAATATTTTCATTATGTGGTGGGTGGTATCTATATCTCCCTACATTGTATTGGGTAATATCTAATGATATATATATTACTAGAATGTATATTGAACCCAATTTCGTATTGACTTTGATCGCTCTGATGATCTTGGGAGTGAACCTTTACTACTATGATGGATTTGGGGGTGAAACCATTCCACTAAGATATCCCCGGTAGTGAGCCTTGACTACTATGGAAATTATTTTCTATGATTACGAATATCTCACAATTCCATGTCTTATTCTTATGGTATTCTCTAATGGCCTATTTTATTTGATTAATTTATGATTCATGACTTACAAAATGCCAATATTTATGCCATAAATCAAGATTATGATCTTTGATATGATGGGTATGATTTCCAAATGTTAATAACATGTTCTAATACCCTTACTCACACATCAAACTTATTTGATCAATGATATCGTAGATTATTTCCCTTATTGATCATCTTAGCTCACCCTTTTTTATATATCCTTTCCCCGGGTTATGAAGAAATATTTTAAGTAGGGTATTATTATGACATGTACTAAAGGGGGAGATCCTTAAGGTACATCTTGAATATATATAACCAAATATAATTATTTTGTTTCTATTCCCCAAATTCACTAAAACATTATGACCCTTGGGCATGTTTGTGTGTTTTATGTAATGAATATTGATATAAAATATGTAATATATATGTATGAAATGTTTGGGTCACTATAGTTGGTATCATATGATACTTTTAGTAAACCATTGGAAACCAGGAAGAGAAAAAGTTAGTGGGAACCCTTAGGATAATCTTATGTATAAAAAGTCCCCCTATTTTATGGTACAGAAAGAAGTGTGGATTTCTTAGAAATACATCCCCTTCTAGATACTACAAGTCAACAATGTTCTGGAATACAGTTACCTGGGGGTAATAACTATAAAAAAGCCACATCAAGCTTCACTCGAGCAATACCCAGTACATGAAAATGGGCCTTACTGGGAACCTGGTTTGACCCTCCTAAATGATATTATTTGGTTCATCATATTGTCTATATAAATAATCCTAAGGGATTTAAATATATGACAACTATAAACGAACTAGGATAAAACTAATGTGTCATAAACCTATTGCTAGGGGAGACACATTGACAGGGTTCCCCCAATCTCTGCCTCCTTCCTTAGTCCGAGACTAGCTCATCTTCACTTCCCATGCTTATTTGTTCATGGTGGTGGCTCATGTTTTGCAGTGGTTCTTTCTGCATTAGGCCATCTCGACGATTTTCATCATTTCCCGTCCTTCGTGCTCAAATCCTCCTTCAATGGATAGGGTTCCATGGCAGCGCAGTGTCAGACCAGAGGTTGACCTCTACTTCTGCAGTATGAGGGAGGCGATTCTTCCTCAGATGCATGAATTTGGTGGTTGGGTGTGGCCTCTGCAGGAATTCTTAGTGGCATTGATTGGATCATGATATGGATTGTGTTTGGGTTCTCTTTTTGTGCTGTATTGAATATTTTATTTGTTCTTTAAGTTTTTATCTGTTATTCTATTTTGGATTGACATTGGGATGGTGTTTTGGGGTTTTTTCTAGTGTGATTCGTTATAGTGGTGGTGCTTCGGAAGAGGCAGGGTCGAGTGTTCGCCCTCTTTTTATCAGTGATGCACATGATTCTAGTGAAATCTCTGTTTGGTTTAGGATAAAAATGGTTTAGTTTGAATCTTTTTTGGGTTCAATTTTCTATTCTTTAGATATAATTTTCATGAAATTGTCTTGTGGTTTGTGGATTATCATGATGGCAGGATGGATTTGGTTTATATTTATTTACATGGATGAGGCTTTTTTATTTTGAATTTTTGTGATCACTTGTGGCACTAGGAGCTTCGTTCACAAGACATTACATCCAGTTTATTTTTAAGGGTCTGTTCCAAAAGGTGTTCAGAGCAGGGAACATTCCCCTTATCATTGCTATCTATAATTGGATGATTTGAGATGGTATGTTGTTTTCCACCAGTATTTTTCCCTTGCATCCTTGCACTGGACAACTAGTTGAGCAGTGATGGAGAGGTGAACACTGATCATATTGTTTTTGTTTTTTGGGTGGGGCGTTTCCTTGATTTGGAATTTGATTTTATTTGGTCTTTATGATCTTATATGTGGAGGCATTCTTAGGTTTTTTGTTTTTTATGTCACCATGGTTTTCTACATTCTCCTAAAAAGTTATTTTGAAATAAAAATTTATTTTTCAGTCAGTGTAATATAATAAAAATATTGTGTTATGATTTAGACATACTATATGTAATTTTTCATGATTATGGGGTTCCCCACTATGATATTTGTTTATTACAATTTACGTTTGGTGTTAGTCAATGTATGAAACCCAAATTAATCTTGTCAATGATGAATGTGTTAAAAAATGAAACGCTTTTGATCATGTGAAACCTAATTTTATGTGATCGGGAATAAAATTCTTGCTTCTATACTCATATAAATTTATCAGGATATGAATCATGTTGGACTTCCAAATGAGAAAATGATAAAAAAAATTATTTTGATTCCATCCTAAGACAACATCCAGCAAATTTTAGTGGGTATTTTGATCCACTAGTTACTGAGAAATGGTTCAACACCACATAAAATATTTTTTCCATCCACCAGGGGCTGAATCATGATAATGTCATTTTTTGTCTACTATTTAAAAGGTGAAGCAGGTCAATGGTGGAATATTATTAAAAATATGAGACAATAGCTTGAAATTAAGTCCATGAATTGGGATGAGTTTAAGAAATTAATTTTTAATAAGTAATTTCTTTGTATTCATTTTAAAACTATAGAAAAATATATCCTTGAGTTAAAAAATGGATGATGAATCTTTTAGTACATAAGAGGAAATTTTGAAAAGAATTTTGAGGAACGGTTATGGTATTATCATCTTACATGAAAGTAAGGTTGGTTAATTCTTTAGTAGATTAAATCCAATTATATAAAGGGTGTTACTCATAAGAGACTTTAGTGTCCATGAATAGATTTTTCAATGTGCTATCAAGGTGTAATTTAAGGTTAGATTTACATATAAATATCACGGTTTGGATGAAATGATAAAAATTATATTCTAAAGGAAGTATAAAAACCATAGAGAGGAGAATATGATTGTTTATTTATTCTCAAAGTGTGGGATGAAAAATAGAGGAAATTATCTTAATGTAACTAATAGAATTTTTAATTGTAAAAGATAAGTTCATTAAAAATTTAATGATTAATTAATTGGTATAGGTAATATAATAATTTAAATGGAGGGAATGTTGTACATAATGAACCAACCACACTCTATGGTTTCAAAATCAAGGAGTATGAGTACTTTAAAAATTAAGGCCTTAACCAAAGGGTTGATGAGGATGATAAGATCTAACAACCTAGAAATCCAACATAAAATGTGAAATATTTTAAAATAATGATGGTCTAAGTGAATCATGATAATTAGAGAACACTTATCTTCCACTCCCTAGTAGGGAATCTCTTATTTGATTTTGTATTATTGAGCCCTATGAAAATATTATTTTTAATCTTTTAGTGAAATTTTATGTGATTTTGAGCACTCATTATCTCCCTCTACATGGATTATGGAATAATAAAATCACATTTTATATTCTATTTGTATATGTTTGAGACTAATATTCCAATGGAAATTATTTTATGAAAGATAATAACTAATTAAAGGAATAAAGAATGAATTATTTTTTAAATAACATATGTATCTATGTAATATTTGTAAGAGTTAGTGTCCAAGAACAAACAGGTTTTACTTTGATTAAATGGATATTTAATGTATTACTACATATTGTTCATTGTTCTTCATGACTATGATGTAATAATGTCATAGATTATTTTTTGCATCGATAAGGTCATGGCAGTTCCCCAGTATGATGTGAGCCCTGAAATGCTATAACAATATTCAAAAATATAGATTTGCGGTTGGATAACGTACTATGAGGGGACACAGAACATCCAGACCATCAGGTGTGAGTACTCATAAGAGTATTAGACTTCCCCTCATTAATTTCACACTTGGTAATCTCCAACATAGGAGATTATAAGAACAAACCCGCTAATAGGAATTCTACATGTTTTGGATTCATCAGATCTTTCTATCTGCGATAATGTGTAATGATCCCTATACATTAAGATTATCATTAACACTTGTCATGACTTACACACATTGATTTACTAATGAAAATGGTCACATAGACAGTTGGTAGGAAGTAGGGTACATTGGGTGTGTCACAAGTCACATGTTATTAATGGATAAGTTGAGGAAGGATTTGTCCCATCCATTTATGGAAGTTGATATATTGACCCTTTGAATTAAATATTTCTATTGCATGAAATTCCATGTCCATGGTGAACATCGAGTTTATTTTAGTTAGTCAATGAACTATATATCCTGCATAAAATTTAATGAGACAATCAGGAAACCTACTTGATGAGATATTGTGGCAAAGAGATTATATTACAAAGTGAGTGTATGAATGTGGATGTCATTGTTGCAACATTACGTTCTTTCTCCTGGGTGCCTTGACCCGTTGCTAGACAGTACTCTTGGACTTTAGGCTATCCCGCCTAATTCCAACGAGAAAGAATCCCAAAGGGTGACACACTATGTGTTTTTGGTGATATCGGTTAAATTATATTAGAATTTAATTAATGGAATAAATATTATTCTCAAGACCATGGAATATTTTTATTCAAGTTAAAATGATCACAAATATTAAATAAAATATACTTATTTATGTTATTGAAAATTTAATAAATATTTAATTACTAGTTTGTAAATAAAATATTTATTTAAGAGAATAAATTATGTATTAATTTATTTGGGTGTTCAATAAATGGATGTGGAGTTAGAGTAGACCAAGGTCAGTACAGTAGTAAAATAATTATTTTCAAGGCAATAAATAGTTTTTTAACTAGTTGGTACAAATTAAATTAATGCTAATATTATTTTGTGATGCGTAATTTTATTTATAATTTAGTTTTGTGGAAGTTGAGGAACCATAAATAATGAAGTGGTATTATTATTAAATTCATTTGTTTTCTCAATGTTCATTAATGTTTTTAATTTTTTATTTGTAATTAAATATTTTAACTGAAATTCCATGTATATAAATAGACAAGTACCCCTATTGTGCTATACACCACACCACACTCCTCTTGAATTGATAATTGTTGAGCCAAACAATTTCTCTCTCAAATCCTCATCTCTCCCCTCTCAAGAACAGGAGATATTCTGTAAGGCCAAAGAACTAGTGATCAAGAACGAATGACACAAGACACTCACTTCACCACGCTAGCACTCGAAGAACGAGCTGTGTCGATTAGAGGCCTTCGGAGCATGTGTGGATCACTGCTAGAGGGATTCTAGTTTTGATCCTTAAAAGAGCAACGAAAAAATCCCGAAGGATCATTCTGGACGATAAATATCATCAACAAAGAAAAATACCAAAGATCCAGGTATTAATTTTCATTATGAAAATAATTAATTAATTATAAACATGATTTTCAAGATCCTCTCTAAAGGTTTTGGGCCTCTTTCTTCTTTCTCTAAATCTTTTGTTATATTCCATGGATACTGGCGTTCATGATTTTATTGATCTTGGAATATTAATTGATTATGGTAAAAATCAAAGTTCGGTGCCAACCTAACCATGCTTCTACTGCGCCTGGAACGTTCCAGTGGTATTAGAGGGAGGTTACATCATAGCTTATAATAATTTAAATATTTTTTTTATGACATAGGCATTTAATAATTTAGTTGATTCAATTCAAGATAATTATTCTAAAAATATGAATCTAGAGATCTATTCCTCCTCTTTCATTTCTTGTTTACCTTGTAAAAAATATCTTTTCTCCTAATTTTGATTAAAATAAAATAGAGGATCTCATTGGAAGGTTCCAATGCTTCCGGGATCATATAACAGTAGAACACACAGCGTGTGTTTGGAAGTAGACGCCTTGTAGTTAGGATTCAATGCATCGAACTACTTTTCTAAACCATGATGTGTGTTGGAGTCTTTCTAAGTCTTAAATAACTCAGTGTGTTGACTAAGAATATGTAGCACACAGTTTCTGGATTACACGTCGTGTGGCCCAGTGGACATGACGTGTAGTCCCTTTAGGTTAGGGTTGGACCATGTACCCCATAAACAACTTGCCCAGATGGCGACAATGTAACAAGGATCTACATGGTGTTTGGCCCATTGGATTGGTGGTGTACTCCAAAAATTTCAGAATTACACTCACGCATTGTTTCCTCGAGCGTTTACTTCAGATAGATGGGGAAAATAGTACATGATTTTTTGTTGGAACTACACATCGTGTACTCATAAAAATTGTGTTTAATTTGACATCTATGTAATGTTCAATTCTAAACATTGGGTTGTTATGAATAGGAATTCACCGGGTTTCCTCCAAGGTACAACTTATTTAAAAAGATTATTTTAAATGAATTTATTTGTTTAAAATTATGATGGATGAGAATCTCAAGTAAATTCAGAAAAGGGTTTATGATAAAAGGATTGATTAATTAAGGATGATAATTAATTGATTTGAGTGTGATTTATCTTAAACAAGATGGATTAAAGAATTGAATTATGGTTTTATTTATGCCTAAATAATGTTACATTGATGGATGATCATGAGCTAGACCAAGACCTTTGTATGTGGATGGTTTCTTTTAATTTATTTATTTGAATTAAATTTGTTGGCATGTGTTCCTTCTTCTAATTAATATGTAGGGCATGCATGACCAAGGTTTATTTTATATAAGACCCCATTTTTTCCCCACCTACATGTGCATTGGAAAGGGCATATGAAATTGATGGAACTTCCATGGTTGTAGAGCCGGTTCAAGCTCGAGCCAAGACGAAACCATTCCCAGGAGATACAGATGTGGACAAGAGGAATCTGTAAACACAAAGCCAAAAGGTTCAATGTGTTTCACCCTAGTCTAGGGTAAGTTTATCAACCTCTAGACAAAATTAGAAAATCTCATGATATTTCCATTTACTCTATTTTATTTTTTTCAGTGTCATAGTTAATCATAATGTATTTGTTGTCACGATCACATAATTGATGAATTAAATAAGCATAAAATATTGAACTAAAATAAACCAGTATTATGCATAAATATTATCCAAAAATGTTTAATCACATAATTAAGTTCCACCTAATATTAACAATCATGTTATAATAATAAATTCAGGCATAATATATAAAAATTCCTCAAATAAAATATTCTGTCAGACCAAGCCTTCTGTTACTAGATTAAGGGAAGAACTCAATAAAACTATTTGTTTGACCAACCCTTGTTGGGACACATACTTTTGTAAAGGAATACCTTATAAAAGAATTCATGTTGACATAACCATATTACATCAAGAGGAGTATCCCTTTATAGAATTGGTGTAATATTGGAGGAAATACATGAGGAAATCCAAAGTCATGATTTCAGGATTGGAGACTCCACTCAACAGATCAAGGAGCTATAAGCCCATAGTTGGAAAATATTTGCCTACCTAAATACCTTCTTATTTCATGACCAACCCTTGTTGGGCTTATGTGAAGGGAAATATGGATCCTTACCACTAAATTGTCATGGAAACTGAACATTCCGAGTTCAATGGTGAGGTCCATTGGGACTTGATAAAATAGTTGAAGACTTAACAAAATTTATTATTTATCATAAAATGTAATCAAGAAAGTAATATTGATCTTCTACTTTAGTGGTATATTAAAAATGACAAGATCGTCAACCACACTATACCTGTGATCAATTTAGGATAAAGACAACATCCTCATTGGTAGTAACTTCCAAGAATGTTTTAGATGCCTTTGGGTTATCCTATACGATGAATGGAAGTCTTACGTGTTGGAGTTAGAATTACTTGATCTACCTACCAATAAGGCGAGTGATGAGGATTTCTTGGTCTATGAGAAATATCTTAACAATGCGGTCAACGTTCAATGTTTGTGGTTATAATCAATTACTACTGAGCTCATGAATTCCCACGAAAACATGGATTCTTATAGCATTCTCGAGCACCTCCATGGTCTTTACTAGGAGAGTGAAGGACAAAAAAGGTTTGAGATCTCTATGGAACTATTTCAGAGTATGCTTGGAGAAGGTTCACCATCTTGGCCTCAAGTAGTCAAGATCATTGGTAACATTGAGTGCCTGAAGGTTCTAGGGTTTAAACACCCCGAAGAACTTGTCACTGATCTAATTCTTCCATCACTCGCTTAGTGCTTCTCTAACTTTGTTTTCAATTTCAATATGAAGAACATTGAGAAGTCTCTATCTGATCTTCTTATCCTAATTCACCAAGTTGACAAAGATATGAATCATGAAAAGTCTTCTGTCCTTATGGTAAATAAGAGGAAAGGGAAGGTGAAGAGATTTAATCCAAAATAATCTTCACTACCATCCAAGAAAAGTAAGATCAAATGGTATGTAAGGGAACATGCGGTGATTTGTTTTTCAAGTGGCATGAAGGGCCACTTGAAGAACTAAACCTAGCCTATGAAGAAAGGGGAATATCCAGGTGAGTTTTTTATTGAATGCAATCTATTTGTTTCTACAAATTGGGTATTATATACAGCTTGTCGTGCTCACATATGTAACCAAATATAGGAACCATGTAGATTCAGGATGATTGATCAAGTGGAAGTAGAAATATGAGTAGCAAATAGATTTAGACTTGTAAACGTAGCTGTCAGGGGCTACCACCTCACGTTGCCAACTAGGATAATCATTGTGTGAAAGGGTTGCTTTTATGTGGCTTTGTTAACCAGAAACAAAATTTCTATATCTAGACTAGATATAGATAGATTTGTTTTCACGTTTGGAAATAAATGTTTCTTCTTTAATAATGATAACATTTTTTCGGTAGGGAAAATTTATAAAATAGTCTTTATCTATTGGATTACATAACCAAGTAATGGAAATCAATGACAAAGATACTTCACATGACTCGTACCACACCCAAAATTGGCATCACCGACTAGGTCATGTAAATAAGAAATTATTGAAAAAGTTTCATCAATATGGATATTTAAATTCTATTGAACTAAAACTAGTTTTCATATGTCATGCATGTTTACAAGAAAAAATAACAAAAGCCCCATTTATTTGGTAAGGTGAAAGGGCTAAATATCTTAGTTAATTAGTTCTTACTAATGTGTGTGGACAATTTCTAGTTGAATCAAGCAGTCAGTACTCATAATTCATAAATGTTACTAATTATTTTAGTGGATATGGATATATCCACTTAATGAGGTATATGTCAGATTCCACTGATAAGTTCAATGAATACAAGAATGATGTTGAGAACCAGCTTGTTAAGAAGATTAAGATACTCCACTCAAACCGAGGTGGGGAATATCTTAATCAAGACTTCATTGATTACTTATTAGAGTTTTGGATCCTATCCCAAATCACTCCTCTTTACACGCCTCAATGGAATGGTCTAAGAAAAAGGAGGAACCACACCTTGTTAGACATGGTGAGATCAATGATGAGTCATGCATGTCTTCCATTATCCTTTTGGGGGTATGTGTTACAATAAATGACACACATACTAAACAAAATTTGAACTAAATCGATAAATGGTACTCCATATGAGTTCTGGAGTGGATGAAATTCCATGTTATCAAATTTACATGTTTGGGGTAGCGAAGCATTTTTTATGGGCTCTTCAGGTAACAAACTCTCACCCAAAGGCACAAAGTGTACCTTTATAGAATACCCCAATGAAATGAGGGGATATTACCAATACAACCCCTCATAGAAAAGGGTTATAGTGGCATAAAATTTCACATTACATCAGAGGGACTACATCTCCAAAAGAGACAGTTGGAGAATGATATACTTTGATGAAGTTGAGTCTCAAGGTATATAAGAGTCGGTACAGGAACATATTCCACAAAGCCCCATGGAAGAAGAATTTATTCCAAAGACACAAGTATTGTGAAGGAGTACAAGAGAGGTTAGAGAACCAGAATGGTATGATTTTATAATTACCTAGGATGGTGAATCATTATTAATGGATAAAATGATCCTCTAACCTATGAGGAAGCAGTAAGTGGCCCAAAAATTTCCAATTGAAAAGAATCCATGAATTCTTGAATTGATTCCATTTACCAAAACCAAGTCTATATTTTCATAGATCCTCTAGTTGATGTAATGACTGCTGGTTGAAAATGGGTATTCAGGAAGAAACTAGACATGGAAGGATAAGTCAGTATCTATAAGGCATGACAGGATGCAAAAGGGTTTAAACAGCATCAAAGAATTGACTACGATGAAACCTTCTCACCAGTTTCAATGATTAAATCCATGATAATTTTACTTTATATTTGATGTACCGTGACTATGATATTTGAAAAATGGATGTAAAAATGCTATTCTTTAACAGGAATTTCAAGAATATGTTTACATGAACCAAGATGAAGGGTTCGTGACTCCAAAGGATGCTAATATGGTATGAAAGTTGCAGAAATCCATTTATGGACTAAAACAACCATCCAAGTCCCGGAGCATTCGTTTTGATGAACCGATTAAATAATTTGGTTTTATCAAGAATGAATGTGATCCTTGTGTCTATAAACGGTTTAGTGGGAGTGTAGTCATTTTTCTAATAGTATATGATAATGACTTATTACATATTGAAAATGAGATAGCAGTCTTATAGTCTGTTATGGCATGGTTGAATCAATTATTCTCCATGAAGGACTTGGGGAGGTAGCATATAGTCTTGGGATAAATATCCATCGTGATGGATCCAAGAGATTGATGTGCCTGCATCAAAGTACATACAATGATAAGATACTGAAAAGATTCAGTTTGGAACAATCGAATATGGGATATTTTATAGCATCACATGGCATTCATCTATCCAAGAAAATGTGTCCTAATACACATAAGGAAAGAAAGATAATATAAGTGACTCGATACGCATCAGCGATTGGGTTATTCATGTATGTCATGCTTTGTACTAGGCTGGATGTCGGCTATGTATTGAGTGTTGTTGGCATATATCAAGCTGAACCAGGTGACAATCATTGAATGGAAGTCAAGACTATACTAAAGTATCTAAGGTGTACTATGTATATGTTTTGGGGTTATGGAGGATATGAGGAACTAGTCATCATAGGGTATGTAGATGCTAGTTTCTAGATTAATCAAGATGACATGAAGTCGCAAACGGTTTACATCTTCACATTGAATGGAGGTGGATTTTACTAGAAGAGATCAAATAATTGTGTGGTCATAGATTCTACAACAGAGTCTGATTATATCACAGATTCTGAGGTAGATAAAGAATAATTTTGGATGTGATGCTTCGTCTGGGATCTAGATGATACCTAGTAGTAAAGATCCCATCACATTGTACTGTGATAATACTGCAGCGGTGGCTCTCGCAAAATATCAAAGTTTACATCAGCGGATGAATCACATTCATCAGAAGTATCCTCCCTTAAGGGATTTTTCTTAGAGTGGTGATGTTTTAGTGAGTAGTATTTCCACTGAAGACAATGTGGATGACCCCATGACTAAAGCCTTGACTCAAAAGAAACATTATCATTGTTTTGCAAGACTATGATGTAATTATGTCATAGAGTAATTTTTACATTTATTAGGTCATGGTAGTTCCCCGCTATGATGAGAACCTTGAAATGCTATAACAATATTCTTAAATATAGTTTTGCTATTGAATGACATACTGTGACATGACACATAGCATGTAGACCTCCTGGTACGTGTACTCATAAGCAGATGAGACTTCCTCTCGTGATGTTTGCACTTGGTAATCTCTAAGATAGGATTTTATGAGAACAACCCCGCTAGAAGGAATTCCGTATGTTTTTGTGTCATTAGATATTTCTATCTTCCAATGAATGTAATGATCCTTAGACTTTGAAATTATCATTAATATGTGTGAAGACTTACGCACAATGATTTACTGATGAAAACTGTCACGTAGGCAGTTGGTGGGATATATGGTACGTTCGGTGCGTCCTGAGTGGTGTGTTATTAATGGATAAGTCGAGGAAGTATTTGACTCTTCCATTTATGGAAGTTTATATCTCATCCTTTTTATTGAAATAGAACCGACATTCAAAATTCCATGGCCATGGTCTAACGACATGTTTATTTCAGGTAGTCAAAGAAAGATGTATCAAGCATGAAAGTTGATGACACAACTAGGGAAATTTCATGATGAGATATTGAAAAAATATATTATATTACACTATGAGAATTCATATGTAGATGTCAATGTTTTGACTTTATGTTCTTTCTCTTGGTTGCCTTGACCCGTTGCTAGACAGTACACTTGGACTTTTGAAAAACCTACCTTATGCCAACGAGAAAGAATCCTAGAGGGTCACACACTAAGTGTTTTTGGTGGTCTCACTTAAATTCAATTTGAATTTAATTAATGAAATAAATATTATTCTCAAGACCGTGGAATAATTTTATTCATATTTAAATGATCACATAAATTAAATAAAATTTATTTATTTATTTTATTGACCATTTATAAATATTTATTTACTAGTTTGTAAGTAAAATATTTATTTAAGAGAATAATTTATTTATTTATTTATTCGGGATTTCAATAAATGAATGTGGAGTTCGATCAGATCAAGGATGGCCCGGTAGTAAAATAATTATTTGCAAAATGGTAAATAATTATTTTACTAGTTTCCATAAATTAATATAACAATGCTATTATTTTGTGACATGGAATTTTATTTATAATTCCATTTTTCAGAAGTTGGCACACCATAAATAATGATACAGTATTATTATTAAATGAATGGGTTTTCTCTATGTTCATGAATGTATTTAATTTTTACTATTCAATTAAAAATTGTAACTAAAATCCCATGTATATAAATAGACATGTATTCCTACTCTGCTATGCACCACACCACACACCTGGTGAATTGAGAATTTTTGAGCCAAACAATTTCTATCTTGAATCCACTTCACTCCCTTATCAAGAACGAGAGATGTTCTTTATGTCCGAAGAACAAGTGATAAATAATGACTGACACAAGACACATGCTTCATTGTGCTAGCACCTGGAGAATGAGCGGTGTCGATCAGAGGCCATCGGAGCACATGTGGATCACCTCTTGAGGGATTCTAGTATGGATCCTTACATTCACAATGAGATAATCGAGAAGGGTCATTCGGTATGATCAACACCATCAATGATGAAAAATACCAATGATTTAGGTATTATTTTTCTTATGGAAATTATTTAAATTAATTATAAACCTGATGTGTAGGATCCTCTCTAAAGGTTTTGGGCCTCTTTCTTCTTTATCAAAATCTTTTATGATATTCCATGGAGACTGGCATTTATCGTCGTATTGATCATGGAATAATCATTGATCATGGTAAAAATTAAAGTTGGGTGTCGTCCCAACCATGCTTCCACGGCACCTGAAACCTTCTAGATTAACATAAGTGTAACATATTCCATCATGGCCTTATATGTTTAAGATTTTTCATAAGTTAAAATTCTTAGATATCCATATTATGTTTTTTTAACGGATTTTATCATCATTATGGATATTTTTTGAGACCTTTATGGAATTAGAACCCTTTGTTATAGTAAACAATTTGTTGAAAATTATTTTAGTATAAATGAATTCACACATTCATGGAAATATTATTATAGGTAATGGTACCCTTAAGGTTTTATCTTATCTTTTATGCATAGTTTAATATATGTCATAGTCGATCAACTTACAAATTCTTCATACTTCATTGATTTCAGAGAATATTTCTCAATGAATATGATTTCTAGAATGTACATTAAAGACGTTGAAAAATTTCATAGAGTACCAATTTCAACTGTGTCTTAATAGGATCTTCATTTTACCTTAAAATTTTGGTGACGTACTCAATAATCTCATGATACAAACTTTAGTTTCAAAAATGTGTGTCGTTCATAGATAAATGGTTTGTCTGAGAGAACAATTAAAACCCTATAGAATATAAGAAAATTTCATTCTATGAATTTAAATGGTATTTGAGATCAACACTTTAATCAATTTGAGTTTTTTTGTAATAATATCTTTCACTCGTGAATTCATATGGATCCTTGTGAATAAATTTATGGAATGATGTGTAAAACTCCAACATACAAGAATAATGTTGTAAAAATAATCCTTCTGGGACCCACGAAAGATGAAGAGATGGAAGAGAGGGTTAGAGACATTCAGAAATATGTAAGGAGAAAAAGTTAAGATAAATTATATTCTAATAACAATCACTGGGATCTATAATTTGAGGTTAGTGAGAAAAAATTTCTAAAAAAATTGTTTGATGAAATAATTGAAAACAAATATCTATTTATTTTGGTCCATTCAAAATACTTGACCATATAGGGATAGTATATTATCATTTGGGGCTCCCACCACTCCTATATATAATTCATGATGTGTTCCATTGTCTCTAATAATGATGTATATACCTAATAATTCACATGTACTGAGCCTATAGGTCTTACCGCTAGAGTATGATATTTCTTAAAAGGAACAATAGGTTGAGATTCTGGATCATACATAGAACATTCTATAAAAGAAGACCACAGACATAGTCAATTTATTTTGGTGAAACTAAAAACTTTAGTAAGCTAATTTGGAAACTGAGGATATAATGAGGATGAATTTTCCTTAGTTTTCGGTAGAAAATGATTAATTTTTTATGGTGAAATTCATTTTAAATGGGTTAGAATGGAACACCTTGATATTTTTTTTATGTTTTTTCAAATAAATTTATTTATTTATTATATTTTTCATTACACAAAACACAATTTTTATGTTGGGTTTCATGAATCAATTACTTTATCATGAATTTTCTACAACCATGAGTTCATCTTTCATTATACGCAATGATATGTTTAAATGAAATGTGATTTACAATTAAGAAATTATTATTTAATATGATAGTTATCACCTAACCGTTAGAATGGTGGGAATAAATAGTATTATCTTAATTATGAAAATATATGGTTCATAAATTTATATATAATTAGTTATTTTTCAACCAACTAATTAGAAATGAAAATAAAAATTTCTGAAAATATTGGAAATATTATTATAAAATACGATTTTTATGTGAAAAATTGTGTTTTACATTAGTAAAATAAAAAAAACTTTGGGAAAAATATTTTAATGAAATTTAAATATAAACTATTTAATAATATTATTAAAAATCATCTTATGTTTTTTCTTGACAATTGATAAATATGCATTTAATTTTATGCTTAAAAATCACATTTTCTTAAATGAATCAGTTTTGTCACAAGTTTCACACTTATTTTAAATATAATTCTATAAAAAAATTAGACTTTTTATAAAAAAATAATATAATTTTTTTTAAATCATCATGAAACAATTATCTTATGTTACATTTTTCATAATTTTCTGAGAAGATTAATAGTTCGATGAATAACGAAAAATAATGTTTTTATTAAGAATTGTCATTTCATTTAAAGATTTTAAGAACCATAAAATTGTGTCAATTTGGTATTAAAGGATAAATTATTTCAGTTATATATCTATTGGGATAATTTAGGTCATTGGAATTGTTTTAATTTTTAATTTTTATATAAAACTTTTTAATGCTATTGAAAATGTTTTCTCTAAAAACCCTATTTCTCCTCACATCTGTGAGATTAATTTGATGTTAACTTTTTTCTGATATATTAATGGAATTTTGTAAAATTGATTCCATATATAAAATTAAAATAATTAATATTATCTAATAACATCAAAATATTTTTTTACCATAATTAATTTTAAAAATATTGAAAATTATTTACTATGGTTAAGGTAAAAATGAGGTTATCGGGCATTAAACTAAAAGTATAAGGGGTAAAGGCTCATTTATTCTTTTAAAACACCAATTGGATGGAAAATTTTCTACCTTCTATCCTTTAGGTTCATTAATGTCCCATTTTTATCGTTACATCATATGAAAAATGTGGGTACACCTTTTCCTTTTCAATCCTATAAGTGTGCCACTCACAACACTTATAAAATTCCCCCCACTCAAATATCCTATTAAACCGTTAAAAACCCTTTGATTGAGAAAATCCTAGATCAAATAGCTTCCTTATTTCCCTCCTATTACCTTATAATCCTTTATTTGGTCAAAAATCCATCCTAAGAATCCTTTTGGTGCAAACAAAAAGAAGTTGTCAGAAGAAGATAGAATGTCCCTCACCGAGCATTTTATTTTATTTCTTCATCAAACTTATTAAATTTTTATTAACACATGAATAAATATATTCCATATAATGAGATTTTATTATATTAATTTCATAACATATATCATCCTTATATTCTCTCAAAAGGGGTACAAAATCATCATTCGTGTGTGCTGAGCACTACTGCCACATGAACTGATGTCATTTACTTCTCTAGTAACACCTCTCATGAATAGATATAGTGGTTGATTTTTTCATGACCCGACCCAACATGGGGATTGATACACATCCAACCCAAGGCCACATCCATAGGCCAGGGGATAGAGACTAGGGCCAAAGGCATAACTAACATGGGGAGGCATTTCCCAATGTACATGTACACAAACACACAACCATGTCGATTGAGTAGTGCAGAGGGAAAGATGAAAAGATGAAACACAACTATAAATTAAAATATTCATGTATAAACTCACTAGTTTACAAGATTATAATAGTGTAAATTTTAAATTAATGGAAAAAATACACGCCTAACTTGAAATATTTCCAAACCTGTAAAACTAGAAAAGTAAACTCTTGAGAGAGACCGACTCCTAAATCCCAATCTAAAATCACCACACATGATCCAAAATTTTAGGTATCCCTAATATCCTCTGAAATGGCTGCTTACATGTCTGTCATCATCATAAGACACAACGTGTTCAGAAAAATCCTATGCACGGGTGAGAATAAACATACTTAGTCGTACAACCTGAATGCTGAAGGGGGGTGAACTAAGAGATACAACAGATAATAAAAAGCTTTTAGATGCAAGATACAGTCAAGGAGAATAGATAAACCCAAATAAAGAGTAAAATTAAACATATCCAAGCATAAGGGGATCACAATTGTAAGTTGATGATATATAAGTCAAGTCTTCTCCACATATATTAGGAGAGTATACTCATCCAACAACGAGAAATTAGACATTGAATGCATCTGGATTAACCTAAGCATCATCACCTCTTATAGAAAGAGAGTAACAAAATACAAGGTGTGGATATGAAAGAATATATATATGATCAATCAAAATAATCCCAAATGTGAGTGAAAGGGGATCTCAATCTCACATCTTATCCCAGGAAGGAGAGTATCAAACATTTCCAAAATTCTTTCAATGATGCCCAATATCTCACGCGTCTGCAATGAAGTAATTTTCTATGTCAATCCATAACTTGTCACTATTCCACAAAGTCAAGGGGAACAAACTCGATGTAGAGGGCCCACACCCTAGTGTGTCAGGGGGTTCCACTCTAAAAGTATCTATAGAGGACCCTCACCCATGCTAATTGGGGATGGGTCCACTCTTGGGTCATGAGGACCCACACCCTATTTGATAGTGGGTTCCAATTGATAAGGTAGTAGACGCACACCCATGCTGATGGAGGATACCACTCTATATGTCAAGTAACCATAACCAGGTGTGATTGGAGGTTCAACTATGTCCATCAAGGACCCACACATAATCTGATAGTGGGTTCCACTAAGAAGGTAGCTATAGAGGGATCATCACGATGCTAATGAGGGGGGGGGGGGGGTCCACTCTAAAGGTAGATGACTATGTTGCCCAATAGTACTAAAAGGTACAAATTGGTAGTCTATGGTGATTCTACATTATTACTACCATCATCAATCATCTCTTAAATACATTTCATGCATGGATCATTTCATTTCATTTATTAAAACCCCCAATAGATGAAACCTTCATGATCTATGCAGAAAAACATTCAATATAGGCTACACACTAGTCAAAATCCATGGTCAAAATAAAGAGATACATAAATTTGATGTTTCCTCAAAAGTTACCAAGGAGTACATGACATGTGATGGGATTCACATGGAATGTGGTCCCTCCCGACTACCTGCCCATATCCCTGACCGATACACGTCTCCTAGTCTAGGTAGTAGTACACGAAGTGTAGCTGGAATATACAGTGTCTCTAAGCTAATAGGGGCAAGTTTGTGCCCTTCTGGTCATGTACATGTACTAGATAGATGGTTCACTACTTCACTTGGGGTTCCACTAATGTAACCCAACCTTGTCCATGTACTGAACCCCCTGTATGTGTACTTAGGTACATGGATGTATACCTGGCACTGTACTTCCATATGAGATCTCACCCATGTGATCCTCCATAGGAGGTTCCCAACTAGGGAAGTGGTAAAATGTGTTTTGTAGGTCTACATGTCTTTCAGTCATTAACTATTTCAAAACCCTAGCCACCGAACATAATTGGCTAACCACCATGTGTTCATCATTTTACACGATGTGCAGTTGGGTTATCCAGAGTTTTTAAGATCTGGTTTTCACACCACAAGTCAAGATGCACCTCTTGGATTTGAGCCTCTCATCTAACTGAAATTTGTGAATCCTATATCGAAAAACTTATTCCATACCTCTATTGTCCATAAATCATATTCCAAGCACCCATAAGGGTTTCTTCGTTCAACATAAACACCCTACACACCTCAGTTCATCCATACTTTGATTTCATGATCTACAATCAGAAAAACAATCCTTTTTACCTTGAAAATATCACAGATAGATCATTATTTCATTGATCCAATCCTCTATCATTTATTAATTTTGATTATAGGGGTCCGATCAGGCTCAGTAATACTTGATAATGGTGAAGCGGGACTACAAGGTCCTTCTAGTGATGAACTCGAAGAAGAATTTGGGATAATGGAATAATAAAAAAGGTTAAACCATATATAGACATCTTTTCTTGGACAACAATAAAGAATTTTGATTTTAGGGCAGGAAAATAATTCAAAAACAAATTTTTTCTAGTACATAGATGCATTCTTAGGACCCAATTTGTGCAGATCAACTGAAGTGATCGATCTGTTCAAGCTGTTTATTCAAATATTGAATAAACCAAGAATTGATGATTCATACTGAGATATAGTATTTTTAGTAGTAGAATAAAATTCTCTATAATGATTGGGATGATTCATTTCATTCACTGCATTCTAATTCTCTATGATTCAAAGTTTTGTCGATGTTTGAGGTGATTTTCCAATGAAGGAGGAAGAACAAGATCTGGAATCCTCCCAGAAATTATGAAAAAAACCATGGGGGGTTTTTAATGGTGATTAATTTTTAGGAATATAATTTTGGACTAAAATTAATGAATTAATGGATTAATTAATTATTTAATCCACTAAATGTACTACTAACAAATGAGGAGTTCAAACACCCATCAATTACCCATTTTATGTCACGTCTAGGGTAAGCATGCATTACAGACTCAACATTTGTCATATATTTATGAACCAAGATTCCATTTAGGATTTATAAAATTTTATTTAAGAAAAGGATTCCTAAAAATATAATATATAATTAATATTTTATTAAAATTAATTATGGGCATATAGGGTCCTAGAATTTCACGTCGTCTCTGTTCCTGGCTCTAAAATATATATTGAAATATTTTAAAGTCTTACTAGGGAAAAACCATATATCTACATCTTTATTATATTTATATGATATTTATGATATTATTATGCATCTTTAATCCTGATACCATAATTTATTCCTTACTTTATATTCTATGGGAATACAATAACATCATCTATGTGTACGGCAGACTACAGCCTTAGGTAGTGATGTGATTCTTTCTTGACATACGCTTTTCATGGAAGGTAATAAGGAAAATATTAAAGAAACCCAGGTGATATATATGAAAAAAATTGTTTTATAAGGATAATATATTATTTACCTTTCATTCTTTTTATCTGTTGAGATAATGGAAACAATGTTCATGCATACGCATGACCTACAATCTTCATGGTTGGTGTATTTTATTTCATATCTAAAAATTTTATGGATTTCTATAAATAATTATATAATTAATTTATATGATAATTTTTTAATGGATAAAATTCTAGATAAGATTTAACCATGATAACTTTAATAGTAATGAAAAAAAAATCAAAACATACATGAAAAACAAAGAAGTTATTACCTAAAATACGTATTTGACAAGAAATTGCATAAAAAAGTAATTAAAAGTCATAATTAAATCATATATAGTTTGATATATATATTTTAATGGTTCAATAACAGATTTATAATAAACAAATATTTATTATAAATGAGGTTTTAATGTGTATAAAGGAAGTCAATACTTATGGTAAGGGATTTCTGGTATCTCATTAATTTATGAGAGATATATTTAGTATTCACCAAATATTTCATTTTTGTTGTCTACATACTACCAATGAATTTATTTTATGATTATTGTCCTGAATATTTTTAGATTTTACATTTCCCTTTTCATATCTTTATTTCATGGGGTTTACGGTTCAAACGTAAACAAATCGATAAGAGATTTATGTCTCAATTTTCCATCTTTGAGACATATATTATGTTATGAATGTATCCTATTTATAAGGTGAAGATAAATTTTTTTTACATATTATATCATGAAATTATTTATTATCTTGATATTATTAGTTTCATTAACTTCATTCTTTCAGAGGTTTTATTATTAAAAGTTACTAATGCGGTAAGGGTTTTAGGTTACAATCTCATCTTTTATCAGGATTTATCATTATTATGTGTCCAATGATGAAATATTATAAAATATATCTCCAGAAACACTTTTATTTTATTTTAATATGGATATTTAATGATAATACACGTTTTAACTTCATTTTACTCTCTTTATGAACACACTAGTTCAAAATAATGTTTTCAGGAAAAATGAAATTTATTTCTCTCTTTCACCGAAAGGCATTCTTCTTCCAAAACAATGTTTTATAAAAAAATACATATTTTTAAAATTATAAAAAAATTTAATTACAGAAATTTTATGAACGCTATAATTTTTTTGAAATTTTTTTAATGGAATCAACATGTCATTTTATAGAAAAGTCATATTTGTATTTTACCAAAAATCGTAAAGGATTCTTTGTTTTAATTTGTACACCATGAACCAAATTACATTCCATCCTGACCAATAACTTATTGGAAGCATACTTTATAATATAATATGGTTATTTTGATTTAAAATGATTTTGATAATTTTTTATGATTTAAAATGTTTTTTCTAATATTAAAGAATATTTTCCTCAAGAAAAGTATTAATTGATTTTTATTGATTCCTTAAAAATTTTACAAGGTTATTTTCAAATAAAAGAAATTAAAAGAAAATATGTTTTTAAAAAAAAGTTATTTTCAATGAAAATTTATTTTAATCCTGAGATATTCCAAGTAAAAATTAAAAATAAATTTCCATTTAAGATGACATCCTTTGATGCTATTGATTTTGTATCGGTGATATGATCCAAAGATACCATTATCATTATTTATATAAATGGTTTATGTTTATGATGAAAATATTTTTTAAAAACATATCTCTATTCCATAGGTTATACCATGATAAAATTCATATGAAATCCATTTATTTATATAGGTTTTCTATGATTAAATGATGAAATAATTTTTAAACCTATAGAATTTACATAGGTTAAGATATGATTAAATGTTTTTGAAAACCATTTCAATTCATGGGTTATGATATGATCAATGTTTTATAATCTTATAGTACACATACATAAGATTATTATTATGTGATTATTGGGACCTATATATCCCTCCAATGCATTCGGTAAAGATTTTTATCTCATGAGATAGACGAGACATTAATGCAGTGTTATCCCAATCTAGTAAGGGAATTTTTCTACTTGATGGTCATGGGAGTAAACATTTACTTCTATGATCATCTAGGGAGTGAACTTATTCATCTATGATAGCCTTGACAGTGAACCTTGAGTTTTATGGAAATACTTTATATACTGTAGTTTATAATAAAATTCCATGTTTTAAGAAAATGTTATGCTCTCGGGGCCTATGTTCTTTGATTATTTTATGATTCTTGTATTATTAAATACCATGATTTATGAAATATATAGAGAACCTAGCCTTTTATACAAATTATTTTAAGATTAAATTTGCCAAAAATTAAACAACATGGATCTACAAGTCTAGTGTGTTTGGAAGACTAGGAAAATAATTAGAAAATATAAAACCAGAATAAATAATATTTTAAATCATCTTTATAATGATTTCCTAACATTTTTTGACCTCTGACACCTACATAGTATAACCTGGGAAAAACATAGGCAAAAATGAATGAGCTAAAAACCTAGTAAGGGGATAATTAAGGAAAAGAAGTAAAGCACATGAGTGAAATGGCATAACATAATAACATAAAAGCAATAGAAAATTAATTACATGTAGTGGAAAATCTTACAGAACATGGAATCAAATGAACATAGTAATATAATAATGTGGGAAACAATATATAACTTGACATAAAAATGATCCAAGTATAACTTCCATGACTATATCACATGTTAAATAGAGTCCCATAATAGATTAGCTTGACTCCCCAATCCCATACATTACATATCATGAGATTAAACATTACCCAATACATTGGAGTCATATTTGGGATCCCCCATCATAATTTGTGTAGACATATGTGGGCCATATAAATAGTCAAACATAAATAATACACAAAAGGGTTTCCCTTGGAAAAAAATAGGTACACTACCACAAAATTGGGTTTTCGCTGCCCAACCCTTTTACAATGCTAAAAAAAGGCTGATAAAGGGGGTATCTCTATTTCCACTTAAAAACAATGCAAATGGTCAATTTTAACAATGCTAAAAAGTTCTCTTAAAAGAGACCCTTTAATAGTGCTTTTTAGCGCTGAAAAAGGGGCCTCATTAAAGCGCTTTTTTTTGGAGCGCTAATAAATGGTTGGATTTATCAGCCCTTTTTCCTAGCGCTTATAAAGCGTATATTTCAAAAAAAAATTAAAAATAATATATTGATATATAAGTATATTTATATTCATATAAATATAATATATATTTTTAAATATGTTTTATATAAGTATAAATAGACTATAACATTTAATATATAATAAATTTAGTGAAAATGGATTTAAAACATTTCAAAAAAATATTATTAATTCATAATTTTCTAATTATAATTGACTAATAATCATTTAATAACAATTTAACGACACAAAAAATACAAAAAATTAATAAAAGATCTAAAATAAGTTGAAAATGTAACTCAAACTTCAAACGGCCATATATTTTGATCCAGGTGTCTGTTTGAGCTCTACAACATATCAAATCGAATCCAGTGAAAAACTCTATGCGCTAGGGATCCATGGGAACAATTTGTCAAATTTTTCGAGGCAAAAATGCCCAAAAGATCTCCAAAAACTGAGTTTTTAGTCGGGATACCCAATTTTTTTAACATTTCATGGGATTTTAGCCTTATTTAAGGGGGTTTATTTTGCCCTTTTAGTGCGGAATGAATTTATTTCAATGGATTAAATTCATATTAATATTATGGATTTGAAATTTTATCATTTTTCATAATGTACTCTTATTTATAATCAAATATATTACAATATTAATATATATTTTTATATAATTTCACATAAAAATTAATTTTATAAATAAATAATTAATCATATTTACATATAAAATATATTTTCCAATATATAAGCCTTATATAAATAAGAAACTAATATCTATTTTATTTATAATATAAATATATCAATATTTATATACCTCTATAATGTGTACGTGTATATATATATATTTATATTTTTGTGTGTCCATATTGACAAACTAATATATATTATTTATATATTCTAAACATAAGTATATACATATTAATATATAATATTTTCAAATATATATAAATATGTATAATTATATATACTGATATACATATAACATATGTGTGTGTGTCGTATATATGTATTTATTTATTTATAAATACACATAAAAAGAATATTTTATAAATGTATTAAGAACTGATCTTATAAATATATATTATTATAATAAAAAAATATATTAATATATAATTATTACTAGATATGTATTAATATACGGATATATATATATACATATAAATATTAATATAACTCAATATATATATATTAATAAAACTATATATATATATATATATATATATATTAATATATGACTAAATATAACTATATAAATATATTAATAAATAAAGAGAAAAGTAATATGGTGGAGTGGTAAAGGCTTAGGCACGCTGGTAACAGGTCCTAAGCATGAATCTTGGGGGAGGCAGGTCATGAACACAGGTTGGGAATAATGCCTAGCACTGTTAATGGGGCTATAGGTGCTGTTAAATGATGGTGGGGTGGCTGGGGAGTGCGGGCTGCGGTGGGGAGTAGGGGCGCTATTGAAGGCGGGATTCAAGTACTGTTAAATCACCTCCCCTAATATTTAATAAATATTTTTTCCCCTGTTTTTTTTCTTTTGTCGCTAATTTTTTAAAATTCTGATAAAAGGGGTCATTTAACTATGCTAAAAAATAGTCGATAAAAAATCCATTTATCAGTGCTTTTTTAATGCTGATAAAAGGGCCCTTTTATCAGTGATTTTTTTATCAATGATAAAAGGGGACTTTATCATCCATTTTCTGAGTGAAAATAAATGGGACCCCCATTATCTTCACCTCGATTAACAGTGCTTTTCTAGCTCTGTTAGTGACCTTTTCTAGCACTCATAAGGCATAACCCATGGGCGTATAATAATGGTGTCCATAAAAGAAAATATTTAATTCAATAATGATCATTCATAAAAAATAATAGTAATATAGCATGAATAATTATGTACAACCGAATTGGAAAGAAGAAAGTGGGTGGTTAGGTAACATTATAAATGACTCACTTAAGAACAGTTTTAGGGAAAATAATATAGTATTTAAAGAGGATAAAAGAATAATTATTTACACAGAACCAAAAATTAAATTAGATTGTTTTTAGGAAAAGGAGGAGATATTTTATAAAAATATTTTTCGATTAAAATAGTTTATGGAGTTCATTTGAAAATCGGAATGAAATGGAGAAGTTTCCTATAATTGGGTTCACTTATCAAGAGGAATTGGGAAGGGAATTTTATAAAACATGTGTTTCACTGAAAATTCTCCATTTCATATAAATATAATTCAGGATATGTATATAAGAATGAATAATAAATACAATGTGTTAAATATAGAATAATCCTAACCAGATGGAAAAAATGGAGGTTTATAGAGATTCCATACCTTATATATGAATGTTTTCTGCAAATCCACTTAATTTCATGGATAAAAAAATTAAATTAATTAATTATTTAACAACATATTATATAGTTATTATATTTATTATTTTATTATTAATTTCATTAATGGTTGTTTTAATGGGTTATAAAGTTCAATTTCGTCATTTCTGGAGTGTTCGTTTCTTGGTTTCATGGTCGGCTCGCTTGTGTAACATTATGTAAGTCATTTTCTAATGAACATAATTCTACAGAAATGAAATTATATAGTATTAATTCAATTATATAAGTATAAATGAAACCATATATCAATTTTTCAGGTATTTGGATGATTCATTTTAAAAAAATTAAATGATAAACATTTAGTTTATTTTGGTTGTTTTTCGATCATCATGAACTAGTTTCATTTTATTTAATATCATGTATATATGTTAGTTATAGAACCTAAAACAAGATATAATATACCTATTAAAATCTGTTTGAACCATAATAATGTTTTTATGACCATCCTTGAAGGTGGTAATGGAACACAAAAACAAGTAGTCCATGAAGGCGGTGAAGTGACATATCACAGATAATGTTTTAATTTTTAGAACAAAATTAGAACAAAGACATTTAAGGAAGAATATTATATAAAAATATTAAATTATATATATGATTCTCGAATTATAATTTTTTATTATATAGGGTAGTTTAGGACATGATAAAATAATAAAATTAAAAGAGTAGGATAGAAAATGTTTCCCATAGAATGTCGCACCCTTGAGAACTTCCTTAAGGAACTTGGGCATGGTATTTTATTGAGACCAGAAGATCATGGATGTGGGTATTACGATTGTGAAGGGATATGGTAAAAATATTAACATGCTAAAAGGCATAAAAGGGGTGAAGATAAAGGGTTGTGAGAGGTGGTATTTATAGGGGAGGAGTGTGGTTTTTTTTATTATTATATTCATTAGTTTATTATTTTGGCTCCATAATATCAATATTGATAATTCCTACAACTAAAAAAATTAAATAATTCATGAGATTTAAATATAATGGGTTATTACATCATTCATACATCATATATGAGTCAAAAAATCATGTATTTAGATTATAATGTTTAATACCAAAAACTACAGCATTTCACTATTCCAAAAATTCAACTATTTTAGAAAAATACCAAAAATTCACCAAAACCTTTTTTGAAAATAAATATTTCAAAAATATAATCTATTTTCAGCAAATAATTTTCTAAATCTATGAAATTAAATTTTTAAATAAAATAATAATTTATTCCAAAAAAAATACTGATATTAATATTAAAATAGATTTTATAAGACATTAAAAAATTATTTAAGGCCTCATAAAATTATCTTAAAATTATAATACAACATAATATTAATTTATGAATCTATTTTATGAAAATATGTTTTCTTTAAAATAATTATATTAATTATAAAATTGTAAATAAATATTTACGTTTAATAGAAATACCAACACATAATTTATCAATTTTGAAACCTTTATTTACTTAGACCATCATATAAATTTATCATATTTTAATTTATAAGATACCCAATTTTTATTTTATACTTTCAAAGGAAATGATACTCTTCTAACCACAAGATTACTATTCCTAACAGTCAGGTTATTATTCCAATGGTCAGATTTATAACTGTCATATAGGTT
The DNA here is from genome assembly GCA_963277665.1 of Viscum album. Taxonomy (NCBI): domain Eukaryota; kingdom Viridiplantae; phylum Streptophyta; class Magnoliopsida; order Santalales; family Viscaceae; genus Viscum; species Viscum album. The sequence goes on along the minus strand of OY728128.1, from coordinate 250,049,092 downwards.
CTTTAATTTATATAAATTCCTCTTATTTCATTCATTATCTATTCAATTATATTTTCTCATAATCTTATACATATACTTTCATCTAAAAAAATTATATTATATAATTAACATTTATGTTTTATTCCTACAGCTTTTTTGTGAGTGCGGTAATTCCATTGTTTTGGGATGTTAAATATTTTCAGATTCATATCATCTTTTTTTTAAATTTATTATCCCTCCATAATATTTGGAATTCTTATTGCATTATTTTTAAAATAATGTTTAATTTTTTTATTGGGTTCTCTATGTTATTTATGTTTTTTATGAAAAAAAGGTTAAATATCATTGAAAAAATTCTAGGTCATTACATTATTCCCACCTATGAAATTTCTCCTTCAAAATATCATTTTACATACTAAGGTGAAAACAGATAAGGGTATTTATCCTTCATCGCATCCTACAGTTCCCATGTTACCTCTTTATAATTATAATTTCTATATAGTACCTATATCGTGTGATTGGTTTCTTACATAGAACCTTGGATCTGTGGTCCAAAATATTTATCAGCTGCTCTATCAAAGTGAGAATTTTTCAAATGTACCACCTTTGAGTTCCATAAAAATGAGGGATATGGTTTTTACTTTCTCAATAAGGATATGTGGAATAAATATTTTTATTGAGTCATGGTTGGTTGAAGTTATATTCGATAGGCCATAGCTTCTATATTTTCAATAATCTCATATGGGATGATTGACCCCAAATAGAGCTTTCCTTTCTTCAAAAATCTCATGACACTCTTCTCATGGACATATATAAAGGAGTAACTTATCACCAACCTCTAAATCTCTGCCAAATCAAATATTATATACATAGTTATTCTGTCTACATTGGCATCTAAGATATGTTTCTGGATGGCCTTCACCATTTTTTCCTTTTCATTAACCATTTCAAACCCCACCATATTTCATTCACCAACATCATTGCAGCATTTAGGGGTCTACATTTTTTACCATAATGGGCTATATATGTATCAATTCTTAATCATGAGTGAAAACTAGTGTTTTAAGAGAAATCAAACAAAGGTAGATGTTGGTCCAATCCTCCTTTTAAGTTTATCGAGCATACTCTAAATATATCTTCTAATGTATGAATAGTCTACTCAGAGTAGACATTAGTTTGGTGTTGATAAGAAGAAATGAAGTTCAACTCAGTTTTTTGGTCATGTTAGAGACTCCTATATAACAAATAATTAAATCTAAAATATCAAGATAATATATTTTATAATGGTAATCCTTTCATTCTTACCACTTATCTTATGTATATTCATGCTAGTTGATCGATTGAGAAGCCCTTTTTAATTTCTATAATGTGAGATATATTTGTAAGATGATCCACAATAACTCATATTGCATTATTTTTTTAGAGGCCTTTAGAAGTCTAGTGAAAAATTCTATTTTTGTGTTCCCCCATTTCCATATTGGTATGGGTAATGGTTATATCATCCATTAGACATTTTCCTTTGATCCTTCATTTGAATAAATATTATAGAGTTTGATTAATATTCAATGATCTCTTTCATCATATTATCCCACCAATAGTGCTCTTATAGATCTCTATACATATTTTCAAGTCCAAGAAGATTGGGTCCTTCTCAATTCTAATTGTTGATAATGATGCCGGATACATTCCACTAAGAAAATCTTCCACTTTATTTTTTTTCCAATATTGTAGTCGATTGAGCTGTCATAATGATTGATGAAGTCTAACTATATTCATTGGTGTGTATCAAGATCTCTATATGTGAATATATATTTGAGGATCTTGGGTTCTGTATATATCTAACACTTCTCCCCATAGGGATAATTCCACTAAATTTTCAATAAAGATATCATAGCTGCCAACTCCAAATCAAGCTTGTGATAGTTTTTTCTGATGAAATTTTAGTTAGCTTGAGGTGTAGAGTATCAATTTATCATTTTTCATCTACACACAACCTGATCCCTTATTTTATGAATCTATATATACAATAAAGATATCCCCACTTTTTGGTAGTTTATGTACTAGTGTAGTGATATGCCTTTTTTAACTCTTTAAACCAGTCTTCACATTCATTGGTCTATTTAAACATTACACCCTTTAGATTAATCTGGGTTATTGGGTATTAAAATCATGATATGTTCTTCACAAATCATTTTTAATACCTAACTAGACCACAAAAACTATGGATCATTATTACAAATGTTGGTCTGGCCACTCTTCAATTAAATTTGTTTTAGAAGGGTCCATAAATATTCCTTTACCGGTGAAAACAATACTGATGAATGAAACATACCCCATCCAAAACTCACATTTACTATACTTTTCATATAGTTTATCCCTCCAAAATGTCTTTAGAATAGTACTTAAATTATCCTTGTTCTATTCATTCCTCTTGGAGTATATCATAATATCATCTATAATGAATAATGTTTTTGTAGAGGTAATATATAAATACTCTCTTGATTAACTATAAGAATATTGTAGAAGTATTAGTGATTCTAAAGGTAATAACTATGAACTGATAGAGTCTGAACCATGTTCAAAAGTAGGTCTTGGGAATATATTCCATCCTCATATTTAATTACTGATATCCTGGATGAAATACCACCATAGAGAAATACTTGGTCCCACATAGTTGATCAAACATGTTATCAATCCATATTAGGGGAAACATATTCCTTACTTTAATTTTTTTTGAGATCATGATAATTATTGCATAGTCTCATTCATCTACCCTTATTTTTGATGAAGATGACCAACACACCCCATCGTAAATCACTTGGGAATATAAAATCCTTGTATAAAAAATCATGTAGCTACTTCTTCAGTTACTAAAACTCAATGGTGGACATCCCATAAGGAGTATTTGAAATGGGTAGAGATATAGGTATAATTTTAGTTGAGAACATAGCCTCTCGGTGAGGAGAAAGGTCGAACAATTCTCTAGGGAACACATCAGTGTAGTTCCCCACAATGGTCATGTATTCAACCACAATCATCTCCTTTTCCTCAATAATTTGAGATAAATAGGATTACTCATATGGAAATAATATCCACAATTGCGACAGTGAATCAAAAATGGTTTCATCATCCTCCTTACACATGTATTGAATTTTGGAATGCCTTGGGATGTGAAGAGTTGTCTCTCTTTCTTGGAAGATAATGTTGTCATTTGATATAGATAGTCAATAAATGACCAATATAACATCAAACTCAACCAACGGTAGTAAGATGAAGTTTTCTAGGAGGTTCAGTCCAAAAATATTAACTGGGGTAGTTACATTCTGTATATGAAATAATTTCTCAATTCTCTGTTCACATAGATTACTCAACCTTTATATTTTAAGGTGGTGTTTTAATATCTCTAGAAAAATTGAAAGATATAAAAGAATGGGTAGAACCATAATCAAATAGTATATTTTCTATTCTTAAATGAATAACCAAAATACATATCACCACATCCTTTTTATAGTCTGCAATTATTGTAGTGAGAACATACTCCTTTCCTTGATTCCCTATAGATTGTTATTGTTGATTGCTCCAAAAAACCCTTGGATTTAGGCATTGTCTTGAATATATTTTGTGTATATTATTATTGAGAAACTACACTATAGTCTGATAATTTATCTAAATATTCATCTCATATTTTTCATTAGTTGGGTTCTTCAAATTCCATCAAAAATAATAATCCTTATTCAATTATCTTCCGCATTTGATTCATATCCATGCTCCCATTAGAAAATTCCCAGGATGTTTTTCCCACATTTTTTATATCTAGTATGTCGGGTTTTATTCCCTTTATGGTATTTATCTATCGATCCTACCATATTAAACTACATTTTATTGATATTATCTCCAGGCCCCTAAGACCACTAAGAGTCCTCAATAACCATATCAACCATTAGGGAAAATCATAAAATCTCATCATTTTTTTCAAAGTCTCATATCACTAGGAATTTTGGTTAACATGGATTTAATAAACAAAAGAACAGATTCACCTTACTTGAGGAACTCATGACATGCCATAGGAATATCATGCAAGCCTTATGAAATTTTCCTCACATTCCCTGATAGATTCATCTTCCCTATCATTATTCCAAGGAACTCCTTATCCATCTTAAGATGGAAAGTTTGAGGAAAATATTTACTGAAAAATATTTCCTTGAATCCTTCCCAATCCATGGAATCAATTTCCTCCCTAAACATCGTGTTCCTTGTCACTGTTCCCCATTAATCAGATTCCTAATAAAAATGATACACCACCAGTAAAATTTTCTATACATGGATGCATTAAAGGATAGAGAATATCAACTATATGAAGTTAATACATTGTTCCCCAATGAGAGGATTAGATGTTCCACTAAAGATATGTGGCTATTTCATATAGAGTATTCCACTATAATTTTATCTCTATTTGTAGAATGAAGTTTATTCCAGTTATTATTAATAACTCGGTCCAGTTGAGCTATACGGTCATGAAGTTATGAGCTCCTATAACCATTAGTTTTGGCTTCGATTTAGGGAAAATTTAACATTTCCAATCACATTGACAGTTGGAATGGGTTCTATTTACCACCATTATCAAAGAAAAATAAATAAAATACAATTAGGGTTCTTGAATAATTAGCATATAAAAAGGAAAAATTTAACATAGAGGGATGAACCTATAAATGAAAAGTACATCCTATCTTGTGATTCAAAATGATTCAAAAATAAAGTTATTCCTAGTGATTTAATTACACCATGGGTTCTCACAAGGTTTTTCTAGTATTAATCCCCCAGAATAACTAGACATTTCTCAGATAAAAACTTTATCAACCCTACCCTTTTACATAGATGATTTTAAGCATAATTATCCACATATTACAAAATAAGGATCTAAAAATCTAGGGTATTTGGAAGATTCGATACATAATTCGAAAACATGAGATGATAATAACTGTTTTAATTAATATTCATAATGAGATCCTTACTTCTTTTGAGCTCCAAAACCAACATATGATAACCTAGGGAATACATGGATGAGCTAAAACTCATTGTAAGGTAATTATAATGGAAAACATGTAATGTACCTGGGTTATAGGTAATAATATAATGAAATCAAATAAATATTACATGAATAACATGAAGAGGCATATCAAAAAAACATAGAATTGTATGGTTATTGAAATATAATAATGTGGTGGCTACATATAACATTACATAAACATTATTCAAGTATAACTTCCAAGACAATATCACATGGTCAACAAAGTCCCATAATGATTTATGTTTACACCCTAATCTCATACATTAAATCTCATGAGACTAAACATTACCCAATACATTGGAGAAATATTTGGGTGCACCAATCATAACACGTTCATGCATATGTGTTCCACATAATGAATAAAACACAAATAATATGAATAAGGGTTACTAATGGAAATAAATGGGTATCCTAATCAGGGCATATGGCATAACCATGGGGTTTATAACAATAGTATCTATAAAATAAGAGATTTAAATCAATAATTATAATTTATAATATAAATTTAATAATATATCAGGTATAATTTTTTCTAAATGAGTTGGAAATATGAGAGAGTGTGTTTTGGTAAAATGTCTCACTAAAGTGTAGTTCTTGGGAATAGAATAAAGAGTCATTAAAGAGGATAAATTCATAATTAATATCATAAAACAAAAAATTAATGAAGATTGTTTTTCATTAATAAATGAGATATTTTAGAGAAATGTTTGTGGCGAAAAATATTTCACTTTATTTTAAAATGGGTAAGAAGCAGAGAAGTTCCCTTTAATCGGGGTTTCTTATCGTGAGGATTTGAGAAGGGAATCTTTTTGAAACATGGGTTTCCTAGTCAAATAATTATTAAATGAGAAATAAATTTTTTTCGAACATATTCAAATAATGTATGAGAATTATATAAGAATAAATTAGAAATAAATTTGTGTAAAAAGATGGAAAACACAACCCAAATGATAAAATGGTGGTTTAGAGAGATCCCTTACCTTATGTCCTAATGCGTTCTATACTTTCACTTAATGTTCTAGATAATAAAATTAGATTCATCAATTACTTAATTTAAAACCTATTATATATTTATTTTATTTATTATTGTTTTATTATGTTAATTTATGACAATTTTAATGTGTTTTTGTGTTTAAAATCATCATTTTGAGAGCACTCATTTCTTTTTTAAGGGCAGAAGAAAATAATTATTAAGAAAAAAATAGAGGTAACAAGAGTCTAATGTATGGGATCATGTTACAATCTTTTTCATTAAAGGATATCAGATCATTGGGGAGGTCTTCAAACTAGGGATAATTCATTTCATGGTTTCATGGTCAGTTAGCTTACATAATATTATTGAATTTCCTATCAAATGGAAGTAATTATATAGAAGTGTTATTATATAGTATTAATTGACTTTCATATATCTTTATATGATTCTAAAAATCATTTTATTTTATGGTATGAGGATGATTCATTTGATTAAATGTTAATGATAAATTTATAGGTTATTTTGGTGGTAATTCTATCATCCCAAACTAGTTTAATTTTTTTATATTATGTCTATATATTAGTTCCAGAACATGAAAAAAGTTATAACATAAATATTAAAATTTATTTTATCCCAAATTTTTTTTAGGAGTAACCTTTGAGGTGGTAATGAAAAACAGAAACTCTTCATCCATGAAGGTGGTGAACCGACATATCACAGACAATATGTTCAATTTTCGAATAATAGGAGAATATAAGAGATTTGATTATCAATATTCAATTAAATAATATAAAATTTTAGAATATATATGATGTTGGATTTATCATTATACTTTGGATAGGGTATTTGACGATAGGATAAGAGAAAATATTTTTAAAGAGAATGATTATGGATTTTACCTGTTAAATGTCATCTCCTTGAGAACCCCCTAAGGGCACATGGGATAAGACTTTTCCTGATACCATCAGATTTTGTAAATAGGGAAGAGGATTGGGAATGGAAATAGGGAAAATATTTAGTAGCTAAAAGTAATAGAATGTGTGAGGAGAAAGGTTGGTGGGGTGGAATTTATAGCGGAGGAGATGGGTGTTTTTTATTATTATATTCATTATTTTATTATTTTTGCACAAGAATATCAAATAATGTTGATTATTATGAATAAAAATATTAAATAGTTGAAGATAATTTTAACTAATGTCTATTTAAATAATTCATACATCTTGTATGACTTGGAAATTCTCGTATTTAGCATATAATCTAAAATACTATAAATTATTATATTTCATTATTAACCAAAAGTAAAATATTTTAGAAAAATCCTAAAAAATAACCATAAGAATTTCTTATTTGTTGATTTCAAAAATTGAATCTTTTTAATGAATATAATTTTTTAAATATTATAAATTTATTTTTAAAATAAAATCATTTTTTATTAAAAAAATAATTTTAATATTATAATAGATTTTATAACTCATTGAAAATTTTATTAAGGTCTCATAAAATTATCTTATAATTATAATACAACAAAATATTAATTTATGAATTTATTTTATGAAATTAATCTATCTTTTAACACATTAAACTAGTTATAAAATTCAAAAAAACATTTATGTTTTACAAAAATACCAAAAATTACTTGATTGTTTTTAAAACATTTATTTACAAATACCATGACATAAATATATCATATTATAATTTATAAGATACCTAAATTTTATTTTTTATTTCATGGGTAATTTTTTTCTAATGGTGGGATTACTATTCCAATGATCACATTTATAATGGTCATATAGGTTACATAAATTCTATAAATACTTATTATTTAATTCATTATTTATTCAGATCTATTATCTCATAAGTTTATATATATACATTTATTTTTCAAATGTATATTATATTATTATAATTATATATATTTTTCTATAACTTTGTTCATGAGAGCCGTCATTCTAGTGGATCGAGAAGATCTAAATTTTCCCATTCTTATTATTTTATTTTCAATTTATTATCCCACTATAATATTTTACATTGTTAATGGTTTGTTTTTTTAATAATGTATAGTGTTTTTATTGGGTTCTCGTTGTGATGTATGTGTTTTATGACCTAAGAAGGGAAATTTCATTGATAAAATTAAGGTTTGTTACACTATGCATCAAGATTATGATCATTAATATGTAGGGTATTATTTTCAAATGTAAATCTCATCATCTCTTACCCTTATGATCATGTCGTACTTATTTAATCATTGATATCTAATATTATTACCCTTATTGATCATTTTATCACTTTCATTTTTTTGTTTCATTTCCCTAGGTTATGAAGAATTTCTTTTAAGTAGAGTGTTTTTAGGAAGAGTACTAAAGTGGAGTATATTTATGGGATATGTTGATGATATTTCATCAAAAGATAAGGTTGTGTTTCTTGTATCAAAATACACTAAACCATTATGATCCTTAGGCATGTATTTGTGTAATGTAAAGAATATTCATTCAAATGATGTAATATCTATGTGGGAAAATCCAGACTCACTATACTTTCAAACTTTGTAGAGGGGGGATCTAGGATCTAGATCTTGGTTAGGCATAGAACCTTATAATATTTATATTGTTTCATCTAATTGATCTGAGAGTATAGGTTGACATGGTCCCTAGGTTCATGTTATGGAGAGGTGATAGGCTAGTACCATTAGAAGGAGTTAAATAGTAGGAGGCCCTAATTAGGGATTAGGCTATGTTAAAATTTTCATAGTTGGGATGTCCCTACTCTATAATGGAGAGGGGACCGTGAACAAGAATGGAAAGAAAGAAGTAGAATCCAATTTTGAATAAGAATTGTTTTGTTTTGGTGCTATTCTATCCTGAATTTTCTTTATTGGATAATCACAGATCTAGGGTTTCAAGTAGAGAGTTTGGTTGTAATATTGACTCATAATATGCCTTTGGGAATATGAAATGATGTAATTTAGCGATTCGTATTATTTGATGTAATGGGGAGAGGGTATGATCGTTTGATGTATTTTCTATTGATTTATATGAATAGATTTGATGATATCCTTGGTATAGACTACCAGGGTTGTTAAAGAGAGTAAATTAATTTATGTTAGTGATGAGTTTCTTTCACATATATATTTTGTTAATATTATACATTATTAATGTAGTTATACTATTGAGTATTATGTTATGGACTTTACCATCAGTCAGTTTAATTTATCACTATCTCGTTAAAAACTATTGACTTAGGGGATAAAGAGGAAATGATTCAAGTGGTATTTCCTCCTATTTTAATTTTATATTAGAATGTATTAACTGAATAATTCTAGGGGTTTCTACTTGAGTGGAATGATTTTTTTATGATTCAATTGTTATTGGGTATATATTACATATCCATTCTACCATTTTTAAAAGAACCAACATATTGTATAGAGATAGTGTTCCAATTAGAGGACCCGGTGGAGATGTGATTTATTTTATTGGTCACCTCACCTTATGATGACCCTATTTTATTCACCAAAAATTTTGATAGGTGACTGAATATATTTGTGAATTATTGAAGTTTGAACTTAGTGAAAAATAATAAAGGATATCCTCTTACATACATTGATGATCTATTTGAACAACTATGGTAATCCATGTTGTTTAGAAAGATCTATTTGCGGTTAGGGTATCACCAAATATGAGTAAGGACATATGATATTCCATGAATTAATTTCTAGAGCAGGTATAGCCTAAATTATTTTATTATGATACTATTCGTTCTATAGAACACACAACTAGTATTCTTAGCCTCAATAAATAAGGTTTTCAATTTGTATCTCAATTCATATGTGGTTTTATTTGTTGAATAAATTTTGGTATAGACCCAAATACAATAATATATTCGTTTCTACATTGATTTTGTATTGGGAATAATGAGATAACATTTTATTTATTTCAATCTCTCAAAGTATTGCTTATGGATCATGGAGTTGGCCTTATTGAGGCTCATTATATCATATTTCAGTATACTATGGTCTCTAAGAAGTTCAATTCAATGGTTTATTTGGATAATCTTATGAATATGCTTGAGATATTTCCCTTCTTGGGATTAAAGGTAAATTGTATGAGGTTCACTCAAGACTTATATTTTTTGGAAGAACTAATTAAGGACCTAGATAAAAAAGGGAACGTGGTTTGAGTAGTCTCGCTAGTGCAAGAGTGGATTATAAGATTTTATGGGATGGTTTATGATCACACCATCCAATCCTAGTCGGATATTGGTAAAGACTACACAATTTTTTTTAATGCATCATAATTTGGTATAGAAATTTTTTTTATGTAATATTTGTGATAATTAAATTATGGGTCTAAGAAAATAAGTTTACTAGATCTGGAATACTGATTTCGTGTCAAATATTTGGTTGTGGTTTTTTATACCCTAAAGTATGGGTTATATTATGTTTTTGTTGTTGTGAAATTTGTGTTTAAAATTGAACAAAATATTCTCTGATATATATTCTTATAGTGTGATCTATAATTTTAGTAGATTATATGGATCACGTTCCTCCATTCATTAAAAGTCATCACAATGAACACCAATAGGAAGGGGAATTTATGGTTAGTAAATTAAGTTGGAAGTCTTGGGATTAAGTAATATGTGCGGCTAGTTTTGAGTGGTAGTTTATGAGACTATACATTAATATTATTCTTTATGTTCAAGTGTAATAAGAAAATTATATGATTAGAAATATGAGCATCACCTAATCACTTAATTATTAGATAAATGGGAGTTAGATGATGGAAATATATTGTTGGGTGGTGTGGGGAAAAATTATTACATGGAGCTTCCACCATACAAGAATCAGGATGAGGATAGAGTATTATATTTCCATGGTGGATTTGCAGCCTAGATGTGCATGTGTGATGAGTTCGTGTAGAATTAACACACAATTATATGGGTAGTTAACTCTGGTTTGAACAAGATATATCATGATATCCATAAACTATATTAATGCCCATGGATGAGGAAAGACATAATTGGAATTATATTAATATCAATCACCTATCAGTTGGTAAAATATGAGAACCAGATACCCATCTTCAATCTTTAGCTATTACTCATTTGTATTTTGAGGTTCTAAATGGTGACATTATATTTTTTTAATAGGGATTTTGTGATCATACATATTTAGTGATGTAGTATAGGATACAGTAAATCAATTCACCAATGTGGTGTATTTCCTACTGACCAAGGAGACCCATTCTATTGATGTGTTATAGATATTTTAAGTGAGGGAGATGGAATGACTACATGAAGTTATGGAGATATATATTCTATATCAAAATGCTCGATCCACATCCTATTTATGGAAGACACTATAGTGGGATTGGGTACTAAGGTACTACTATGTATGATGTATCATCAAAAGAATAATGGACAATATAAGAATAATATTAATGTTTTATAAAATCTACTTCATGAATATATATTATATTTTAAAATATATAGGGATATTCATACATAATTAATATACTTTTATTATAAAAAATATTTACTATTAATTAATTTATATGTAACCCATAAAGGAACTATATCATAGGTCATTTGGATCTCTTATATATCATCTATAGTTTGAAGATTCATCTATTATTAAGATGAGATTCAAACATGATATATTAAAAAAATTATTTTATTATAATGAGACTGGAGACCTCTTAGAGTATGATGGAATCACATATAGATCAGAAAGACTGATCTTTATATTTTGAGGTATTCAACTAGGTAATCTTGAGAGATTCAACTAAATTGATATTTATATGGTTACATAGGTAGGAGAACCTAGTTCCATGTTACATGCATACTCTTTAGATTATTGAGAGGATCAAGGGAAAGGAATATCAATTGAAACATCCTTATAGATACAATTTTATTCACGATGTGTTTTTTATATATTAACAACATATATATAATTCAAATCACTTTCATGTGATAATTATTAATGAAATACTGCTATATTTAGATGCATCACAAAATGAATAACCCATGTGCATAGTGGATCAGAGTGACATATTCTCCATGGAAGGATGGTACACCCAATACATGTATAGTGGAAGAAATATAATATACATGATGAGACATGGGAGAGTGAGATATATATATGTGAATTTAGTGGTGATATCTTTTCCTAAAAATGTCTCAATGATGCATCTTGAGGATGAGAAGTTATATGATAGGGTTTTTTTAATTACCCACATTTTCCATGGTATGTTTTTTAGTAAAATAATGACATTTCATTTTTATTTTGACCCATTATAAATATGTATGTGGATAATGGATTCTTATGATTGAAAAACATATGAAAAAACATGGTCCAAAATATAATTCCAAATATAAGATTTCCACCAAAATCCTAGTAGGAGGCCACCATATTTCTAGTATTCTTATCATGGTCAACTACCTTGAGGACTAGGAGTCTAATGTTGATCATTGGAACCCTAGTATCTAGACAAGTGTCTGGTGTGGGTCCATCAAACTTCTAGTGGGAGTCCACAAGAAATATTATGCGACTATGATTTCCCCCAAGGAAAGCGGTGTTTTGTTTTTTACCTCAATTTCATTTTCCTATATTCCTTTTTATTGCCTATTTTACTAAACAACTAAAATTCATGTTCTCATTTTATTTTTGGATCAGTTTTTCACTCTTCTACAATCCTCTATCGAATTGAGTCTCATTTGATGTTCTGGGTACAAAAAGGTATGAATAACATTATATAACCACTAATATCATGTTTTTTTCACTTTATCTTGATGATTAGTTCTAAATCCATAAATTTTTTGGTTTTGTATACATTATGGAAGTACTTAAATCATGAAAAAAATCAATCAATTATGTTTAATGAGTGATCTTTATGTACTATGAGGTTTGTGGTCCCTAACTTTTACTTATGGTTTATTTTGAGTTTCATGTGTAGTTTGATATGGTTTTTTTGATGGGTTTTCACGGATTTTTCATAAAGGGAGTAAATTTGGATACTTTATATGATGAAAATTATATAAGGACCACTAGGTCATTGGGAGTTCATCATATAGATATGTTTTAATAACATGGTTATTGATGAGAATATTTGTAATGTAATGTTTTCTACAAACTATGAGTGGTATATTTTCATATAATTTGAGAGAGTGGAAATTTTGAGGTTTCTCTGAGTGGCCTATGATTATGGGGAGATCATGTATATGAGAGGGTAGCCTGGGATTTGCTTTAAGGTGGAATTTTGTAATTATCAATAAGAAACATTTCTTGTATTTCTTATGAGATTGGTGAGAGGCCATTCAATATAGAATCTAAAGGTAATAGGTAGGTTTTAGAATGGTATTTGAAGTAGAAAAATGGATTTTTCTTTTCATTTGGATTTCCATATAATTGATATAGTATCGAATTAGGTGTTATAAAAATTTATTCCATTAACATGGGAATGGTATTGAGAACTATATGAATCTATTATTGTTATAGAATTGAGAATCGTATTTATAAAAATCTATTCTACATCATGTATATTGGATTGGGAACATTTTATAGCCATTCATCGATAATGTTAATAGGTTTTTCATGATTAAAATAAAGAATATAAGTCCCTATGATTATGGGATGTTGGAAGAAATGAAAACTCAAAATTTCATCTTGGATGTTGTGGGAGGGTATGGATATGTGACTACATAAATCCTAAAAGTGATTTATTATGTGATTTTGGTTAGAAGGTATTCCAACCCACTATATTCCATTATTAGGTTCTGAAATAACATTGATACTAATCGAATAATGCATGATCTCTTACTATTTGTCACATTTTGCAATCAATGATGTGAGTAATGTTTATTATCCTTTTTTTATTTTTATATAAATTTTTTTATGAACTTATATATTATATATTTATTTAGGGACAACATTGGTGATATAATATGGATTCTATTTATCACACTTTACATGTGGATATTTGGAGGAGCAGAGACTTTATTATCAGGGATATAGGTAAGGGAAAGGCATGATGAATAGTGGTTGAGTAAGACTGTTGGAATGATTGGGAGATGGGATTTGGTAAATACTTGATCCCCCATTTTTTACATATCCATTATTTTACTAAATTTGTACTATTTTATATATGATCAACCAATAAAAAAATCATTCATCTAGTTTATGAATGTATGGAATTTACATAGGGTTTATATTCTGTTATAACATGGATATGTTTTGTTATAGAATTCTTTTCATTATAATTCTAACAATTACTATTATATTTTTTGTTATATATTTTTATTTTATATTTATTATATAGTTATATAATAGAGTTTTTGATCCCTATATGGTCTTGATAGACTCCTATTGCAAGTTAGCATCCTCTATCATAAGAGCTGGAATGATTGATGACATATAGCTCTATAGACCAGTAATATTTTGAGAAGACTATATATTGGATTCTAAATAATATAACTTTTGGTGTTTGTGGTTAGAGATAAATTATTTTTTTGAGTTTTATAAATATTAGGGCATCAAAAACTCAAAAATAAAATTAATTTATCTCCTCAATATACCAGTATATTTGATATTGTTGAGTAGGCTGAATACCTAGATTATCATGAAGAGTTTCCACCAAAGTATTCTATAGTGAATGAAATATTCCGTTTATTTCCTAGAATAAAAAGTACCAAAAATTTCCATCTTATGTTATTCATTGTGATGAAATTTATTTTGAACCAAATGTGGCCTTTTTTGAAAATTCGATGTAGATTATTGATGGGAAAACGATTTTGAGAGGATGTATTCTTCCCTTAGGGAGTGTTTTGAGGCATCATAGAATGGTTAAATTAGATACTTTGGTATGGTAAGACAATATATGCTATAAAGGGTCGGTGTTTTTAGAAGAGAACATAGTAAAATGAATTATTAGGGTTAAAATTTATTATTGTGTGATGGAGTGTAATACCATGGACCAAGTTAGTATATCCTCCTGGGTTTTTTATGGTTTTTGAGATATAGGGAAGAGTGCACGGTTAGCCGAACGACCCTATAGACTATGTTTCCATTTATGTGAGGTGTATTAGGGTATAAGAGATATGATAATGATTTGTAACATGGTCCCAAATACCACCCATTCTTATTTTTTGTTCTACGAGTAATTGGAAAGGTGACCTTTATGGTATGAAAAGTGGTATTATGGACCATAATAACTAATCATAGATTCAAGTATGTGTTATATTATTTGACTTATAATGACCCATTTAACCTCTCATTACCCTTATTAATAGATTTTTATGTTTTTAAAAGATCATAGGTTTCCTTTGGATTGTTTTTAGGGATTTAATAATCTGAAAAATGATTCTTTATAAGTTTGAATATATTAAAACTAGATAAAAGGTTAGGATTCTATGATCTAATCAATACTCAAATCTATCTCTCTATATTTCTCTATTTCACTTCTCCTATTCTACATCAAGATAGATCTGTAATTTAATTTGAATATATAGGGATTAGATTATAATAAATTGGTTTGGGAATGGTAGATCTATAATGATTATCTTATGTTTCTAGGATATTAGATATAAGATCATAATCATTATCACTAGATATAGAGTTTCATGGGTCTTTAAATATTCATTATCTAAGGTAGGTGGATCATTAATTACCAAAAAAAATTATAAAACAAATTACCTTTTGAATGAATAAATGCCTTACTAAGTAATGTAGTCATTGAAAACATATGCACTGCTCTAGTTATTTTAGACCATAATGAAGTATAGACTATCAAAGTTAAAAGACCATTAAGAAACATAAATGTTGATTATATATCTATTTTACAATGATCATTAAGATTATTAAATATCAAGGGTTGTGATAAAATATAATTGACAAATATAGAAGAAGTGATGTCATAATATCAAAGGATTATATACTGTGAATCCCATTTATCATAGCTTCTAAGAGAGATGGCATCACTCGATTTTACCATGACTAATACCAAACCATGATTCAACAACCAAATATCATAAAAAATAATTTATGAGAGAATATCAATCTCATCGAGATCCTAACCCAAACCATGTTCACCGAACCTCCCCTAGAAGACACCACAATTTCACACCTTACCCTTAGGTCATATACTAGTGTAATTTGGGTTATGCATCTAAATCCTAGTAGTATGATTTTTTTTATTTTTAAATTAAATAATTATTATATTTATCCATTTTCATAATTACTTTCTATATATTCAATTATATGAGTTTATGAAAATTATATTTTGAAATCCAAAAATTATATTTTTTTAAAATATTTTATTTTAATTAAAACGCACTTGTTGATAGATTCAGTAATTTCTTAAAAAAATTAATTTAGGTATAATGTTCTAATTAAATAATATTTATACAATTGATAATATAATTTAATTAAGTCCAATATAATATTTATAAGAGTTATATAACATTTATCATCATAAAAGAAACTTTTTAAATAAATGAGGACTGTGATTTTAAATCATAATTCCCATGTTTAGATAATTATTTTGAAAAAATCAATATTATATTCAAAATAATCACATCATAATTATCAAATAGTGACTCTTTCATTATTTTTTTAGGCCATAGAATTTTTGGGTAACAATTAAATACAATATATATATAAGGTATGTATTATGATATCATAATAGGTCAAAAGTGATGTAATTGAAACTATAAATGGAATAAACAGTACATATTATATTTCCATATTAAGATAACGTATTTTTATGTTATTTTATAAATATTATAATCCATTCATGATTTCTCCAAAACCAATAATATATTTGATGGTTTTAAAATTAATTATTTATGAACACGAATATGTTACAAATCCCTAGTGGTATTATATTAATATGTTCATTTATTTGAATTATAAATTATTTTCAAGAACTATTTTTTGGAATAAAAATTGGGAAAAAATATGGGAAGTTTTGTGGTTTTTATTATTTTATCATATAGATTCCAAAACTTATGTTTAGAAATTAATAAACAATTCCCATTTTTATACAAATACCCACCCAACATCAACCTAATATTCACTCAAAACCCAATGAGAATTAATTTACAATCCCAATCCCTCCATAAAGCCATCCCTATGTGTCCAAATATTTTTAATAATATCTTTCTAAGCATTTAGAAGTGCCCACTAAAGTTAATGGACTCTCTCCTCTTCCTTTATTTCAAGTACATTCTTTGTATTGAGCCCGTTGTTATTTCAAATTTTTCATACTATAATGGGTTTTTACATATCCATTTGACTATCCTTATAATTCAAATGATATTATATAACACGATTCACTTCTATTTCCATGATCATTTATATACATGTGGTATTATACCGATGTTATCTTGTGATTTTTCATTCAAAACTATTGTATTGGTAATACCCATCAGTACTTCCACTTAAGTGTCATGACCCGACCCAACAGGGCTCGAGCCATGACTCCCCAAGCCCGCCTCCAAAAGGCCAAGGGCTGGCAACCAACTCCAAGTAGGAAATCTCACACATGGGAGGCAATAGCCTAAGGTACCTGTACACACACACCCACATACACCTCCATGGAACAATGAAGATATGTATATAAAAACTTAAATGGGAAAGAATGCATACATCTATCCCAAACTAGAGAGCAACAGAAGTACAAAGGGAAAAACAGGGCCCACCAAAGGAAAACTACAAAAGTGTCAAAACATTACAGAAGGAGGAAGAACGCAGCCCAAAGAACCTGCTGGTATGCTCCAAACAAAACTCCAGTAAACCCCCTAGTTGATCACCCACACTAAGCTCCCCCAGCTCCAGGTCCTCCTGGGACTCCATCGAAAGGCCTGTGGCCTGCACAAGACACAAACATGTGCGGACAAAGCCCATACATGGGTGATTATATAAAATACCCTAGAGGCACACCAAAAACACCCCAAATAAAAGGGAGAAACTGAAGGAAATAGTCAACTCATCCCATCCAGAGGGATCCCAAATGAGAGAGAAACTCCATCTCGAGACCATCATCAGCTAAACATGACTCGTCAACTCAGCTTAGGTGTGTATTCCAATAGATACGCCATGAACATACACTCAGGAATATAACCATACATATACCATGACCAACCAGATATACTCAAACCATGCACCAAGACTCATGAGGTTCCGACCTTGTAACCCACAACTGGTACGTAACCAGGAGAACACACTCCACGAGCTCTGGCTACCCAGATAAAAATTGTCTGATAGATATACGCTCATCGAATATCGTCACTGAGAACCTCATACTAAAACAGAGGAGAAACCAAACTCCCCGGATAGGGGATCACTCCTAGTTTCTACTAGGGGATACAAGAACCCACTCAGGTAACTCATAGATCTTGCAGATAGGTGATCACTTCTAGGAACCACTGGGGAAAAACCACAACCCGGTCTGGTGCTCCATAGATCACGTCACATAGATAGAGGATCGTCGTCTGTGTAAAGGTGGTCACAACGATACCAGAACCCTATCTGGTATAACTCGTGATGTAGGGGATCGAACCGACGATGCACCAGCCCTACCGAAACCAAAAGATAAGTTGGGGATCATATAACCAATGATGCTGCAAACCTACTATAAACCACATGCTATGTAGGGGATCATATAACCAACTATGCCACAACCCTAATTTGCGTGACCCACTACATAGGGGATCATATTCCCGATAATTCCTCAAACTCTATAGAATTAACCTTCTAGATAGGTGATCGTTGCCCATGGATAATCAGTCATAGCGATACCAAGAACCCAATCTAGGGAAGCGATGTTAGAGGGTCCCGCTCCAAACCCACCGGAGGGATGCCACAACTCTAACAGATATTTATCATATCGAGGGGATCAAAAACCTGTACAGAGGTGGTAATGCCATGTGAATCCTCATAGGAATGAACCAAGGGAGTACGCTCAAACACTACTGATCCAAACATCGCTAACCTGAGTTACCCACATCATCGCCACATTGCGCACATCCTAGGCCTATACTGAGGCCACCATCGTGATCTACACAGAAAACATGCAAAGGAGGCTATTCATTTTCCCTAAACGGACCTGCAAAGCATAAGTCATTAAAATGTAGCATACTCCTGGTAGAATCCATGTGGGGCCCACACCTCAACCCCAAATTTATGCAGGCAGATTGCACTGTTGCAATCCCCTCGGAAAACACCCATAAATGAGTACTCAAACACTCCAAATGGATGTTGGGTGAAAAATGACATTTCATCATAAAACATGAAAACCGGTCCATTTGGGGTATGCATCCTGTCTTTATCCTGAACACTGAAAAGCGAATCTCAAAAAACTATACACGAGAACTAGGATCACGTTGTCGTTGATGCCGTGTCAATCAGACGTCTGGTTCGTGAGGTACGTCTGTTGCAAGATTCAAAAATAATAATAATTATTAAACTAAAGTGTTTCTGGTCACTCTCCATCGGGCTCAGAACCCAAAAACCTTGAAACCCATCTAAATATTTTTTTTCAAAAAGAATAACTAAAATCCAAGGACAACACGTCAAAGAGATGTCCTGTTTAGGAGCTGCGTCCCTTTGAACACAAGGTCCCCAACCAGGCCGGTCCACCCCGGTCGGCCTGGTCCAGACCGCCGACCCACAGCCCAGCCGCGGGTCTGGATCATCCAAAAAGACTATCCAATTGACCAGTCTTTGTCTATGCGCCCCACCAGTAGGACCCTCAACACGTGGGTCATTGTCTGTGGCTCCCCCTCCCACCCCCAAGGTCAGTGCCTCTGGCTCCTCCTGCAGGTTGAGCGTGACAGCCGCTCGGGCTAGTCGGCACTGCATCACCCGACATCGCCGCTCCTGCCTGAAGGGCGCACTGTCGCGACACTGGTCGGCCTGCACCACCTCTTCGCCGACCATCTTGGCTCCTCTCGTAGATTCCCGTCCACGCCGGACCCACCATATATCAACAACCCGTTCCGAACCCCCGGTCGTCCCTCGCCTGAGCGCCGCGCTCCCGGCCGCTCTGCATGATGCCCAACCCCTCTGGACTTCGATCATCCGTCGGTCGCCAGACACTAGCCCTCTGAGCTCCTCCTCAGCCTACTGTGCCACAAAAAACGCCTTCAGATGGCTCCACCATTATGCCACCCCAATCTCCGACCACCACCCTTGCTAGAGCCAGGGCTTCCGTCGGCCGCCAGAACCGCTCTGACAGCCCGATTTCTAAACTAAAGGATTATTCAGAATCATCAGGACAAGGCCTTCGCAGTTCCTTCCCTCGATCAACGATCCCAAGGAGTTTTTTTGAATCCTAACATTCGGTCAAAGATTGATGAAGAACACGTCGAACACAGGATTTAGAACGGGACTCGGACGGTGGCTGTGTTCGTTTGGCCATCGTCCCAATTCTAAAATTATAGAATTAAAACAACATATTTGACAAAAACTCAAGAAATTGATGAAGGAGCAGAATAAACAACAGAAATCCTACCTTGATCTGACCGTTCATCGTTGGTGATGCGCCCACTGCGATCCCACTTCGATCTTCCGGAGTTTTCCCCTCAATCTGGCGAAGAGCGGCGAAGAACAACAAAGAACGCCTAAGAACGTTTGAAAGAGATAGAGGGAGAGAGAGATAAGGGATGAATGGGTTTTCCGCCTAATTCCATCACTTAAGTGTAATTTATAAACTCTCTGAAACTCTAACGACAGACACAAATTCTGAAACCTCCGCACCCACCTATTTTCTATCACGCCTAGGAAAAACACCCCATTTTGAACTCAACAGAAATCTCAGATTCCTATTCCAATACATCATTAGAAAGTCATTCGAAGATAACGTTGGGGATAAAAATCACTAATAAATTATTTCAAAATGCTGATGTCGCCCCTGGGTGACATCTCTCACTGCAAGCCCGTGCCCGCAACTTTTACACCTCGCCTAAGGTAAACGGCACGCTCCAAATGCAATTGTGCCCTCGGATTTCCGATCATAGGTACATTTTAAAAGATAACTCATTATCACCTTGTGCATAGAATAAAAATACATAAGATTTTAATAGAATTTATTCCGGGCACACCGAGTCTCAGAATCGCACGCCGTCTTTGCACCTAACTCTAGAAATATTTGTAGGAATATTCCAAACAATGACATGGCCAAAACCCAAGTTGCTACATCCACCCCACATTAGAGTTTTTCATCCTCGAAAATCCATAAGCACAAGGAATGAAACTGGATTCTCAACTAGGTCCCCCACGCCAGAAAGCTCACAAACACACACCCCTGCCCGAACGCGTAAGACAGAGGAACTCGTCTACCACACCTCAACACTATTCACTTTGGGCGGCACCGACTCTCTCGCAATGTTATAAATGCCTCACAAAAAATGTTTCTCGGTGTGGGAAGGATTCCTCTTCTTCATGCATTCTAGGAATGCTAAACAACACCCACACAGGGCCTTACCAACACCCTGAACAAAACTAGAGCATGAAATGGAAAGGGAAGTGTACCACTAAGCTGTGTATATCAAACTACTGTAGAAAGTAGAAGGGACACAAGGCATACCTCTATCCATCCGCGAAGACTCTGGGTCAACAGCCTCTAGGGCATGCAACTGTGCTCGACCTCACCCTCCAACTCCTTGAGCTCGGCATGGACCACCTAGGGGTGGTGGTGGAGGCTTCTTCCACTGCCTACCACCTCCTACTGCTGCACCAGCTCTATCACCATGTCCGCCTCCCTACAGACCTCTAAACTCAAGACGTTGCTAGTACCAAGGCTGACTGCTGACCGACTCCCTCTCAGTAGCACGACGGGTCGGAAAATCTATAGAAAGATCTTCTTAACCATCGCAAGTGTAACACCGCCTCTCCTATGACTAACTAAAACTGTCCTGTGGGCCCTGTGATCCCTGAGCACCAGATCCTCCATCCTGTGGTCACTTCCTAAAATGTCATCCACGCCCAGAACCCTATGTCTGCCACCTGCTACCAGCTTCTAACATCCCAGCTTCCACATACGCATCACTGACAGGCTGAATCTGCTCAGCCATAAATCTCTCCACCACCAAGGCTCACTCCAGCACTCCCAGATAGGTTGGAAGACACAAGGAAACCACACCTGCTCTGTTGTCTCTGTGTAGGCCCTACTGGAAGTTCCGAGCCCTAATGAACATGTCTTAGACGATATCCAGGGAGTACCGTGACAGGTCTGTAAACCTCACTGAGTACTTCAACACAGTCATGCCCTCCTTCCGAAGCTGCAGAAGCATCTGAATCTGCACTGACCTCAATGTCACCAGATTGAAATCTTCCCTAGAGAGCCACTCTAACTCTACCCATCTGATCGTCTTCTAAATGTGGGATTGCATAACCAAACACCACCATCGCCCAGCCGAACCATGCTGAAGGCTTGCCGCTAGGACCACCATCTGATCTGGGGGTGTCCTCACCAGGTGGAAAACTCGGGTGACTGCTTCGAGCCAGTCATCAGCTGGCTGAGGGTCTGGATCACCCCGGATATGACAATATAGCTTTTTAAAACAAACCTAAACATGATTTATTACATAAACCATTCACTTGATACAACATGGATGATCGAGAGGTTTAGTGTCTTTGGGGCTTAGGATTATTACCTAAAAACTTAAAACATGAAATACAACATCATTATTGAAAACATCCTTTACATGACCACTACATTCTCTCGTACTTAGAATTGCATGGGATAACCTGAGGACATGCATAAGAAAAGGGTGAGCTATAATTCCCAGTAAGGGAATACACATGGACTAACATGAGTAGTATAATACATGTTATACATTAGGAATATCAATATAGAACAATAGAAACATGAACATAAAGTCATGATAAAACATGATAATCATAACATGGAAATATGGCAACAACACTTAACATAGAATTAGCATGAGTGAAGGCTCATTGCACATGGAGAATGAGTAAATTCTAATTCCACATGAAGCATGAGTAAACCCTCGTTGCAATTGAATTATCATAAGTCAACACTCATTTCACATGATGTATCAGGATACTACACTCTACACAGTTCATTGGAGCTCTATAAGGGTTCACCATTCTTAAACATTTCATTTCATGCATAAGTGTGCCACATGGATCTTAAAACATGGATTCATTAAACATAATCATTTATTCCACGATAAAGGAATGTGGAATTAATACATGAAACATTATAATCAATATGTAAATGTCCATAAAGTTGAATACCCTTGATGAAAAAATGGGCATGGTATTCACTACATAATGTCATTGTCTTAGAAAGTCGGTATGATTTCGGCAGCGTAACAACGTGACATAAGAATTCATAAAAAGGTTGATGAGAGAGAAATGGGTTACTCATCATATTTAAATTTAATGGACAGTAAGGAGGTCATATAAATACATGTCCCAACAATTTTAATGTATTCTAGATTCATGATACAAAAGTATTGATTGAATGTAAATGAGGAGAGAGAAGTTCCTTTCAAAATTTCGGCATAGTAATGGGTGTACATGGGAGGCATTTAATGAGAGAGAAAGGGGTCTCCCATCATTAAAACATTAAGAAGGAAGTATTAGGGAGGTGAGAAACCAAACCCCAACATTCATAATTGAAATTAAAAGGGAAAAACAACTTTAAGAAAATTGTACAAAAATGAGAAAGGAAGAAAAACCCTTACTTGGAAGTGTGCTTCCAATGGATAGAGAGAGGCTTGGGAGAGGCTTTTTGGGAGATTGGGGCACCTTGGGAGGATTCTAGAGAGAGTAGGGAAGAGGTTTCACGAACACAAAAGGCTTTTAGAGAGGAGGAAGTGGGAGCTTGGATGGGTTTATATAGGAAAAGTGAGGGAATTCTTTATTATTTAGGTTTGGGACCCCTTTTATTAAATTAATCCAAACCACAAACCATCCAATGGTTTTGACACATGGTTTTTGGAAAAGGGAAGAGGAACAAAATATTTTAAAATTCCAATGTCCGAAATTCTTAATATAATAGGGTTGCTTATGTGGAGGTGAGTCACACTGCCATGGAAAACAATTTAAAAAGACAAGGTGTTTAATAAGTATTGAGGGTTCCATTAATGCTATCAAAAGTAAGTCAAACAAACCCAAAATCACATTATTTTAATGGTAAAACATATATTGGCTGAACATAAAGATTATAGTATTTTAATACATCACTATTGGGTCATTATGATGTCACAAAACACATTATATATTTAAACGGTATTTAATTTTTACCCAAAAATTTGACTATCTCAGAAAAATATGATAAATTCACTGTTGGATAATTTTGACATCCTGATTCCAGAAATAACATTTATCTTATCTAAATAATTTTCTAAATTTGCTAATTTTCACTTTTAAAATGAAAATCGATATTTATCGAAAATTCAATGGTTTTAGCAGAAATGGCTTTCAAACCATAATAAAAATTATAATTGATTTCATTAAATTATAAGATCATTTATATATTATAAAAATTAATTTAATAATAATAATAATATTTTATTAAAATAATATTTAATTAAAGAATCCCTTAATTTAAAAAAAATAGAATTCTTAATTAAATAATAACTAAAAACACTATTTGTACTTTAAAAACTATTTACAATGTATGAAAAAAATGACAAGGAGGGTTATTCATTATTATATACCAAAAATAATATACATGAACATAGTACTAGAGATTTTTTACATAACCCCTTGAAACAGCCGCATAAGACCTAAGGGTATGGTGTGCGATGATGACAGACTCTTGTGGTGGTTCCTATAACATTGCTCGAGTGGTAATCTCTATAAACTTCCACTTTTCCCGTAGACGGTCTTGTTTGAGCTTGACATGATGAAGCTCATCTTGGGATTGGTCAAGAGCAAAGTCCAAGGATGCCATCTCTTTTCCGAGCTCCAACAAATGGGCTTCGTATGGAGCAATTCTACTGGATGAGGCCATTGCTTATTTTGTCTGAGTAAATTGGATTTGTTAAAGCCCTATATTTATACCAATCATGTGACCACTGTTCAACGACTATATTAGCAACGGTCAAAATTCTTAACATAAAACCAAATAAGATGACATTTTATATAAACATAAAGAGACATTAATTAGATCAAGAGGGATTTCAATTAATGAATCTTTCGGTCGTTACCATATTCCCCCTTAAGAAATTTCAACCTCGAAATTTTCCTTTTCCCACATTAAAATAGATGTGGGTAACTCAACTTTATCATTTCCTCTGATTCCCAAGTCACTTCATCAAACTTGTGGATTCTCCACAACACCTTGACGAGGAGCGTTGTTTTATTTTGTAGAACTTTTTCTCTATGATCTAAGATCTTCACTTGTTGATCCTCATAAGAAAGATCATCCTCCAACTGTACCACCTCATAAGAGAGTACATATGAAGGGTCTGATATGTACTTACTTAAGATGGATACATGAAATACATCATGTACTTTGGCCATGGTAGGTGTAAGTGCTAGTCGATAGGCCGCAGTCCCAATGCGATCAAGAATCTCGAAGGGGCCGATGTACCTTGGACTTAACTTCCCTTTCTTTCCAGACCTCATGACCTTCTTCCACGGAGATATGCATAGAAACACCATATCTCCAACTTTAAACTCAAGGTATCATAGACGGTTATCTGCAAAACTCTTCTGTCTACTCTGGGATGCCTTGATATGCTGCTGAATGGTTTTCACGTTCTCCACTATTTCATCGACCATTTATGGTCCAAGAAGCTTACGTTCACCGACCTCATCCTAAAATGTCGGTGTTCTTCACCTTTTCCCATGCAGGGCTTCATGTGGTTCCATTTGGATGCTTGGGTGGAAACTGTTGTTGTAGGATAATTCAACCAGTGGAAGATGTTAATCCCATCCTCCTCTAAAGTCCATTGATCATGCTTTCAACATGTCCTCAAGTGTTTTGATGGTCTGCTCGGATTGGCCATCAGATTGAGGATGATAGGTCATACTGAAGTTCAGTTCAGTTCAGTATTCAGAGCATATTGAAGACTCTTCCAAAACATAGAGGTGAATCTTGGATCTCGGTCAGACACAATAGATAGTGGTACTCCATGCAACCTTACCACTCCCCTGATATATATCCATGCTAGTTGATCCAAAGATAAATCCTCTCTAATTGCAATGAAGTGTGAAGTCTTTGTAAGACGATCCATAACAACCCATATTGCATTGTTGCCATTGGATTTCCTTGGATGTCCAATGACAAAGTCCATGGTGATGTTCTCCCATTTCCATTCTGGTATGGGCAATTGTTGCATCATCCCCTTAGACTTCTGTCTCTCTTCCATTACTTGCTGACACACTAGGAAATTTGATGTATATTCAGCGATCTCCTTCTTCATATTATCCCACCAAAATTTTTCTTGGAGATCTCGTTGCATCTTTGTGATCCCTAGGTGAATAGGGAAATTAGAACTATGTGTGTCATCCAAAAGTTCCTTCTTCAGCTCCGGACTTGATGGAACACATTGTCTTTTCCCAAACCGCACAATTCCTTCTTCATTAACATTAAACTCCGAGGATTTCCCTTTTTTGATAGCTTCCACTTTTTCTTGAATTCCCACATCATCCTTTTGATCATCATTTGACCTTTCCAAAAGTGACGGTTGAGCAATCATTTTTGAAAAGATTGATGATGTTCCCTTTTTTATGATTCGCGTGTCCATATTCATCAAGTCTAAGAAGATTGGATCCTTCTCAATTCTCATCATTGATAGAATGGCTGGGTCCTTTCTACTTAGGGAATCTGCCACCTTGTTCACTTTCCCAGGGTGGTAATGTATGGAACAGTCATAATCCTTGATGAGCTCTATCCATCTTCTCTGGCGCATATTATGCTCTTTCTATGTGAATATATATTTAAGACTCTTGTGGTGAGTATATATCTCACATTTATCCCCGTAGAGATAATGCTGCCAGATTTTCAAGGAAAAGATCACTGCTGCCAACACCAGATCGTGTGTTGGATATCACATGAGGCATAGGATATCACTTTTTCATTCTGCATCAACACACAACCTAATCCCTTTTTCGAAGCATCACTGAAAACAAAAAAAAGTTCCCCACTTGTTGGTAAAGTGAGCACGGGCGCAGTGATAAGCCTCCTTTTCATCTCCTTAAATCATTCTATGCATTCATCACTCCAAGAAAACTTTACTCCCTTCCGAGTTAGCTTGGTAAGATGGTTGGACAATCATGAGAAATTACTCATAAATCGTTGATAATATCCAGCTAACCCCAAGAATCTAGGGATATCCGTTACTGATATTGGCCTCAGCCATCCCTCAATTGCATCTGTTTTGGAGGGATCCACAGATATCCCATTGCTTGTTATGATATGGCCCAATAATGAGACCTACTTCAACTAGAACTCACACTTTCTGTACTTTTCATAGAGCTTCTCCTTGCGCAAGGTCTCCAGTAGAGTTCTTAAATGCATCTCATGATCCTCCTTGGTTTTGGAGTATATTAAAATATATTCTATAAAGACTACAGAAAATTTGTTGAGGTAATCTCTAAAGACAATATTCATCAAGTCCATGGAGTTTTCTAGATCATTAGTGAGTCCGAAGGCATTACTATGAATTCATAGTGACAGTATCTTGTGCGAAATGAAGTCTTGGGGATATCTTCCTTCTTCACCCTTACTTGATAATATCCCGACCGCAAGTCTACCTTGGAGAAGTATTGTGCTCCACGCAGCTGATCAAACAATTCATCAATTAGTTGGAGAGGATACTTGTTATTTATCATGATTTTTTTGAGCCTGCAATAATTGATGCAAAGGTGCATTGACCCATCCTTCTTCTTGATGAAGAGGACTGGTGCACCCCATGGTGAAGCACATGGGCATATAAACCCCTTATTCAGATTCTTCTGTAGTTGTTTATTCAGCTATTCAAGCTCTAAAATATCCATTCTATATGGGGTCTTGGATATTGGTAATGCCCCGGGTATAAGTTCAATTGAGAATTCAACATCTATTCTAGGAGGAAGACTAGGCAGTTCCTCAGGAAACACTTATGCCTAATCCCTCACAATAGGCATTTCTTCAAGGATGGTTTCTTCCTTGGACTCAATCATCTGATCCAGATACACGTGCTCATAGGGTAGTAATATCCATGCTTGAGATTATGGAGATAAAGGAGATTCATCTTCCTCTGTGCACTTGTAAAGAATCGGGGGTCTATTCTCCATATAGAGTGTGATTTCCCTTTCCCGACAATTTATGTTGGCTCTATATAAGGAAATACAATCCATGGAAATAATTGCATCAAATTCCACTAGAGGGAGTATGACAAGGTTTATTGGGAAATTCAATCCATATATTATAACAGGGGAGGACTAATATTAATGGGATTCAATGATTTCTCCATTTTCTGTATTCACCAACATCTTCACTTCCATGATTTGTGGTGGTGCTAGGATTGTTCTACTAAACATTATAGATATAAAATAATGTGTAGAACCTGAATCAAAAAGTACGTTCACTATTCTTTAATGAATAACTAGAGTATCGGTCACCACTTCGTTGTCGGGTTTCACTTCGGCAGAAGTGATGGAAAAAGATCTTCCTTGCTGCCTTGGAGGTTGTTGGTTGCCTCCAAAAACGCTTGGATTAGGGCACTAATTTGCAATATGCGCTAGTTATTTTCATTTTCAGCAATAAACAATGTGTTGTGGTTCGAATGGAGAATTCCTCTCCTTTTTTGCAGCCGTGTGTCTTTCTTTCCGATAGTTAACAGCTAGGTTCCCTTTTCTTCCACACATAAAGCATTTCCTCATCCCCTTAAGGCAATTTCTATGGTGCTTTTTTCCACACTTTTGGAAAGTGGGGTGCTGGATCTGCTTAGCACCATTGGATTTATCCAATGGACCACCAACATTGAATTCCACCTTACGCTTCTTATCCCTATGATACCCCTGTGATTTTTGATCTCCATTTCAACCTTGAGGGCACATCAGACAATTTCCTCATAGCTGTCGAAGTCACAGATCTCAAATGATTTCCACAGGCTAGGCTTCATCCCACCAAAGAAGCGGTGAACTTTGCATTCGGGGCTAACGACAAAGCCGGAAGCGTATCGTTCAAGCCTTGTTAAGTTTACCTCATACACTCCAACAGATTCTTATGGAAATACTTCCATTCCAACGCCTTGATCTCCTCCTGAGGATTCGTATCTTTTATCAATGTCCACCATTGACTAGCTTCACCATCCATACGATAAGCCTCCAGGGGAACCTTCTCTTGTTCAGAACAATGAAGGATAGAGAAGAGGTTTTATATGGAGTTGATCCAATGTTCAGCGATCATGGGATCAGATGATCCACTAAAGGTAGGAGGCCTTTGTCTCAGGACGCTCTCGATAGCAACTTTTTCATTATTAGGAGAGGTTGAACATTCCTCTAGACCCGTGTTTCTATTCAAAACTTTATTTAGCTGAGAGGGAAGCGAGACAATGTTCGTGATTCCCACTCCCATTGGATTGGGCATCTCATTAGTACAGTCATCACATTGATCTTAAAAACGGTTGTTAGCCCGATTACTCATATTACTGGCCATTGGTGGGAATAAAAGGAAATTTTAGGGTAACACATAAAGGGTAATCCAAAGACAAAAGTTGATGACTTATAAATAAACTTTTATTTCCTTAACTCATGAGTCTATAGGCTTTATTCTAAGATTTTCATGATCTACATTCTGACATATATTCTTAGGGGAATTTTTTGTAATTCCCTTAATAAGGTTTCATACTAAGCTTGTGAATTTATCAAAACATATCCCCCGAGAGTGTCGTAAACAAATAGTGCATCAAGTCCCGTTGTCGTGCACCAGTTCCCATTTGATTCTAGCTCAAAGCGGTGTTTTCAGGTTTTACCCCTATGATACATCTGTGCCAGAGCCACCTCTACCTGCTCGTTTCCATACATTGATGTATATGCTTGATAAACCACTTTCTTAGTACTTACCGAAACTTAGGGATGTTTTTATTATACTTAGCCTTGCATATAAGGCTTTACTAGGGTTTTCTTATCCTAATCCCCAATATAACTAAACATATCCTCTGATACCAACTATTACAAGCCTACTTTTTAAAACAAAATTAAACATTATTTATTACATAAACCATCCACTTGATACAAAATGGAAGATTGAGTGGTTTAGTGTCTTTGGGGATTATGATCATTACATAGAAACTTAAATCATTAAATACAACATCTTTATTGAAAACATTTATTATATGACCACTAAATTCCCTCGTACCTAGCATTGCATGGGATAACCTGAGGACATGCATAAAAAAGTGTGAGATATAAATCCCAATAAGGGAATACAAGTGGAATAACATGATGAGTACAATACATGTTAGACATTACGTATATCAATTCATCACAAGAGAAACATGAACATAAAGGCATGATAAAGCATGATAATCATAACATGGAAATGTGGAAACAACACTTAACATGGAATTAGCATGAGCCAAGGCTCATTCCACATGGTGCATGAGTAAATTATCATTGCACATGAAGCATGAGTAAACCCTCATTGCACTTGAATTATCATGAATCAATACTCATTGATCATGACGTATCATGATTCTATACTTTACCCAATGCATTGGAGCGCTATAAGGGCGCACCCTTCTTAATCTTTTCATTTCATGCATAAGTGTGCCACATGGATCCTAAAATTTGGATTCATTAAACATAATCATTTATTCAACGATAAAGGAATGTGGAATTCATATATGAAAATTTATAATCAATAAGTAAATTTTCATAAAGGTGAATACCCTTGATGGATAAATGGGCATGGTATTCACTACACAATGGCATTGGCTTAGAAAGTCGGGGCGATTTCGGCAGCGTAACAGCGTGACATAAGAATTCATAAAAGGGTTGATGTGAGAGAAAGGGGTTACTCATAATATTTACATGTAATGGACAGCAAGGAGGTCAGATAGATACATGTCCCAACAGTTGTAATGGAATTTAGATTCATGATACAAAAGTATTGCTTGAATGTAAATGAGGAGAAAGAATTTCCTTTCGGAATTTTGTCATAGTAATGGGCGTACATGGGAGGAATTTAATGGGAGAGAAAGGGGTCTCCCATCATTAAAACATAAATAGGGTAGTATGAGGGAGGTTCGAAACCATACCCCAACACTCATAATTTAAATTAAAATGGCAAGACAACTTAAAGAAAATTGGACAAAAATGAGAAAGGAAGAAAAACCCTTACATGGAAGTGTGTTTCCAACGGCTAGAGAGAGGCTTGTGAGAGGCTTCTTAGGAGATTGGGGAACCTTGGGAGGATTATAGAGAGAGTAGGGCAGAGGTTGGATGAACTCCAAAGGCTTTGAGTGAAAAGGAACTGGGAGCTTGGGTGGGATTATATAGGAAAGGTGATGGGATTCTTTATTATTTAGGTTTGGGACCCCTTATATTAAATTAATCCAAACACAAACCATCCCATGGTTTTTACCATGGTTTTTGGAAAAGGGAAGAGGAAAAAAATATTTTATAAGTCCAAAGTCAGAACTTCTTAAAATAATAGGGTTTCTTATGTGGAGGTGAGTAACACTCCCATGGAAAATAATTTAAAAAGACAAGGTGTTTAATAAGTCTTGAGGGGTCCATTAATGCTTTGAAGATTAAGTCAAACAAACCCAAAATTACATTATTTTAATGGTAAAACATATATTATCCGAACATAATATTATAATATTTTATTACATCACTATTGGGACATTATGCTGTCAGAAAACACATTATATATTTAAATGGTATTTCATTTTTACCCAAAAATTTGACTAACTCAGAAAATTATGAAAAATTAACCGTTGGATATTTTCAACGTCCTGATTCCAGAAATAACATTTATTTTATATAAATAATTTTTTAAATATGTTAATTTTCACTTTTAAAAAAAACCGATATTTATCGAGAATTCATGGGTTTTGACAGAAATGGCTTACAAACCTTAATAAAAAGTATAATTGCATTCCTAAAAGTATAAGATCATTTATATTTAATAAAAATTAATTTAATAATAATAATAATATTTTATTAAAATATTATTTAATTCAAAAAACCCATAATTTAAAAAAAATAGAATTCTTAATTAAATAATAACTAAAAACACTATTTATACATTAAAAACTATATACAATGTATCAAAAAAATGTCAAGGAGGTATATTCATTATTATATAAAAATAATAATATACATGAACATAGTACTATCTATTTTTTACATAACCCCTTAAAATAGCCGCATAAGGCCTAAGGGTAAGGTGTGTGATGGTGACAGACTCTTGTGGTGGTTCGGATAACATTGCTCAAGTCGTAATCTCTATAAACATCCACTCTTCCTATAGACGGTCCTATTTGAGCTCGACATGATGAATCTCAGCTTGGGATTGGTCAAGAGCGAAGCCCAAGGACTCCACCTCTTTTTAGAGCTCCAACAAATGGGCTTCGTATGGAGAAATTCTACCGGATGAGGCTATTGCTTCTTTTGTCTGAGTAAATTGGATTTGTTAAAGCCCTATATTTATACTAATCATTTGATCACTGTTCAATGACTATATTAGCAATGGTAAATATTCATAACATAAAACCAATGAAGTTGACATTTTAGATAAACATAAAAATACATTTAATTAGATCAAGAGGGATTTCAATTAATGAAACTTTGGGTCGTTACAATATTCCCCCCTTAAGAAATTTCACCCTCGAAAATTTCCTCTTCCCACACTAAAACAGATGTGGGTAACTCAGCTTCATCATTTCCTCTGACTCCCATGTCATTTCTTCAAACTTGTGTTTTCACCACAACACCTTGATGAGGGGCATTGTCTTATTTCATAAAATGTTTTCTCTATGACCTAAGATCTTCACTGGTTTCTCCTCATAAGAAAGATCATCCTCCAACTGTAGCACCGTAGAAGAGAGTACATGTGAAGGGTCCGGTATTTACTTCCTTAAAAGGGATACATGAAAGACATCATGTACTTTGGCCATGGTAGGTGGAAGTTCTAGTTGATAGGCCACAGTCCCAACGCGAGCAAGATTATCTAAGGGGCCGATGTACCTTGGACTTAACTTCCCTTTCTGTACAAACCTTAGGACCTTCTTCCACAGAGATATGCATAGAAACACCATGTCTCCAACATAAAACTCAAGGTATCGTCATTGGTTATCTGCATAACACTTCTGTCGACTATGGGATTCCTTGATATGCTGGTGAATGGTTTTCACATTCTCCACCAATTATTTGACCATTTAAGGTCCAAGCAGCTTACGTTCACCAACCTCCTCCCAACATACCGGTGTTCTGCACCTTTTACCATACAGGGATTCATATAGTGCCATTTGGATACTTGAGTGGAAACTGTTGTTGTAGGAGAATTAAACCATTAGAGGATGTTGATCCCATCCTCCATTAAAGTCTATTGAGCATGCTCTCAACATGTCCTTAAGTGTTTGGATAGTCCGCTCATATTGGCGATCAGTTTGA
This sequence comes from Viscum album, assembly GCA_963277665.1. NCBI lineage: Eukaryota > Viridiplantae > Streptophyta > Magnoliopsida > Santalales > Viscaceae > Viscum > Viscum album. The sequence continues at coordinate 250,015,492 of OY728128.1, read as the reverse complement.
GGATGATAGGCCATACTAAAGTTCAGTTCAGTATTCAGAGAATGTTGAAGACTCTTCCAAAACATAGAGGTGAATCTTGGATCTCAGTCAGACACAATAGATAGTGGTACACCATCAAGACTTACCACTTCCTTGTTATATATCTGTGCCAGTTTATCCAAAGATAAATCCTCCTTAATAGCAATGATGTGTGAAATCTTTGTAAGATGATCCACAACAACCCAGATTGCATTGTTTCCTTTGAATGTCCTTGGATGTCCGGTGACAAAATCCATGGTGATGTTCTCCCATTTCCATTATAGTGTGGGAAATGGTTGCATCATCCCCTTAGACTTATGCCTCGCTGCCTTCACTTGCTGACAAACCAAGCACTTTGATGTATATTCAGTGATCTCCTTCTTCATATTATCCCACCAAAAGTTTTCTCAGAGATCTCGAAACATCTTTCTGCTCCCTGGGTGAATAGAGAAATTTGAACTATGTGTGTCATCCAAAAGTTCCTTCTTCAGCTCCAGGATTGATGGAACACATAGTATTTTCCCAAACTGCACAATTCCTTCTTTATTAACATTAAACTCTGAGGATTTCCCTTTTTTGATAGCTTCCACTTTTCCTGAACTCCCACATCATCATTTTGAACATCCTTTAAACTTTCCAAAAGTGACAGTTGAGCAATGATTTATTAAAGGATTGATGATGTTCCCTTCTTTATGATTCCCATGTCCATCTTCATCAAGTCTAAGAAGATTGGATCCTTCTCAATTCTCATCATTGATAGAATCGCTGGGTCCTTTCTACTTAGGGCATCTACCACCTTATTCGATTTCCCAGGGTGGTAATGTATTGAACAGTCATAATCCTTGAATATCGTTATCCATATTCTCTGGCGCATATTAATCTCGTTCTGTGTGAATATATATTTCAGACTCTTGTGGTCAGTATATATCTCACATTTCTCCCCATAGAGATAATGCGGCCTGATTTTTAAAGCAATGAACACTGCTGTCAACTCCAGATCATGCGTTGGATAGTTTCTCTCATGGATTTTCAACTGCCTTTAGGCATAGGATATCACTTTATCATTCTTCATCAACACACAACCTAATCCCTTTTTCGAAGCATCAATGATTACAAAAAAAAGTTACCCACTTGTGGGTAAATTGAGCATGGGCGCAGTGATACTCCTCCATTTTAGCTCGTTGAATGTTTCTTTGCATTCATCACTCCAAGAAAACATTACTCCCTTCCATGTTATCTTGGTAAGAGGGTTGGACAATCGTCAGCAATTCCTCACAAATCATCGATAATATCCAGCTAACCCCAAGAATCTACGGATATCTGTTACCAATGTTGGCCTCAGCCATCCCTCAATTGCATCTATTTTGGAGGGATCCACAGATATCCCATTTCTTGTGATGATATAGCCCAAGAATGAGACCTCCTTCAACTATAACTCACACTTGATGTAATTTTCCTATAGCTTGTCCTTGCGCAAAGTCTCTAGTATAGTTCTTAAATGCTCCTCATGATCCTCCATTATTTTGGAGTATATTAAAATATTATCAATAAATACCACAACAAATTTGTCGAGATAATCACTAAAGACTCTATTCATCAAGTCCATGATGACTGCTAGAGAATTAGTGTGTTTTAAAGGCATTACTATGAATTCATTGTGCTCGTATATTGTGCGAAAAGCAGTCTTGCGGATATCATCCTTCTTCACACTAACTTGATAATATCCCGACTGCAAGTCTACGTTGGAGTAGTATTGTGATCCATGATGCTGATCAAACAAGTCATCAATACGTGGGAGAGGATACATGTTCTTTATCGTGATTTTGTTGTGCTCACGATAATCGATGCAAAGGCGCATTGACCCATCTTTCCTCTTGACGAAGAGGACTGGTGCACCCCATGGTGAAGAACTTGGGCATATAAACCCCTTATCCAGATTCTTCTATAGTTGTTTCTTCAGCTCTTTAAGATCTACAACAGCCATTCTATATGGAGTCTTGGATATTGGTAATTCCCCGAGTATAAGTTTAATTGAGAATTCAACATCTCTTCTAGGAGGAAGACTCGACAGTTCCTCAGGAAACACTTCTGCATATTCCCTCACAATAGAAATTTCATCAAGGATGGTTTCTTCCTTGGACTCAATCATCTGATCTAGATACGCATGCTCATAGGGTAGTAGTATCCATGCTTGAGATGATGTAGCTAAAGAAGATTCATCTTCCTCCTTACACTTGTAAAGTATCGGGGGTCGATTCTCCATATGGAGTGTCATTTCCCTTTCCCAACAATTTATATTGGCTCCATATAAGGAAATCCAATCCATGGAATGAATTACATCAAATTCCACCAGAGGGAGTATGACGAGGTTCGCCGGGAAATTAAATACATAGAGTATAACATGAGAGGACTTATATTCATGGGATGCAATGATTTCACCATTTTCTGTACTCACTGACATCTTCACTTCCATGATTTGTGGTGGTGTTGGGATTGTTCTACTAAACTTTCGAGATATAAAAGAATGCGTAGAACCTGAATCAAAATGTATGTTCACTATTCTGGAATCAATAACTAGTGTACTTGTCAGCACTTCGTTTTCGGGGTTCACTTTGGTAGAAGTGATGAAAAAAGCTCTTACTTACTGCCTTGGAGGTTGTTGGTTGCCTCTGAAAACCCTTGGATTAGGGCACTGGTTTGCAAGATGCCTCGGTTCTTTGCATTTATAGAAATGAACAATGTGTTGAGGTTCGAATGGAATGTTTCTATAATCTGTCGTAGCCACGGGTCTTTTGCCGACAGTTAATAGCTTGGTGCCCTTCTCTTCCACACCTGAAGCATTTCATCATCCCCTTAAGGCAATTTACAGGGTGCTTCTTTCGCACATTTGGCATGTGGGGTGCTGGTTCTTCTTAACACCGTTGGATTTATCCATCAGACCACCAGCATTGAATTACACCTTACACTTCTTATCCCCATGAAACCCAAGTGATTATCTGATCTCCATTTCGACCTTGATGGCACATCATACAATTTCCTCATAGCTGTCGAAGTCACGGATCGCCAATGCTTTCCACAGGCTAGGCTTCAGCCCACCAAAGTAGCGGTCAACTTTTCATTCTAGGGAAACAAAAAAGATGGAAGCGTATCGTGGAAGCCTTGTATATTTTTCCTCATACGATCCAATAGATTCTTCATCTTTTTTCTTGAGCGAAAAGAATTCCCTTTCCATCTTAAGCCGGAGGGTTCGTGGAAAATATTTATCAAAAAACATCTTCCGGAAATCCTTCCATTACAACACCTCGATCTCCTCCTCAGGATTCGTATTTTTGATCAACATCCACCATTCATCAACTTCACCCTCCATACGATAAGCTTCCAGGAGAACCTTCTCCTTTTCAGAACATTGAAGGATGGAGAAGATCTTTTCAATGGAGTTGATCCATTGTTCAGCGATCGTGGGATCAGATGATCCACTAAAAGTAGGAGGCCTTTGTCTCATGAAGATCTCGATAGTGACTTGTTCTTTCTTAGGGGGGGGGGGGGTTGAACGTTCCTCCTGACCCATGTTTCTATTCAAAATAAGAGTTATCTGAGAGAGAAGCATGACAAAGTTCGTGATTCCCGCTCCCATTGGATTGGTCATCTCATTAGTACAGTCATCACACTGACTGTCACAACAGTTGTTATCCAGAGGCCTCCTATTACCAGCCATTGGCTAGAATAAATAGAAACTTAGGGGTAACACATAAAGTGTAATCCAAAGGCAAAAGTTGATGACTTATAAATAAACTTTTATTTCCTTAACTCATGAGTTTATAGGCTTCAATCTAGGGGTTTCACGATCTACTTTCTAACATATATTCTTAGGGGAAGTTTTTTAACTCCCTTAATAAGGTTTCATACTTTGCTTGTAAATTTATCAAAACATATCCCTCGGGAGTGTCGTAACCAAGAGTGTTGCAAGGCCCATTGTCATGCACCAGTTCCTATTCAAGTCTAGATCAAATCGGTGTTTTTGGGTTTTACCCATAGGATACATCTGTGCCAGAGCCGCCTCTACCTGCTCGTATCCAGACATGGATGTATTTGCTTGATAAACCACTTACTCAGTACTTACCAAAACATAGTTATGTTTTTATTATACTTAGTCTTGTCTCTAAGGCTTTAACAAGGTTTTCTAATCCTAATAACAAAAATCACTACACCTATCCTCAGATTCCAACTACAAAAACCCTGCTTTTTAAAGCAAACTTAAACATGATTTATTACATAAACCATTCAACTGATACAACATGGAAGATCGAGAGGTTTAGTGTCTTTGGTTATTAGGATCATTACATAAACATTGAAAACATGAAATACAACATCTTTATTTAAAACATCCTTTACATGACCACTATATTCCCTCGTACTTAGCATTGCATGGGATAACCTGAGGACATGCATAAGAAAAGGGTGAGCTATAAAGCCCAGTAATGAAATAAACATGGAATAACATGAGGAGTAAAATACATGTTAGATATTAGGCATATCAATAGAGTACAAGAGAAACATGAACATAAAGGCATGATAAAGCATTATAATCATAACATGGAAATGTGGCAACAACACTTAACATGGAATTAGCATGAGCCATGGCTCATTGCACGTGGAGCATGAGTAAATTCTCATTGCACATGAAGCATGAGTAAACCCTCATTTAACTTGAATTATAATGTGTCAACACTCATTTCACATGACGTATCATGATAGAATACATTACCCAATGATTTGGAGTTCTATAAAGGCACACCCTTATTAAACATTTCAATTCATGAATAAGTGTGCCACATGGATCATAAAACATGGATTCATTAAAATTAATAATTTATTCCGAGATAAAGGAATGCTGAATTCATACATGAAACTTTATAATCAATAAGTAACTGTGCATAAAGGTGAATACCCTTGATCGATAAATGGTCATGGTATTCACTACACGATGTCATTGGCTTAGAAAGTCGGTGCAATTTCGACAGCGTAACGGCGTGACATAAGAATTCATAAAAATATTAATGAGAGAGAAAGGGGTTCCTCATCATATTTACATGTAATGGACTGTAAGGAGGTCATATAGATACTTGTACCAACAATTGTAATGGAATTTAGATTCATATACAAAAGTATTTCTTGAATGTAAATGAGGAGAGAGAAGTTCCTTTCGGATTTTTTTCATTGTAACGGGTGTACATGGGAGGAATTTAATGAGAGAGAAAGGGGTATCCCATCATTCAAATATAAAGAGGGAATTATGAGGGAGGTGTGAAACTATACCCCAAAAATCATAATTGTAATTAAAAGGGAAAAACAACTTAATGAAAATTGAACAAAAATGAGAAAGGAAGAAAAACCCTTACTTGGAAGTGTGCTTCCAAAATCTAGAGAGAGGATTCTTGGGAGATTGGGGAACCTTGGGAGGATTTTAGAGATAGTAGGGCAGAGGTTGGACGAACTCCAAAGGATTCGAGTGAGGAGGAAGTGGGAGCTTGGGTGGGTTTATATAGGAAAGGCGGGGGAATTATTTATTATTTAGGTTTGGGACCCCTTATATGAAATTAATCCAAACCACAAACCATACCATGGTTTTTGAACATGGTTTTTGGAAAAGGGAAGAGGAAAAAAAATATTTTATAAGGCCAATGTCTTAACTTCTTAAAATAATAGGGTTTCTTATGTGGAGGTGAGTCTCACTCCCATGGAAAATAATTTAAAAAGACAAGGTGTTGAATAAGTCTTGAGGGGTCAATTAATGCTTTGAAAAGTATGTCAAACAAACCCAAAATCACATTATTTTAATGTTAAATCATATATTGGCCGAACATATATATTATAGTATTTTATTACATCACTATTAGGTCATTATGATGTCATAAAACACATTATATATTTAAACGGTATTTAATTTTTACCCAAAAATTTTCCTGTCTCAGAAAATTATGAAAAATTCACCATTGGATAATTTCAACGTCCTGATTCCAGAAATAAAATTTATTTTATAAAAATAATTTTTTAAATATGTTAATTTTCACTTCTAAAATAAAAACCGACATTTATCGAAAATTCACGCGTTTTGACAGAAATGGCTTTCAAACCTTAATAAAAATTATAATTGCATTCATAAAATTATAAGATCATTTATATTTAATAAAAAATAATTTAATAATAATAATAATATTTTATTAAAATATTATTTAATTCAAAAATCCCTTAATTTTTTAAAAAATAGAATTCTTAATTAAAAAATAACTAAAAACATTATTTGTACTTTAAAAACTATTTACAATGTATCAAAAAAATTACAAGGAGGTATATTCATGATTATATACCAAAAATAATATACAAGAACATTGTACTATAGATTTGTTATATAACCCTTTAAAATAGCCGCATAAGACCAAAGGGTAAGGTGTGCGATGGTGAAAGACTCTTTGGGTGGTTCGGATAACATTGCTTGAGTGGTAATCTCTATCAACTTCCACATTTCCCGTAGACGGTCCTGTTCGAGCTTGACCTGATGAAGATCAGCTTGGGCATGGTCAAGAGCAAAGCCCATGGACACCACCTCTTTTCCATTCTCCGAAAAATGGGCTTCGTATGGAGAAATTCTTCTGGATGAGGCCATCACTTCTTTCGTCTGAGTAAATTGGATTTGTTAAAGCCCTATATTTATACTAATAATGTGATCACTATTCAACAGATATATTAGAAATGGTTGAAATTGTTAACATAAAACCAAATAAGTTGACATTTTATATAAACATAAAGAGACATTTAATAAGATCAAGATGGATTTCCATTAATGAAACTTTGGGTCGTTACACTGGAACATCAGAAGTCGCTGCCTATGGAACTCGTGCAGCGCACTGAGCCTGCATGTAACCTCATCCTCCACTACTAGAACAACCAGATGCTTGAAAGGTGGTGGCTCAACTGGTGGACCACCTGGAGGTGCAGCCTTAGAACCTATGCCCTGGTCTACAGCCTCTACATGGGGCAGATCATCACCACAATCCCACTACGGAACCCTCACTGGCTGTCATCGTGGAGGCATCCTGATATACAATCAAGATGCACCATAGTCAAAGAGTATATCTAGAGAGATAACTCAAGAAGAACAAGTGAAACCCAAAAACCTAGTCTTATATGATGCATGTACCATTATGTCCCTGTGAATAGTGTCCAAACGACCCGATTTGAAAGGCCAGTTATCAGAGTCCTAGTGAATGGATACGTTATCCACCGCACCAACACTAGAGTCCATGGCCTGAAATTTGAACTCGAAACATCTTGACACTACCACTATGTAACCCAAACCAAACTCACAGCTAGACCAGCTATACTCTGAGATCCCATAGGTGGAACCTCCCCTAATACCACTCTGTCACGACCCGACCCAACGGGGCTCGATTTGTGACTCCCCAAGCCCCCCTCCAAAATGCCAGGGGCTGGAGACCAGTGCCGAGTAGGCTATCACACGCATGGGAGGCATTAACATAAGGTACCTCTACACTCACGCCCACATACACCTCCATGCAACAATGAAGATGTGTATATAAAAATTGAAAAGGGAAAGCATTCATATGTCAATCCCAAACTAGAGTTCAAGAGAAGTAAAAAGGGTAAAACAAGGCCCACCAAAGGAAAACTAAAAAAAGTGTCCAACCTACTTAGAAAGAGGAACAATGCCACCAAAACCACTTGCTGGTAAGATCCTCAGCACAACTCTAGTAAAACCCCTGGTCGATCGTGCACACTAATATCCACCTGCTTTGGGTCCTCCTAGAACTCCATTGAAAGGCATGTGGTATGCACAAGACACAGACATGTGTGAGAAAATCGAATGTAGGGGTGAGTATATAAAATACCCAATAGGCACGCCAAAACCCGTAATTAAAAGGGATAAACTGAAGGCAATAGCCAGCTCATCCCAGCCAGAGGGAACCCAAACGAGAGATAAACTCCATCTCGAAACCATCCTTGGCTAAACACGACTCGTCAGCTCAGCTCAGGTGTGTATTTCCATACATACACCATGAACATCCACTCAAGAATATGCCCATACATATACCATGGGCAACAAGATATACTAAAACCACACACCAAGCCTCATGAGGTTCTGACCTTTTAACCTACAACATGTACATAACTAGGAGAACACACTACACGAGCTCTGGCTTCCCAGGTGACACTCGTCCGAGAGATATACAATCATAAAATACCATCACTAAGAACCTCATGTGTAAATAGAAGTGAAACCAAACTCCTCAGATAGGGGATCACTCCTAGGGTCTGGTAGGGATACACGAACCCACTCCGGTAAGTCGTAGATCTCAAAAATATGGGATCACTCCTTGGAATAGTTGGGGAAAAACCACAACCTGATCTGGTGATCCACAGATCAGGTCACTCAGATAGAGGATCATTGCCTATGTAAAGGTGATCATGACGATACCAGAAACCTATCTAGTATAACTCGTGATGTAGGTGTTTGAACCGATGATGCACCAACCCTACCGAAAACAAAAGATAAGTAGGGGATCGTATAACCAATGATGTCTCAACCCTACTAAAACCACATGATAAGTAGGGGATTATATAACCAACGATGCCACAACCCTACTATGAATGTCCCACTACATAGGGGATCATATTCCCGATGATTCCTCAAACCCTATGGAATTAACCTGCTAGATAAGGGATCGTCCCCTGTGGATAAGTAGTCACAGTGATACCAAGAACACGATCAATGGAAGCGGAGCTGGAGGATCCCTCTCCAAACCCACCATAGGGATGCCACAACTCTAACAGAAATTCATCCTATCGAGAGGATCACAAACCTATACCGAGGTGGTAATGCCACATGAACCCTTATAGGAACGAACCAAGGGAGTACACTCAACCGCTGCAAGTCCAAATGTTGCAAACCCAAGAGACATGCGTCATCACCACATTGCACACACCATCGTGATCTACGTGAAAAAAACATGAAATGTATGCTATTTATTTGCCCCCAACGGAGCTACAAAGCATAATTCGTTAAAATGCAGCATACGCCTGGTAGCCGCCTCGTGGTGCCTACGCCTCGACCCCAAATTTAGGTGGGCATATTTCACTGTTGTAATCACCTAGGAATAACACACAGAAACGAGTGCTCAAACACTCCAAATGAATTTCGGGTGAAAACATGACATTTCATCGTAAAACATGAAAATAAGGCCCTGTGGGGCCTACACCCTATCTTTATCCTGAACACTGAAAGGCGCATCTCAAAAAGTCCACATGCGAACTGGGATCACATTGCCACTGATGGTGCGTCCATCAGATGTCCAGTTAGTGAGGTACATCTGTGGCAAGTTTTAAAAATAATAATAATTATTAATCTAATGTTTATTGGGTCACCCATCATTGATCACATAACCCAAAAACCCTGAAACCCATATCAAAATGCGCTTCTCGAAATGAAAAACCAAAATCTGCAGACGACGCGTCAAACAGAGACGCCGTTTTGGAGTTGCGTCCCTTTGAACACAAGGGCCCAAACAGGGCCGGTCCACCCCGGTCGGCCCGGTCCAGACCCCCGGCCCACGGCCCAGCCGCGGGTCCTCTTCTTCCAAACATATATGCGAAGCGACCGGTCTTTGTCTACGCACTACACCAGTAGGACCCACAACATGCGGGTCCTTGTCCGTAGCTCCCCCCGAGGTCAGTGCCTTGGGCTCCTTCTGCCGGCTGAGCATGACAGCCGCTCGGTCAAGTCGGCACTGCATCACCCGACACCGCCGCTCCTGCCAGAAGGGCACACTACCGAAACATCGACCGGCCTACACTGTCTCTCCAACAACCATCTCGGCTCTTCCCGGTGCTACCCCGTCCGTGCCATCCACATGCGACGCCGCCAATCCATTCCGAACCCCCGGTTGTCCCTCATTTGAGCATCGCACTCTCGGCCGCTCCACATGACGCCCGACGCCTCCAAACTCTGCTCATCCATCGGTCGCTGTACACAGGAACTCCGATCTCTACCTCGGACTGTCGTGCCATAATGAATTCCTCCAGCCGGCTCCACCGCCTTGCCACCCGGATCTCCGACCACCGCCCTTGTCGAAGCTGTGGATTTCATTGGCCGCCACAACCTCTCTGGAGGCCCGATTTCAAAACCAAAGCAGGATTCGGAATCCTCCGGACAAGGCCTTCGAAGCGCCTTCACCCTATCAATGATCCCAAGGAGTTTTGGTGCATCCTAAAATTTTGTCTAAGAATGACGAAGAACGCATCAAACACGGGATTTAGAATGGGACTCAGACGGTGGCCGTGTTCGTTCGACCATCGTACCAATTCTAAAATTATAGAATTAAAATGAAGGATTTGAAAAAAACTCATGAAATTGATAAAGGAGAAAAAAAACAACAAAAATCCTACCTCGATCTGGACGTTCATCATTGGCGACGTGCCCGCTACAATCCCACTTCGATCTGTCAGAGTTCTCTCCTCAATCCGGCAATGAATGGTGAAGAACGCCGAAGAACGCCGAAGAACCTTTGAGAGAGAGATGGAGAGATGGAGAGAAGGTAACAATGGGTTTTCCCCCTAATTCCCTCACTTATGTGGAATTTATAAACTCTCTAAAGCTCTGCTGATGGATGAGAATTCTGAAACCTCGTCGCCCGCCTATTTTTATCATGCCTAAGAAAAACACCCCATTTCAAACTCAACATAAGTATCATATTCATATTCCATTACTTCATTCTAAAGTCATTTTAAGATAACTCTAGTGATAAAAATCACTATGTCATTATTTCAAAATGAATATTTTTCCCTTGGGTGATATCTCTAACTAGAGGCCCGCGCCCGCAACTTTTACACACCGCATAAGGTAAAAGGCATGCTCCAGATTTAACCATGCCCTCAGATTTCTGAATCGAGCTACATTTTAAAAGATAAATCGTTCACGCCTCATTCATAGCATAAAAATACATAATATTTTTATAAAAATTATTCCTGGAACATCAGGACTCGGAATCGCATGTCGTCTTCACGCCTAGATCTAAAATATTCGTAGGAATATTCCAAAGTCTGACAGGGCCAAAACCCGAGTTGCTACATCCTCCCCACCTTAGAGTTTTTTGTCCCTGAAAATACATAAGAACAAGGAAATAAATTGGACCCTCAATTGGGTCTCGTACGCCATCATGCTTGCCAACACACACCCCTTCCCGAAATCATAAGTCAAAGGAACTCGTCCACCACACCTCAACACTATCCGCTTTGGGTGGCACGGACTCGCTCGCACAGTTTTAAACGCATCACAAAAAAATGTGTATCAGTGGGGGAAGGATCCCTCTTCATCACGCATTCGAAGCACGTCGAAAACACCCACACACGGTCTTACCAATTCCCTGAACAAAACTCGAGCAAACAAAGGAAAGGGAAGATTACAGCTAAGGAGTGTCTATCAAAATACTGCATAAAGTAGAGGGGACACAAGGCATACCTCTATCCATCCATGGAGCCTCTGGGACAACAGCCTCTAGGGAATGCAGCTATCCTCGCCCTCACACTCCAGCTCCCTAAGCTCGACGTGGACCAACTAGGGGTGGTGGTGGTGGAATTTGATACCGCCTACCACCTCCTACTTCTGCACCAGCTCCGTTGCCAAGTCCGCCACCCTGTAGACCTCTAAACTCAAGATGTTGTCACTGCCAAGGCAGCCTATCGACTAAATCCCTCTCAGAAGAAGGACGGGTCAGACAATATCTATCGAGATATCCCCGAAAATTACATGCATAACACCGCCTCTCCTGTGGCTGACCAAAACTGGCATGTGGGACCTATGATCCATGATCCTCAGATCCTCCATCCTGGGGTCGCTTCATAAAAGATCATCAATGCCCAGACCCCTGCGTCTACCGCTGGAAACCAACTACCAACGTCCTAGCTGCTACATGACCAGCACAGACGGGTTGAATCTGCTCATCCAGAATGTTCTCCACCACCAAGGCTCGCTTTAGCACTCCCGGATAGGTTGGCTGACACAAGGAAACCATAGCTGCTCAGATGTCTCTGTGTAGGCCATTCTCGATGGTCTGATCCCTAGAGAACAGTTCATTATACATATCTAGGGATTAGACCAATAGGTCTTTAAACCTCACTGAGTACTACGACACAGTCATGCACTCCCTTCAAAGCTACAAAAGCTCTTGAATCCGCACTGACCTCAACGTCACCGGATAAAACACTTCCATGAAGAGCCGCTCAAACTCTGCCCATGTGAGCGTCTCCTCATCGCGGGACTACGTCACCAAACTGCCCCATTTCCCGGCCGAACCATGAACAAGGGCCCCAACCGGACCATTCCACCTCGGTCGGCCCGGTCCAAACTGTCGGGCCACGGACTAGCCATAGGTATGGTTCTTCCAAACAGACTGTCCAAGAGACCGGTGTTTGTCTGCGCGCCACACCAGCAAGACCCGCAACACACGGGTCCTTGTCCATAGGTCCTTCCCTCCCCCCCCCACCGAGGTCAGTTCCTCAGGCTCCTCCTGTAGGCTATGAATGACAGCCGCTCGGGCTAGCCGGTGCTACATCGCTAGATGACGCTGCTCCCACCTAAAGGACGCACCACCGCGACACTGTCCGGCCAACACTACCTATCCGCCGACAATCTTGGTTCCTACCAGAGCTACCCTGTCCACGATGGCCACACCAGATGCCGCCAACCCGTTCCAATCCCCTTGAATCCCTCACCTGAGTGTCGTGCTCCCAGACGCTCCGCCTGACGCCCGACCCCTCCGGACTCCACTCGTCTTCCGTCCACCGCACGCTGTCCCTCTGAGATCCGCCTCGGCCTACCGCGCTGCAACGAACACCTCCGGTCGGCTCCACCGTTGTGCCACCCCATTCTCCAACCACCACCCTTGCTAGTTCTAGGGCTTCCATCAGTACCACAACCATTCTGACGGCCCGATTTCAAAACTGAAGGAGGATTTTGAATCCTTTGGACGAGGCTTTCATAGCACCTACCCTGATCAATGATCCCAAGGAGTTTTGGCGCATCTAAAAATTCAGTCGAAGAATGAAAAAGAACATGTTGAACACATGATTTAGAATGGGACTCTGATGGTATTACTGTTTGTTCTGTCATCTTCCCAATTCTATTATTATAGATTTATTATGACAGATTTTAAAAAACTTAAGAAATCAACGAAGGAGTTTAAAAAAACACATAAATCCTACCTCGATCCAGTCGTTCGTTGTTGGAGACACGCTCGTTGCGATCCCACTTCTATCCGCCATAATTTTCTCCTCAATCCAGAAATGAATAGCGAAGAATTCTGAATAACATTCTAGAGAGATATGGAGAGAGAGGGAGAAGGGAATAATGGGTCTTCACCCTAATTCCATCACTTATGTGGAATTTATAAACTCTCTAAAACTCTACCGATGGGTGAGAATTTAGAAAACTCTGCACCTGCCTATTTTATATCACGCCTAAGCAAAACACCCCATTTCGAACTCAACAGAAGTCTCAGATTCCTATTCCGAGAGTTCCTTTGATAGTCATTCAAAGTGAACTCCGGTAATAAAAATCACTAAGTCATTAGTTCAAAATGATGCTTTTCCCCTCGGTGACATCTCTCACAGCAGGCCCACGCCCACAACTTTTACACCACGCCTAAGGTAAATGGAACACTCCAGATGCAACTGTGCCCTCATATTTCTAATCCGAGCTACTGTTTAAAAGAAAAATCGTTCTGACCTCGTGCATATCATAAAAATTCTTAATATTTTTATAAAATTTATTCCAGGCACATCGGGTCTCGGAATTGCACGCCGTCTTCGCTCCTATCTCTGTAAATATTTGTAGGAATATTCCAAAGTCTGACAGGGCCAAAAACCGAGTCTCTACACATAAGGATATTCAAATAGATAAAAATATACATCATTTATTTGTAAATTAAATGTATATAACCACTAATTCTTAATCATGAGGTGAAAAGTGATGAAACAAGCTTTTATGTTATATAATCTATGTGTCACACAAATGCATTTACATGATATGAATGTGATGGGTGTGACCAAAATGATATATCCCTATAAATCATTGGTTAATACTTTTATATCATGATATAACATTAATGGTTCATGTTATGTTATTTGAAGTGCACTATGTTATTATTTTTTGGAATTTTATATCAAATTATTCATTTGATGACATGTTTTATGTTATTGCCACATTAAAATGATGACTTGATGTAATCATCTTATATCATGATTTGATGTTTACAATTAGGGTTCTCGACCATTTTTTATCCCCCTAATAGGTCTTTGAGTCAAATTTATTAATTTTTTCATGTAATTTTTTCATTATTCCTTTATTATGCTTTATATCTCACACCTTTCTTATATACATCCCAATGTTATCCCTTGAATTATTATAAGAACAATAGAATTTAAAGGCATTGTATGCAGTTTTAAATAATGTCATTGTACCCATATTTCATGTTAATTTTATATGTACCTAATTTCCCAAAACACTAGGCCTCTCAATCTTTTAAGACATTATTATATATATCATTATGTAATGAATCGTGAATTAAGGTGTATTAAAGATATGAGTTTTCATAGTTGGTATCAATGTAAGTTCTAGTAATTTTTTGGGATAAGAATTAGTAAACAATATTGAAATCCATAGGGATGTGAATTATCATAGGAAAAAATCATTAATTTTTTTTATTATATATTAAGTGGTCTATAAGTAAACAATATCAATATATGGATAATATAAGTAGATTTGGCTCTGACATAGTTATACTAAGGGTCAATAACCCAAAAAAGGTGTATTAGTGATTAACTCAATCCTATCTTAGTGTATAAAAAAGATAATTTGACGCATAAATGGTTTGAATATCTCAAAGGATATTATTTTAAAAATTGAAATTCAATTTATGAACCCATTAGTAAGGGGAAAATGGATGCAAAATTTTATCTTCGGAAATAGGCTAGGGATAGCTTAGATTGAACCCTGATAATTCATAGGTTTATGAACACATATGATTTGTAAATTATCCATTCAATGTTCATGTTTTAGATTTTATTTGTTTAATAGTTTGAAAATTCCCATCCCTTGGTTTATTTTAGATTAATTAAATTATTTGGATAGGAATAAAATGGTGAAAGGTAGGCTTTTTATCCATTCATGAACATCAAATGTCCTTTGTAACTATACTTCTACACATTCATTTAGTTCACAGAAGTTTATTAGAACTATTAAAAAAATACATCAAACTATGGGAGTAAAGATTTTGGTAAAATGAAAAAGTGGACAATTATTGTGTACCATGTATATAACCTCTCCCATGTCCATATTTGTAGGTTGAATTTTCCAAAGATCCTTATGACACACCCTTTAGTGGAATTTTATGAAATTATAGTTATGGATTAGTTTTCATTATATAGATCCAATATAAATTTTTGATAGAAGGAAATCACTAACCGTATTGAAAATATCCCTCCTATTATGTACATGTGCATGGAGGAGGATGAATCTCTACTGGAATTGTCATCTCAGAAATGGATATTATTTCATAATAAGTAAGAATATCTAGCTCAAATTTATTATACTTTGGAAAAGATCACCCTTCATGAAATTCCCACTATGAGGGAATGTGCTAATTTATTAATAAAATAAATTTATAGTATTCCTCCTAGAAGGGAGGTAATGTTCTCAATCAAACTTTTACCCAAATATTTTCTTATATATAATACTCCATATAGATTGTCCACTGTGGAACATAAAAATTTTATTAATAAAATATAGAAGAATTGTGATAATGGTCTTATATGCTCATGTGATTCATTCGGGGGTGCGCTGGTCCTCTTATTTTTAAAGAAGGATCGGTCATTGTTCCTTTTCATGGATTATCAAGAGCTCAACATGAACACGGTAAAAAAATTATCATATGTGATGGATTGATTACTTCTTCGGTCAGCTATGTAGAGACCAGTACTCCTCCAAGGTGGATCATTGGTCCGAATATTATTATGTAAAAGTAAAGGATGACGATATCCCCAACACTACTTTTCATATAACTTACGAGCACTATGTCATGACTCGTACTAGTGGGGCACGGGCCGCAACTCCCCAAGCCCGCCTTCAATAGGCCAGGGGTGGGTGACTAGCACTGAGTAGGCATGCTACTAACATAGGAGGCATTGCCTATACACCTGTACACACACACACATCTCCAATCCCACAAAGATGAAAAAGTAAAAACTACTAAAAGTAAAAGATTCATGCGAACACTAAAACCCAACCACAGAGTACAATAGGAAAGAAAAGTGCAGGAATGTAAAACCCTGGGCCAAAATTACAAGACCACCAAAAATAATGTTTGTAACAAATTCCAACCTGTAAGGAAAGGTACTAGGACTGTAATATCTAGTCGTAGAAACACACCTCGGCCCTCCTAATCTCACGGAGCACCGTCCGGCCCTGGTCCACCTAGAATCTTGTCAAAAGCTCGCTCGTCTGCACAAGACATGACACGTGCAGGCAAAGCCCGTGCATGGGTGAGTATAACAATGCCCAGCAGGGCACCTCGAAACCACAAAGGAAATACAAAAAGGGTAAATACCATAAAGGAATATACATGTACCGATACATAGTATATGTCTACTGAACATATAATAAGAATATTTAGATATACTCTCGCACGACTGTCTATTGCAAATACCACAACTACGATTTCCCTAACCACACAACCGAGAGAACACACTCCTAGGCCTGAAGAGAGATAGATATGAAGTAATCGTTCCGGGAGAACACCCCCCACAAGTACTTTGAGAACATGATGCTCAGAGGAGGATCACAACTAAGTCATGGTTTGACTCCAACAGCTCAATCTGAGCTAATCTGCTAAGCAGAGGATCAACGCCTGGGTAAAGTTGGTCATGTCGATACCAAGAACACCACCTAGGGTTCCATGAATTAATAGAGGATCTGGATCTAAGTCTCACAGAGGGGATTCCAATAACTCTATTCATGAAGTTCTATTGAAGGGATCATGCTCTTGTTTAAAGGAAATGATACCATAACCTTCCGGCAAAATACCAATGGTATGAACCCTTTGAAAACTAGTCCATGTCATAGAAGACAAGTGGATCAAGTCATTTAAGATAGGGTACACGGCATGTAGTATGGTTACACGCTGTGTTCCTTGACCCTGGGTACAGCTCGTGTAAACGGCCAGTGTCATTTGTTCAGGTCGTGTAAAACCAAACTACACGGCGTGTAGAAAAAGTACACGCCGTGTTCCTTGACCCCGGGTACTACCCATGTAACTGGCCTGTGTCATTTTTATTATTGGATAGAAAGATACTACACGGCGTTTAGATGATTCAAACTCCATGTTCGAGCACCTGGGGATCGCTCCGTGTACGCTTTCCATGTGCCCATACACGGTCTCTACCCGTGTCTGTGTCGCCTTCCCGTGTACAAGTACATGATGTATCCCGTGTATCTGGCCGGGTCTGGCCGGGGAGGGGTATACATGCCGTGTCCTTGGCCGTGTACCCAGCCCGTGTCTATGTACTCCCGGTGTACAAGCCATGTGGCCCGCTGATGAATACACGCCATGTAGCCCATATTACACGTCGTGTATTTGGGAAATTTCCAGATCGACGTCTTCTTCCTCATGCATCGTCAAATCTTCAGGATCCACGATCTATGATCCGTTCGTCCCGATACTCCAGGGATTGGCTCGGTTCATCATACGAACAATGCGACGGGTGTTTTCGGCCTTTAAAACAGATCAAAACCTCGAACACTCCATCCGAAGAAAAACGCCTGAAATCTCATAACTCTTGATCCACTCCGAATCGTCCGCCGGTATCGTCGTCACACCTCCGTGACACTACTCCGGGGTTGGATCCATAGTTTGGTATCATTGCGTAGCGGAACGAATGTGAAACGATCCATCGTTCATCGCCCCACGAAGAACGCGAAGAGCGTGAAGAAAAGAAAGGGGAGAAATCCAAAGAAACAAAATTGAAGAAGGAACCTCCGCCTTCATTCGTCATGGTGTTGATCTGCTCCCGTTAATGGGATTAAACGGAGCAGAAAAATCAACAACAATGGATTAACATGGATTCAATCTCCCATAAATCCATGCAAAAAGCCCATCCCGCAAGAACGATCGATCTGCGGACTAATATGTTCATGGATTAGCCCACATTCATCGTAGAAATCAAAAATAGGAAAGAAATCATAATTAAAATATCCTACCTAGTTTCTGCGGCGTTCGCCGGCGATGATCCGGTCGCTGCGTCATTGTCACCGCGTTGGGAGGTTTTCTCCAGAGCCGCCAAGGGTTTCAAGGTTATGAGGTTGGTTACCCTACACCCTTGCATGAACATTTAATTAAAAAGGTAAGGGATATCTGTTGTGGCATATTTAAAAGATTTCACTGCAGAATAAAATATTTTTATTTAAATATTATATTACTCTTACCTCCCAAAAACTGGATTCCACCACCAACCTGTGCCGGCTGATGTTAGGCCTCGCCTAAGGTAAAATCGATGTTCCGAACGCAACGGTTCCCTCAGATTTCTGATCCGAGCACCTGTTCGGGAGTTATTCCACTTTTTCAGGAAAACTGCATGCACACATTATTTAATTTTTAAATTAAATTCAAACATTTGTTCCGGGCTCACCGGGCCTCAGAACTGCACGCCGTCTCAGATCCTGGTATCAAATTAATTTCCATATAATATTAAAATAATACATGGAAAAATGCAGGACATTTCCTCACACCCGGCTTAGGGATTTTACGTCCACGAAAAGCCAAAACAAGGGCTACTCAGAAAGATGCGGGTACTGCACGTGAATCTGAGCCTCCCGCTCCTATGTGCTCTCCTGGAGATTCTCGTGCTTCCACCAGACACGCACCAAGGGAATATCTCATCCACGAAGATCTTCTCCTGTCGATCCTTGATCTCTACTGGGTACTCTGCAAAGGTCACCCCATCATCGATGTCCAGCTCGCCCCAGTCAATAACGTGTGATGGATCATGCACGTACCTCCGTAGCTGCGACACATGGAAGATGTTGTGTACCCGGTCCATATGAGGATGTAGATCCAAGCGATACGCCACCTCTCTAACCCTACTCAGAATCTTACAAGGGCCAACGAACCTCGGAGATAGCTTGTCACCTCGGCCAAATCTTTGCAATCCCTGTTGAGGTGAGACCCGAAGGAACACATGGTCTCCTTCCTCGAACCCCAAGGGCCTCTGCCTCCTATCAGTATAAGACTTTTTCCGACTCTGTGCAGTATTCAACTGCTCCTGGATGACCTGCACCTTTTCTGTAGAATCTGTCACCATCATTGTGCCCATGAGTGATGACTCTCCCTGGTCAGTCTAGCAATGTGGCGACTTGAAATTTCGCCCATACAGAGCCTAGAATGGTGCCATACCAATAGTGGAATGATAACTATTGTTATAAGAAAATTCCACCAGTGTTAGGTTATCCTCCAAGCTACGACTTAAGTCAAGTATGTACGCTCGAAGCATATCCTCCTAAACCTGGATGGTCCACTCTGTCAGACCATCAGTCTAGGGATGAAATGATGTGCTCAAGTGTAATTGAGTTCCAAAAGCTTCCTGCAATCCCTTCCACAACTGGGATGTGAAACAAGCATCACGATCTGAGACGATCATGGATGGAACTCTATGAAGTCGAACTATCTCATGCACGTAGAGGCGTCACAATCTCTCTACTAAGCTTTTCTCCCATATCGCTAGGAAGTGGGCCGACTTGGTGAGTCAGTCAGCGATCACCCATATGGAATCATGTCCCCTAGATGTACGTGGTAAACACATCACGAAGCCTATGGATATTCCATCCCACTTCCACTCTGGCATCTCAAGGGGATGAGTCAAACCTGTTGGAACCTGGTACTCAGCCTTTACATGCTGACATGTAAGGCACTGATAGACAAACTCTGCCACACCCTTCTTTATTCATGGCCACCAGAACTGATGTCGGAGTTCCTGATACATCTTTTCTATGCTCGGATGCACCTACAAAGGGGATATAAGGAACTCCCTCAGAACCTCCTCTGGAAACGTAACTGGTACTACCGTGCAGCCTCTGAAAAGAACAACGTGATCCCCACCTTCTGTATATCCATCAGCAGCTTCACCTGTAGATATCTGAGCATGTTGAGTCTCACAGTTAGCATCCTTGTGTTGTGCTTCCCTAACTCGATGTAAGAGTGGAGGGGTAACAACCATCGACTGAAGGTAGGATCCCTCATCTCTATCCATGAAGGATTACTGTAAGGAGGCCAACTTCCTCGTGTCCTCAACCAGCTACTGTGAACTAGATTTCCTACTGAGAGCATCTTCCACTATGTTCCCCTTCCTAGGAGTATAAAGGATCTCAAAGTCATAATCTTGAAGAAACTCAAGCCATCACCTCTCTCTCAAATTTAGATCTTTCTGAGAAAAGATATATCTGAGACTCTTGTGATCAGAGTAGATGGTAAACCGCTCACCAATCAAGTAGTTCTGCCACATCATCAATGCGGAGACTACCGCTGCCAACTCATGATCGTGGGTCGCATAGTTTTTCTCGTGTGGCCTCAACTATTGTGATCCATAGGCAATCACTACTTGCCTCTGCATCAGGACACAACCAAACCCTGTTCCTGATGCGTCTCAGAACACTACGTACTCGACATCCTCCTCCGGTATTCTCATGATCTGGGCGCTCGTCAAACTCTGTCTCAACTGCTGGAAAGCCTGATGGCATCTCTCGGTCCACACGAAAGGTTGCCCATTTCGGGTCAAAGATGTCATGGGTGCTGCAATCCTGGAGAAATCAAGGATGAATCTCCGATAGTAGTCTGCAAACCAAAGGAAACTCCACACCTCCGTCACGCTCCGGGGTGGCTCCCAAGCTAGAACTGCCTCCACCTTGGCTGGGTCGACTACTACACCATCTGCAGAGATAAGCTGTCCCATAAAGTGGACCACCTATAACCAGAACTGACACTTTAGAGATTCCAATGAAACTGGTGCTCTCGGAGTGTGTCCAGAACCATCCTTAGGTGTCTCGCGTGCTCCTCCTCGGACACAGAGTACACAAGGATATCATCGATGAAGACAACAACAACCCAGTCTAGGTAGGGCTGAAAGATCCGGTTCATGAGTATTGTGAACACTATTGGGGCATTCGTCATGCCGAAGGGCATCACCAAGTACTCATAGTGACTGTAGTGACATTTGAAAGTCGTCTTCGGTATATCCTCATCCCTTACTCACAAATGGGGATAGCTTGATCATATATAAACCTTCGAGAACCATTGTAACCCTCTCAACTGGTCGAAGAGGCCATCGATCCTCGGTAGTGGATACCGGTTCTTCACGGTCACTAGGTTTAAGTGCCCGTAATCAACACATAGCCTCAAGCTCCCATCTTCCTTCTTGGCTAACAGCACTGGGGCCACCCAGGGTGAAACGTTGGGCCTCACAAAGCCCTTCTTCTGTATGTCATCCAACTGCACCCTCAGCTCACGAAGCACTGCAGAAGCCATCCGATATGTTGATTCTAATATCAGTGTCATCTTGGGTTTCAATTAAATGCAGATATCTATCTCCCGACAGGGAGGTAGCCCAGCGACATCCTCTGGAAAGACATCCTCGTACTCAGCTACTACTGCTGGAAACTGGAAACTCGTAAAAAATTTTGTGCCAAGGGCTAAGCTATCTAACTAGTGTGAAATCAGTTGTGCCCTCCTATGCACAAGTCCATCCAGCACTGTCTGGGTCTCTCTTCCACCGAAAAAAGAGAACTGTGTTCCATCACTACGGACACACCGCGCCCTTAGCCTAAAACAATCGATATGGGCATGAACTATTGATAGCCAATCCATACCAAGAATGACATCGTAAGGCCTCGACGCTACCACCAGGAGGTTCCAACCGAAACTCTCACCTCCAAGGGTCAGGTCACACTGTCTATAGAGGTTTGTGATCTATGAATCTTCTCCAGTCGGTGTTTCTAAGTGTAAGGGTCAAGTGAATGGCTCAAATAGAATCTCAAGGTCTCAAACAAGATAAGAAGCCAGAAAGGAATGACTAGCACTTGTGTCTATAAATATGGCCAACAAAGTTGAAAAGACACAGATAGTACCTCTAATCATTCTTGGAGTACCTGGGTCATAATCCTCTACCGCCTGCAGTTGTCCCTGCCTCTGTCCACCAGCTCTCGACCACCAGAGCCCACTCAAGCACCCCAGAATAAGTAGGAATTATCATATGGAAGATGCTTGCTTGGATATCTGTGTGCAATCCACGCTCAAAAGTCTGAGCTCAGAAGTACTGATCTCTGACCATATCCATCGAGTACCGCGATAGGTCGGTAAACCTCGATGAATTGTCATCCACTGTCATGGTTCCCTTCTGGAGTTGAAGAATCTCCTGTATGCGTACTTCTCTCAGGTTAATTGGGGAAAACTCCTCTCTGAAGAGATACTCAAACTCTGACCATGCAAGTGTCACCTCATCATGGGTCAGGATAACCAAACTCCACCATCGTCCTGCTGAGCCCTGCAGAAGGCTCGCTACCAGGATCACCATCTGGTCTGCTGGTGTCCTGACCAAATGGAAAACTCTGGCCACTGCCTCAAGCCAGTCCTCCACTGCCTGAGGGTCAGGTTTGCCTCGAAACCTCAGGGGTATCTCTCTCTGAAACTCATGGAGTGCGCTCAGCCTGGGCTCCTCCTCCAATGGTATAGTAGGCACTAAACACTACTACATAGGTGGTGGGATAACTGGCACACCACCTGGTGGTAAAACTGGTGGATCCAATCCCGGTATCGAGGCTTCATCACTAAGGGGTTTATCCTCGTGATCGTGATTCTGGATCCTATCGGGTGCGCGTCGTGGAGGAATCCTATTAATGAAACAAGATGTATCTCTATCAGTGAGTATGTATGGAGAGATCACTCAAAAAGGACATGGAAACCACAAACCATTACTATATAAAACATGTACCATGATTTTCCCCTTCAACTATTGTTCTCACGTTCCGAGTTGAAAATCAAGTTATCAGCGTCCGGGTGTATGGATAAGTCGGCTGCCCGCACCAACACTGGGGTCCCTGGCTTGAAAGCTGAACTCAAAAAACTTAACACTGTTTCCCCAAACCAAGTCAAAGACTCTCGGTCCTAAGGTAGAACCAACCACCTTTGATACCACTCTGTCATGACCCGTCCCAGTGGGGCCTGAGCCCCAACTCCCCAAGCCCTCCTCCAATAGGCTAGGGGCTGGTGACTAGCACCGAGTAGGCATGCTACTAACATGGGAGGCATTGCCTATACACATGTACACACACAAACATCTCCAAACCCACAAAGATGAAAAGGTAATAACTACTAAAAGGAAAATATCCATGAATACACTAAAACCCATCCATAGAGTACAACAGGAAATTAAAGTGCAAGAAATTAAAACCTTGGGCCAAAAGTACGAGCCCACCAAAAATAAAGTCTATAACAAAGTCCAACCTATAAGGAAAGGGACTGGGACTGCAATATGTAGTAGTAGGAACACACCCCGGCCCACCTGATCTCACTGAGCATCATCTGGCCTTAGTCCACCTAGAATCCTGTCAAAGGCTTACTCGTCTGCACAAGACATGACACATGCGGGCAAAGCCCGTGCAAGGGTGAGTATAACAATACCCAGTAGGACACCCCGAAACCCCAAACGAAATACAGAAAGGGAAAATACCACAAATGAAGATACAGTCAGATCTACACAATATATTTCTACTGAACATATAATAAGAATATTTAGATATACTCCCGCACGACCGTCTATCGCGAATACCACCACTAAGATTCAGCTCTAAGATTTCCCTAAGCATGCAACTGGGAGAACACACTCCTAGGTCTGAAGAGAGAGAGATATGAATTAATCATTTTGGGAGAACACACTCCACAAGTTCTTTGAGAACATGATGCTCAGATGAGAATCACAACCAAGTCATGGGGTGATTCCGACAGCTCAGTCTGAGCTAATCCGCTATGCAGAGGATTGGTGCCCGGGTAAAGTTGGTCACGTTGATACCAAAAACTCCACCTAGGTTTCCAGGAATGAATAGAGGGTCTGAATCTAAGTCTCACAGAGGGGATTCCAACAACTCTATTCAGGATGTTCTGCTGAATGGATCATACTCCTATATAAAGGAAATGATACCAGAACCTTCAGAGAAAAGACCAAGGGTAAGAACCCTAAGAAAACTAGTCCAAGTCATAGAAGACAAGTGTCTCAAGTCATTTAAGATAGGTTAAATGTATTGTAGTATGTTTACATGCTGTGATCCTTGACCCAGGGTACCAACCGTCTAAAATGGCCCGTGTCATTTGTTCAGGTCATGTAAAACCAAACTACACGGTGTGTAGAAAAAGTACACGCCCTGTTCCTTGACCCCATGTACTCCCACGTAACCGGCCCATGTGATTTGTCTTGTCGGATAGAAATTAACTAAACGACGTGTATCTGACTCACACGCCGTGTCTGAGCAGCTGGGGCTCAGTCCGTGTACGCTGGCCATGTGCCCGTACATGGTCTCTGCCAGTGTTTGTGTCTCCTGCCCGTGTACTAGTACACGGGGTATCCTGTGTATCTGGCCAGGTCTGGCTGGGGAGGGGTATACACACCGTGTCCTTGTCCGTGTACCCATCCCGTGTCCGTGTACTCCCGGAGTACACAACATGTGGGATGCTGATGAACACATGTCGTGTAGCCTATACTACACGCATGTAGTCGGGAAATTTCCAGAACGCCGTCTTCTTCCTCGTGGTTTGGACGATCTTACGGATCCACGATCTGTCGTCCGTTTTTCCTGATACTCCAAGGATTGGTTCAGTTCATCATAAGAACACCTCGATGAGTGTTTTAGGCCTTTAAAATGGATCACAAACCTCGAACGATCCATCTGAAGAAAAAGGCCCGAAAACTCATAACTCTCGATCCGCTCCGAATTGTCCGCCGGTATCACCGTCGCACCTCCATGACACCGCTCCAGGGTTAGATACATTGTTTGGGATAATTATGTTACAGAACGGATGCCCAATGATCCGTCGTTCATCGCCCCGCGAAGAACGCGAAGAGCGCGAAGAAAAGAAAGGGAAGAAATCCAAAGAAACAAAATTGAGGAACGAACATCCGACGTCATTCGTCACGGCGTTGATCCTCTCCCTTTAATGGGATTAAACGGAGCAGAAAAATCTACAACAATGGATTAACATGGATTCAATCTCCAATAAATCCCTGCAAAAAGCCCATCCCGCAAGAACGATCGATCAGCGGACTAATCTGTTCGTGGATTAGCCCACGTTCATCGTAGAAATCAAAAACGAGAAAGAAATCATAATTAAAACATCAAACCTCGATTTCGCGGCGTTCATCAGTGATGATCTGGTTGCTGCGTCGTCATCGCCGTGTTGGGAGGTTTTCTCCAGAGCCTCCAGAGCCGCCAAGGGGTTCAGGGTTATGACGTTTGTAACCCTGGACCCTTGCGCCATCCTTTAATTAAAAAGGTAAGGGAAATCTATTGCATCAGATTTAAAATATTTTGCTGCATAATAAAATATTTTTATTTAAATATTTTATTACTCTTACGTCCCAAAAAATGGATTCCACCACTGACCTGCACCGGCCGATGTTAGGCCTCGCCTAAGGTAAAATCATTGTTCCGAACATAGCGGTACCCTCAGATTTCTGATCCGAGAACCCATTCGGGAGTTATTACACTTTTTTCAGGAAAACCGCACACACGTGTTATTTAATTATTAAATTAAATTCAAACATTTTATCTGGGATCACCGGGCCTCAGAACTGCACGTCATCTCAGAGCCTGGTCTTGAATTAATTACCATATAATATTAAAATAATACATTGAAAAATCTGGGACATTACACACTATGAGTTCATAATGATTCTATTTGGACTTAACAATGCTCTATATTTCTTTTTAGACATAATAAATATAGTCTTTATGGATTACCTCAACAATTTTTTATATTCATTATAGATTATATTCTTATCAACTAAATAGGCAGGGAGGAACAGGAGGATAATTTAAATGTTTTACTAAATACCTTACGAATGAAAACATTATATTGAATGTATAGTAAATGTTGGGTTTCTATGGAGAATATAACATTATTGGAGTATGTTATCACTAAAAAAGTGACAACTATAAATACATTGGAAATAGATTCAATTGATGGATAGACCAAATGAACACCTATTATGGAGATCCATAGTTCCATTATATAATACAGGTACTATAATCATTTTTTGAGAAAATTCTAATTTTCTTCAAGCCCACTAACTAAGATAAATATTAGAGAGTGAATTATGTATAGGATAATAAAAATGAAGAGGTATTTAAAGAGTTAAATAATAGTCTAATCATTTTACCTCTGCTCACATTACCAACTACTATGTAAGGGTTTTTTTTACCAAAAATGATGTTTCCAAAAATGTATTGGTTTGGGTACGCATGATATATGATAAATTAATAGCATATTCCTATCAATAATTAGACATCCACATAAAAAAATTCATTACTCGTGATCTATAATTATCAGTAGTGATATTTCATTGACAATTTTTCAACATTTTCTCTAATGGGAGAAGTTTTACATTTATATGGATCACAAAAGTATCATGTATATGTTGAAAAAAAAGATCTCAATATACACCAATGGTGGTGGTTATAGGTGATCAAGTATTATGATTTTTAATTACATTACCATCCTAGGAAGGAAAACAATGTGGTAGATGCTTTGAGTAGAATGAATCTTATTGTCCTATACATTATAAAAAAATAAATGGGTACACCACTTTTTTCACAAGAAAAGTATGTAAATAGGAATAATAAAATTGTATTCATCCCACCATACATAAATAACTTCCCCTCCATCTATTCTAAAGACAATCAAGGTGGAAGAAAAAGGCAATGAGGATCTATAGAGAAAGGTATATAATATTAAAATGCTTTACTTTTATTAATATAGCATTCTAAAGTTTGTAACTTGGATTTGGGTATGATAAAAACTAGAACTAGAAAAGTTTACTTCTATATGATTCACATAGACCATACTTATCTACTTATACAAGAATAACTAATATGTATTGAGATGTGAAGAAGAACTTCAAGTGGTATAACATAAAGAGGGAGATTGAAGAATTTGTATCTCAATTCCTAGAGGGGAAATAAGAGAAGGCTAAATGATTTAAGACTAAGGGTTTGATGAAACCAGTTCCCATACTAGTATGGAAATAGGAAACCATAACTATGGATTTACTCATTGGAATCCCTAGGACATCTAAATTTAATAATGTCATCTGGTTAGTAGTTGATCACTATAAAAATTCAATGCATTTTATTGTAATAAAGGAATATATATCTCTTAGAAAACTCAGTAAGTTATACATAATGGAATTGTTAATACTAAATGGACTACCACTCTATATTAAATTTGATTGAGATTTTTCATTTTCCTTGAGGTTCTAGAGAAGCCTTTAGCAAGTACCAGTAATAGTGTTGATTTTTTACAACATCATACCACCATCATAAAGATGTTTGGTGTGATAGAACCATTTAATCTCTATAATATTTTTTTATATAATGTTTGGTAGATTTCTATGAATGTTGGGGTTAGATCCTACCCCTTATGAAGTTATTGTTTTAAAATATTTTTTCATTATAACACTTAAATGGAACCTTATGAGGCTATGTATGGAAAGAGGTTTCATACTCCAATATGATGGGATAACGTTGGAGATAAAATGATTATGAGAGTTAATCCTATCCAACATACGATAGTGAAGGTTCATACAATTCTACATAATATTAAATTCAAGAAAAGTAACGAGAAAAGTTTTACAAACAATTATCACTAAATCCTACAGTTTGAGGTTGGAGATAATTTTTTTCATATGTCACCATTGAATAAAGTATTAATGATTCTTACAAAGGAAAATCATAGTACAATATACGTCATCCCCTTTTAGATCCTTAATCTCATCAGTGTTATGCCCTATCAACTAGAATTCCCTCCAAACCTATCTCAAGTACATGTTGAGTTCATTTATCCCTCTTGAATAAGAATATACAAGAACCCTCACACGTACTGAATCTATTTGTGGTACCATTATAGAATTATATTTCATGCAAGGATTATTCAGTGATACTATTATATTAAAGAGAAAATGTTCTATGAAAAATTCAATTCACTTCTTCAAAGTACTACGCTAAAACTACACATTGGATAAAGAAACATAGAAACCATAAGAGGTGATGAAACAAAATTATCCTCATCTATTTTAATGTATGGAAGAAATTTCAATGGTGAAGTTTATAAAGGGGGAATAATTTAATGACTTTAACTTTTATAAATTAAATTCCATTTTTAATGAATATATTTATTTTTATGTAATGTAGTTATAGAAAAAAAACATCACTATGTGGTTTATTTTTTACCGTTAAAAATATAGAATATTGGATTTAAAATACCATTATGAATGATAAAAAATGATAATATAATTGTTTTACATGGACAGATAATTTTATTATATATTAAGGGTTAAGATAATGCCTAATTACATGAATGAAAGAAGAGATTTCCTTTAATAGTAGGGTCATACCCTATGAAGCACATTTAGCGGAGATTTCAAGGGAGATGAAATCACTGGGATTTTCGCATGACTGATTCCAAGATGAGATTCAATAACTACAGATTTATAGAAATTATTTATGAGATAATTTTAATTATTACAAGAATAGAGCCCAAATCATTCTCACTGAACCACCCCAATGAAGCACCACCATCGCACACCTTACCCTAAGTGTGTAAACTACTGTAATAAGGGGTTATATATCTAGAACAAAGTTATATTAATATATATATTTTAATTTATAATAAAATAATTATTAAATTTATCCCTTTTCATTATTACTCAATATATACAATTATATAATAGTTTATGAAAATTTGATTTTGATATGAAGAAACAAAGATTGTATCTCTGAAAAATATATAGTTTAATAAAAACACTAAATTTGGTAAATTCATGAATTTTGAAACTAATTTTATTTTAATATAATAATATTATTAGATAATTTTTATAAAAATGAAAATAAAATTTAATGACTTCCAATATAATATTTATATGGTACAGAACAATTTCATCATTTTAAAAACATGTATTTTCTAATAAATAAGGATTTTGATTTCAAAGTTTAAATTATCATATTTAAATATTTTTTGATAAAATAAATATTATTTTTTAAATAAACAAATAAAAAATATCCAATGGTGATTTTTTTATAATTTTCAGAGGCAGTCTAATTTTTGGGTAAAAACTAAATATGATATAATAATATATTATGTATTAAGAAATAATAATATCCCAAAACTGATGTAATAGAAAATATAAATGGAATAAATGACCCATAATAAATTTAACCTTTAAAAAAATATATTTATTAGGTTATTTTATTGATTTTACAAAACATTAGGAAATACTCTAAAACCAATATTATATTTTAATGTTTTAAAATCAATTCTTGTTTAACATTACTTACTTCCACATCACTACTGGAATTATTTTACTATATTCATTTTTTTAGTTATAAAATATTTAAAACAATAAATATTTATTATAAAACAGGGTGAAAACCATGATAATTTTTTTGGTTTTTATTTTTTTGGCATATTGTATCCAAAACATATGTTCATATATTAATAAATAATTCTCGTATCTTTTCTTATAAATACAACCCAAAATACCATTCCTCTTAAATAATATCACATTAAGAATTAATTTATTCTCCCTCCCCTTATTTATATACTCATCATGATGTTCCCAATATCATAAAAAATTCTTCCCAAGCTTAACGAAGTTCCTTCTAAAGAAAAGGGACTCTCTCCTATTCCTTTGTTTCATTTAATTTATTTGTACCAAGACCATTTTATTTTAAAATGTTTGTGTTTAAATGTGATTTTTAAATATCCATTTCAATATTTTTATTATTTTATTGTAATTATAAAAAAATCACTCTCATTTCCATGAACCTTTATGTGCCCCAGTTATGCTTTTATAATTATCCGGTGATTTTCCATGCCAAAACATTTGTATTATGAATATCCATCCCCATTTACACTCACGCGTATTCCTCAAGATGGAAATATCTGACATTTATTTTATACTTACATGTATGTAAACGACACTTCATAGTCAGGGGATTGAAATTGATAAAATAAATTCTTAATTTGTTGCATCTATATGGCACACAAATGCATATACATGATATGAATGTTACAGGTGAGACAAAAATTATAAATCTCTCCAATGAATTGAGTAATTTTTTTTTCTCATAATAATCCATGTATGGTGAATGTGAGGTTATCCTAATAACACTATGTCATGCTGTATTAGAGTTTAGCATTGACTTATTCTTATGATGATATATTCTATGTTGTTGCAAAATTATTATGTTGCATTGATGTTATAATCTTATATCATGATTTTATGTCCAATTTTATTATTGTCACCCCTTTTATATCACATCGATATTACTCTTGACTCACATGTATTACATTTATCATTTTATTCATTGATTATCCCATTATTGTCCTTTATATAACACTACTTTATTATGTGTGTCCCCGGTATTTTGTGAATTATTAGAAGATTAATTGTTTTTTTGGGCATTATATGGAGTTTTAAATAATATTTTTGAACTCATGTTTCAAGATAATGTTCTATATACCTAATTCCCCAAAGAAAATAGGCCTATTTATCTTCTATGATGTTATTATGTCTGTCTTTATATAATAAATCTTGAATTAAGTTGTATTAAATATATGTGTCTTCATAGGATATTATTCATTATTTAGTGAATTATGATTTCTTATTGTGAATTTGATGGACTTTTCAATTTATTGAATATATTAGATATCATTAAAAATGTTCTAAAATTTATTTGACAAAAACTAGGTGTTTTTTTGAATTTATAAATTGAATTTTCTAGTTTTTATGAAAGCTATAGGATTTGGTTTCAAATAGTTTATTTCAAAAAATGATGATAATCTTTCTCAAAATAGAATTATCTTCGGATGAAATTGTTGAATGAAATTGTTTGGGGAAACTATTTTTGAGAATTTTTTTTGGGAAATTAAATTAACATGGGTATAAGAAATTATCCATAGGTATCAAGGATCGATGAAAGTGAAGAGTAATGATACATAATTTTGATATATGTCTTAGATAAGGTGTTCCCTTGTGTTTGATGTAGAAAAGGATGTTTTTGTTATGGAAAAAATCAGGTGGGGTAATATCCATGGAAGATGTATGTTATAATCATAAGAAATTATTTATTAGTATTTTTCTTCATACATATCATATATCTTGGAATTTATATTTCTAATATGTGGTAAATATTTTAAGGGAACTAGGATGGATTACTATTATTTAAGGTGAAACATTAGTGTTGGTTGTTTTCATGAGATGAATTTTCATTATCTAGAATTGTGTAATAATTTTTTTTAAATGTGTTGTATTATTTTCAATGGAACACATTACATGATTGGGAATATGTCAGATATGGGAATTCATGGATACTATATATGAAAATCCTATCGAGTATTCATGATTTCAACCTTACCTATATTTCATGGTATGATTATACATGTTTTTATCATTATACTATAAGGTAATGTGAAATAATGTTCATTGGTTATGTATCATAAGATCTATGTATATTTTCAACACATCGGTGATAAACCATGAATTATTGTGGGAGGTGAAATATCATTATTTGAAGAGTGTTAACTTTTTTAATTGGTCATATCATGTTGGATATGTGGTAATTTTATTATCATTTTACTATATGTGATTTTATTTTTTATTTTATAAATATTTGTGATGTTGAGTTCTATATTTCAATTTAATTTTTTTAATACATTTCATATATTTAGTTATTCTACTTGAAATAAAAAACATTTCTTGAAAATCATATTATATACCTCATCATTATTTATCAGCCTTTGGTAATTGGGAAATGCAATTGAGGAATTGATATTATTTCAATTGAGTCCTCATGTGTCTCTCCGGGTCAGGTCGTCACATGTAAAAAGGGTGTTTATCTTAAGTCTCTTTATTTTTCCTGAAAATATTCTTCACTTATGAATGATGCTAAGATGGTGAGTGTTTCTAAAACAAATATTTTGTATTTTTTATATGGAATACTTGTTGTTCTGGTGGAGATTATCTACATGATAGAATTTTGAATTCCATATTTTCTACTATTATTTTTGAGTGATCGCTTTAGAATACCATTTCCTCATGAGTCTTCTCGGATTGAATCTGACATTATAATTAGAAATTCCAATTTACATTTTTATTTTTTATTCGATGGATGGATTATGGTGTTTTTAAAATATTATATATTAATAGATTGATCATTTGTGAGGTTACATGAGGTTGTAAGAAAGGTCGGCCCTCTGAGGTATGGTTTTGAACACATAATTCTTTTTTAAAATTTAACATCCATTTTAACATTCATATTAAATTGAATAGAAAGAGAACCTATGAAATATGATCTCAACCAAATGAATTGAATGGAATAAAGTATCTAATAGAGGTTGGTGTCTGGGTTGATAAATTGTAATATATGAAAGTAACGTTTATGAATATAAGGCTCACTTACAAGAACACGATAAGGTAGTGGTTAGGTGCTTATTTCTATATTTGACTAGAGGATGCCATGGGAAATATTATAACATCCATAAATATCAGAGTATAGTCAAACAAGTTGACTAACTATGACCTACTATAAAGGTGGATGATACCATTAAACACATTTATTGTAAATATCAGTGATCTATCTGGATGAATTGTAATTGGTGATTATAATATTTTAACATTAATTAATGGAATTAGGAAACCGTGCTCTCACATGTTCATAAGAATTAATGTGTGAACCATGTAAATCCATTGTGTCCATTTCTTTCTTTATTACTATTTTAATGTTGTTATTTTGAGTGTGTGTGTGTGTGTTTTGAATCAATGAAATGATTTAGGGAATATTATACAAACTATTTTCCAGTACATTAATGAAAAGGGTTAACTTCCAATTTGATAAATTTACAAGCTCCATTCACTATTTTGAATATACTAGTGGTGTATCTTTTCTTGGATTTTTATTTTTCTACCTAAAAATATTTTACTAGAGTTTAGTTCAGAGCTATAAAACACTCTTAATAGTTCTCATATAATATTCATTTTTATCAATGTAATTTCAAATCAATGAGAGAAATTATTTTAAGTTAGGGTGTCAAATGAATAAAAGTTCCAAATATAAAAGGTTGATGGGTTTAACTTTATCTTTTCTAGGATTTATATTAAAGGAAAAATAATTCATAAGGTTTTAATGTTTCATTTAATCGGATCAAACAATTACATATGGAGAAAGTAGAATGGGAACGGATGGATAAAAAGGCACTTAGGTTGATTTGAAATTCATTTCCTAAAAAATTTTCCTTTAAGATTTGGGATTAGAGGAATACAATGTAGTGGATGAATGATACAGAAAAACTGTATGAAAAGAAAAATACTTTGAACTACATTTTTATAATTCTTTGGTTATTCAAAATTATATTTTCATATGTATAACCACCAATGATCATATAAATGATTTTAGAGTCATCTTGAATCCATTAATTTTATGTTTCTAGAGGATGTGTGGACAACTATATTTTTATCATCACTTCTATAATCATTAGAGAGAAAGGGAAATTTACAATATATTTCTAGAACGAAAACCAAAATGGATTTTGAAAATTCATATTATTTAATCTTGAATAAAGAGCATAGACTAGGGGTAGTCCAAGCACCTTTCCGAATAACATCGAATGGAAAAATTATGGGAAAATAAATTCATCAAATTTTAAGTTGGGATAAATTCAAAGACTAGTCCAGATATATGGTTTGAGGTAAATAAACTAGACCCAACCCCATATTTTGTAACTATAGTAATAGGGTGAATATTATAATGGATTTCATGCATTTTAGGGTGATCTATAGAAGGACATCTTTTAAAAGATAAATTTTGGTTAATTCTTTTAAAGGTAGCAGTAACTTATTTTTCAATATTAAAGTTTTATTGGAATCATGGATCATTGATTATAATTCATAATTAAATTCCTTGAGAGAAAAGGGACACACATTGAATTGTTTATATGAATATTTTGGAACGATGTAGTTATCTAATGAGGAATCTCCTGGGATCATGGTGAATTTTGATGTCAGAGTCCAGATGAAGAAGGAAATAATTATTTAGTTCCAGATAGTTTGAAATATACATGTTCTATGGAAGAAACTAATTATAATTGGAAATATGCATGATTTAGGTTATATAATATTATATATTAATGAAGTTTGTAAGGTAACATGGGTGGTTGTATTTATAGATCTAAAATATATCACACTGTATCTGATCATAAGATCATATGGTGTGAAAATTTCTAGCGAATCATCTTTTTAATTCTTTTAGTCATGGAATTATATTCAATAGAAACACAGTGAGAAGAAAATTAATTTTCTTGTGGAAATGGGTTTCTTGAAGTTTGATATCATAAATCTCAAAATATTTGAGATATTTATACTTTGGAAGTGGAAAAATTATTATTTAACTTGAATAGAAGGAAGCCTATGACTCATAATTTAAGACTTGTACCCACTAATGTTAGGGGTAAAAAACTAGTTAAATCTTCATAAAGGTTCCATGTAATTAAAAACTTCATTTATCATACAATTAGGAAAGCATGGGTTTGCTTCCTGGAAAATGATTCTTAGTTATTCATTATTTTTTAGTGGAAATTAATGATGGAAAGGTAAATCAAAATTAAGCTCAAATTATTACGATATGATAATGGTGGTGAATATAGTAGTAATGTTTTCCAAAAAAATTTATATGGAATGGAATATAGATATAGGGGATTGTTCCTGAAACACCGAACTAGAATAGTGTGGATGAGTGGATGAATCAGACATGAACTGATAAATCAAGGAGTATGAGGATTCATTCAAGGATATCCAAGGTGATTTGCGAAGAACCAAAAAATTTCACAGAATATCTAGTTAACAATCATCCCTCCATACCAATGGGAATGATATTATAGAGAAAAATTGTTTCCGAAAACCAAAGTAGGTTAACCACCTCAATGTTTTAATAAGTTTAACCTATGTACAATTTTATACCATGGACTAGTACAAACAATAATATTTGTCCAAGATATATTTCCTTATGGGATTTGGTGATGAAAACATTTTATTGCAGGTTCTGAATTATGAAAATCAAAATATTGAATCCAAAATTCTCTCTTCAATGAGAATTTCTTATGTAAAGACCAAAACTTTGTGGAAAATAAATTTGAGATTAAATGATCAACAAAACGGTTCCATATTGATTTGAATTAATGTTTTTAAAGGTCATAAGTTATAGAAAGTTTAGTGGGTACAAAATAATTAAAAATTAGGTACACAAATATGTACCTATGAGATCTTGGACTATAGTGGCCCAAATTAAATTTCTATTAAGGTAGTATTTAGAAGATACAATTTTAAAATGAGTTCATTCTTAGATTAATCCCAGGATATCTATAAGATTTGGGTGATGTGGCACTAATTTGATACATGTTTCCACATCTATAAGGGTCAATTAAGTGGGTTTTAAATTACAAAATTATATTTTAATAGTGAATTTTAAAATACCCATAATTTTTATTTGAAATAAAAATTCATTTATTATTTGAGTTAAAATGAGTTTTTTGTTGCTAAAAAGAGTCAATGTTCTTTATTTGATTTTCATGTATCTATGAACTGTTTTTTTTCTTGGAATTAATATTTTTATGTTCTATGTTTTTTATTTAGGCTATAAATTGTTTTAATATATTTTAATTCATATTCTAGAATGCTAAATACTCTGTTATTATTATTTTTAATATTTTTTATACTAAATTGATTAATCCCACTAACTGCTAAATTATTTTTCTCTATAGGTTGATCTCTGTTAGAATCATCTTGATTGAGGCATGTGAAATTTGGAAAAGTACCCTATACATAAGCATCATATTAAGAGAATTTATCTATTATTTTCTCTATATGAATCATCTATGTAGAGGCCTTGTCTATTTAAGAATCATCTATAGAGAAATAACACCCTCAAAAGAATCATTCACTCCCTTAAAACATCATTTCAGGAATTTTGCATGATTTTAATTTTGGATCCATAGTGGATTAAAAATTCTACATCAATAATTAATTAATATATCAAAATGAAATAAAATAATTGAACTTCATATTGGGATGAATGTGAATTTGAAGACTTCATTAAATCTTTTAGAGGAATATTAACATATGAAACTAGAAACCACATTGAGATATTGACATTGAAGGATGAGTTCAGCTAGAATCATTCAACAATTGTGATGTAATGTGACCTGAGATGCATGTAGACCCTAAATTCCACATAGATATGTTTAATTTGAGCTATATATCTAATATTAGTCATGTGAAAACATTTAAAAGGAATTTTAATTACACATTAAAGGAAATTTATTATTAGATCTGTTAACTTTGACATTGGTGAACCTCGCAATCAATAAACCGATAATTGAACTAGGACTTGAGAGAAACATGATAAGATGATATTGGAACTATTTTTATTTTATATGGAATAACTCAATAATGATTTACTTATTTTCTTGTATTTTTTATAATTTAATTCTTATACATTGATAAATTAACAATGATTGTTGTCTAAACTTGTTAGGGTAAATTATATTGAGTTGTTTTTCATATTTTTAAAGGATCCCAAGGCATAATGGAAGTGTGAAATATGTATAATTTAAACAGTTTGGTTCATATTCAGTCTAAAAACATTGAATAAACAAAAACCTTTTCTTATATTTCTTAAAGTGTCTCATGTAATTAAATTTAATCCCAGAAAATAAAGTGGAACAAAAAAGTGTACCTTGTTCATTTTAAGTCGGAATTTTTTTTAATAATTATCATTATTTTATTGATCAAATTAACTGAAATATGCATCCACTAGATCATCTACACTGGTACTACTACCCTTGTATTATCAATATATTATTTATGGATGATATCCTTATAAATCTAAGAGATTTAAGATTTTCCTTCAATTGTATAAAGAACCAAAACATGATCAAGAGAGCGTGATTGATCCATCTTTGTTATTTTTTCAGAATCTATCTATAAGAGATTGGGAGGATATGATAGGAGATATTCTATCTTTAAATTTTTCCAAATTATGTTGATCATTCCTCAAGAGGTGAAAATGATTATTTATACCTAGTTTATACTTTCCAAAATTTCACATTGACACCTAGAAAGTTATAACCTTAATTTTATACATGTCTTCACACTTATGACATAATAAACACGTTATAAATTCCAAAAATATTCTATCACTCACTTAAAACACTAAAAAAATAATATGATAAAATATGAATCATTAACTCAACCCATAATATACCTAAATAATTTAATAAACCTTTAACATCCTACGTCTGTTTGAAAAATTATATTTTCATGTATTCACTATTATAATAAAAAACATTTTAATAAGATGATAAATAAATTCATTCCTCAATATTATAAAATTTACTAATATAATTGAATTATTTTTACTTGAGATAAATCACACTTTAGTGTTCACCAACCCCTGGACATGGGTCCCACTTCATCTTAATGTCGTATTCAACTAAATTGGTAGAACTTGTGGATACACTTAGTGTGTAACCATATAGGTAATTATCAGGATAGTAGAAATACAAACCTATAGACCAATAGCGATGAATAACAACCCATCATCGGTTTTAAAGGGATGAATAGTTTCCATGTTATGAAAACCTCCTATAAATACAAACTGTGTAATATATTCTATTTGTCTCATGATATCTCATAAGGTAGGATACAAACATGTGTCATCATACTTTCATTGATTCGTATATTTCCTAATATTCCTAGATGGACATAGCTTCTAATTTCATGATCAAGGATTTAATGAAGTAACTACCACCATGGTCAACTTGGGATCATGAGATTTCTCTTCCTCAACTTAGAAGTAATAAATCATATCTTGATCATTCAACCGATAACATACCACTAATAATGCTCCATTACAAGCTACCTCACCATAAATTAAATTCTATGGTTTTTGCGTTGAATCATTGTACATTATAAAATTTTACACATCAATAATGATGCCAATTCTGAAGACCAATGCACATGTTTTGGGATAGGAACAATAAATGACATCTGGGACATGTGGTGTCCCTTTTCGCGGGTCAATCCTCAGGATCTCTTGAACTCGAGATCACATAGTTTTAAATTCATGAGAAGAACTCTCAATTCTTATGGTCCCCTAAAATCTATAGTCATAAATCATTTTTTCCTTATAATTATGATGTGTCTAAACACTATTATATATGTTTAAGACTATTGTTACAGTTTTTCCAGGTTCTTAGTATAACTGTGAACTGTTATAACCTTTTTTTGTGACATGTAATCTAAGGATATTAACATGTCAATACTATACATAGAATTCTAAATATTATTATGGTAAGAATAAACACAGGTATAAACAAACCCTATACATGTAATGGTAATAAAATTACATAAATGATTTGGGTATAGGGAACCCACTCACAACACTCACACTCACACTATAGTTAATTATAAACAATTCTCAACTCACTAGATCTCCAATGTGTATCAGGATTCTATTGAGAAATTTATTTAATTAGGGGTTATTCCACATTATCCCCTTTGGCTACATTTCCTACCATAAGATAAAATTTCTCGAAAAAATCTATAAATATAATATCTCGGAAAGTATATCCCATTCATCCATTTTATTTAAAAAATTATTATCCTAGATAATAATAGAAAAAGAATTATAAAAATTATGTTAAATAAATAAATACAAGGTATAATTCCAAGAATTGGAACAAATCATTTCATATTTACATCACTTCTTTAATTTTATCAGGAGGATCAACATACTCTACATTTGTAGATATGGAACCATTGGGAAGAATGAGATTCACTTCCTAATAATGTTGGCCTAACTATGACATTTGATCATATTTATCTAATGTAATACAAGATATTTTTCTCTTAAAACTAGTTTCCCTTCCTCTAGATGTACCCGGTACAAGTCACTTATAAATTATCAAGTATAATTGGATAGATTTAGCAACATCCAATGCAATTCTCTTGGACTGAACTGATATGTTCCTACCTTAAAATATATTTTAGCGATATTATATCTTGTAGATTAAATGAAATATTTGATTGATCCATCATAAATCCATATAAAATTATACTAACAAAATAAATCTCTTCATTTTCCTCATACATGTATTCTTAATGTGATTTAATCCATGGGGTGGTGGTAATAATTCTATCTTGTATTGTTATAACTCGTATTTTCCAATACAATGTCAATATATGTATGTTAACATGGTATAAGAAAACCATTAGATCTACATCAATAGATATTTTTCCTATAACTTGGGTTTATAATTTATTTCAATCTCTAGAGAGAAACTATAATTATATTTTTAACCAACTATTGAACCAACAGTTGTTTTGCATATTTTATAAAAAATATATTGCCTAGAAAACTATACTGATTCCACTAACCTCTTGTCGACACATGGAAAATAATTAATCCAAATTAATATAATATAATATTATATCATAAATAAATACAAAATTGAATATTGGTAACTTAAACACTTATTGGAATTCTATAGTACCACCAGCTCATTATGGTTTCACCGTATAAACACCTAGCAAGATTATAATTTTTTAAATCCATTTACAAAAATTTAATGGTCATATAATGTATCTATCACATGTAAACCTATAATGGATACTATCATTATGACTTGGTGAAAAAAATCATGCCTTATTGACAACACAATTGTACCGCCAATGCAATCGTTACCTTCAATATCACACTAGTATCAAGATTTGAAACATTTAGAAAAGTAATAACCTTTACATTGATACATGGAATCCATTATTGAATTTTTAATGGAACATGTAAATTTTATATTATTTTCATTTAATTATTACTTATAGGATTTATTATTATCAATAAATAATGTATCATTAGTTGTAGTGAATATAGAACATCCAATACTATTTTAACCTTCCTATGCATTATGTGTCTCTCGATCATTTCTTTTCAAAATTCTCTTATGATACTTGTTCATATTGCAAAAAAAAATCATTTGAGGAATTGACTAAATTCAAGTCAATCTTTTCTCCCACTATAAACTTTTAGGACAATTACTTTAGATACATATTGTATTTTTCTTGATGCAAGCTTTTTTATATTCTTAAAAAAGAATATTCATTGAAACACGTATTATTAAGAAATAATGGATTTATATTTTATTACATGTAATATGATATCCATTTGTAATTACAGTTTTTATATGGTTATGGGATTGCATTTCTATTTTTGAGACATGTCTGGAAAAATAATGTTAGATTCTGCAATGCGAATTAGTTTCAACATTGACGTTCCTTTTACTTTTATAATGAAACTAATGTATATAAAGAAAATATACATTTAGAAATTACTCCATGTTATATTTTTTGGATCAATATATTCATGGAAGAATTCATAATTTATACACCTTACTAACATTATAACTTTGATGTGTATATGGAAATGAGAGTTTTGGAATAAGTCCCTTAAAAATTTATGAATGATTAATGCTTGGTCAATATATTCTTCATCACTTGAGCCTGAAACAAGTCATATATTCTAACCATGTATATATCATGCATCACTTTGGTATTTCTTAGTAACAAATAAATGAATATTTTTAAGATTATTTAATACTACCTTGATGTTAAAAATGTTAATTCTCTCTTTCTGAATAATTTAAGAATGCCATGTGTCCTACCTTTATTTCTGAAGATTTCATAGTCCAAAAAAATTAAGTATCTCATAAATACTTGAGACCTTTTAATTCAAATTTCTCAAAACCATAATGGGTACATATATTATAACTACTTATTTTTAGAAGACAAAGACTCATATTTCCACAACTAGGTATAATTGTGTCATACATTTTTTATATTCATCAATTATCGCTTTTGATTTAAGAACTAATAAACAGTTAGTTGAGTATTAGACTCCAAAAAAATAATTTATAAATTTTAATAATATATCCTTCTGTTGAAAGACACGTGAAATTATTTTTTTTTATACTAAATAAAATTTTAAATAGAACCATTAATGTTAAGAATGATAATTTATAATCTTATCACCTGATGACATAGAAATCACAATTTTTCATCCAATTATAGATTATACATTAATCCTTTTAACATTTCTCATATTATCTTATATATATGTTTTAATAAAAATAAATTATAGGGATATTTTATTTACTACCCAAGAATTATAATAAAAAAATTACATGACATTGATGAATACACCGAAAAAAGAAGTGACTACATTCTTCTACAATAAAATTAATTTAATTTTATATTATATATAATTATCCCATTTCATGTGAACCAAACATTCTTCCATTTAATGATCATCCTCGATTCATTTATGGAAGTTTTAAAGGTTCTTTTTGCATTTCACTTTTGATTGGCATTTTCACCTCATGTTTCAACTTGTTTTTCATAAGTACTAAAGATTAATTTGTCTTATGTTGTTATCAACTTGGTGTGCCTTAAATAATTTATAATGTGGTGATCTATAAATTTAAATCATTATAATATTAAACCAAAATAGATTAATTTTTGTGATAAATATAATATAAATATATGTATTTGTAAATTGTGGTTCATACTTTAATTTATATGTATTCAATGTAGCAATCACCCAATTAAAAGTCTCTTCACTTTCTCTTCACATGCTTATTAGATATGAGACTACATGTGAAACCAATAATTTCCTTATGAAGTATCCAAAACCCATTGGAAAATGATGATAAAATTATGATGAAAACATAAAATGTGACACAAATTTGTTTTTTTATGAATTTTTTATCAACCTTTCCTCTGGTGGTTTCCTAACATGTATTGGGGACACCAACACATATAATTTCCTATATCATAGTAATTTATGAAAGTACCTATATTAATCCTAAATATTTTCACTAATGATGAAATATTATTTATTCAATAATAATTCTTGTGTATATGTGGAATTAAATTCAATTTTCATAAAAAAAACAAGTATTGATTATCTTAATTACCTATAAACATTTTGAAATTATTAATGTTAAATTTCTCCATCTATTTTGTCAAATATTAATAGAACTAAACTACTAGATTTGGAATACTTAGTTTCTTGAGTATTAAATTGTAAAGGATCCTCAAATCGAAATTAATATCTTGAGTTATAGCATCACCACTACTCTGAGAGTCTAAGGTAGAATTTTGACTATCCAACTTTATTAACTCATGACTCCTTGATCTACTGAGGGGAGTCTATTATCCTATAATGTATTGCTTTTAATTTATCAATTAATACCCTAAAAAGTTTCAACAAGATATATTTGGATACTATTTTTCTACCAACGTTATTTAATTCAACCCACCACTATCATAAGTACCACTCAGTAGTAATAACCAACTTCAACTTAGGCCGACGAGTACCTCAAACGATCAGTTGTTTCCAAATTCAAGTGATGGAAGGAATTTAATGAATTGTTTCTTGGTTTGATGGATTTTTTATGTTAATATTAGTAAATGGAATATTTTTATATTTAAAATTATTGTTGAATTTTATTTCAATCACATTGAAACCATGATTTTAAAAAGAAAAACATTTACCACTCTTGTTCATTTTATCTTTTCATTCTAGTTTATTATTAAATGTTATCACTCATAATAAATATAAATTCAAAAAATAATAAATCATACACATGATAAAATAAATAAATAATGACATAATCATTAGCTTTTAACTATTGATTAATCCATTGAGAGATTAATTGATTAACTGAGACCTTTGGGAAATTTCTTAAGTCAATGCCTAACATGAAGTATAACACCCATAACTCTTGTGAACATCACATGGTTTCTTTACACTAGTTACCAAATTGAACTTCTTTTCCAAGGACACCATTTAAATTTATAATGTATACCCACATAGAGGTGAGGGGAACTCGGGGTATAAAAACACATTATGTCACTTAAATATGGATATGTAGGCCCTTATAGAAATCATAGATGGGGGAAGATGCACATATCATTAAAATAAAATAAATATTAAATTTTTGAACTGAAATGAAATAGTAAAATTAAATAAATAATAAACCAAACATTAGTGGTTTAATATCA
This sequence comes from Viscum album, assembly GCA_963277665.1. NCBI lineage: Eukaryota > Viridiplantae > Streptophyta > Magnoliopsida > Santalales > Viscaceae > Viscum > Viscum album. The sequence continues at coordinate 249,971,926 of OY728128.1, read as the reverse complement.
TATAATAATTAGTGAACAGGAAATTATATTGCATAAGAAAATTAAAATTTTGTAAAATTAAAATTGATGTTATTTTTAGTTCATTTAGTTTAATTAAAATAATTTTAATTATTATCGACACTTCCCAAAGAATCAAAAATTACATTATTAAATTCCAAACAATTAAACTTATTTACTGAATAGTTTTCAAAAAAATTTGGTTCCATTTGGTCTTAAAAAATATCCATGAAAAATAATTTACGGTATGTGACAAGATTTATGGGTTGAGTAGGTTTGAACAACATTATAACAGTTTAACCCAAGACTAATTAGATATCCAATTAAATTCATATATATATATACACACATACAAAATATATGTGTATATAATATTATAATATATATAGTATCTATTGAAGGAATTCGAGGGAGAGAGGAAGCGATAAATATAAAAAATTTAAAATTTGGGGTTTATATTCTTGTTAAAAACTCTAAATCCACAAAACCTACTACCCTTATTTCTTAATGGATTGCGTACAATTTAATTTATGAATGAAAAATAATAACGAATCAAATTATATACGGTACCTTATTTGTTTGTCATCAATGATTTGATTCACCCACCATAGGCATGTTGTAGCTGAAAGAATCCAAGTTAAGAATCCTCTTGCTCATCCACACATGTTCCAAAACTCCTTGATCATCATTACATGATTCCTAAATGCTATCCTCAGAAATATAAGAGCATTAAGATGTATCTTCGACCACGTGAAGAATGTGGATTCAATTGGGAAAGATGGATCGATCTAACCTTGGCCCTCCTTAAAAATATCTTTCTAGGAGATTTAGAGAAGAGGAGAAGAGATCTTATATATGTAAATTCATCCAAATGATGGAGATCGATATTTAAAAGGAAAAAAATTTGTTTTTATACCTAGTTTATGAACTCAAAGAATTTACTTTGGTCCCTAAAAAATGAAAACCTTTATTTTAGACGTTTGCACACACTTTTAAACTAATATAATTGTCATAAATTTCATAAATATTTTATCACTCACCTGTTAACTTTATCGTGTTACATGATAAAATGAGAACAATTAAATTAGAAAGTAATCACCAAAAATTATTAAATATACCTTGACCATCCTATGTTCGTTTGAAAAAATATATTTTATTCTATTCGCTTTTTTGATCAAACAACTTGAGAATAGCTTGAGAAATAAATTCAATCATCATTATTCTAAAATTGAATAATATAATTGAATTATTTTTATGGATGATTGATCAAACTCAAACATTGACCACCCCCACCATACATGGTCACCAATTCATCCAAAACACATATTCATCCAAATTGGATGAACTTTTGGACACACTTAGTTTGTGAAACTCTTGGAATTTATCTCAATAGCTCTAATTTCAACCCACATACCAAGACTAGTTTCTATCAACAAATACTGACCTATAATTTATAAATAACTTCATATTTATGAATACCTTATAATAACAATCTTTTTTGTAACATATTCCCTTTGTCTCGTGATATCTCATAAATAAGGATGCACATTTATGTCATTATCCAATTATTATTTTATATATTTTCTGAACATAATGGATGTAACTTCATTCTTATAACATGACCATGGATTTAATGAATGTATTATCATCTTTGTCATCCTAGGACCACAATATATTTCTTCAACAAATTAGAGGTGACCAATCCTTTCATGGTCATTCAACCAATGCCATACCATAAATGATGCATTCAACACAAGTTACCACACCAAGAATTCAATTCCATGGTTTTTTTCATATATCAAATTATGCAACCAAATGGTACGCATCAATAACAATATCATGTTCATAGGCCAATACACATGTTCCAAGATGGGAACAAAAAATGAAACCTAAAACATGTGGTGTTCCTATTAGTAAGCATATCCTCATGATCTCATGTACTCAATATCACCCAGTGAAAATTTCATGAGATAAAAATTCAATAATTATTATCCATCATCACCGTATATTTATAATTCATCTAATTCTTATCATTATGATGTATCAAAACCATATGAAATATTTTTATGATTTTTGGGATAGTATCTAGAGCTTCTCATTATAGATGAGATCTTTTATAACCATTTGATGTGACTTGTAATATGAGGACATTGCCATATTAACAGTGGATACAGAAGTATCAATACTAATATTATAATAATAAAAAAATGTATACATCAAACTATAAGCATGTATTGGTAGTCAATGTATATAAAGGATATGGGTCTAGGTTACTCACTCACAACACATTTCTATATTGTTCTTGGATATTTATTCTATTGGGTTATTGTTCATAAAGATCAAATTTCTAAATGATATTGACAAAAAAACATAATTTATCTCTATCTTAGTAAATTTAGTGGTTTAAAACCCACTGAATTCACTCAAACAAGCACCGGCACCCTGGATGAAATGTTTTGATGAAATTTTTTCAATATTGAAAACTGTATTTTAAAAATTCTTATGAATAATGGAATACCAGTTTAATAATGGTAGTTAATGTTTCTAATATCCCTTTATCATCTGGAATACACTGACTATTTTTTACCTTTGATTTATCCTCATATGCTTGACTTTCACCATTTCACTAATTTTCCATCACTTTTCACATATAATGTCACTTCAAAATCCATTGATCCTAATGAAATTCTTATTGATTTGTTATTTTCATTGATTTTTTATTGTTTATTGGATCTTTTAAAAACATTAGATGGGTATTATACCACATTATTCTGTAATAATATTTCTTAATGGTGGAAAATAATTAAATAAATTGACTTTTCTGAATAGTGATTTCCAAATTTTGGTTTTTTAATCATGGAAGGATTTATCTATCCAAGAAAATATAAAAAAATTCAAAATAAAAGAACTAAAATTTGTTGTATTCCTTGATGAATTTTTTTGGAAGAAAATAGTTTTTTTCACACAAGATCATATTATAGAAATATAGAGCCTATAATTCTTGAAATTCACAAACACATTAGAGATCATAATAATAAAAATGAAAACTGATTGAAAAACTTGTGGGAGATAAAGGGAGAGATCATGTTTCTAATGAATAAAACCTTCAGCGAGAAATTATCCATGAAAATAATAAAATTCGTTGGATTGGGGATTACCCACACCCTCAATTGTCAAGATGCACATAATTAATCACGGTTAGTTCTAGAACCTTAAGTAAAGTGCTTAAATAGTCCAATATTTATTAGTTTCATGAATTCCATTGAATAACAAATGAGGAATCCTTATTATGTATTAGTAATTTATGTAATATACTATATAAATTTCGATTACAAGGGCTCCATGAAAATATGATAAAAATGAGAGACATCCCTTTTTACTTAAATTGAATGTTAGAATCTGAGTTTTATCCCTACCTGAAAATATATTTGAATCCTAGGAATAGTTTTATAACCCATTTGTTAGGAAATGTTATCATAGGAGACTTTAGGGAGAGTTTATGAGAAAGATCCCAAATTTTTTTCAAAAATATGGAGAGTCCATCCATGAAGACTATAATAGATCTTTTTTCTCTATAAGGATGTTATATCACCCCCAAACCCATTTATATCTTATTGTAGAGGTATTTTATTATTATCTTTCACCTTTGGGATACACGTTTTTAGTAAAATATACTGGATGAAATTACACCAATAAAAAATATGAGGAAATAAGAAAAAATTTCAATAATATTTCCCTTAATTTGTAAAAAAAGATTCTAGGAGAAGAATAGTGAATAGGGGTATACACCACTAGCTCAGGGTTAGAAATGATTCACAACATACAAAAAATAAAGATCCAATTTAGTAAATAATGACTCAAAATGGAAAACACAATATTTATCATATCAGAAACTCATTTCACGATAAAACCCTCAGAACATATGCGGTTAAACATAAGGATAACATAACGTAAATCACCACTATGAGTGTTTTAATATCACACATTGTAGATATAAATGATCCCTAGGATATCCAGCCAAAAAAATTACAAGATTATGGAAGCTAAAATAAAAAAAATGATAATCTAAAAACCATTATTATTCTATTATAAAACATGTTTTCATTTGAAAACAAAAAAAATAGGATTTGAATGTTAATAAAAATATAGCTAATGAAAATAATGAATAACTTGAGTGGATAACTACCATTTTGGGTCTATACATCTAATTTCCATAAATATTGAAGAAAATATTAATGAACCTAAATTAATCAACTTCCTTGGGGTGCTCATGTTGTTACAAATCAATCTTCATTTTTTCAAATATATTTTTCATATCCAATCACACTTCAAATTGATAATTAGAACTGTGTTAAACAAAAATATCTTGAAAGTTTTTTCTACATACAATTTAATTGAAGAGTGGTTTTTTGTTTTCCAAAAAAAATCATCTAAGACTCATTGAACATAGATCCTTTTTAATCCCATGAAATCTAAGTAATATTGTAATAGTAATCTATATTTGAGACCTTTGAGCTAAAATCAATTTAATTCCATAAATTTTTTTTTGTATAACTAGGATTAAGATTAATATATCCTACCAGTGTTTTCTTGTAGGTGGATGATAGATCTATTAGTCATCCAATTGAGAGAGTGAATGACATTTTAGAGTAAGTATATTTTTCCTATAGACTGAATTACTCGTCATTGATATTTAATGAGATAAATATGACCTATCATATTAGAAATACCTTTCCTAGCTACATGAGTTACTATCTTTTATATCTCAAATGTAAAATTAATTTTCAATATAATTGATTAAAAGGTAGAGTTTAATGTTTTCAAAAATACCAAAGAACCCACAAATATGAATAGAAATTTAATAGAGGCTTTGAATTGATTTTATAATCCGTTTAATGATGAAAAATAAGACCTGTCGAGAATTATTTATGAGATAAATAGAGGACCCACACCTCCAAAATCTTTTATAGTAATTTTTTCAGTTATGGGGAATCATCCCTTAGATGAGTTTTAGTGTGTTTTTTGAACACAATTTGGATTTCATTACATAATATATTAAAAAACCAAAAAAACTAATCTTGAAAAGTTATCCAACACGAAAAATAGATAATAAGAGGATATCATTAGTTCACATTCATTTTTTAGGAAACACATTGAATAACATAGCCCACCTATGCCCAAAATCTAACCCTCTAACCTATAAGCAATAACTTTTTATCTTAAATCACTTAAATATCACATGAAATAAATTTTTTCTATGTTATATACCTTCATAATCAATCGTCATATCTTTTAAATTTGGAAACATTTAAGAAATAAAGTAGTTGAATGTTCTAAAAATGTAAAAAACTATTATATTCTAGTTAATTACATATATTGACGGGATTTTCCCTTTAAAGTTTAGGCATATGATTTTAGTGGATACTAAACATATACCTAAGGCTGGGGGCCAATGTTGGCTAATCCCTAATAAGAATGAAATTTTTAGAGAAGATGCGATCAAACTACTAGATGCTTCAAATTTCAAATGGTTCTTGGTTCTTCTTGGTGTAAGTTGATCCAAAAAAAGGATTCACCATCATAAAAATGAAAAGAATGAGGAAATTAAAATCGATCTAGTGAAAAAGTGGATAATTTTTATACACTAAAAAATATTAATTTAACCACTAGAAAGGAGTATTTTCCTATTAGATTCTTTGACCAAATTCATAATAGGTTAGCTAATAATGAGTTTTTATATATTTTAGATGGCTATTATAGTTACAATAAAATTTTCATCTCCCATTAGGATTAATGGAAAACCATACTCACATGCCCCCTTTTTACATTTTCTTACCACAGAATTCCCTTTTGACTGTGTGAGGACCCAACTACCATTTAAGGGTTATGATTACTATGTATTTACATTTTATTGAGAATATTGTTGATGTTTACATGAATAAATTTTCAATAGTTGGAAACACATTTTTAAACTATTTTCCAAATCCATAGTTATTTATATATATATATTAAGAGTCTAACCCTGTTCTCCATTAGAAGAAATTTTAATTCATAGTAACTTAGGGAATAATTATTAGTTGAATGGTCTTAAAGAGGGGGATTAAATAAGGAAACTCTAAAATATAAGTGATTTAAATCTCCCCAATCCTTAAAATTTAATTTGTATCATTTGTTTTTAGGGAATTTTAATTTTAATTGGATGTTCATCGTTGATTTTAATAATATCAAAAGTCCCTTTCCCCTCTTTTGGGGATGGACTCACCCTTTTTTATGATAAATGATTATATTCATTCAACCATATGATGAAATAAATTACCTCATCTGCTATCATTACTTACTCATATTTGGATTTAATGTAAGATGAATGTGACCTTTCTATGGGTATATTTTTGGGAAAATAAAAGATAAAATATTTCATGTGGTGTACAATTATAGTGTACTGATAGACGATTATAAAAATGAATTACACCATATTAGATGAGGAACTCTTGGTAGTTTTTTATTATCTTCAAAACTCTATACAATACATCATTAGTTCTAAGGATATAGTTTTTGTTTACGGTGATTCTATTAATTACCTACTATCCATGAAGGATTCTAGACTTAGATTAATGGGATGAATCTTTTTTCCAAAAAAATTGATCTAGAAATACTATATAATCAAAGATATGAAAATATTGTCACTAGGAATAAGTATAGTTTTTCTAATAACCAAAGTGTATACCCATAAGAGATTAATTATAATGACCATGACTCCAGTAACCCAGAGCTACTATTTAATTTATTACATTGGTACAAGACATAAAGGAATATATCATGAAGGATCAACCAGTTTTCCAGTCTGGCGGACTAGATATATACAAGATTTCAATGTAAAAATAAAACCTACAATAAAAAATTTCTTTTATTCTAGAATATCATTCGAGGATTCCTTCTTTATATCATGGGGAAATGAAAACATAATAAAGGGTGATATTATATATTCAGTAAGGAAAATCATACAATGGAATCTATCATGAGTAGATAAGGAATACAAAATATGATAGAGTAAATAATAAGTACACTTGAAATTCAATAAATAACCTGACATTAAAAATATATCAATAGAAAATATCAATAGAACTATAAAATGGATAATAATAACAAAAATATTAATAAAATAATTTCATAATGCTAGATTTCACGATCATACCATAAAGGCCTCATTCCAAGACATCATAAACAATACCTTCGAGATATGTTTCCAAGACATTTCAATTAATGAATAGGTATAGACTAAATACCCAAATCATTTGTCCATTTTGTTGTCTCGTGAGATATATTGATGCATCAGGGGAATATATATAACTAATCACCACCCATCACATACATTCTAAAACATAATTCCATATATATATTGAATCAATAATATAATACATGATAAATATTAATTCTCATTCAAAATATATCTATACTGAATCAAGAAGAAAATACATTAATAGCTTCCCCAGTAAAGGAAATAACATTATTAATATGATTCCTTTAACTAACTCTACATATTGAAATTGAAAACAATTTAGTTGGTGTAAAAGTATTAAAAATGATAATAAATACATCCATGATATTAAAAATATGGACCTGAAGGAGAAAAATAAATTCCATTTAACAATAGAGAGTGATAGAGAACATGATCACAAGAAATTGAATGATCAAAATATTTGGTACAATAAATAAATTAGTATATAATGATATATTTACACAAATTCATTAGAAATAATAGTCTTAAAAAGGGGATGTTATTTTGATAATTATATAAGAAATTGTATGTAAAAATGAAAAATGTACTTTCCAAAAATCTTTTGTAACATTGTGGGAAAAATGTTGTCATAAAACATTTCTAAAAGTATATCCAATATTTTAGAAAATAATACCCTTTTATTTTAATATGAAAACTAAATATTCATAATGTTATGGAAAAATGATTTTCCATTAAAAACTATGGAATATTATAAAGGAATATAAATTGATAATAATAGTTAGGGATGTGGTAAAATCTGTTTTCTTCCTACATGTTAACAAGAACATTTATTTATACTTTTGTAAAAAATAAAAAATGCATTTTTTATAAAAATGTAAAGATATTTCTATTACACCTTTTTAAAGAAAGTGAAAGGTAGTTAAAAAATAATTTTACTAGTCATTTAAAATTACATCAAAATATATTTAAATTAATTTATTGAATATAGATATGGAAGAGAACATTTCCATACTAAATTAAGAGAAAAATAATTAGTTTTTCTTAAAAAAAATATGTTGGCCATATACTGCACCCGAGATAGGAAACTTTTGAAGAAAACATAGAAACCCCAGATATATATAGATGGTAATTAAATAAATTATGTTTAATAGAGAAATATCATATAATTCATTAAATGTAAATTCATATATAAACAATCACAAATAAGAGTTAGATTGTAAAGTAAACCATTACATGTTAAATAACTTTTGAATCAAACCCCCTTAAAATATATAACTATTATTTATATTTTTTGAACCATTAATAAAGATTAATTCATGGTATAATATTTCAAAATGTAATTATATTCATAATATAAATTAAATTAAATTCATAATATAAAATTTGTCTCATTATACTGGATTTGAGAAAAAACCCCATTACCTTGTATTCTTACATAATTGGACATTTTATATCCCATTGAATAATAAATTTAAATTTATTAAATACATTATTAAAATATTTTTCATATATATTAATTTTTTATATCCTTTTAAAATCATTTCACATCTATTCATTAAATAGATTTTTTATGTCAACGTCGTTAGATTATTATGTCAATTTATTCAATATTACATTTGTATATTGACTATGGTAAAAGGTGTTATGAAATGGTTTAATCATCTATAGTAATTAAATAATTTAATTAAAATACATTTTATTCATTATATATATTTTTATAATATCCCACGTATGGTGGTAACATAAAAATGAATATGATCGCTTCATCGATGTGGTTGTCCACAGTTATGCATGACCAACATTATTGTATTCTAATAGATACAAGGGTAGGAATATGGATGAAATATTATATCTAAAAAATTAAATTTATGTCATAATTATCATATATATTTATTAATTTCATCTTTATATCTATCCAAGTGAAGTGGTGAAGAAAAATGAATAATGCTACTTTGTGGAGAAGGCAGTATGTATGTTTGCATGAATGAAATTTTCATTTTCCATAGGATAAAAAGGAGAAATAAAATGGTTGTCCCATTAAATTATAAAAATTCAATTGTAGAAAATATAATTATGTAATTATTTTAATATGTTTATTGAATATTTGTAGGAGTTTTAAGAAGAAACGACCTTGAAAAGGCTTAACACAAACATATAACTCTTTTTTGGTGACCAAATTTTTCTGACACCGTAATCCTTTTTGAAGTAGTATTTTGAATCTAAAAAAACTAGTGTTCATGAAGAAGTAGTTATGAAACTATCTTTTCTATTTTTTTAGATAAGTGGCTCAAGGAGTGTATAGAAAAGATCACAGGAGGTTCCCTTTTATTAGTGAGGCAGGTTGAGTACTTGTAAATTACATGAAACGTTGTGATATAGTATATGTCTTACTCAAGTCAAGTGGCTAAAAATTATCGTATTTTTTAATATTATAATATAATATGTGAAATAAAACCAATCAATCAGAATTTATAATTTGTTTTTTATTATATTTAAGCCTTATCCAATTATTTTAACACTTTTAACTCATTTTACCCTTAAATGTGTTGAAACATTTCTACCATTATTAATATTTATTATGATTAAAGATCAAATTGAATATATTACCTAACAACAAAAATTATTATTGAAAATATGGAATCAATTTTCTATTACTAAATTCTTATAATTGCTTGAAATTACTTTTATCATATGTCCCAAAAATTAAATGAAACCAATTTTTAGATAAATGTCTTCCCAAACTGTATGAATGATTTTATCCAAAAATTATGAATAATGTTGACCCCCATGGGATTAATAGGATTTTTAAAAGAAAATTATATATATATTCCCTTAAAATAAAACAAAAACATAAAATCAACCATGTGAAAACATTATTAAAATATAAAAACTAAAAATATTTTTTATTTGAATATAAACATTATATAGATTTACATATATGATAAACATCAATTTCTATGTTCAGAATTATACTTTTAAAGGAATTATATTACTTTATAAATATATATTTGTTCTAGGAAATGTTTTCCTAAAATTTTAATTCATTTTAATGCCCTAATAGAGTCATTGAATTTAAATATGTACAAAATCAGTAATTTTCAATATTCACATGAAAATCTACTATTTCTATAAAATCATAACAAGTCTCCCGAAGAAAACATTGACATGATGAACTCAAAAAATGAAATACATTTCATCAAATTAAATTTATAAAAGTTGGAACATTTTTTCTTAAAAAAACTGTTGAATAATTTTATCTGAATTGTGATATATATTCTTTTAAAAATTTTTGCTAACTATAATTGAATCATGGGTGTTACATTCCTCCCCCCTTTCAAAAATTATGTCCTTGAAATTTACAGAATATAACCTCATAAAAACATGGGCTATTTTTCGTTAAAATTTATTCATATTATCACATTATTTGCTCAATTTTATGATTTCTATAAAGGTATATTACTAGTAAAATCATCACATTTTCCATAATTAATCTCTTATGTTAAGAATCTAGATATGATCATTAATGTAAGATAGATCAGGATCCAATTCCATTTATTTAGAGGTGAGTACATGTGCTTGGTATGTAATATACTTCCTTAATAATGAGATATGGTACACATCCTTCACCTTAGAGAGTATGGGTTTCATTTTCAAATTGAAATCTGTAATTACAACTCTCTTAAAAATCTAAAAATGAATGATTTATATAGTAATTAGATTCTATTTTTCAGACCATATAACACCTATCCATTGAGATACCTTCATGAAAAAATGATCACCTAATTAAAGTTCAAGATCCTTCCTTCAATTATTGACATAACCCTCTATCCTAAATTATGGTTCCCTGATATTACATTGAATAGTTATCATGTTCTCATTGTCTCCTAAATAATTTTGGATCCTAAAATATTCCTTTAAACAACTTTATCCCAACAAGATGAAAACATTCCTTATACAATTCTTCATGGAGTTTCATTTTAAATCTTTAATGGAATCTATTATTTTTTGAAAATTATACCAATGATAAATACTAATCCCAAAAAACATTAAAGTCCTGTGAGAACAACCTTATCATGTATTATACTCTTTTAATAGTCCTTTAAAACTGTTTATATTTTTTAGGACCATAATATGTTCTCAAATGTATCTCAATTTGATGATCTTCTCTAATGGGTTTTCAATAATTTCGATGTAAACCCAGAGTCAAGATGAGATACAAAATAAATAGGTTCTCCATGAATTATTAAAAAAAATTGTTATAGAGTCATTCCAATCACTCATGAAGGATATCCTCCCTTATAACGATGAAATGGGTAAACATGGTAAGGAGATCAATTAGAACCCATATGAAAACATTTCTTTTAGAAGTCTTTGGAAATCTTGTGATAAAGTCTATGATAATATCATCATACTTCCAAATAAATATTTGGAAAGGTTATATGCATCATTTATGATGTTTTCTCTAATCCTTTACCTACTAACAAACTATATATCTTGATATATATTCAAAAAAATTCTACTCTATAAAATCCCACTAAATATGTTCTCTTTAATCTCTATACATATTAGTGCTATGAGGGTTTATATATAAATTTATGTTATGGGTTTCATTTTGTAATTCCTTATTTTAAAAATATATTGATTGAACACCTAACTAATTTACAAATTTTATCACACCATATTTATAAAAAGATTCTTCCAATTTACCATCATTCGGAACGTTCATTTTATTTTGAAAACTATTATCATCAAGATTCGATTTTTCCCTTCTTTGGAAAACATAGTCTAGAAATAATTTTTAAAACAAATGATGTTTCCCCCTACCTAATGAGTCACATATCATACATTACTAATTATGGGAATACCTAATCATTTTAAATACATATTTTAGTAAAAATACATGATCTTTCATAATCAACACTTCAACAAATTTATTTTCAATCATAAATTTTTAGTGTATTGAGAAATCATAATCCTTGAGTATCTATAGCCATATCATTTGTATCATGTTGAGATCTTTTTATAAAAAATTGTTTGTTAGACTTTTGTGATCCATATCTACATAACATCATCCACCTTATAGATAATGACTCTATATCTTCAAGGAAATATTTTAGATAATAACCCAAGACCAAGGGATGCATAATTATATTCATGGTTATTTAACTAACCTGATTCATAAGAAACAACATTATCATTCTGTATAGTGATGAATATGATTCCTTTATTTGATGCATTACTTTATATCACAAAACCATCCATACCCAATTTTAATTTTTATATTGTTTCATTGATGAATCTATTATTTAGTTCTTCAAAAAATATCTTTTCTTTATTTTGACCATATGAACGTAACCCCTTCACGTGTAAACTTATTTAATGGGAATTTTAATCATATAAAATTTTGAACAAAGCATTGAGAGTGACATTATTTTCTAAGGAAACTACATATCTCAGTTATTGTTCATTCTTTTGGGCCATTATTTAACTACATTTATCATGAAGGATCAACTGATATTCTATCTATAATGAATATATGACCATGAAAAGGAACTTCTTAAATCCAAAATTATAACTACAGCCTATATCATAAAAATATTTTCCTATGAGGTTTTCAAGAATTACTCTCAAATGATTTTTATGCCCTTTTATATTTCCAAGTAAATCAATATATAAAAAAATAATTACAATTGGACTGCAGTTAAGATAAAAAAATAGAAAAGAGGGGGGAAATGATTTTTAATTGGGTTGTGACTCTAAGTGGAAACTTCTAATTTTATGATTCCATTATATTGGATAAAATGGGTGTCATCACTCTCGGTCTGTGATAGGGTTGAATAGTGGAGTATGATAATTCAGATCAGAATCACTATAAAAATATCCAATGTTATTTTTATTTTTATTTTTCCCTAATTTTACATGAAAACCCAGATATATATATATAAATTAATTTAATAATTAAAATTCACCCCCCTCTTGTATATTTTTCTACATTAACTCCATGCCAACAATTTTTATCATATATTGATCCCTATCATTATTTTTAATTTTCTAGTGACCACTTACTATCTAAACTATAAAGGGAGAGAACATATTATTAAATACTGAAATTACTAGGTCATATTATAGATAGATATGTAAAAAAACATCATTTTAATGGTTAGTATTACGTCCATTAGCAATATTATATGGAATTATTCTGAAAAAACTTAGCACGGATCATTGGATGATCATGGAAAGTCCATATATTCTACCCAAAGGTGAAAATTAATAAAAAAATGGTAATTATTTGGTAAAGTATGTGTTAAATTACAAGCTGATAAATATCTTATATTTTTTAATAATTAGAAATTTGTATTGCCAGGTATTTACCTCTAAGACTTCTCATGAGATAGGTAAAATTATTCAAGTTACAAATTTTGGATTAGAGGAAATTATTAGTACTTAGATGGGTATTTTAGGAGATAAATATTAATAATATAAAATTAGACGAGATAAAACTATAAAAAAAATTCCAAATAATTAATTGTATTGTAAATGGAATTAGTTATTTAGGAGAGACAATGGAAAAATTTTCAATTGTTTATAGGGTACATATAAAACATCATAAAAAATGCCATGTTAAAAAATAAGTAATAGTTGAAGGTATGAACATTATGGAATAAACCCTTGAAGATGTTATTGGATCACTATTACAATATGAGTTAGAACTCATAAATTTTGTCAATTAATATAATTCTTAGAATATTATAATTGGTTTTAAATCAAATATACCAAACTACCATTTTATTTATTTGTTATAGAGTAGTGACATGAATGATATATCCTATGACACAAATGGTGGATATATATGTAACAATGGATACTCAAGGATATCCCCAAAATACTATCATAAGGATGATTAAAAATAAAATAGTAAAAGTAATATTTTTTATAATGATGCTTAAGATGTAAATTGAAATGATGATAAGAAAAGGGAAACATGAAGAAAAATTTCACAAGACTAAAGAGGTTCAAAAATAAGGTAAAATATAAAAGAAACAAAATATGGAAATGTAATTTTGATGGTGTAGTGATGAAGATTCAAGTAACAAATTCTATATATTATTCATCTTATAAAACTAAATATAAAAATACACATATTGAGGAATAACTCAAAGAATATTATAGGCTTCAAAATAATGGTAAAAAATTGATTGATTTATATAATAAAATTCAATGATAAAATAAGTATGTTCTTAATGAGATTCAAAATCATAATTAATCTATATAGGATGATGAAAAAGTTACTCATTCAGATTTTGGAATTTCATAAAAAAATAAAAAAAATAAACTTCCTCAAAATGAATGAATAAAGTGAAAATTTTATTTCAAATCAAGAACAAATAAATTTGAAATAAGGAATTTTGATATTATTTTTATGGAGAATTAACAGCTTGAAAATGAAGATGAAAATTAAAATCCAAATTTATCCATTTTCGTTCAGGGTGGAGAAAATTTTGATAAAATGATGAGTTTCAATAAAATGATCCAAAATAGAACTGGTCTTGGTAATGATAATAATTTTCATAAAATGTAGAAGATTTAATTTAATAATAGCACTAATGGCAGCTTATTTGCTGCTACATGCATCATATTTCATATAAAAGGTTATTATGAAAATGAGTGTCCATTGTGCTTCCACAATATCTATGAAATACCAAATATTTATTTTATAAAAATTTCACTTTTAGACTTCCTATGAATAAATGTTTGGAGTTAGTTTGGATCTTAATAATTCATATGATAATCCCATTGGACTCTTGTTTACATGTGTACCAAATCATTACAAAGTGTTTTTTTGAATGAAATATGTCTTGGGAGAATGAAAATATATGATTGGTATATGGAAATTGGATTCACATGACACATATTTTGTGATATATAAAAGTTTCTACCGATTAATAAATGTGATGGAGGTAATGTTACATTTAGTGATAGTTCCAAAGGAAAGGTACAAGGACTTGTTGATTCTGGGATTCCAAATTATGATATTTTTTATAAGGCCTTGTTTTTTGATGGTTTGAAACATAATTTAATAATAATTTTTAGGTTATTTTATGGTGGAATATTTATAAAATTTAAAAATATTTAAATTCATTTTTCAGTATAAATTTATTTTATTTTAGGAAAATTGAAATGATAGTATTTATTAAATTGATTTTTCTTCTGTAAATGATAAAAATGTCAAATGTTTAAATGTTACAGTCTGATAAGATTTTGTGGAATTGTAGCTTCATGAATGAAAATTTTAGTTTGATTCATAATATTTTCCACAACTAATCTATATTGTTTCTATGTGAACATAAATTAAACAACACATTTTTATGTGAGTCATTCATGAAAGGAAAACAAAAAAATCTATTTCAAGTTAGCTAAAGAAGTAAAAAGTATAAGTAATTTTGATCTCATTCATTTAGATTTATATTTCCTATAAAACCTACGAGTTTGGGAGAGATAATTCTTTGTTATTATTGGGGATTTTATAAGATATACATGGGTTCAATTTATTACTCTTAAATATGAAAATTTACCTAAGTTTATTAATTTTGGTGAATTGGACAAACATGATAAAGGAAACCTAATAAAATCAATTAGGTTTGATAAATTTGGGGAATTATAGAATCTATAATTTATCTAATTTTTTCAGTAAAATTGTTACTTTCACAATTATTCATCCCCTATGACACAACAACAAAATGTTGTAGTTGAAAAGAAAAAATAAAACACTCCATGAAATGGAAAGATATATGTTAGATGAGTTTAAATAAACTAAATATTTTTTAGTATAAGCTATTCTTATTCATTTAATTTTTTTAAGACCCTTTTACGAATGAAACCTTATATGGTTCAGAAAGGAATAATAATGAAAATGTGTTATTTTTGAGTTCCAGGTTGTAAATATTTTATTTCTAATATGGGGGATTGTTTAGATAAATTTGATGAAAAATATGATTAATGAATTTTAATGGGATATTAAAATAATGGTAAGGCCTAAAGAGTTTAAAATAAAAGAATTATAATTATTGAAGAATCAACTAATGTAATGTTTGTTGAAAAATATTTTAGTAAAATCGATGATGATATTTTTCAACTTGAAAAATAATTTGGAGATTTTAATTTTTATGATTATGTACCTATTGAGGGGGAGAATATTTATTCTCAATATAAACCCATTCATGAAAAATATTTTGAAACTAATATACATTGTCCCATAGATAATATTACTGGTAATGTTTAATCAGTAATTTAAACTAGAGAATCTATTATGAATTTTTATGTTTTACAATATGTTATTTAGGATTATATACCTATGAATATTTATAATGATTTAGATAATTATTTTTGAATTTTTAAATGTAGGATAAATTATATTAGTTTACTATGAATAATGTGTGGACTTTAGTTGTTCAACTAAGTAATTCTAAATCTATTAGAACAAAATGGATCCTTATAAACAAGCTTGATGTATTTTGAAAAAAAGTTAAAAATAATTACAGATTTGTTAATCAATGTTAATCTCAAGAGGAAGTCATTGATTTTGGAGAATTGTTTTCTCTTGTCTCATGTTTATAAGAAATTATTATATTTTTGGATTCTACTGATTTGCATGGTTTAAAATTATTTCAAATACATGTCAAACCCACTTTTATAAAGAGTAATATTTCTTAATAAGTGTATATTTGATATGTCCAATGTTTTGAAAATAATAAAATCATAATCATTTTTTTATATTATCTAAGGGTCTGTATGGTTTTAATTAATTATGTCGGTCTCAGTATGAAAGGATAATGAGGTTTCTTCTAATTTTGTTTTGAGAAAGAAAAGGTTGATCCTACTTAGATTATTAACACCAATAATGATGATATTTAGAGTGTAAAAATTTATGTTGATGATATTATTTTTGGATTTTAAAATTAAATCATTGTAATGAATATTTATATTTGATGGCATCTTAAATTGATATGAGTATGTGGAGGAATTGAAAATTTTCCATTATTTTAAAGTATTTGAATGAAATTATAATATTTTAATAAACCAAATGAAGTGTGATAAATAGTTAGTTAATAGATTTTGTTTAGAATCATAAAAAACAAAAAATAATCCTATGAGTACTTATTAAAAATAAGATTTATATATGTTTGGAAAATATACTAATGTTAAAACTTATAGAGTTATGATTGAATGTTTAATTTATATCACTGATTATAGTCTATATTTAATGTTTTCAGCCTCTATGTGTGCTACATATCAAATTTATACTATGTAAAATCATATTAAATATGTTAAAATTATCATTAGATTCATTAAACAGTCATTATATATTGGTTTATTTTACTCTCCAAAAAAATATCATTGATTTAGAAAGATATTATAATTCTTATTTTAGAGGATTCAGGATATATAAGGAGGGAAAATTATGTATGTTCCCTTAACTTGGTAAATATTTGCTTCCTTGGGATTTAAAAAAAATTATGTAGCTCTTTAATATTCTGAGTTTGAATATATAGTTTATATATTATGTTGTCCTCAATCTTTATGGATTATGAAAAAACCTTCTGATTTTATTTTAAATTTCAATAGAAATCTAGTTTTCTGAAACAATAATTTTTATTTTTATATTTATAAAAATATATCACACTACACAAGGATTGAGAATATTAACATTATGTTTCATCTTCTTAGATATCATGTACAAGAAAAGAAATATAAGTATGTAATTTATTTCTATAGAAAATCAAGTTACTAATATATTTACTAATCCTCAAGATTATAATAAGTATGATTAAATCTTGTTTTAATTTACTATAATGGATATTTAAATATATATTTCAACAAAATTATTTTAGGGTGGGTTTTATTTTGTTTATATTATGAAATTTTTAGATTTATTTGAAATCTGTTAAATCATGACTCAATTTTTAAGATTATAATTGAATAATTTAAATAAATATTTGTTAATTATATTATTATTTTAATAATTATCTTACATACTAGATGATTTTAACATACTATCTAAACTTTTAGATTTCATAAGAGCATATTTTATGAAGGGTATCAATTTTTTTTTAAAAAAAAATTAAATTATGTTCTTTGTATATTTGCTCCTTGATATATGTTTTAAAGTATCAATGTTAAAGAATGTTTTATAAACTATTTACACTCATGAAAAAAATTTGTTTTTCAATAATGCCTAAATTTAAGGGGATTTAATTGTTCAGTGTCAATTCATAAAAATTTCATAGTATGTTAAAAAATATAGGGAGAAATTTTATTATTGAAAGCTTATCATTTTGATAATTCTGGAATTGGTGATATGTTTTTAAATTATACAATGTTTTTTAAGTATTAAAAAATTGGGGGGGGGAGTTGACTATCACCTTGATTCACTTTATGTTTTGATAATTACAACGATCTATTTTTTTTATTTCCTTTTAGAGTCTTGATACTTTTTATTTTGTTTTAATTAAATTTTTCTTCAATATGATTATATCGTAATATTTATTTTCTATAAATATATTTAAATTTTCAGTTTTGCTTTTTTATATATTGTTCTACAAGATTCATATAGTTTTATTCAACTAAATATGTTTTTTTTAGTCATTAAAATATCATTTAAGGTGTTTTTCAGAGTTCCCTTGTAGCCAATTCCTATATTTAATTATTTTATATTTCTGATTTATGTAGACGATTCTCCCACATAACTAATTCACATATCTGAATTTACAGAATCTGTAACTTTATTTATTTCATCCCTAACATTTTATATAAACCTCAATGTTGAGTTATTAATGTTATCTTGGAAAAGAAAAAACAATATAATTTTAATTATAAAACATAATGTTCTTAACTAATATCTATCATGTTATATATTAGGTTAGAAGTCACTACATGTATTCAATTTCAATTCTAATGTTTTCCAGAACAAATTCACTATTTTATTAGGTTGATAACCACATATATATATCATAAATAAAGATTATTCTTAATTATACATAAAAATAATTAAATTATATAAATATAATTCAATATGATATAAATATGATTTAATCATTTTTTGGTATATTTTAGGTATTAAATATTCTAAGTGATGTTGATTTAGAATTTCTAGAATCTGATAAATATTAAATTCCCCTATCTGATAAATACTCCTATGTAATTCATTTATGAATATTTTTCTGTGTTGATTCTATTATGTTCTGATATCTGGACATGTAGTGAAAATTTTCTATGTGAAAATCCCCTATGTGTAATTTTTAATGTGGTCCTTTGAATATATACATGATATTGTAAAAAATAGAAATATGATGTGCTTCAAAAAATACTTCACAGTTTCATTAGTTTCACGTTCATTATATACATTATTAGTATTTTATTGACTTAAAAATTATTTTTTAATTATTCATAATCCGTGATAATAGGTTTTCTGTTATATAGTGATGAATAAAATTTGGATCATGTTGGCATAATCATGTATTAGTATTCATGATATAATTTTGTAAATTGAAATATCTAAATCTAAATTGGCTGAAATATGAAGGTTAGTCTCAATTATTATTAGGAAATAATCCAAGGATATTAATACTTTTTATTGAATACTATATTATTTTTTCTTTTAAATTTTACTAAGTAGATTTAAATTGTCTTAAAGGATATCTTTGTTGACTTATAAGAAAACTATTTTTCATTTATAAAAAAATTACACATGGAATATCATCCTGGAAACCACTCTAGACAACTATGAAGAAGTTCATTGAAGATGCATGCATGATTCTTTCTTTGAGAAAATAAAATATGTAATGATATTAATACATTAAATTTATTATTCATAATGAAACCCTATTTATATAGAGTTGACAGGATTAGTGTAAGAGATACCGGTCGATTATATACTTAAATTATATAGGATCTGTACTATTCTAGTGATCAACTACTACTCTCATAAAAAAATTGTTTGATCATTTTCTTCTTGAGAAGTTCATGCTGGTATGACAATTACTCTATGAAGAATTCATTCTAGTTATGTGTCTTTACTTCTTCAGATTCTTCTTTATGTACATTTAAAATGTTTTATACTACCCATTAAAAGGTAAGTAAGGGGGATATGAATCTGAAACAAAATTCTTTCATTGGGTTATGCCTCCATGGGAACAAAAAATTATATTTAGATTGTGCATTTAGGTTGAAAAAGGTAGGTCTATTTGGGTTTAAGACTTCAGGGGAGAAGGATTCATAATTGGGCTATAAATAAAAGTTATAAAAAACATTGTAAGATTCAATTATATTGTTTATTGTGTGTATTATCACTAACAATTTAGGCAGGGGCTGAAGAGTGGAGTAAGATCCTCCGAATACTAACCACTATTAAATCTATTGTGTTTTTTTATTTTTTTTCATTTTCCTTCAATATCTAGTACACATGTAAATTTATTTTAAATGGATAATTCACCCAGATCTTGTATATTATTCCATATTCAATCATGAACAAAAAAAATTCCAAAATAATATTATCAAGATAATATTTAAATTCACTATTCACCAGGCCCATAAAAATAGAGGGTAAACTATTCAATCCAATATTTATTACTAAAAACTCATACCATCCATACCTTATATGAAATTTTATCTTTTTCATATATTACTTCTTTAATATCAATAGATATATTTTTTAAATATATATCAATCATTGAAAATAATGACCACCTTAATGTTTATCATATAAATCAACAATATGAGTTAGAGGATGCCTATTCATTATAGTAATGGAATTGATTTCTATGTAATTTATGAAAAACATCCTAGAACCATCCTTTATCATAACAAAAACTACATAGGATTCCCAAGGTGAAACACTGGGGAATATTAATCCCTTATTACATAACTCTTGTAGTTTATTATTCTGTTCCACTAATTCCAATATGGTTATTTTTGAAGGAGTCTTAAATATAGGTTTCTCATCAAGGATGAGTTAAATGGAAAACCAAACATCACACTTGACTGTATTTCGTAGTAAATATTCGGTAAACACGTTATTTGTTTCCCACAATATAAGTGTATATTCTATTACAATATTAAATTTCCTAAGAATAGGTTTTATTGGCTCTTTTTCTCCTACAATATCATTAAGGTGAGCTACTGGAGGTGGATAGGTACATGATTTAGATGATGGATTCTTCCCTATAATGATATGGCATCCCATGTATCCTTTATGAATCATAATATCATTTTGTTGGAAATAAATTTTCTATAATTATTTGAAATTCAATGAATTCCAAGGATTATAAAAAACTCAACTATAGGAATAATAAAAAAGTTTGGAAATAGGGTATGTCTAGGCATCATAATTGGGACTAACTAATATATCATTGTTGAAAAAAGATTTTTACTTGGTGTATAGATTGAAAACTCAATTATTATGATTCTAGGTTATAAATTTTGTCTTCATGGAGAACATGGAAGATATAAAACTATGGGATGATCTGAAATAAATTAAAGAAATTGTTAATTTTGAGTTTATGATCAATGTATTTTCTACCACATATTTAGAAACATAATTTTCATCTATGGTAATCACATAAAAATAGGCTTCCACCCATGTCCACTTCTACAATAAGTTCCCTTGAAAATTGGGAAATTAGTATGAATAATTCACAATCTCACTATAGTTTATGCACTGGAAAATAGTGGTTTGTTTCTCTCCTGTTTATTCATGAGTTAGATGGACCTTATCTCCATACATGTAACAAAATACCATTACCTTTTAATATTTACCATGACATTTTTATGTATAATCATCAAATAATGTAATTATAATCATTAAATTTTACATCTTTGACACATTTCATTTTCTTTGGTTCTCAATCGATGTAAATCCCGACCATCAATTATAGTAATATTTTCCTTCTAGAGAAACAATTACAAAATGCACAAAGATTTATTCAGTAACTCTATTTAAACCAAAATTCTCATTTTTAAAAATTTTATTTAAGTAAATTTATATATTTTGTTAAAACAATAATTTTCAATATTATATTCGTGAGTTTTTTTGAAAATTTCCATAAAAAATGGATTTTTGGTTGAATAGTGAAAATAATGAATTTTAAAAAACTATTCTTTTCTATTCATGTACTTTTAAAGTATTATTTATTTTAAGAATTATTTAAAATTAAATTTGTTAATTTTAGTTATATATAATTAAATTAATATCATTGGGATCAACATTATACTTGAATTTGTTATAAGAAAATTGTATACTTAAAAAAGTATTTTCTAGAAAATAATATTCCACAGGTTTAATGGGATTATTTTAAGATGAACTATTACCACTTATAGAAATTGGATTTTATAAAATTGTCTCCATAATTTTCACCATAATTTGAAAATATTATAAGGATTAAACTTTTTTATTTACATCATTATGAATTGTAACTTAGGTAAAAATATCTTTTACCATGGTAAGAGTTAGAACTACTTAAATGGGTTAAAACTAAAATTATAAGGGTAAAAATGGCATTTTTTGAATCATATTGTTGATGAAAATTTTTTGATTTAAATTTTTTCATAATTTATATTTTATTTTGGTGCTGAAAATACCCAAATTTAGGTTACTAATAAATGTATATTTTAATTTAATTCCAAGATAATGATATTAATTTAGAATACTTATATTTATTCTGGAATTATAGACAATTCACTAATCTATGGTAAGATATTTGATTATGTATTTAGGATGAATATGAAATTATTCTGGAAACATTATTCAAAACCTAGATTTGTAAGCATAACATATGGTTTGGGAACACTATGTTTGCAATAAAACACATGGATCATGAATCCAATGATGTTTGAAAAGTATGGATCAGTAACCCTAGTTTTGTAAGAAACCCTCCATTTGAGGAACAATCTTATTGTTCAAAATCCCTAATTTTTTGAAAACCCACAAATTTTCAACCATAATTTCGGAATTTGTCACTATATGAAGGAAGCCTACAATTGACTAGTCAATGGATGATTTTTAAATTAATGACATTATCCATGTTTTTCTACAACAATATTTAGAAAATTAAATATCATTTTTATGTTTTTTTATTACTGTTCCAAGTGATCATACTAAAAAAATTAAATTATTCTTATTTATAAGGGATTTCATGATTCTATTTAAATGAATTAAAATTTAAATATTCCATATTTATTATGTCATATCTCTAGAACATTTTGAACTTTAGCTGATTAACCCACAATATAAATACTGATATGTTAATCTTTTGAATACAAATATACGAATTGAGAAAAAAATTATTTTTGTGCTTGTAAAAGATAGGGTTTTGTTTCCTCCAAAGCTACACGTCATAGGTATACATGTTTTTATCATTTTTATCAACTCACTAATAATATTATCACTTCATATCTATATTATTGTTAAATATTCATCTATAATATTTAATAAACTGTTTCTTTGAGAAACATTTTGGAGACATACTTGTTTATCCAACTATATTATGTTTTATCTGTTACTATTTAAAAAAATCATGTATGATGTTGAATATTATTTTGTTTATTCTATACATTATTAAAAATCAACTACTTCTTTCAGTAGATGTAGTAACTACAAGAAAACCCTATTACTCAATCAAATCAATACCTATTTATTTATTGGAGAATGACTAATCAGACTGAGTCATGGTTGTAATGGAGTATCAACTTCTTGATCTAAGATGTGGATTTATGGTTCCTTGTAAAAGAACCATAAGGCCCTATAAAAAATTATTTAAAAGGCATTAAATACTTTAACTCATTTTTTGAAGTCCCTAGTAAAAGGACATTCTATTTAAAATTACTAAGCATGTGGAGAGAGCATTGGTAGAGTAGACTTATAGATAATTATTCCCTAAACAACTATACATATCTATGTTCTTTTATTTATTTATTTCTACTACTCACTCTAATTTCATATAGATGGAAATAATCACTACATATTAAGAGGGTTTCTTGGAATTTGTCGAAGTATTTAATGGATAAAAATTCATCCCCTATCTTATCTTCATAATAGTCATTCCAAAACAAAAATTGGAATCAAAGGAAGGAATATCTTTGAATATTTTTATTTTTTAAAATCCATGAAAATTTTATTTTTTTTATCTGACACCAAGAAGTAATATAAAATAAGTCTTCTGTCTCCAAAAATCCAAAGATAAATCTTTATATGATTTAAAATATTGAAATAAATGATCTTAAAGAAGATGAGTCGAGGATTTGTGCTCCTTACATTAATTGTGATAATTATGGATACTAGAAATATATCAAGATTATTAATTTAGAAAATATTATAACATGGTTATATTTAATATTTTTTAGGATTTATGAAATTCCTAATGAATATATGATGAAATTTATTGATGATCCCAAAAAATAATATGATCTTAATTCAAGATCAACAAATGTTATTGTCTAGTGTTTAGGGACTAGTGAGTTCAAATAAAATTCACAATGTTATACTGAATTTGATTTGTGGAAAAATATTTTGGATTCCTATAAAGGAACTAGAAATTCCAAACAACTGATATATAATATTGAAAAGATATTGTCAGATACTTTTGGAATTCATAAATATCAAAATATCACCCATATGAATGAGATATTGATAGAAAATTTCAACAATGTTGCTTATTGGGTTATCCAATTAAGCAATCATATCATGTATTAAAATTACATAGAGTTTTAGTCTTAGGTTGTATAGAATATCTACTTATATATGACAAACCACATAAGTTAATGAATTATAAATTAAAGAACTGATTGCAACATTAATGATGCACGAAGCTAAGATATAGTCAGAAGATGAAAATCATATCAAATATGAAGATGTTTCTCTCAAGAATACTCTGCATGAATCCTCTAATTCAAGTCATGAGGATTCAAATAATGGTTTGTCAAATCATGTTAAATTTTTTGAAAAATTGTACTACAAAATAAATAAATGGATAGAATAGAATATATGTTGTGAATGAAAATAAATTGTTCATAAAAAATTTAGTTATTCTTTTATCAAATCTCAATATAAGGAAAATTATAAATTAAAAGTACAAAAAATTATAAATAAAACAAGGTGGGATTCTTTCGGTTCAAATGATGAATCGTCTACAAATGATATTCTTGATCATAAAATTCAAATGTTATGTTATATTTATCATAATGATGAGGTTAAATATTTTTACTCTCAAAACTCTAATTCAGATAAATTTACTTTTTAGGAACTATGTAAGTATTAATTTATACTTAAATATAAATTATATTCCTTAAATGAAGATTATAGGAATCCTAAAAAATCATACTATTCAATTTTATTGGATAAATTAAGCCTATCAAATCAAATTAAAGATTTGAAATCTAATTCATCCAAAATTTATTATGATCTTCATGAAACCAAAATTAATGAATTATTGAATTAATTCAACACTTGTAAGATTCTGACTCGAGTACCATGCAATGGTTCCCCATGTTGGTCAGTAACATGACTTCAAATGTGCCTCCCAAAATTCTAGAGGATGCTGACTAGTAGAGAGGGTCTGGTAAGACAATGATGGGGAGACTATATCCTATTTTATCAGAGTAGACATCGATATAAATAATAAACAATTATAGAACCATATATTACCAAAAAACAATAAAAATATCCCAACTCTAACGGGGAAGAAGATAAAATAGCATATACAATAGAAAACATGCCATGTTAATGTACGTGTCATGTTTCTTGAGAAAACCTAAATATAAATACACCGAAGACTCCAAAGCGGGACCCAAACCACATCTGGTTCCCTCAACCAAGATCTATCCCCAATCAACAACATAACAGAGGGCCCTTTTCTATAACCCATACAATAACAAAAAAGTCTATTTGGGTACCGATCAAGTATCCCAAACAGGTTGTAAGTAAACCTCAGTAGGCCACCACAAATTGTGTCTAAAAATAGTCAAAACAGTGTATATAGTTGTATAAAGAAAATAATACAAGTAATAATGTAATTTATCTATTTTTATTCAATTTTACATCGTTTAACCAAATAATTCCCTAGGTTTTCGATAACACTTGAGCTTCAATACCTACTTTGGCCCGCACCAAATTTTGAAAATTTTCACATTATCAATTAACAATTCTTTTAACACATGGGATTTCAATATCCATTACATCTCACTGTAATTATTATCGCCAATTGTAACTATATTCCATTTATAATGTTTATATGTGTATAATTACATGTCTAGTACCCCATAACCAAACATCCATAAGTCTATATATTATTCATGGGCATATAGGGTCATGTCTAGCCTCCCATTTCACAACAAGAATGTATACCATTAGTGAAGATTGTCATGTGTAGCACCCTAATTCTCATATGTGCACACATATCATTGGTGTAGATCATCATGTATGGAACCCAAAATCTAATTCATCATACTGATAGATCTATCATTAGTGAAGACCATTGTTTCTAACACCACATATCACAACAATGTTTGTATATCATTGGTGTAGATTGTCATTTCTAACACCCTAATAATCATTCATGCATTTATCTCCTTATTTACTTGGCTTAGATCTCCATGCCTAAAAACTCAATTCTTAACCATGATTAAATTATGTTAATCCCCTTAACACAGTTAACCACCACTACATCCATTAATTAATTCATAAATTAACGAATCCAAGTCAATTAATTAATTCAATGATTAATTAACAATACCAAACTCATTAATCAATCCACAAATCGCATAACCATTTCATAATTAAACATAAAATAATTTACTAAGTAACTAAATATAAAACTACAATTACCAAGATCTCATAATTAATTCCCATATTATTTATCATATTCAATATTACCAAAATCTCAAAATTTCATAGATACCTCAATTAATTTATTTAACTCATTAATTAATTCAATTTTGGATTTCCATTGATAAGAAGATATATTAATTATAAAAAAACCATATATGTAATAAAAATTACTAATATGGGAAAATGAATTTTAAACCCCCTACCTCAATTCATTGAGGATTTTTCACCAAGAGTAATTCTGCAAAAATGATCTTAACAACGACATAGATCAAATTATGGATCTGAATCAATAAATGAAGATCAATGATATTGAGATATTATGAATCATGATCTAAATATAATATTCTTGATCAATATCTCACCAAATAGGTTTAGATCTGAAGAAATATAGGGAAATTCCACCAAAAAGTCATGGGAAGATAGAAGATTGCAACAGATATGCATCATAATGAGATCCACCAACTAGGGGAAGAGGGGATCTTCGATTCGGGCATCGATTCTTGAAAAATGGGGGATGGGTGGCCTTGGAATATATTTTGGAAGCTCTGAAATAATCCAAGAAAATCAAGGACGGTGACTGGGTTGAATAGGAGTTGTTTTGGGGTTTTGGGGGATTTTAAAACAAATTTACATATGAAAAAAAACTATGCACATGAATTTTGAGGCAGGGGCGTATGGTTTGAGAAACGTGTGCCAACAGTGTATACCCTCACTGCCTAGGGGCACACAGTTTCATGGGATTCAGTGAAAAAAATGTAAAATCATGTATTAGACATGAAATTCACCTCTACCTAGGTTTTTATGGTTTTCTGGGTTGGGAACACGATTTACCCTAACCGTGCACTGAACACAAACAACCCATTTTTCTTATATTTTTCTTAAAACTCCACCTAAACACACTCTAATTAATAACTCGGTGAAAAATTATTTAATAAAAACAAAAAGTACCTGAATTTAAGCCAGATATAACTCCATAAAAGGATATGATCTTACAATCTCCTACCTTATAATAGATCATCTGTGTGCCATACTTTCAAGCTTTTCTCAGATTCCAAGCCAAAAATGTTGGGATATTGAGCCCCCATATCTACTTCCCTTTCCCATGTTTCCTAATGTACATGTCCATCTTTCCATAATACATAAACTGTTGGAATAATATTTCCCCACAACACATTCTCACAGTAATCCAACACATGTATCAGATTCTACTCAATGTATACATCTATCTTAAGATCAATCTAATCCACATCGATAACATGAGAATATTTTGGGTGATATCACTGTATTTGTGACACATGGAATCCAATATGCATAGTACTGTACTTTTATGGAAGAGCCAATCTATATGCCATAGGCCTAATTCTATCCAGAACCTAAAAATGTCCAAAATACATCAGTGCCAACTTTCCCTTTATGCATATCATGTGGTGACCTAATCTGGAAAACACTTTAATGAATACATTACCACCCTATGTAAATTATAGGGGTTTTCTTCACCCATCTTCACCTGACATCCACTTACTCTGATCTGTGGTCACATGTTTCCAAATCAATTTTACTTTCTCTGACATCTCTTATATGAGACTTAGTCCAAACAACTTTGACTCACATACTTCCATCCAATATAGTGGTGATCTTCATGTCCTACCATAAAGATCCAAACATGGTCCCTCATTATAGTTTCATATTAATTGTTGTTATATAAAAACTCCAATAAATATAAGTTCTTAACCAATGATCCACCAAGTTGAGTACAAATTCCCACAACATATCCTCGAGCACTTTTATAGTATGTTATGACTACCCATTTATCTGTGGGTGGAAGGTTTTACTCAATATAACTCGGGTACAAAGATCCTTTTTCATGCCTTTCCAGATAGCATGAAGTAAAGAGTGAATCATGATCTAAAAATATAGTCTGTGGCACTCTTTGTGGATGCAATATCTCCCAAAAATATTGTTCCTCCAGCTTCTATAAAGTGATGGTTTCATGTGTAGGAAAATAACATTCTACTGGAGTCAGTCGATTCAAAATAAACCAAATAGAATCATTCTTCCTAAGGGTATTTAGATGTCCCACCACAAAATCCTCGGAAAAATCATCCTAATTATATTTCAGAATATGAAATGGTAGCAATAAACCTCCATGTCATTGATGCTTTGCCTTCACCTACTAATAGTTGAAGCATCATGTCATGAACATTGTTATCTTCTTTTTCATGTCTGGCCACTATAAATGTCATCATAGGTCATGGTACATTTTGGTCACACATATATATACCACCCACTTCGACGAATGAAATTACTTCATGATCTCCACTCAAAATCTCAATGGAACCACAACCTGATTCTTGACATTAAGGATCTCATCCTCAACTATTCTCTTATATGAAATTGGATAACCACCATCAAGGATTTCACTCAAGTTCAAACACACTATATCCGCAAACATAGTATCTTAGATATATATCAAAAGTGTAGAATCCACTATAACTAATACAAGATCCATCTACTCTGAATTCTCCAAAATTGTCACATGAATTTCATCCACCAATGTCATCATCTTCCACTCAACACTAGATTCGTGTACAATCGGGGTCTGATATTTCCTTCTCATGGTTTCAACTACATTATTTCACATGTGGGGGCATATATGCCATCTCAAAATCAAAATACTGCATATACCCAACTAATTTCTACCACAAAATACTCAAATCACATTTAAAAAATATATACCTCAAGAACGTATTATCTATATAAATTAAGAACTACTTTCCCAATAGATATTTTAGCTAACAATTTATAGGATGAAACACCATAGCTAACTCACAGTCATGTGTAGGGTAGTTTCGTTCATGTGGTCTGAATTGTTGAGACCCATATTCCACAACTCAATCCCCAGTCATAAACACAACATCGATTCTTATCCTAGAAGCATCACAATACACAGTGTACTCCACACTTGACTGAGGTAGGATCAATGTTGGTGTCGATGTTAAATGTTCCTTCAACTCATGGAAATATTTTTCACAAGCTTGAGTCCACTCAAACATAATACCCTTTTTTCAATCCCAAAAGTGGAACTTACAAAAGAGAATTTCTTGGATGAATCTCTTATAAGATCTAGCTAATCTTAAAAAGATTTGGATATTGAAAAAATTCTTGGTCGGATCCCAAGAACCCACTTCCTGAACCTTCCTTGGGTCCACTCATGCGCCTTCTTCTAAGATGATGTTCCCTGACAAGTGTACATAGTCAATACAAAATAAACACTTAGATATCTTTTCATATAATTGATGCTCTCTCAATGTGATGAGGATAATGTCAAGAAGTTGGGAATGATCATTATGTGTATTAGAGTAATCCAAGATGTCATCCACAAACACCACCACAAACTGATCAAGGTACAGATGAAATATCATATTCATTAAGTCAATAAACACATTTAGTTTGTTTGTCCACAAAAATAGCATTATGAAAAACTCATATAGTCTGTACCTTCTCCTGAAATTATTCCTCGGTATATCATAATTCATAACTCTCAATTGATGATTCCTTGATCTTATGTTGATCAATGAGAACACAGAGGCTCCCTTCAACTAGTCAAATAGATCATCAATACATGGAAGAGAATATCAGTTAATTAATTTCATCTTTTCTAACTTCCATTAATCAAAACACAAACATAAACTCCCACCGGCCCTCTCTATGAACAATACCAGTGATCCCTATGGAGTCATACTTGGATGGATAAATCCCTTATCCCCCAACACCTCAAGCTGAGTCTTGAGCATTTGAAGTTCAATGGGTACCATTATTTATATATGAATAGATACTTTCTCAACCTCTAAAATGATCTCAATAGTGAATTCCACATCCCACTCAGGTTTAATCCCTGAGAAGCCTTTAGTAAAGAGATCCTAACATAGATAAACTAGTTTTGGTAAGATATCATGCTTAACACCCCCATCATCTAGTCAAATATTAAAAACCTAGGATGTGAACCCTCTTTGTTACTGAGTATTTGTACCTGATTGGCCTACCTAGATATCCCACTCCCCATGGTGAATGTAATTATTACCTTTAGGATATGTAAACGTCACTCTTCTACGATAATAATAAATGTGATCTCAGTATCTAACTAGATAGTCCATACCAAATATAAGGTCACAAACATTCATAGTAAGAATGTAGAGATCCAAGAGAAAACAATGCTCCCGGATCTCAACTGATCATCCCTTTCACATAAAAATACCTCTAGACCTTACTACCAACATTGTAACTATAATCAATACTCCACTCAAAAACACCACCACTAGGATCAAACCATTAACAAGTTTTGCACATATAAAGAAATGAGAAGCATGAGTATCAGATAAAGAACATGTTAAAGTAAAATCTACTAGAATAGTACATTTCACTATTGATAGACCAACCATGCTATCCACAAGTGTAGGTTTCACCACTTGTATCTATTTGACACCTCTTCCTTATGATGTTGTCTGACTCCCCTGAGTCACGCAACTCTACTGATATGGATTTTCATGTGAAGATTAAATATACAAACAGTATGCAATGGAAGGTTATCTTGGAGATGTTCTTTGAACACTTCTACCAAGAGACGATGATGTATGAGAGACCAGATGATTTCATGAAATTTACACTGGGAAAGATTTTTGCGATGGACTATACTAGATCATTTATAGATTTTATGTTCTTTTTTCCATCACTGGAAGCATATGAGACCACCTCAGAAAAATTATTTCAGGATGGAATTAGTTGTGAAATAACTTTATAATTTCCCACCAGCACTTCACTAAGCCTCGTATCTTATAATCCACCAAATTGACCCTTCTCTATATTGGTGTCTTTAAATGGTCATGTATTGTCTCGATCATCTTATCCCAGAACATATCATCCTCTGGTCCCCCTCTCCATCAAAATTATGAGGGATCTTCAACTAAAACACCCTCATTAGGTCAGAAATACCCTATACAACTCTCCCTGGGTCACATTCCCTGAATTTCATCTAGTAAGAAATGATCTCTTAGAATAAGTCCCATGGTTACTCACTCGACACTATCGGTTCCTTAGGTTGTACCACTGGAGGATCACTCATAGCCATGTCCTCCAATCATCCAATAAAAATATGTCTTCATGGAGTCATATACCTACAATTCAAAACTCATTTATTATGACTAAAAATAAATTTTGACATCCACGTAAGAGGAATAATCACAATAGGTCACAACAAGTCCTTTCCCATATCTCACCAAGCAGTCAAAACTGAGGCATTATCACTAAACTTAACCATCCTACACATATGTCTTGGTTAACAAGGGTAAACACATTTTCATTGATGATGTTTTCATACAAGACTCCCCTTATTCTCACCTAGAATCATTTTAAAATCCTCAATTTAATGTTAGGTGCCATTTTTAATTCAATTTTCACTAGAAATAAAAAAATAGTTTAGGTTCAATAACTTACCCACATTTCATTTTCCCCTAAATTCCTAAAACGATTCACATCACAATAACTCTAAGTTCCTGGAATGATGTATACATAATAAACTCATTCCATATCAAGCCATATGTCAAATCTCAGAAAACCCAAAAACAATTAGCATATCACACAAAAATTGCATCATCCGTGGTAAAATAATATTAAATTGTAATAGGAAATAGCAATACAAATAATCCCACCATGAGTACATTGGTTTTCCACCGTATATGGTCTTACAAATCCCATGCACGAGATCATTACTATTCATCGACTATCCCTTGCTTCCGACTTCCTTGTCCAAAAGTAAGACTAAAGAATAATAAAATAAATCTCCTCTAATAAAACATTATAACGTCCCGAACTAGGTTCCATGTAATGGTGCCTCGAGTCAGTTGGTGACATGACCTCAAGAGCGCCTCCCTATATGATAGAGGTTACCGACTAGGAGCGAGGGTTTAGTAAGTCGATCATGGGGAGACTACGCCCTCTTTTATCAGTGTAAACACATGTAAAAATAATAAAGAGAAGCAAGAGCATATAAAAAAATCATCATCATATCCCAATTCAAACAAGGAAGAAATTATAATATCAAACTAAAATAGAAAACATTCCATGCTAATGTATGT
This sequence comes from Viscum album, assembly GCA_963277665.1. NCBI lineage: Eukaryota > Viridiplantae > Streptophyta > Magnoliopsida > Santalales > Viscaceae > Viscum > Viscum album. The sequence goes on along the minus strand of OY728128.1, from coordinate 249,938,685 downwards.
TTCAATTCTCTAGAGAATAATTGAAAATAAAGTCACTGACAACTCCCAAGCAGGTCCCGACCCACATCTTATTCCCTCAACCAAGCTATGTCCCCAATCATCATTTTAACACATGGAACATACCCATAACCTTTCCTGCAATTACAAATTCTATTCGGTTATCAATCATGTATCCCAATTAGGGTGTGAGTAAAACTCAGTTGGCCACCACCGATAGAGACTAAACAAATCCAGTCAGAATAGTGTATTCAGTTGTATAATGAATAGAATAGAAGTAATAATATATAATTTTTACATTTATTCAATTAACCTCTATTTAACCACATAATCCCTCAGGTTCCCAAGAACACCCAATCCTCAATACCCACTTAATCCCTATCCAAAGTATGAACCATTTAACATTATTAATTCATAATTATTTTAACACATGGGCTTTCATTAACCATTACATCTCAATTTCATTTTTACCGTCAATTGGAACCATATATCATTTTCAATGTTTCAGGGGGTGGAACAACATTTCTAGTACCCTGTTACCAATCATTCGTAAATCCATATATCCCTCATGGGAATAGAGTGTCCGATCTGGCCTCCCAAATCTTAACATACATATTTACCATTGGTGTAGATTGTCAGGTCTAGTACCCCATTTCTCATTTTTTTACGCATACCATTGGTGTATTTCATCAGGTTAATCACCCCAAATCTCATTTGTTATACTAGTAGATCTATCATTAGTGTAGAATTTCATGTCTAACTCCCCATATAACAACTATACAGGTATATAATTGGTGTAGATCATTATCTATTACACCCCAATTCTCATTAATTCATTTATATCAATATTTAATTGGCTTAGATCATCATGTCTGATACCTCAATTCTGAACCATGATTAAACAATATTAATCCCTTTAACATATTTATCCACCACTAATTCCTTTAATTAATTCATTAATTAATTAATCCAAGACTGTTAATTAATTTAACAATTAATTAACAATATAAAACTCATTAATCAATTAAACCATTGATTTACCATTTCATAAGTAAAAATATAATAATTAATTCACCAATTCATTATAAAATCACAATTCATAAGATCTCATAATTAATTCTCACAATAATTGTTTTGTTCAATAATCCCAAAATCTCACAATTTCACAAATACCTCAATTAATTAATTTACCATATTAAATAATTCTATTATTTATTTTAATTGATATATAGATCTAGAAATTATACAACTTTCATATACGTATCAAAATCACAACTATGGAAAAATTAATATTATACCACCTACCTTGATTTTTTGATGATTTTTTCCCAACAGAATTCCCCTAAAACGAGCAGCACAATGACATAGATTAGATTCTGCATCTGAAGCCCTAAATCAAGATCAATGATATTGGGATCTTATGAATATATATCTATATCTACAAATCTAGATCTAGAACACACCAAATAGTTTTAGATCAGAATAAATATTGGAAAATTATATCAAAAGATCAAGCCAATATAGAAGAATGGATAAGATTGGAATTAGGATGAGAACCACATACTATGGAAAGATCATATCTTCTATTCGAGACGTTAATTGTGATGAATAAAGGTTGGAGAACCTTGGCCCAAATTCCCGAAGGGCTTCTTTTTTATTTTATTATGGATAATCCCCCTTTTAAAGGATGAAGGGGAACTCGTAAGTGACCTGTATTCCAAAGGCACAAGGCTCGACTGACCCGCAATACATGACCTGAAGGCCCAGGGGAATACCATGTCCAATACATGAACTGTAGGCCCAACCCACTTGAACTGCCCCTCCCCAGATTTTGTGACATTGATAACCTATATCCCCACCTTGCATTGCTGATCGACTAGCATTGCCCCGTACAAAGCTGGACAGTGCCTGGTCCCGATGACGGCTGGTATACCCTCTCATTCTTCCAATTCGATTATCTCGGATTATGGGGGCTGCTACACTTATTACGTTGATCCTCTTTTGGGGCATGTTTTGTGTGAACTGGGCTACTCCATGGTCTACATGGCTTGAAGGCCCTTTGGCCTCTGATGACCCAAATGACCTTGAGACTCGTAGGCCCAAACCGGTGGCCCGAAGTCCCAAATCAGACGAATAGTTCCAGCTTCTACAGTATCATACATTAACAGCTACAGTGCATGCTACAGTAATGCTATAGTGCCCCCTGAAATTCGCCTCCACCCACTTTGGAACCTGGGTCTATTGGATGCCAAGTAGGAGCCCTTACCACTTGGGTACGGGCTCGTTGGCTTGGACAACCTTGGAATCCCTCTAGGAAGTTATAAAATCATATAATAACATCAAGGAGCAATACTAGGTAAAATAAGATGTATTTCAGGGGTTTGAGGAATTTTAAAATAGATTTTATAGTAAAATAAAATTATGCAGAAAAGTTTTTGGGTAGGGGTACCCTGTTTGACAAACCATATGCTAACTATGTTGACCCTCACTGCTCGAGGTTGCACAGTTTCCAAGGATTGGGAACACAATTCTTCAAACCATGTGCAAACTTTGTGAATCCCCTCTGCTAGAGTTTGAATGGTTTTCAGTTTGGGTGCACAGTTTTCCTGAACAACACGTCATCCATTTGCAACCAATTTTTCTCATTTTTTCTTAAAACACCACCCAAACATACATCAAGTCATAACTCAATGGATGATAATTAAAGAAGAACAAAAATTACCTGAATTGAAGAATATGATAACTCTATAAAAGTTTGGGATATTCTAAGGATTTAAAGCAAGGTACTAGTATTCTTATCAAAGGAAATTATTATTTTAAATAAATTATTGGTAAAAATTAAATTTATAATGGAAAACATAGAATATGTAGTAATAGTGAAAGGCTAAAATTATAAAGGATTTTTTTTCTTGGATAAAATTGAAAAATCATATTAACTATTAATTTTTTTATTTTTTTATTAATGGAAATTATTAAAATGGATATTACTTTAGAAAACCTCATTTTTTTGTTAAAAAAATTTATTATTCAAAAGAATTAAATAATTATTATATAAAATCTCTAATAAAATAGAATGATTAGGTAACCTCAAACCTTAGTTTTCCACACTACCGGACCCAAAATGATATAGACACCAAAAGACGCTTATATTTTAGGTATTCAAGGAATACGACACTAAACTACCTCGTTAAATCATTATCTGACCATCTGTGTAGTATATGGAAATTTATATCTTAAAAAAGACCAATAAACTCTGAATTTGTTTATTCGAAAATAATCATTAGAACATGAAAAAATAATACAAAAATTATTTCGTCACAAATTTAAGATGATTTTTTATTGCATTAAAATTTTTATATAGGTGGAGAGAGATCATTTATGATAGATTGTTAAATTCTTTGAAACTCTTTAAATGAAGCTGTTAAAACATAGATTTTAAATAAATATTAAAGTATTTATAATAGAATTAATAAAATATTAATGTTTATTTCAGAAATATTTTATATGTGTTTCTTTAAAAAAATTTAAGAAAGTACAATAATTTTTTAGGTTTAAAAAGTAGTTTAAAAAAATTTAAATCTTTTAAATCTTTTTTTCCTTAAATTTTATATTCTTAGAAATTTTTCTTCATTTACGTAACATTTTATTTTTGAATAGATTTATTTTTTAAATTCCTTTTTAAAAGTTAAAATATGAAATGAATAATCAATATTTTTGATCGAATAATGTGATGAATTGTACGTAAATTTCCAGAAGAAAATTCATTATCTTACTATTATAACCCTAGAATCATATTCATGAAAACTCATAAAATTTTTATTCTTCTTTTTTGAAATATATTTTTTAAATAATTCTGAAACCAATATGAGAATTTTGAATCAATCAAGAAAATAAAATACAGATAAAATTTTCTCAAAATATAAAATTAAAGGTAGACCTTCTTCTGATTTTTTAAGAGAATATCTAATTACCAATGCTAAGGATTCATTTGAAAAATCTTCAAAAAATGATAAGGAAGATCATGGGTTTGAAGAACCACAAGTTTCATCATCTCAAATGATTAATTCTTAAATGTCTCTAGAAGAGATTCTATTCATTTTAAATAATATAAATGAAGAAATAGTGAATATATATATTGATCAGAATGCATCTAACAAGTATCAAGAAGAGTAGAAAAACCATCAGTTTTGAAAACCATTTTTGAAACAATTCAAAGGGACTATCATAATGTAAAATAAAGTTATATTTCAAAATAAGACTTTGAATATTTTAAAGTAGAAATGAAAATACAAAGAGAGTTAAATTGACGGGATGTTGTTTTTAAGTTTGACAATGACACACTAAACAATTTTTTGATGAAACTGTTTTCATCTTCTCCATTGTATCAAAGATATTTAGTTGTTCAAGGAAGAATATAACAGTTATCAAGAGTTTTATCTGATTTTAGTTAAAATATTTAATGTTTGGAAGGTTCATATGATTCATCTAATTATTTCTAACACCTCTACATTTTTTTATATCTGTAGTTTATTTAAAAAAATATCTTAAATATCTTATTATTTACATATTGTGATCATTAAAAATTTTGAGTATAAATTTTTTCATAATTACTTTTTAATGTTTTATACTAATAATATTTTACATAAATGGTTATCTTATGTGTAAATAAGTTTTAAATTTATTAATATATGAATTCACTACATGTGATAAATTATTATTTATTTCAGATAAAAATTTTTAATCCAGAATTTAGGGGATTTCTATATTAATAAATGTATTAAAAACATATTTTTCATACTATTATCAATAAAAAATAAAAGTTAAAAAATATTATTTTTATATTTTAATCCTTTTTAATCATAATTTTAAAAATTAAAATTCTCATTCTTTAAAAAATCATAAATATAATTCTCAAATCAACATGTCTTTTTGATGTCACAAAAAGGGGAGAATATTATGAGAATATAATGAGAATTTAAAGAGAAATTTATGAGAAGTAAAAGAAATGTTCTTAATGAAATGTTCTTATTTGTTTAAATTTTAATATTTATTTCATGTGTTTTATGATCATCAAAAGGGAAGATACTGTTGAGAATGTGTGGATTTAGAAAATTCATGAATTTATTTTTAATTTTCATTCTAAAAAATACCCACATTTATGTTCATAATGAAATTTTCTTTTTAGTGAATTTTTAGATGATTATATTAATTATATTTTTTTAGAAGTTTAAACAAACAATTGATCCATGGAAAGATATCTAATTAAGTATTCTTGACATTATTGAAATTATTATTGAAACACTATTAAATTATGATGTTTAGAAGCATAATATATGGTTTGGAAACCCTATATTTGGAATAAAATGTATGGATTATGAACACTACTCTGTAGGAAAATTTTGGATCATAAACCCTATGTTTGATGAAAAAACATATGTTTCAACGACCATAATTTTGGAGATTTTTTGTACTTAAAGGAACCCCAAATTTGAGAGGACAATTATAGAATGCTAAATTTAATATATTATTTTCATTCATTATAAATAGTCTCAATAGAAGTAAGTATCTCTTTAAAGCGGTTTTGTGATATATTAAAGGTGTCATACTAAATGGATTAAACTATTCCTATTTCTAAGGGAATTTATGAATCACTTTTAATGAATTAAAATTAAAATATTTGTAATTTATTATGTGTTATTTCTATAACATTTTGCATTGATCTGTTGACCTATTGTACAAATACTGAGATTTTCATATTATTATTATATAGAAATGCATTGAAAATAAAGAGTTGTGTGCTTATAAATAATTGGTTTCCATTGACTTCAGAGCTATTATTTGAAGACATTAGTATTTTTATCTAGATGATCAAGTAACTACTGATATATACTATTGTCAAATATTCTTTTGAAGGTTTGAAAATTAATCATTTTAGATTCAAACATTTTAAAAATAAATATGTACCATCTATCTGGTGCTTCCTCTATTGATTCTTAAGGAAATCCTGTTTGATTTTGATGATTATTTTTCAACTACTCTAAATTCATGAAGATAAAATAAATACCTCAATTGTTTTTAAAACTTTAATAAATCCTATTTTTCTCAATCACATTAGTATCTATTGATTTAATGAAGTATCAATTGCTTAGACTAAATACTGGTGGTGAAGAAGTATCAGCATCTCAAACTAAGTCGTGGATTTAGAGTTCCTTATAAAAGAACTATAAGGCCTTGTAAAATCCATATTTTAGTGGTATCAACTATTTGTAATCTATTTAAGGCATCCTTGGTAAAAGGGCTTACCAATTAAAATTTGGAATCTCATGGAGAGAGCATTAGTGGAGTATACCAGGGGATATTTATTTCATGAACCACTATACATCATTGTGTTATTTTCTAAATTAACTTATACTTATCACTTATCATTAATAGATAAGAAGAAAATCAATTTATATCAAGAGGGTTATTTAGAATTTGTCAAAGGTTTTAAAGGATCACAATTCACCACCCCCACCCCTCTCTTGTTTCTTCGAATTGTCATTCCAACCAAATAATTGTATAGCCATATTTTGACCCTATATAATCTCATATTTAACATCAGGTAATTTTGGATCCATTTGAATTTATTATCCCATTAATATATTTTAATATTTTTAAAAATTCCATGTGTGTCCTCTCCGACACTTATAAAAGGAAAAAACAACTACTCTCTTCACGATATATCAAGAACCTTCTAGATTGGACAATACCTAACCTAATAAAATCCTAGAATCCCTCCCACTGATTTTTATATAATTTTATGGATAAAAATACAATCCTCACAAGTCTATGGGTGTAACTTAATGTGGGTTGTCCAAAGAATAGTTATAACTCTTAATAGAGTGTTTTCATTTAATTTCTTCTTATACCTTCTATAATTATATGAGAACTAGGATGAAATAATAACATAAGAATAGAACATATACTATGATGTTATAATAGTTATGTTGAATCATTTTTAATCTCTATCTCCATCAAATAGGAAATAATAGCATCGATCATGCATATGTGCAGACTATCACCTCAAATAGAGATGTATTTAATTTTTAATCTCCACCATTAATGGATTGTTATTATTATGAATATAATGTTCTTATATTATTTTTATGCCACAATTATTATTATAATTTAAATATATTATATCATTTATCACCTTACCCTTTCACCTGTTAAAAAATGACAATGTTGCTCATGAAAACGTGTGGATTACCACATTGAAGAAGTGATGTGATTCATTTTCCATGCAAGAATATCTAGAATGATTATAAATATGAATATAATGATTATATATGATATTTCTATAATTAATTAAATTATTTATATGTTGTAACTATGATAAATATTCAAATATTGGAGCTACCAAATTGAAACATGTAAAAAACGAAATAGTTAACACTCGAAAAAATGATTTTAACATATAATTATTAATAACATATGTTGAAATGTTATAATAGATATTTTATTATAATATAAGTATATATATAATTTTTTATACATTTATAATAAATTTCAATTTATTATAAAATTAGTTAAAATCAATTATGAAGCAATTCATACCGACAATAAGGGTTTATTTTAGAATCTCATCCTTTTTTAGGATTTTTTAGATTATTTTACGTGTGTCATTTGATATTTATATGTTAAATACCACCCATTTGGTTCACCGCTAGTGATTTATTTAAATTTAAATATTTACTTTCATTTTTCACTCTCAATTTTCTCAAAAGGCTGAAATAATAATTTTAATGAAAGTAAACTTTATTTCTCTCATTGATCTGGAATCCTTTTCATTATTATCCTTTTTTATAAAATGTTTTTAATGATTTTTAAATAATATTTAATGATTTATTAAATCCATTTTTTACCCATGTTTTATTTTCTATAATTTTTTAGAATGAATCTTCCTGTCATATTCTGAATAATGTACTTTTTACCGAAGGCATGAACATAATATTTGATTATACATACAATGAATGGAAGATATTTCATACCATAATGAATACTAAGTGTCTCAAAACTTATTTCATAATATTCCTTAATTTATTCAAATTAATTACATTCCACACTATTCTAGAATTTTTAGATTATAAAAAAGTGATTTTAAAATGAAAAACATATTTTCTAAATGAAATGACTAAGTGATATTTTAAAAGTATATTCAACTATTTCACAATCCTTTGATGAATATTACAATTTAATGAATTTATAATCTAACAAAACCATCTATGATATTCCCCTAGAGGACTTGTTATCATTTTGACTTGGGACGTTTTATCATTCTGTATTAAAGTTTTTTTAAAACATATAGTTATTATTTATTATGTTATATTGATTAATATGCTTTATTTATTCATATGATAATCACATCGGAGTTATTAATAGATTTGTGGGGTATATAATTACATTTCCCCTTGATGAATCTATTGGTCTCATTAGACAAAACAGATTGGGTATTTGGAATATGCCTTACCTATTTATGTATGATGTCTTGGGAGAAGCCATTGATGGAGAGATTGTATTGCCCTATAATATGGATTCCATCATTATGAAATTATTCATTGTTTCCCAGAAATTCTTTATATTCATATGTTATCCAATGATGAATATTCCTTTTCTAATATTCGTTAAAGGTAATATTTGGTTATTGTTTATATCTATCATATTATTCATTCTTCATTTATCATATTATAGATTTGGTTGAGTAGTTTCCCATACAGAGTATCTGATCTCACCCTTTAGTAGGATTTCCTTTCCCCCTGTAACCAGGATTGGTTTTTAAATGATTTCACAGATATACAATAGGCAATGATAAATTTATCACTATAATATTAAGTTTTATTTAATATTTTTAAATGGTCAATGAGAATTATGCATGTATCTGATATATCAATACTACTAAACTATTAAATTATCAAGGATATGATCTATTATAACTTGTTCCAATGTAGTAAAATTACCATGGGATTCAGGTTACTAGATTTTGGGTTTTATAATTTTTATCAATGAAATTTTATCAGGACCCTTGGTAAATAATTTTTTGAAAACATATATTAGATAATATAGTTCTATGAAAAAATCTAGGTACAAATAAATGTATTGGATGATATCATGATGTTTTGGTAAGGTAGATAAAGTTTGGTTCCCTTAAAATATCTATTTTTTGAAAGTCTAAAGTGGATGTGGTTATGGCACAAATGTGGCTTGTGGTAAAAACTCTGAAAGAGGTGTATTGGGTATTAACTTGATCATCATTGGTACAAGATTAGTGGGACATTGACAACACACCTAGCTAGAAAATACAAGTGGATATGATTTGGATGATTCATATGCTCTCTACAAACCATTATAAAATATTTGAAAATGTTTTTTTGATTTCAGAATATTAATGATTTAAACAAGATTATGATTATAATATTTTCTATACATAAATTCTCAATTTCTGTAAAGTGTTTCGCTAGTTTCAAAATAATACATTATAAATTGAAATGTACAATATTATGATTAGATATAGTGTATGCCATTGTTTAAAAATGGAACATAGTAGAAGGAATGAAAATCATATCTATACACATAATCTATATAACAATTCCCCTCCCATAAAAAATGGATCTTGTGATAATAAAATTATAATTATATTAGGATTACTGACTCAAGTTATGATCAATAACCTTACCAATATAGAGTATCCAATTGATCTAAAAAACGGTGTAACAATATTAAAATGTTTCATCTGAGAACAACACCCATCATAAAATTGATCCAAAAAATCATTAGTAGTTCAACAATGGATATGTTCCTCAGAAAATATATTTTTTTATTTGAGAATTCTTGAAATATAGATGGATTTCATGGAATTTGATCATCGCATGGGGGATATAGATCAATAGTGGTGATTTATTCAAGGCACTAAGGATAGGGAGAAATATATTTTATAGAGTGGTAGATTTTAAGGAACTTTTCATGGAAAATATTTTTATCAGAAAAGAGACCATCTGTGGAGATAAAATTCCAGAGTTTATGAGAAAAATAATATAGAAATAATGCAACACATGGAGCCTACATTACACTATTAGAAAGGAATTTTGTGGACTATATACATAATCCAAAGTGTAATATTTACCATTTTATTGATGGGATAAGGATTATCCTTTGAATGAAACTAGTCTCTCAATAATTCACATCATATGAGGTTATAATATCATGTTTTATCAAGATAGAGAACAAATTCTTTTGGTCTTATTACTTTAAATGAAAGGAAGAGAAGAAAAGGATGACTAAATACCTCATGAAATAAAAAATAGATAAGGGGGAGTTGAAATGTGGAAATTTCAGACATGTGACACAAGTGGAAATAAACACCTTGATACATTATTTACGGGGACAAAAGTATTCTACATGTATAGAGAGAAAGGAAATCACTCTCATGATAGAAAGGGTACGGAAGAATCCATCAAAGTAGATTTGATTGATTATAAGGAGATGGGGAACTATGAAATCCAATGGCCTAAATGTCCTGGGAACATATCACATAAGTTTCCAAGGGGAGAAGGAAAATAATATGGAATTAATACAACTTAAGTTGAAGTTCCTAGTGTTGCAATGACATGTTTTTTGACAATAAAATAAACATTATCTACTAATTTATTCAATACTGGATCCTCATAATCTTTTATAGTATTCATATTTACTAAGAAAATTAAATATTTCACTATTATATTAATAAGTGAGTTATCAATCAAGAAACATAGATAAAATATTATTACAAAACAATATGTCATTAAATACCAGTTATGATGAACGTTCATAACGTATTCATAATTTTTATTATTGTAACTATGGTGGGCATATATATTTTCCTTGTTATTAATTTGATTTCGAAGTATAATGAAAAAAATTATTTCCAATATAAGGATATCACAATTTATAATGATGGTGGTGAATTAATTGTATTTAAAATTGAGACATTATCATCTGATTCATGCCTAGATCCACCCATAGTATATCTCCGTAATGAAATTATGGGATTAAAAGTGATAACACAACCTGTGGATTGGAAAAGTAAACTGATAAAAAAATATTTTCTAATTATATAAGAATAAATTAATGTATTTATTAGATAAATACCTTAACATCCACATGATCATGAAGATGATTTTTCTATTGAATATATCTCTGATGTGAAACCAATATCTAAGACTCCAGACATAATGGTCATAGTGCATCTTGTGAAATTAATGAAATTACTATAGGATTGGTGTGATAAGGGATTCATACACTATAAAACTAATATTTTCCTTATTTTCTATATATATTTAAATTATTGAATGCTTCATGATTTATCAATTTATCCTTCTTTGTATCAATTTTGGAATTATGGGGTGTTTTGTGATAAAATGTACAAATTATTTAATTATATAATTATAGGATATTTAAATCACATTTTTATTTTTGGAATAACATTTAAAATATAATTCCAAATTTTATACTACTTTTAAAGGATTTTTTTATTTATAAGATTCAATATTATCTTCTGTATGAATATCTGATTAGAACATTTAGAGGCCCAAAAATATCAATCAAGGTGAAATATTCTACGGGTAGACATTGTGGACCCCACCTCTCAAAATGAGGTATAAATCGGGTTACACACATCCAATTGAGGTTATTACAAATGGATGTAAAAAAGGATTCATTGAATAATTCACCCATTAACGTTTAAGGAGTTATTTTATCATTGAAGGGGTTATTGAATGCTAAAAAATGAAGCAGGATTCATGGTGCATTCATGCAGAATAAAAGCATGATGTAAATTAGAAATATCTTCTTCTACACATGGTAAATTGTGATGAAATTTAGAGGTATAATGTACAGAAAATTTTTTAACAAATTTTTACAAGACAACTCTTTATTATTCGGTAAAAAATAAGGGTAGAACATGATAAAACTTTTGATGGAAAATTTATGGAACAGAAATTTCAATCATTCTCTAAAATTATTTCCCAAAACAAATTGAACGGTCCATTATGAAACCTAAATTACTATTTAATACATATCAATAAGTATCTAGGGGTGGATTGAAAAGGATATCGACCAGTGAGGGAACATTGGATGATATCCCCTGACATATTTATTTCTCTACTTTCTTCTTCTTTTAATTTCATCACTCTGTAATGTCTCCCCTCTCTTAAAGAATCTCAACTTCCCTAACTATGGAAGGGTAGTTTCATTGAGTGATAGGTAAGGGGGTGGATTTACCTATGTGATTTTATTGATTTTTTATTATATTTAATAAGATACCTTCTTCTTTTGGAAGTTGGTTTAAATTCTTAATTCAGTTTTAAATTCCGAATAAGATTGTGTTAGGTTTTTATTCTACTATATTTAATTGATTTGGTCAATGATCCATATCAACCCCCAACCAATTATTTTTTGTATATGGTGTAATTGATTACGGTTGGTCAGTGAGTTCTTAATAGTCATTTTCATGAGTCTAGTTTTTTTTTGAATATTGTTTTATTTGAGAAAGAAAATCCTGCATTAGGGACTTCCCAAAATATTCATGATAACCATGTGCAATTATACACACATAAGAAGGTGGGTAGTACAATCTAAGGATTTAGATAGGAATATTCTCATCATAATCACCATTAAAAAAGAGATGTAAGACATGATAGAAAAATCTCTCACATACGAGTCGGTGGAAGAAAAGGTGGAAAACATTGAAATCGTGATTTCATGACACTAGGTCCAAACAAACCCACTCCAGTCACCATCTTTCTCGATTTTTTAAAATCAAACTAATCTAGTTTATTTTTTCTCTCAATTTATTCAAAATTTATTAAAATCAATTTTTTTTTTCAAAAAACCAATAAAAAGTGAAAACATTGTTTTTTGTGCACTCCTCTTAAGGATAATTCCATGAGTTAACTACTATTCTATAATTAAGTAATTTAAAATATTTTTTCCACAACCCAAGACAAGCTAGTGTCAATACTGGCTTTATTTCTAGGGAGGTGGTACCACCAAACCCAAAAAAACAATTTTTAAATGACACGTAGTTCAATTAATAATTTAATAAAATTTGATCCAGAAATTGAATGAAAAAAAATTTCCAAAAAAATTTGGGAAATATAGTTTGAATAAAGACACCTCAAAATTTAAGTCCCACCTTCTGCAATCACTATAAACCTAATGTAATGGCTGCAAATCCCATCCAATGTTAGCGTGATCTAGGTGCCGCACAATTCTCTAACCAATATAATCAAATAGTTATACCCACCATAGATAATGATTTTAAACATCTTATTAAAATGATTCAAAATCTATCTAAATTATATAGTCTTATATGAGAAGACCCAAAAAGATATATTGACGAATTTACAAAAAAATTTCTAGTTGTAGACCCTGAGGACTTATGGAAGAATATGTAATATGGAGGAAATTCACCTTCTCAATTGAGGGAGTGAAAAAGGAAAATGTTTCCATTTTACAACTTCGAGAGGTCCAAGACTTAGAATTTAAAGTCTCGGATCTGCATTTATCCACCCTTTGTGTGTTTTGAACGATCTAAGGGCTTGGAAGAGGCTCAAAAGATGTTTGTAAAATTTTTATTATGTAAAAGCTGAAAAGGTGGAATTAGACATCGTGTAACTATATTACATGATGTGAAATCATATTTCACAGGTCATTTCGTGATGTGAAATAGGGTTTCATGACGTGTAATTATTCAAGGTTTGAAAAATAAAATAAATCATTGATGTGATGAATTTTTTAAAGGAAACTGACCTCAAAGCATTAAAAAACTAGAAAAGGGTGCTCATGTCATGTAATACCAAACTACTGTGTGTTATTAAAACATTCATTCCACTTGGTGTTTCACAAACCCTATCGCAAAAACACTCTCCCTCAACTCCAAGAGACCCGATGACCCTCTCTTTAGTATTTTGGGATTCTTTCATCAAGGAATGTTACCTAGATCCCTCCTTCCATATGTAGCAATCCAGTTTTGATAGAAGGTATGATCTACCTTCATTCATGGGATTTCTTAGATCTATTTCCTCTTGATTCTATTATCTATGTGATGGCGTGGTATCTCCAAGTTTCAAATATATTTTTATTGATGGTTGGTTGGTGAGGTTGTGTCGTGGAATCCTCTCATGGATGCTGTATTTTTAGGATTGGTGGCCATGATCCATTGTGTAGGTCATTCTTAGGAAAATAACATCAAAGACATTTTGAGGTAGTGGATTTTATTCTTCTCTATGTATTTATGTGAAATTGTATATTTAGAATTATTTATCCTCTTAAATAATAATGAAATTTACCTAATTATATACATTAATTAGATTAAATAATTAGTATCGATCACATAGTGACATTTTTTCATTATAAAAGGATATCAATTTTCCTCTTTATTTTCTATATAGTGTGATATCTACGATTTTCATGATTTATTTTTTCATTCATGGTGGGAATTGGTAAATAATGTAGAGCTGAAATTAATGGACAATTAATTGGATAATTTCTTAAATAATTATGATTAACAAATGTATTCGTTTTTTTATAATTTGATGTCAATCAAATTTATGAAGATATGTATGTTTAATGTAATTGGTTCATTAACCCTAAAAATATTTATTCTTGTTGATAATGGAATTAAAGGCATCTGAAATTAATTGTTTAATTAATTTTTCATAGCTTGTGGTTTAGGTTTCCCGTCATTTGAAATGTTGAATTATGAACTGGTTATTTCAAGATGGAATAATGTACTAACTATATGATAAAGATAGTTCCATATAAGGCTAGAGTTTCTAGATTTCATTTAAAGACCAAGTGCTTAGTGATTTGGAGCTATGAGAGCTCGTTGTGTGTAAAGGCTTAATGCCCTTTTTTAGGACCAAGATCTTGATTTCATTGTTTATTCCTACTATTTTTTAGGTTCTCTAGATATGAGACTTGTGGTATGTGGGGTATTGTGGTCTGGATGTGACATGAGCCGAGGATGGTTGATCCTAGATGGATATTATGGTACGTGGGGTAGGGAGGCCCATTTTTTGTATAATCAGTTGATGACTAGAGTGGCGAGATGCGTCAGATTATGCATGTGGTGTTGGGGAGGACACAAAAGATGATGGAACAGGTTGAATCTGGGCTTGCCCATTGATATGAAAGTTGGATTCTTATGTCATATGTTAGTTTTTTATCTACTTTAATTTCCACACTTATTGAGAAATATGGTTTTTCTTACACTCCTTCCTACAAAGGTGAATATGTGCGGAGTATTCCACGTGTTTTCTATGTTTATATTCTCATATTTGTATGATCCTATACTCCTAATTTAAGTGGAAAAGACTCGATGGGTAGTTTATCTACTCTAGGTTTTGATCCCCTTGTGTTTGGTAGGATAAAATGTTTTCCTATAATACTTGGAATTATGGAATTTGGTAATTATTTTAAAATTAATGAATAAATTTCTAACCAATGGTGTTGGATCTTGTAAGGTTGAAATGTTGATGTTATAATACTGAGAAATCATGGACTCAGTTCAGTTATTCCTCGAGGGCATGGGACTTTGTCGTGATACTAATAAAATGAAATTTGGAAATGATAATGGTTTATTAATGGTAAAGGAATTAATTAATGTAAAGTTAAAAATATGAGAAAGGGATAATGTATTTTAATGTAACTCTTTAAAGGGATTGGTTCTTATTGGACATCTAGTCTTAGTAGTGGCAGTCGGGAGTCAGAGAGACAATACCTGAAGTTGAGTCTATGACTTGGTTATTCTCATACTGTAGCTGTGATCTATATTATATAATGTAATTTTTCTGTTTCTATACACTACTCCACCCTGTCGGTCAGGGAAACAGACACCTCAGGGACTCTAAGCCCAAGGGATGTTTTCCCCATCATCCCGGTGGGAGGATGGATGGCTGGCTACCTCATTTGACCCCACACTCTTCTCTTGGTAGTACTTGTGCTGGTATACATAGTGGTTAGTTTACCCATATATGTTTTTAGTGGGATGTAATGGATTGTGGTTATTCACACCCATATATTTTTTATATAGTTTCTTAAAGGATACTATGGATATAACATGTATGGGTTGTGATGGTTTGAGTATCCTAACTCAGTGTACGAGCTATAATGGCTTGAGATATAATACTCGACATATGATACATGTCATGAAAGCTATTTTGGATCCTAGAAACACCCTATTTGATTTTGTTCTTATGGATGTCATGGTGAGTTTCATGTGGTGCATGTGGTGGTGCTTCGCCCAGGTGTCTTAGGGATATCCTTTTAGGAGATAGATGTTCACGATGTTCGACGTTGGTGAAAAGCATTAAACCAGTGGGGAAGTAGTTGTAGGGTACCATTGATATTATTTATTATATTATTCACTCTTTTATTATATACATGGTGAAACTGGACATTGTAATTATAGGAACTTAGTATACCAATTTAGGTGATGATTTAGTTTCACTTGTTGTTCATTGTGATTTAGCATACTCACTTTACATTTTCAAGAGAGGATCTTGGAAGAATCCTACTGAGTATACTGTTATACTCACCCTATGTATATAAATTGTTTTCCGGACATTTGGATCTGGATGGATATCAGGCTAGTTACTACTAGCTTGGGATTTTTCAGTAGCTGTTTGGGCTTTATGGTTGTTGTAGTTTTACATTATATTGGTACTTTTAATTATTCCTTTCTGTTGAAGCAGTTTTTGTATGACATTACATTTGTGTACATGGGTTTATTTATATGTTAGTATGAGATTGTGTATGGTTTGTTTTCTATCTTATCTCTCTCTTTATTGTGTGTTCTCATAGAGGGTAATTCCTCACATCTTCCTATTTATTACACCCTCAGTTCTAGTAGCTAAAATAGGGCCAACTAGAGATGAGGCTCAGGGGTCATTATATCTCTTCTCCCATTTTTTTCCAAAGAGGGGTACACTTTATGGGGAGGGTCATCACAGAGTGATATTAGAGGTTATGTTGAGGGATATAATGGAATTAGATTTACACACAGGTGAGGTTGCAGGGTTGTGTAGATAAACGGAGTTATCTAACATTATAAAGCCCTATAAACAAGGGATATCGGCTGAGACATGGGTACTTCAGGCCCCCAGTGATATGATGCGCATACCTTCATGCTTACCGTGGATACTAAATGAGGTGATAATTGTTTCAGGTTTGATACCTCAGAAAGGGTCGTTTATCATTCTTCATTGCATATGTGTTTTAATTGGTATACCTTTGGATAGGTTAGCATAAAATGATTAAAAATAAAACAATTAATTAATGTTAAATTCTTCCATATTAGCATATTAAGAGTTCTAATTGAATTTACTTTTGCATGTATGGCTCTAGGTCAACATCGTCATCTGGTTCTCGTAAAATATATTCATTAGGTTATTCTAGAAGATCGTCATAGAGTAGAGGTTGAAGATGATGGCACTTGGAGGAGGAAACTTTGAGAGTTTCAATGCTCCAGTTTACAAATGTTTGAGGTCTCCATTTTAGATGCAGATACAAAAGACTAGTTAGAGGATGTTGAGATAGCCTTTAGTTCAATATGTACTGAGAAGGAACACTATATATCATTGGTTGGGGTGATGCTATGAAGGGAAGTAAGTTAGTTGAGGTTCTTTTTCCTCATGGATCATGGGGAGTAGGCACTATCATGGGATAAGTTATTATAGAAGTTAGGAGCTGATTTTTTTTTCTTTGACCATGAAGGTGGTCGGTCACTTGTAGGTTCTTACCCTTCCTCAGTGAACCTCTAGTTTTTGAGAGTTCGATATCCATTTTGGGAACCTTATGTGATATGTTTCAGAACTATTTCTATATAAGGAGTCTAGGGGGAGACATTTAGAGGAGGATTTGCATCCAGATATCCAGCACCAGGTCACACAGTTTATGCTGACAACATAACTTGAGGTGATGGAAAGGCTGGAGGTCGTTGAGAGGATGTTATCTAGAGTCATTTCATCATTATAGGTGAGTTTTCAGGATTCCTCTCAAAGAAAAGGTATGGTCTGGGGTTCCTAGTTTGTAGTACAGGAGAGCTTCCGATCATTCGAGGGTAGGTCCTAGTCCTAAAAGTCTCATATATCCAGGAGCAGTGGACCTTAGGCCTACACTAATGGATCATGAACATGTTTTTCCTTGGGAGGTCAGGGTCATCAATGGTATGAGTTCCCGACCTTTCTAGATAGTCAGCATGAATGAGGTGTTCTTCTATAGGTTCTTCCATTGAGGGTGTTTTAGATGATGCAACCATAGGAGGTTGCACCTTCTTTGGATATGTAGAGAGAAGATAAAGTAGGCATAGGACAACACAAATATGATCCCCGTCCTTATAGAGTAGAGTGTGGCCATGTGATTGGTTTACAGTAGGGTTAGAGATGTCATAAATCAGTTCTTGGTCAACTTTATGTGTTATCATTTCCAATTCCAGGTGTTCCAGACATCGTTCAAGGTACCCATTTCTTGTTTTCTCCTTAGGTGCATGCCATGTTCGATTCATGAGAGATGAACTCCTTCATATCACCTTACCTTTTTCATGCCTTGAAACATGAGATAGAGTGTCTTCTAGTTTCCTTGGTGTTGACTACACTAGTTGGAGGTCAAGAACACTTGTTTGAAGTATATAGATACTATTAGCTAGTCCTTGGACAAAACTTCTCCTGGGTAGATTTACAATGTTTATTAATATAACCATATGATGTCATCATTGGAATGGATTGGTTATATTTTGTCAAATCTATTGTGAATTTATTTTGTAGGAAGGTGGTGTTCATTGATGTTGATATAGAGACAAAATTGTTTGTCGACAGTAGAGACCCTCTTATGGGTCAAAGGTGTGTTACTTACATGTCATACATGATGGATAAGATGATTTTGGGTTCTTCAGAGGTTCAGCAGTCAGTGCTTCCTAGGTTTGTGGAAGTGTTACATATTGTCTTTCTAGAGGAGGTTATAGTGTTACCCCCTCAACAAGAGATCATGTTCAAGATCGAGCTATGGCCAAAAAGTTCTCCTATATTGATGTATTATATATGATGGTGCCTTCTGAGTTGTGGGAGCTAGGTATATAACTTGATAGTATGTTGTTGTATGGGTTTGTTTGGCCAAGAATATGCCAGTGGGGTGCACTTGTTTTTTTCGTGTATAAGGTTAATGAAATATGGATGTTGTATATCAATTATTGTTGACTAAACTAAGTGACATTCAAGAACATCTATCCTCTTCCACAAATTGATGATTTATTCGATCAAATGAAGGGTGAATATTGGTTCTTTAATACCAATTTGTGGTAAATATGTCATCAGATGTGTGTGAATGATGAGGATATCCAAAAAATTATTTTATGTTGTTTTCATGGGCATTATGTGTTTGTTGGGATGTTGTTTGATATGTTTAATGATCCAACTATGTTCACGGGGGTAATGAAGTTTTTTTTCCATGACTTCTTATATATGTTATTTATGGTTTTCATTGATGAAATCCCTATGTTATCCATGCCGATGGAAGAGAATTTAGAGAATCAGCATGGTGTTTTGGGAGTTCTTCTCTGTGAAAATATATTTGGGAAGTCATTGTAGTGTGAATTTTGTGATCGAGAAGTCCATTTCACAGGGCATTTCATATCATAGTAAGGATAATCTATATATCCATAGAAGTTAGAATTAGTTCTCTATTTGGAAGCCCCCAAGAAAGTGGCATAAGTGAGAAGTTTCCTTGGACTTGTAGGCTATTATAGTAGGTTCATAGCCAATTTCTCTCAGGTTGTGACTCCTCTAACAACTCTGAATAGAAAGGATCAATATTTCTTGTGGATAAATTAGTTTCAAGAATATTTTGTGTACATAAATGAGAATTTTTCAGTGCTCTTGTTCCTTGTGTGCCAATAGAAGGAGTTTTGTTTGAGGTTTTCTGTGATGCTTTGGGTCTTGGGTTGGGCTATGTTCTAATGAGGCAGATATCAGTCATTTATTATGGATCATGGGATTTGACTCGCCGCAAAAATAAATATACAACCCATGATCTCAAGTTGGTGTTCACTGAGTTTTCCCTAAAGTTGTAAAGACAATACCTCATCAGTGATCATTTAGGGTCTTTATTAATCATAAAAGCATGAGGAATGTTTTATCCCATTGTGACATGAACCTACACCAGTGTCAGTGGATTGAGTTATTACAGGATAAAAACATCAAAATTCTATATACTCTTGTAAAGGGGAATGTTTTGGTCGATGCGTTGATTAGTAAGTCACTCAGCGATGCAGAGCATGAATTAGGTGTTTCTTAGAGAGTGATGGAAGAATCTCCGTCATTAAATCTGGATATGGGAGATGTTGGGGGTCATATTTTGTCTTCTTTAGATGAAGATGTAGTCATCTACATTAAATTAAGTGGAGTAATCCAAGTAGGGGGATCTTGAGGTGATGGTCTGGGGAGAGCGAGTTGTTTGTGACGAGGTCCCTGATGGTCGGATTAAAGATGAACGACATCGTGCATTGTTTCAATGAAGGATTTTCATTCCATTGTTGATGTGTGAGGTGATTCTCATAGATTTCCACAGTTCCCCATTTTTGGTTCATCCCAACGTGGAAAAGATGTACTGATCATAGAGAGGTCAGTTTTGGTGGCCAATGTTGATGTGTGTAGTAGCATAGTTTGTGTCTCGATGTTTGGTCTTCAAGAAGCTGAAGTATGAGCAACACATTCCCGTAGGTATTCTCCAGCAGTTATATGTTCCTCATTGGAAGTGGGAGGACATATCAATGGAATTTTTTACTGGTTTAGGTCAATCTTAGGGAGGGTATGTCACTCTATGGGAAGTAGTGGATTGTTTGATAAAATCATCCAACTTTATAGTGATAAAGGATTTGAGATTAGTGGATGTTTTGTCGATGTAGTATCCAAAAGAAGAGGTGAGACTCCAAAAAGTCCCAAGGATGATAATTTATGATTGAGATCCTCATTTTACCACTTGGATGTGGTAATGTCTCCAACATAATTTTTCTTATCATCTATTCCTTATCACAACTTTTCATCTGCAGATGAACGGTCACACAGAGCATACCATCCAAACTCATTAAGACATGTTGTGCTCTTGTGTCAAAGAGTTTGGAGGATTGTGGATGAGTCACATACCCTTGGGGGAGAACATTAACAATGATAGTTTTCAATTGACCGTTTGTATAGAACCATTTGAGGCTTGGATGACCTACCTTATCGTTCTCCTTTATGCTGGACTCAGGTCAGAGAGTCCATAATTATCTAGTCGAAACTCTTATAGAATATGATAGAGATGCTTCAGGTGATTCTTAAAAGGATGAATGAAGTAAAAGATCCAAAAAAATCCTCTTTCAATCGTAGTAGGAGACTAGTGGTGTTTGGAGTTATGGATCACATGTTTCTCAAGGTGAATCACCATCGATTGAAGCAGAGGTTTGGTCATGGGAGTAAACTTTCTACCGAGTTTGTTGGGGATTTTGATGTGTTAGCTCACATTGGAGCCATGGAATATTTTGTAGCACTACCCATGCTGATGATCTAGATAAACGATGTATTTCACATGTCATAACTATATCATTATCTTCATCATGAAGAAAAATTATCGATTGGGCGAGATTGATGTTGATGATAATTTGACCTTTGAGGAGAAACCTCTAGAGATTCATGACTTCCAAGAGAAGGTGTTGTGTTGGAATGTTATCCCCATAGTCCATGTCTGGTTGTGAAATGGTGTTATGGAGGAGTGTACCTAGGAATAAGAGTAATAGATTCACACATAGTACCATGAGTTGTAATATGTTTATCTCTTCTCTTTTAACACTATTCATTTAGTGGTTTTAGACCCTTTCTTTTTATGATTTGGATTTCCCTTGTTGTAGGTATCATCTTGCTCTCATTTTTAGGTATCTCCCATGGGAGAGTGTTCAGGATATGGTTGTGGTTTTTTCATGGTTTTGTGCCAGTTTCTATAGTGAGGTGGTGACCTCCTATGGTGGATAAAGCCTGGAGAGGTATACCGCAGGGTGGTGGGTTGGATAACCCCTTTTTGTTTTCTCTTTGGGTAGGTTTTTGATTCCTAAGGACATGACTTTTTTTAGAGGTATTCCATGTAGGGGCCTGAATCCATGTGGATCGGCCCTCTTCATGTTTTATATGATCTATGTTCTTGAAGGATGATATAAAGAAGTTTGGAAAACCTCGGTTAAGTAAAGGATGGAAAAGAGGGATTAAATGTCGTGTAACTATATTACATGTGGTGAAATCATATTTTATAGGTTTTTTGGAAATTTTAAATAGGGTTTCATGTCATGTATGTTTTGAAGGATTTAAAAATTAAATAAATTACTGAGGCGATGCATTTTCTAGAAGAAATTGATGTTGAGGAATTACATGATGTGATAGGGTATTTTTCATTGGGTAATACCCTATTTTGGTTTGTTTTTAAAACTATTTAGCCACTTAGGTTTTCAAAAAATGTATTGTTTCAACAGTCTCTCTTGACCCCAGGTGACTCTAAGAGCCTCTCTTCATCATTTTGAGGACTCCTTCGTCAAGGAAAGATCCCTAAGTATCTCTATCGATCTACAATGATTCATCTTTGATATAAGGTATGATCTACATCATTTCTTGAGGTTTATTTGATATGTTTCCTCCCATTTATCTTTTACATGTGATGGAATGGAATCACATGTTTTTAAAGGATTATTTTTGATATATGGTTGGTGTAGTTGTGTCGCGGTGTCCTTGGGTGGATGTAGTCATTGTGAGAGAGGTGATTGTGATCTGTTGTATTGGTTGTTCTCGTGTAAAGAACATCAAAAACCATTTGAGGTAGGGTATTTTATGATTCTATATTAATTTACATAAAATGGTAGTGTTATAATTATTTATCCCCTTAGATCAAAATGAAATTGAACATATTAAATACTTAAAAAGGATTAAATATTTGGTATCGATCGCCTAGTGATGTTGTTGATTTATATTGTGATAACAGTTTGCCTCTTGATTTTATAGATACAGTTATATCTATGATTTTCTTGATTTATCATGTCATTCATGATGGAATTTGGTAAATAATTTAATGATGGAATTAATTAATAATTAATTGTACAATTGGCTAAAGAGGAATGTTTAATTTATCAATTTGTTATTTTTATAATTTTATGTTAACCAAATTGATAAAGATATTCATGTTTAATGAAATTGGTTAATGAACCTAAAGCATGTTTATTTTAATTTATACATTAATTAATCTTGTTAAATTAATTGGTTAGTTAATTTTTGATATCTTATGATAACATGTTGTTTAGGTTGCCCATAGTTGGAACATATAAATAATGAATATGTTAATTCAATA
This sequence comes from Viscum album, assembly GCA_963277665.1. Taxonomy (NCBI): domain Eukaryota; kingdom Viridiplantae; phylum Streptophyta; class Magnoliopsida; order Santalales; family Viscaceae; genus Viscum; species Viscum album. The sequence continues at coordinate 249,915,255 of OY728128.1, read as the reverse complement.
TGGAATAAAGAACTAGTTTTGGGTTAAATATAATGCATTTTAGGGACTGAGTTTCCCACATTATTATAATGAAAAAGTTCATAGTTCATTAGATCTGTGAGATATTGTTGTGTGTGAAGGATGAATGACTTATTTAAGGGATAAGATCCTAATTTCACTCTTTATTCATGCTTCTTATGATGTTATCCGGAAACAAGACTTGTGGTATGTGGGGTATGGCTCTTAGATGTGACGTGAGTCTCGGATGGCTAACCTGAAGGGTAGTTGTGGTATTTAGGGTAGGGAGGCCCAATTCTTGTGACATAAGGTGATGCAGAGTGTGGATATATATATTGGTTTATGCATGTGGTTTCGAGGAAGACACCAGAGATGATGGAATAAGTTGAAGATGGTATTACCAGTTGACATGAATGTTCGATGCTTGTTGAATATGTTTTTTTATCTACGTCACTTTCCCCACTTATTGAGGTAGATGATTTTTCTTTCACTCCATCCAAATGAGACAAACACATGTGGGGTATTCCATGTGATTTCAATGTAAATCCTCTCATGGTTGGATGTGTCTACACTCCTTAAATATATGGAAAAGGCCCCAAGGGTAGTTCATATACACACCATATTGAGACCTGTGTGTTTTATAGCATAGAAAGTTTTTCTATATTTCCTGGAATTATGGAAAGTGGTAATGATTGTTAAATTAATGAATATTTTTTAACCCATGGGGTTGGAACTTGTAGGGCTGATATTATGAGGTTATAATTATATGAAATCATTCACTCAGTTTGGTTATCCTAGAGGGAATGGTACTTTTTTGTTATAATAATAAAATGAAATTTAAATGATAATGGTTAATTAATTGTTAAAAAATTAATTAATGTAAAGAGTTACTGATGAAAAAGGGATAATGTAATTTAATTTATCTATTTAAATGGTTGTGTTCTTATATGATATCCAGTCTTAGTAGTTGTAGTTTAGAGTCTGAGAGACATTAGCAGTAGTTGATTCTATGACTATGTTATTCCCAAAGTGTGTATGTGAGCAATATTATATCATGTAATTTTTATGTTTCTATATTATACTCCACCTGTCATAAGAGAAAATTATAACCTATGGATTCTAATACCTAAAGGGTGTTTTCCCGAACAACCTGGGGGAGGATTGATGGATGAATACCCACTTTAGCCCTTCTCTCTAATCTTTTATTTACTTATGCTGGTATGCACAGTGGTTAGCATTCCCCATATATGTTTTTAGATGGATGTAATGGCTATTGGTTATGAAAACCCATATATTCTGGATATAGTTTCCTAAAGGCTACTATAGGTATAATTTGTATGGGTTTTGATGGCTTGAGGATCATTACTCGGTGATCAGATATAATGGATTCAGGTATAAAACCGAACATACAATACATTTTATGTGAGTTGTGGTGGAACCTAGAAACTACCTCATTACTTTTTTTCAGGTGTATGTGGTGGTGAGTATCATGAGATTGAGGTTCTGGTGCTTTTCATAGGTGTCTTTGTGCTATATTTTTTGGAGAGGGATGCTCAGGACATGCGATTTGGTGGGAAGCCACAAACTAGTGGGGAAGTGGTAGAGGGGTACCATTGATATTTTTATTATATTATATACTCTTGAATTAGATAATTGGTGATAGTATCCATTTTGAGGTTGTGAACATAGTATACATGTTTAGGTGATGATTTAGTTTCACTTGTTGTTCCCTATTCTTTAGAATACTATCTTTACTTCCTCATAAAAGTCTTTAGGGAGGATCCTATTTAGTATATTATTTCACTCACCCAACATATGTAAATTATTTTTATTGTTTGTTAGAGAAGGTTGGAGATTATACTGGTTACTACTATCTTCAGGTTTTGTAGGAACTTTTTGGGCTTCATAGTAATTACTAATTTACTTTCTATTGGTAATTGATATTTTTCATTTTAGTTATTCTACTTATTTCATGAAATTACATTTGTATACTTGGGTTTCTTTTATATTGTAGTCTGAATTGGAGTAGGTTAGTGTCTATATTATCGCTCTCTTCCACATGTGTTCTCTTATAGGGTAAAACCACCCATCTACATGTTTATTATACCCTTAGTGCAAGTTGTAAACCTGAGGCCAACTAGAGATGGGACTCGTGATTACGTTCTCTCTTCTCCCATTTCTGGAGTATGAGGTGTACTCTTTTTGGGGAGGGGGTCATGATAGGTATGATCTTCAAAGATATTTCATTTAATGATTTCATCCCAGCATCATGTAGTATGGATATCCGGAAATAGATCTATGATATTCACTAATAGTCTAGTGAGACACTTAATGAGTATTGGGAATGATTCAGGAAGCAATATTCCAGCTTCCCACATCAGACTATAGAGGAACAAAATTTCATTATTTTCATCTATCAATGACTTATTCACAATGATCACAATATGATAGATGCATCTTGTAGAGGATCCTTGATTGAAAATTCACCAGTATCTTTTAGAGTTTTTATTGAAAGGATTGTACAAAACTCATAGCAATTAATCAATAGAGGTATGGGAACTAAAGTAATCCAAGAGCTGAGTGCATATAATTCAAAGATTTAATCAGAAGTGAAATTGGTGAAGTCAACAGATTAGTGTGAATAAATTTCAATGCACCATATTAATGAACAAAAAGGCGAAAATCATGTTTTTGGTTTATGCTCTTCTACTTATCTAGACACAGACTAGTGTCCAGAAGTTCAGGGGATAAAAATTTGTGATGAAACCAATCAGTAAATGAAATTCCAACCAAATCAACCATGTTAGTCCCAAAACCATCCAGGATACGGATTTCAATATAACCAATATATATATATATATCCTTTTCAAAAATATTACCAAATCTCCCCTTTGTATGAATAGTCTTATAAATAACACTTTTTGTAACAACAATCATGCCACCCACCACCTTTCCCATGAAAGACTTTGGAGTAGCCTTTCACAACTACACCAACAACTGAAGAGAAGTAGCTATGAATATAATTCACAGGGTTGTAAGATATTATTGATAATTTAAATTGTAAATAAGGATGATCTATTGTAATTTTCACCAAGAATAAAGGAAAACTCCGAGTACAAGTAGTTTTTAATCCCATGGAAAATGTGAGCGTCATTACAACAGAAAGTGGAAAAGATATCACTCCACCAGAGCAATGTGTTGATAGTGATTATGAAAATAATTCTAATGCTCAACCTATCCAACCAAATGATGGGGACTAGAAAAAAATTGTGAATTAATCAGTTACATGAAGGAATGTATAGGAACACCTTTATAAAAACAACAAATGGCAGATATATCTAGGAACCATTCCCATATGCATTAGTTGATTCAAAGAAGGTTGAATAAGTAAAATTCAACAGAAAATTATGGAAACCTTATACAAAGTGGAAATCAACATCCCACTACATGAGGTAATCTGAAAAATCCCTATGTATTAACAATTTATAAAGTAGTTGGTCACTAAATTATGGTTTCTAGATGGAAATGAGAGAACCAGCATAAGAAGAAGCATCTCAGCAATGATCACACCAATGATACTAAAATTTTTCAAGATATTGGGACATTTCATATTCCTTGCACCATTGGGTATTTAAATTTTACTCATGCACTATGGGATCTAGGAGCTTCAATATCTTTTATGCCTAACTTAGTATTTTCATCATTGCAGATCGGAGAAATAAAGCCAACTAGAGTTGTGGTATAACTATCAAATAGGTCCACCATTTTCTTATCTAGAGTAGAAGAAGATGTACTCAAGGGAGTGAGAGGATTGATCTATCCATCATACTTTTATCTCCTATCCATGGAAGAAGACCATGAAACATGCCACTCTCCCATCATCATAGGGAGAACCTTCCTAAAAAAATAAAGATTATTATCAATGTTCATGATGGAACCCTCACAATTGAACATGGTGATATTACAGTACATTTCAACATTATTGATGTGATGAAAAATCCTTCCAATAATTACCCACTTTATGTGATCTCTCATGATGAATGTATAAAACCAATTGAATACTCCTATATTATTTTTGGCTTCTTATCATTAGGAGACGGTTTTTTTAATGTTACAATTCCCAAGAACCTAAAAATAAATATCTCATGTTAGAGGAAGAGGTAAAAATTTATGTTTCAGATGATTTGTTAAAATAGAATGGATTATACCCAAGATTCTAGCCTTATAACAAAGAAAAATAAATTCTATATTATCCCTTGAACAACCCCCTTGTATGGATCTTAAACCATTTCCAAGTGATTTGATTTATACATACATAATTTAAGTTTATTAATTTTTTATAATCATTTCCAATGGCATATCCCATTCATTAGAACAAAATTTGATTGACCTTCTCAAATGAATGGTCCAATATTTAGGGTGGAAGATAGGTGATATACACTATATTAATCCTAAGGTCTAATCTCAAAGAATATTTTTTTAAAGTGATTCTCAAATCGTTAGATATCCTCAGAGAAGACTCAATCCCACCATCATTGAGATGGTTATGAAAGAGATAGATAGTTTTCCTACAACTAAAATTATTTACCCAATCTTTGATTCTTAGTGGGTCATCATCAATCATGAATTCCCAAAGAAAACCACGATAAGCACTATTAAAAATGAATGAAATGAACTGATCCCATTATGAGTACAAAATTTAGGGATAGTGTGTACATATTACAGTAACCTAAATCTAGTTACCCAAAAAAAGACAAATTTCTCATTCTGTTAATCGATCAGATGCTAGATAACTTAGATGGAAAATATCATTACTATTTTTTGATGGATTATAAGGATAATTATAGGTACTAATTGTGACATAAGACTAGGAGAAGAAGACCTTCAAATGACTTTTGTAAACATTATCCTACCAAAGGATGCCTTTTGGACTATGCAACACCCTATGTACATTTCAATGGAATATGGTGTGTATTATATCAAATCACATTGAGGACTTACTTCAGTTATTTCTTGATGATTCTATAGTTTTTTGAAATACATTTGATCATTTCTTAAGAAGTTTAGAAAAAGTTTTGAAAACTTGGTTCGAAAATAAAATAATCTTAAATTTTAAAAAAATCATTTCATGGTTAAAAAAGAAATATTGTTGTGGAACATAATTTCAAAAAAGGATTGATTTTGATAATTCAAAAGATGATGTAATAAATTCCTTTCCATATCCAACTTAGGTAAAATATGATAGATCCTTTTTAGGGCATATATAATTTTAAAAATGATTCATCAAGGTTTTTTATAATATTTATAACCCTCTCTATATGAAACTACTGAAGGATGATGATGTTAATGTTGATTATGAATATAATAAATCATTTTTTGAATTGAGTAAAAAGTCAATAACCCCTCCAAAAAACCAACAACCTAATTGGGATCACCCTTTCGAGTTACATTGTGATGCATCCAACCAAGTGGTGGGAGTTTCTCTATCTTATAGAATTAGCAAAAAGCTACATGTCATCTCCTACACAACAAGGATCATGGATTCCACAAAAATAAATTACAAAACCACTGAGAATTATTTCCTTGTAGTCATCTTTTCCCTAGATAAATTAGGATCATAACTTATTAGCACTAAAATTATTATTATTTCTGATCATGCATGGCTGAGGTACATAATAAAAATGGATAATACTAATACATGGCTAGTGAGAAGGATGTGAGTATTACAATATATCAATTTTGAAATTAAATAAAAAAGGGGAACTAAAAAACCAGTGGTCAATCATCTATGTCAACTACCCCACACCATTGAGGCAGAAATTCCAAATTTGAACCATTTAACAACGATCTTCCTGGAGAAGAACTCTACATCAACAATAGTGAAGTACCATGAAACATCAATATTGTCAATTATTTGATTACATATCACATAACCACTCATATAAAGTATCACAAACTATAATCTTAAATCTAAATCAATATTTTATATTTAGGAAAATCAATTTTTATGGAAAACATATAATGATCAAATCATAAGAATATTATTACCAGGAACTGAAATTGAATTATTGTTTGATATTTTCAATTATTATCTTGTGAATGACACTTTTGAACTTATATTATATCCCAAAATGTTTTAGAATCTTTAAATTATTGGTCCACCGTATTGAAATATGTATATGAATTTTTTAAAATATGTGAAAAATGTTAGGATTTTGGAAATATCAAAAAATGATAAAAAATTCCTCAAAAATTGATTAATTTTTTGAAAATTTCTAAATTATAGTGCATATAATTCAGGATATCATTTCCTATTTCATTTGAAAATTTATATATTATTTAGATGTAAACTACTTTTCAAACTGGGTGGAAGCAGAAGCCACCAGGACCGATGATTCTAATGTTACTTGGGATTTTTTCAGCGCTTATATATTTTGTAGTTTTGGAGTGCCATATGAAATCATCAGTGACCAGATAACTCATTTCTATAATAGGAAAATATAGGCATTACTGAAAAATTATGGGGTACATCCTAAAACATCAACATCATACCATTCATAAACAAATAGCCAAGAGGAAGTCTCCAATAGGGAAATCCAAGGAAATATGGAAAAGGTTGTTAAACCCAATATGATGGACTGGAGATAAATTTTAGATGATACCTTAGATTATAAAATATCCTATAAGACACCCATAGGGATGATCCCAAACATATGTACTTTTTTAAGCAGATTCCACCTTCCCATGGAATTGGAACAAAAATCATATCTGGTGGTACAAGAAATGATTTTGGACATTGATTGAGATGAGAAATTGAGGAAATTAAATTAGAATAAGATATTGGAAATCAGGATGGAATATTTTGATAATTCAATGATCTAGAAAGAGATAAAAATGATGTCCCATGAAAATATGATTCAACCAAGAACCTTAAAACCTGTAGATCAAGTGCTACTATACAAATACAGACTTAAACTATTTCCAGGTAAAATTACTTTCATATGAGAAGGACCCTTTACTTTTATTCATATATACCCCTTTAGTGTTGCCAATATAGAATAGGAAATATGAGAAAACTCGTTCACTATAAATGGGAAGAGGCTGAAGAAGTTCCACGGTACCATACTTCAAGAACCAGTGAAGGAGATCACACTCCCACACCCTAATTACCAATGAAGACCTACCAAGTTGCATATTTATTTTACACATGATTAAAAGAAGAAATTCCATATTTTTAATATGTTTACATGAAAAATACATTTTAATTCACTAAGGAAAATTCGTCAATTTTTTTCAGGGATGGAGTCATTTATTCTAGTATTTTTTTAAAGAAAAAAAATTGTGTCGAGCCAACGACATTAAAAAAAGGTCTTTAGGGTGGAAACCCATGTTTTTTCCCTCTGTAGACTATTCCCATTGGCTAGAATATACCATTATTTAATTGTTCTTAACTATCAATATCATTATTCTTACTTTTCATGTCTATTAATGATAATGATGCATGTTTCAAAAAAATGAAAAAATTGAATCAAACACACATCATGAATGTACTGCAGAATAGAAGTAAAGGAATAGAAATTGGACCACCTTACTAAAGAATAATTTATATATTCAATTTTATTTTACATTTAATATATGAATTAATTCCATTTTGTAAAATCTATTCTCTAAATTATAAATAAAATTACATGTTAGCACATGGACTTAGGCTTTACTTAATTTACCAAAGAGACTTGAGTTTATTAGGAATCCTATGATGCCATGTTTTAGATTTCAATGATACATAAATTAAATGAGTAAAATAAATAATTATATGATTAAAGTGAATCATGTATATTAAAATTTTTACTCATGATTTGAGGTAATTAAATGATTCATGAAAATGAAATTTCCCTTTTATTTTTCATTCTTTGAATGTATATAATTCATGTTAACTGATTATTTATTATTAAAAATGCATATAGTGATTTTACGAGGTTATAATTACGATTCCCGAGAGGATTTCTAGATCAATTAATTCTTATTTTATTCCTCAGTATATTTCATGTATAATCTTGGGACATGTCCCCGACCAAAACAAGCATTTGAACTTCTCAATGATATAAATATGAAAATCAAATTTAAATTGATTGAGTAAACTATTGAAAAATAACATATCCATAAAATACCACCTTTACATCAATATCTCTTTATCCCATAGAGAATATAAAATTCCATTATAGGAATAATCCATGTTTCAATCCATTTTTATCCATTCCTACCCAACTAATAGTATTTGCATAATATTTTAAATTTTATGTGTATGGGTAAATGGAATCATAGTAGAAAGAAAGATTTACATTGTAGGAATAATGTGGGGGTGTGGTAATTGTGGGTTCTAAGAATGTTTTTTTATTCATTCAATGTACTTAATTTTTTCACTTCTTGAAAATAAAAACAAATAAAGCAAAAAGAATGGGTTGTGACAAAGAAGGACCAAAAAAAACATTACTGGGCTGAATTTTTTATTATATGTGGTTAGGCAGTGGATGTGTGGTTTATTCTAATAATAACTTTCAAAAATTTTAAAAAAACAAAAAAAACTACCTTAAAAAAGTAGAAAATTAGTGAAAATTAAAGAATATGCACACTATTCATTATGATTTCATTTCTCATGTCCTTTGGTTTGAATGTTTAGGGGATATAAGAGTTACTAATTTGAAGGGGAAAACTAAATTACACTTTCATTTTTGATATAATTAATTTAAATTAATACATAATCCTCCTCCTTGGGCCTTAAATTTTAAAACATCAGTCCTACCAACCTTTAGTCTAAGATTTGTTTGAACCTTTAATGAATGCCCTTATGATTTTATGTTCCTTTTTTCTTTAAAAAGTGAAGAAAGTAATTCCTTTACATGTATATAGATAAGTAGAATGTTCTAATGATATGAGCATAACTCCACCCGAATGGTATTATGAGATATGTGATAAAATATACATGTGAGGTAAATCATGACTTGGAAATGTTTAATAATAACGAATTAAGGAACTTGAATGAATGAAAACATAAGTACCATAATTTTCAGATGGAAGAAAGTAAAAAACCTAGTTTGATGGTTTCTTTGAAAATTGAGAAATTGAATTGATATTATATATTAATTTTTGATAATTTAATTTGAAATTGAAAATTGTTGGATTTTATTGTTTTCAAATTTGAATATTGGTAACATTGGTGCCCTTGGAATTCCATGTTGTGATATTATGCTTGAGGAAAATAATGATTTTTTTGTGGGGGAATTGATAAAAAAATATTTTCATTGTTTTTATTTGAATTTAAATTATTTCATTCATCATATTTTATAAATTTATGATTTATTGGGTTAATTATGGAATTATATTTTATTTTTGGATAAAATTTAAAAATTACTTTAGTATGTAATTTTATTATATTTTAATATCTTTGGTGTTTTGGGAATAACATTAAAAATATTTTTCAAATTCAATTGAATTTTTTTAGTATTCCTTGATTTATGGGATTCAAATTTTTCTTCTAGACCTAGAGTTTATTTAAAAATCTAAAGGCCCCAATAAATAAATCAAGTTCACATATTATTCAGGCAGACATAGTGGTCCCAAATTTAGAAATGAGAAAAAGTGTAAACATTGAAGGTGAAAATTCAAACAAAATAAATTCATATAGTATTTTGCCTATATCTTCTTATAAATATGAATGATTAATAAAACATTTGGATTTAGACTGTAAAATATTTTTTTTAAACAGTATAGAATACAACACATTATGATTCCTAAATATAGGAGAAAACACATTGAAACTTTTGAAGGTAAAATTATGAAACCATAATTTCAACTATTATCGACCATTATTTCCCAGATAAACTTAAATAATCTGTTATAACACCCAAAATCATCATGCATGTCAATAAATAAGACGCTACTAGTGGATTTTAGAGGATATTGACTAGTGAGGGATTCATTGGATGATGGTCTCCTGCAGATTTATTTTTCTTCGTTTTTACTCTTTTCTTTTCTTTAAATTATAATATCTCTCTACTCCTACATCATCTCAACTTCCCCATACATGGAGGGGTAGTTTCATTGAGTGAGCAGGAAAAGGGGATGCCAAGACGATGTTATTTTATATATTTTTCATATTATATTTAACAAAACCCCTTCTTCTTTCTACATCTAGTTTCAATTATTAATATAGTTTTAAATTATGAATGAGTTTGAATTAGTTTTGATTTTGATATTTATAATTTATTTTTCATATGATCCATCTATCCCTCCACCCAATTATTTTCTATATATAGTGAAATATATTTTGGTTGGGTGGTGATTTCTTAACGGTCATTAGCACATGTGTAATATTGTATGTTACAATATTTATTTATTATGGAATAACAATACCTAGTCTGGGATTATTATAATTCATCAACAAATCCTACTAAAATTTTTCACACACAGCAAGGAGGGTAGACCAACCATAGTTTTAATATATGAATACTTTCATTGTAATCATATGTCTAAGGGAGTGAGAGGACTCAGTAGAAAAATCTCTCTCTTACTAGTAAGTGGAAGAAAAAAGGAAAATACATTGAAACCATGATAATCTGACAGTACGTCCAACCAAACCCACTCTCTTCACTTCCTTTATAAATTATTTAAAACAAATTAAATCAATATAATTCTTCCTCTCACTTTATGTAACCATTATGAAAACCAATTATTTCAAAAACCCAATAAAAATGACAACCGGGTGTTGGGTGAACTGTTCTTCAAGAGACTTAATGAGTTAAATACTATAATATACATAAGTAATTTAAAATATTATTTTTACATGCCCCATGATTTGTGTGCATGAATACACCCAAGTGTTTTTAATTAAAGACTTCCTATTCTATTTGTGAAGGCAAGGTATGTTATTAGGAGGATGTTCATTTATTTTAGAAAAATTAATGTCATTCTCGTGATGAAAAAGTATCAGTTCCCCACATTGATGACTTATTGAATTTACTTTAATGAGCTCAATACTTCTCAAATATGGATATTTGTTTTTGGTACCATCAATTATGGGTATATAATAATGATATTACAAAGGAAACATTTCGTATAAGCACTGGACATGACGTGTTTATTGTAATTTCCTTTGGATCGACTAATTGACCCAATATTTTTATAGATATGATTATATGAGTGTTCAAAGAATATCAACATAATTTTTTATGGTGTATATTTTTGATATATTGGTATAATAAAAAATTTATGTTGATCATAATATTCTTTTATGAATCATTCTTAAGACTCTTATTGATATTGTTTTATATGGAAAATTTAGAAAGTGTGAATTATGACATTAAGAAGATTATTTTCTTAGTAATATTGTCTCTAAGGATGGAATTTAAATTCTTCCTTTATTGAAAAATGTGTTCAAATAATCGTTAATTCCATTAAACAAAACTGAGGTATGTAGTTTCCTTGGATAAACAGGTTATTTTAGGCTATTTTTTCAATGTTTTCCATGATTATTCAACCCATTAACCAAGCTGACTCATAACGGGGTTATGTTCTTATGGATATAGGAATTTAAAGAATGTTGTATAGATTTAAATATTATGTTTACCAATGAACCAATGTTGATATTTCCATTAGGAGGGTATGAATTTCTGATATATATCAATGCATCAAGGAATGAACTTTTATGTTTCCTTACGTAGAATGATATATTTATTAATTATGCATTAAGGTACTTAAAGATCTATAGACTGAACTATCCCACACATGATATTTAGTTGTCATCCATAATCATTTATAAGAAGATATGTAACCATTATCTCTATATTATAAAAAATTTAGGATATATATGGTTCACAATATCTTTAAATACATCTTTTCATAGAAAGAGATCAATATTATGAAAATGATATGCCTATATCTACTCAAAGATTATGACTACTCAATACACCACCTCCCAAAGAAGGCTAATAAGTTTGTTGATGTGTTAAGTAAGAAAGAACAAGAAGTTATGACTAAGATGAATATTTATATGGATTCTATATTTAGGGACTTATTAATATTTTTAATATGAATTATCATGGAATGAGAAACATCACACATTTTCCAAATTATTTATATACCATCATTGTTATAAAAGATTAAAATATCCTAGCATGATGATAAAGTTTTAAACAAAGAAATTTAATCTATTAACAATGGAATGGTGGTTGATTTTTTTTAATAAATAGGGTTCACTAAAATTCAAAAGGAGTTTATGTGTTCCATGCATACTTGGGATAAAGAAACATTTATTCGATTAAGCCTATAACTTGAATTTTTCAATGCACCCTAGAAGCACCAAATTGTATGTGGATTTATATGAATACTTTTTGTGGGATTATATGAAATGGGAAATTATATACTCTATATAAAGATTTTGTGTTTCTAAATAGGTAAATAATGAAATATATAATTCCAAACGATTAATCCAACATCTACTTATTCATTTATAGAAATGGGATGATATTATTATGGACTTTGTCCCTATATTTCCCATGAAACCTTAAAAAATGATTCCACATGGGTTAGTGAAGACCCACTTACCATGTAAATAAATTTAATTTCCATAAGTTAATATATACCTCATGATATCCTTGCACATTTTTATATTAATGAGTTTTTGATACTTCCAGGTACACCTCTTTCAATTGTATATGATCATGATCTTTTGTTTACATCAAAATTATTGAAGAGTATTCATAATTCTTTTGAAATTGAGCTATATTTGAGAAACATCTATCATCCTAAAACTAATAGGTTGTTTTAATAGAATATTTTTAAATTATAAGAAATATTTAGGTCATCCTCAATTTAATTTCAAGGTATGTGGGATTTTTATTTACCTTTAGTAGAAATATCATATAACAATAGATTACATTCAAGAAATAAAATGGAAGTATATGAATAATTGTATAAGAAGATGTTTGAAACTCTAACTATAAAAGATAAAGTTAGTGACTAGATCCCTATAGAGTTAGAAATTTTTAATGAGAAAATGATTAAACTGAAGACTATTCAGAATAATATTAATGCATCTAAAAGAATAAAAAAAGTTAGGATGATAACTGAAGCAAGGATTTATAATTTCAAGGTTTATATTATACTTTCTCGTAGTTATCCTCATTGTTAAGGGTTTATAATATCTGAAAATAAAGGTAAATTATGCCCTATATTCATCAAATCATTTGAGATTCGATAAATTATTAGATCTTTGGCTTACTATTTTTCAATGCCATATATCAACCCTAAAGTTCATGATATCTTCCATATATATTTATTGGGGAATTAGAAGCTAGATCGAACCCATTTTCTCACCTATGATGATGAAATATAATTTTAAATTGATTTATCTTACATCAAAGAGCCTATCCATATTCTAGACACTATAGAACATGTGTTGAGGAATCAGATGTCACAGTCAGTAAAGGTACCTTGGAGAAATAATATGATATAATGTATAACATGGGAACAAGAAGAAGTTATGATGAATAACTACCCACATATGTTCATGTGGTAAAAATTTAGAAACATCAAGGGCTAAATTATTGAATTATAGACAAATGAAACACCTGAACATCAATTATAGTAAGTTTTTCTTTTTAGGGAAACAATTACATAATGCACATAATTTTATTCACAAATATGATTTACACCAAAATTTACATTTTTAAAAAATTTATTTGTCTAAATTAATATCAATTTTAAAATCATGTTTTAAATACTATATTAGAGTCAATTTATTTATTCTTCAGCAATAGTAATTTTTTTGGGATTAGTAAAAAATTGTTCTTTTTAATGAAACTATATTTTATTTTCAATTATAAAAAATTAACATTTCTTATTGAATTTTGAATACCATTATTTACATTTTATTATAAATAATGCAATTAATATATTTTGAAAATTTGAAAATTTCCAAGTACGTACTCTCACTCAGTTATAAATGGACACCACCACGCCTCTCCTCTATACAATTCAATAGCCTTATATCTTCACTAAGAACTGCACAAAAAAATTCCAAAAATGCCTAAAAATTATCGATATGTCCTTATTTGATCAAAATAATAAAAGTGTAATGTTTAAGGTGAAATCAAAATGATGTTTTCAAAAGAATAGGTTTTGCTATGAATCTAGTGTTTTAATTTTATCTCTTATTATACCTCAAAAAAATTTATAACAACCATGATGATTTAATAACATCACTATTTCCAAGATAATTATATTTTATTTATGTTTATATAATAACCTTTATTCATCATGCTATCCATTAACTGGGAGATAGACATGTCAATCGTGCATACATGAAGACTACCACCTTATTAAATAATGTAACTCATTTTTCATCACCGCCATTCATGGATAGTTATATTGATGGACATTTTTTTACATGTAATGTTTATTAAATAATTTTAATTATATAAATATAACATACCATTCAACTTTTTACCCTCCCAGACATTAAAAAATGAGAACTTTTATCACGCGTACAAGTGGATAACCACCTCCATAAAGCGATGTGATTCATTTTCCATATCCTCTTTAAATAATGAATATAAGTATATATATATATATATATAATGAATATATATAATATCTATATCATTATTAATTTTATAGAGATTATGGATTTATGATAAAGACTCAACGACCAAATCTACTGAACTAAAACTTTCATGAAAGAAAAAAAAATAGTTAACACAGATAAATGATTATTTTAATTAGGAATTATTAATAAAAATGAGTTCAAATGATATAATTGGATAATATGTTATATAATATATATGTTTTTTTAAATTATATAAATATAATATTTTTTTTATTTTTATTAAAGGTTAAAATCACATACGAAGCAAGCCAGACATGAGGTAAGGGTTTTTTTTGAAAATCTTGTCATTATTATGGATTATATATATTTAAGTTTCATTGGGAGAATTATAGAACATTAATATCTTAAACCCCATATATTTTCTTATCCTGTAGTTATTTATAAAAATTATTATTTTTCCTTTAATTTTCTACTCTCTTTGAGCTCCAAATACTGAAATAATTTTTTTAAGGAAAACTGACATTATTTTATTCCTTAGGCAGGAATCTTTTTATTTTGTGTACACATTTTATATAAAATGTTTTCAATAATGTTTATAATATTATATAATGAATGAATAAAGTATTTTTACCCATTTTTTACTTTTTATTAAAAAAAATATAAGGAATCTTCTTGTCATTATCTAAACAGGGAACTTTTTGGTGAAGGTGTGAATAGAATCTTTGTTTTCACACACACCGTAAGAACATCTTTTTCAACCATCATGATAACTCTTTGTTTTGAAGAATTATTTACATTTTTACATGGTTATTTCTAAATAACGTATTTCTTAAAATATTTTGAAAATTTTTATATTTTGAATAATTTATTTCAAAATGAAAATTTTATTTTCCTCAATAAATTTCCCAATGATCTTTTTAAAGTATATACATTTATGTCAACATTATTTGTTGAATATTACGTTTTACTAATAATATACTCTAGTGATATAATCAATCATAGTTCTCTAGATGGATTATGATCAATTTAACGTATAAATATATTGAAATTCTATATGCTAGTTCATCTAATATATATAGTTATTACTTATTATGGAATATTGACTAAGTTTTATTATTTATACATACAATAAATGGATTGAAATTTTTAAGTGACATGTGGGGCCCAAAATTACATATTCCCTTGATATATCAATTACGTCCATGAGACAAAAAAGGTTGGGTATATGGCATGTGTATTACCAATTTATATGTGAAGCCTTGGCCTATGGCCTTAATAGTTAGATCATTATGTTTAACATTATGAATTCTTTAATTATAAAACCAGTTGTTATTATCCAAGAGATTATTTATGTTCATATGTTATCCGTGCATATATTCCTATTCTATAATACTAATTATAAAAAATATTTGACTATTTTTTATCTAATTCATATTATTCATGCTTTACTTATCCTAATATAGATATTGTTTCCCACTTTCCCTTAGTGAGAATCTTGATCTCACCCTTTATTATCCTCTCTGATGGTTAACTAGAAGGGTTTTTTGAATTATTTTAGCGATATACTAGAAGAAATGATAATTTTATCATTAAAATGTTATGTTTTATTTTCTATTTTCAAATATAATTAGAAAATCATGTATTTATCAAGTATCCCAACAATACTAAAATATATAATCCTATGTGATATCATCCCTTGTATCTTATGCTAATTTAGTAAGATAACCATTAGCTCTGGGTAACAAATGTCATGTTTTTACAACCAAACTATCCTTTTCTTGATTTCACTTGATGTTATAAGAACTATAAGATTATCTATCTATCCTGATGGCACATGATACTAAATAATCAAATGATAAGATGATTTGGATACTAATCCCCATGGATGGTTTAGAAAAACCTCAGCAAAAAAATGGTCTATCTTGCTTTCCCAAAAATGTATGTAGTCTCCTTTATTAATTTATAATATTATGAATATGGCCTCATATTAAAAAACAATTTACTTTTTTCTACTTTAGGATAAAGAACCACCTTAACATTTCAGATCATTTTATCAAGGAAAATATTTCTCAATGACTATTTTATTAAAATTTCTCCATTCCATACTATCTATTTCACTATATTAATTAGTATTCTAGATTAATGACCACAATTTATTAGAATTTCCCTTTAAATAATATGATAAAATAATAACCTTTAACCTTTCATTACTTCCCAAATATAGTAGTCTATTTTAATAGGGATTCATCCATTTCATAGTTACCAATGGATATGTTGTTCCATTATTGGATAGAATACCTTGTTACACAAACTGATCCAACATAGGTACATCAAACTACAGAAAAAAAGCATTCTCCATTTGAGCCAGAATATTTCTCATAACAAGGGTCAGTTCCCCGAAAATGGAAAAGATCTACTCTTCTTTAACAACCTCTATATTGAATTTATCATATGGTAAATCCAAATATTAACTATGAGTGTGGGTATAATTTACCTTTCATTTGTTAGGATCCATATCTAAACAATATCACACACATAATTTAACCATAATATCTTGAATATTGATCTATAACATTAAAATATATAAACATTAGTGAATTTTTTTGGGGTTTATTTTAATACTCATGCTAGCTACGTTCTTATAAAATAACATTCCCAAGGGTCATACATAAAATACATTGATAACAACTATAATGACCCCTAATACATAAATCTAGTGCTTTTGTTTACTTCATTACATTGTGAGAAGATAAAATATATTAGAAAATAAATTATCATCAAATTTAGTTGTCTATAGAGGATAGATAAATAAATTATTTTCATATTATATTTAAAAAACAATAACTCTGGTGAATAAAATTATTCAATCCTATAAGATAATTCAAACATTTTGTTTTCATATCATGGGGAATAGAAACCATAATAGAAGTTGATATTTAATTCTCATTAAGTGAAAGTATACATAAGAAGATATCGTTATAAGACAAGGAATAAAAAATATTGCAGAGAAAATAATAAATATGTATTCCATTTAATAAATAACTTAAGCATTAGAATATCTACACATAAAATATAAACCAAACAGTTACATGGATAATAATTACTGTAATTTTAATAAAGAGAATTCATAATTTCATACTCCAGGATCTTTTTTGGACTCATTCTAAAGAATCATGAACCATAATATTATGGCCTTATACCAAGATATTTCTATAAATGGATAGGTACATTCCAAATACCCAACTAATTTAGCCAATTGGTTTTCTCAGGGGACCATTCAATGAATCAAGGTGATATTTATAACTGGGCACTACTCCTCACACACTTGTTTCCAATTCATCCATCATATATTGAATTGACCATGTAATATATAATAAATAGGCCATATAATGAAATAAATATCCATATTACATCATGAATACAGGAACAAGAGCCTCATCCCAGTTGGTGAGGACTCGGCAAGTACATCCAAGAGACCTAATTTCAAAACTGCATGTAAAGACCCGTAAAATTCAAGGGAAATTTTTTCTTAATTTTCTTTAGAATTTTACAAGAGCGCGGTTTCAGACGGCACCTGATTCCGAGGCCCGGAGTGCCCGGAATTAATTTCTGAAGTTTGGCTCGGGTACGTTCAGTGAACGAACGAGCGGGAATTCCTAACTTTTGATCCGGTGCTCGGAATTGAAATCTGAGGGCACCGATGAACTCGCAGCGCCGATTTTCGCTTAAAGAGACCTTTTCGGGAGTTGCGTTTGTTGCGAGTTGAAAATTAGTTTTGGGGTTTTCAGTTGAGTTAAATAAAATTTGTGTAAGAAAAATTTTATTTTAACTTATTAAAAACCTACCAAAGGAGGTTGGAAGTGGGACCCACACCCACTTAACCTCCCTTGGGAGGATTAAGTGTGGTGGGGCCCACACGAACCCCTAATTCTTTTCAAATTCCCTAACCCCTCTAAACCCCCTCTTAATTACGTAACTCTTCCCTACTTTATTTCTTGCCAACCTATCTCTTCATTTAATTTTGTCAACTCTAGATTTAATTAATGAATTGAATTCAACTTTTGAATTTTTGAAAGGTTGGAAAAGTGAAAATAAAATAAGGTGTAGCTTATTTTATTTTGGGTTGATCGTTTGTCTTCTTGAGAGGTGGAGAGCTCCTCTTCTTCTTCTTCAAACTCAACGAAGAACGCGAAGAACGTCGTTCTTCAACGAAGAACTTCTCCGCCGAAGAACACGGTTCATCCGCGACGCCGTATCCGCGACGCGACGTACTTCTTCCGCGTCATCTCTTCCGCGACGGTTTTCCGCGACGAACGCCATCGACAACGACCCTTCCTCCGCGACACTGATATTTCACGACTACGTCAACGTGCGACTATCGAGGTAGAGGTTCTTGAGTTCGTTGTTTTCTTTATAATTTGACTTTCCTCAAGACTTGACGAGGAACGCTCTTTTTCCGACGAAGAACGCCGCACCTCCTTTCTTCGTTCACCATGACAACGAAGGGGACGCCACCTCTTCTTCGGACAACCTTCGTCGGCGTGCAAGTTTCACCAATGACGAATCTCTTCGGGCATATCTCTTCGTCAACGGATTTGACGAACGACGACCGCAACGCCCGACCTCCGCGACACCATCTTCCGCGGAACGTAGACGATTCTTCGAATCTTAAACCTGAGGTAGGGGTTGTTGTTTCAATATTTATTTATTCCATTTCTTGATCCTGGATTTCGCATGTCAAACATGAGACTTTTAAATGTTTTAAGTTGCGTTACTTTTTTTAAACGTGAGGGGGGGGGGGGGGGGCGGACCGCACGAACATGGCCGAACCCCCCTCCATCGTTCTCGTTTAATTATTTTGCGGAGGAAAGCATGTGGCGTGGTGCCGTCGCACCACGCGGATGAACGTGCAAATATCTTACGCGATGCCGTCGCACGCACCATGGAAGAAACAACAAGAACGCGACGCCGTCGCGCCGCGTTGAATGAATATCAAAGCACGGCGAAGGGGCGCGGTGCCGTCGCACCGCGCCGGACGACGAACGACGCGGCCGGTTCCGGGCCGCGGCTGGACGAGGAGACCGCGGCCGGTTCCGGGCCGCGGCGGAAGAGAAGACCGGCGGCCGGGCCGCCGGCGTCGGAAGTCGAAGGCCGGACCGGAATTTCCGGTCCCGTTGGTAAAAACCGGCCGGCCAGCTGGCCGGCCGGATGACAGAAAACCGGGGGAATAAATCCCCCGGACGGTTCAGCAAAACCCCCCTCTTAATGAGGGGGGCGGTTCCATGGAAGGGGGGGGGGGCAGCAGCCCCCCGGTTCGCTCAATAAAACCGGCCCCCACGTGGGGGGCCGTTTGTTGCAAAGGCGCGGCCTTTGTGCCGCGCCGCTCAAAATCAGCGGGGGCTTGCCCCCCGCGTGCCGACCACGTGCGGCGCCTGCCGCGGCCCGCCGCGCCGCCGCCCGCCGCGCCGCCCCAGGGGGGGGGGGGGGGGGGGGGGTCGGGCCGGGTCGGCCCGGACCCGGACCCCCCCGTTTCGAACCAGATTTGGTTTTTGGCTCATAACTTGGGCCTCGGACCTCCGAATGACGAACCGTCTACGGCAACGCGATCCTTGGATCAAGACGGTCGTTTCGGTATATCGCACTCAAGGTTTCGGGTTACTTTGAGTTCGGCCGGGTTGGTTCGTTCACGAAACCAACCGGACCTTCGGAGCGGAAACGCTCATATCTTGAGCTACGGACGTCCGATTGACGTGCCGTCAGTCGCGTAGTGTTCCTCTTATTGAGACGGATCTTTTGGCATACTCCGCCCGAGGTTTGGACGCAGGTGGAGTACGGTCGGGTTGGTTTTGCCTTAAAAACCAACCGGGCCCCGGAGACGAAAAAGTCAATAACTCTCAGACCGGGCGTCCGATCGACGCACCGTCTATTGCGTTGAGTTCCTGTTTACGATAAGGAACTTTTGGTATCCTTCGCCCGAGTTTTGGTTACAGTTAGTAGTGGCCGGGTTGGACCGCACCCAAAATCCAATCGGGCCCCTGGAACGGGAAAGCTGATATCTTTCAGACAGGACGTCCGCTTGACGAGCCGTCAGCGGCGTTGGTAGTTACGTTGAGTAACGGTCCCTTTGAGTATACCCTATGGGAGTTCGGAGTACAGTTGAGATACGGCCGGGATTGGTTTCGCTCACGAAACCAACCAGGCCCCTGGGACGATTAGGCTAATAAATCACAGACCGGGCGTCCGATCGACGCGCCGTCTGTTGCGTTGAGACCCCTGTGACGAGACGGACCTTTGAGACACTTCTTCGTGGGACTTTGAGATACTTGGAGTATCGACCTGTAGCTCGTGGAGCAGACCCTCCCAGTGACGAGCATGCGATGTACGGAGACCGTGTAGCTGGCTGAGACCTGACGACTGCTTGACCGACTCGACTTGGAGTGAGTCGACTAGCCCAGTGGACGGAGCACTACTTTCTGAGGTGCAGACCCATGGCGGACGGAGCACTACCTGTGTGACAGTGCAGACCCGCGGTGCTCGTCCGGAGAATACCTCAGCAGGCTACTAGGGGGTGTGCACTACGGTGTTTGGGTGACATACCTCGGCGGGAAGCACTACTGTGTTTGGGTGGCTGGCCCGCAGTACTCGACAGGAGGAGTACTTCAGCAGTCTTAGGTTAGTGAGCGGCGGCCTCGGAGTCGTGACAAGACCACTGTACACTCTAGAGACGGAGCTCTTCAGCAGTTATGGTTTCGATAATGAAAATCCTGGTTTGAGCTGAGACTTTTGACCTTGTGTTTACTTCATGATTGAGATGGGTCACTTGCTAACTTTGCTGTGGGCGGCCGACGTATCCATACACCAGGACCCTGACAACTGATTTCCGACTTTGTGCACGAAAACACTGATTGCGTGTGTGTTTACAAAAGTTTTTCCCCTTAAAACAGCTCAAACCAGGTCAGCTCACCAGGTATAATCGTTTGATCGTGTTACATTGTTTCTTTCAGGATGGCCCCACGATGGCAGCCAGCTAGGGTTCCGAGAATCGAACGTGACGACAACCCACCGAGCGACGAGGCCTCGGTGCAGGGCCCTTTGTCAGCAGTGGCACCGGCGGTAGCTCTACCCGCCGAGCCCCCGATGCTTCCAGCAGCAGCCGCTGACGATGCACGTCGCCTCAGCGCACTGCACGAGTTCCAGCGCCAGAGGCCACCCAGGTTCCGGGGAGAGACGGACCCGCAGGCGGCTGAGGTTTGGCTGGAGGCTGTGGTGAGAGTCTTCAGGCTAGTGGGGACGCCGGCAGACTTCATGGTGATCTTTGCTACCAGCCTCCTTCAGGCAGCAGCAGGTAGGTGGTGGAGCCACTTGTTTCAGTTTTGCGATGAGATGAACTTCGCATGGGAAGACTTCGAGACCTTCTTCAGGGAGGAGTTTGTGCTAGTATCTCTACACCCCGAGCGTGTACAGGAGATTCTGCCTTTGCCGCGTGTTTTTCGATCAGAATCCGAGTCATCTGTGGGAAGTAGACAGATGATGCAGAGGTCCAGGAGGACCAGACCAGCAGTTGGGCGATCTCGGGTTTTAGGACCGGTGGTGCGGGGCACCCGGGTTGGGGTCAGAGCCAGGCGTGCCAGAAGTAGACTGTGTTACTCGTGCGGTGGAAAGGGGCACATGGCACATGACTGTCCGACTCCTCGTACAGTTGATCCATAGGCTTTTGAGGAGCCACCGAGGTTGAGGCAGCGACAAATGCTGGAGCTCTGGGAGCAGGTGGACAAGGGAGGAACTAGTGGATACGTCTTTTGTACTTCTAGTTCCATGTTGATGTTGCTTTTGTGTAGCGTCTTGTATTATGAGCTGCAATAATAAAAGACGCATACCTTTGTGATGTTTTCTTTCCTGTCCTCTTTTGTGATGTTACTAAGAGGTTCCAGTTGACTGTTGACTTGACCCTCACTTGTGAGACATCTACTGGAGGAGACCCAGTTACCACACACTGATGCCGACAGTGTGACTCAACCCTTGCAGGCGAGAGTAACGGTTGGATCTCTTAGTAGTAGCGTCGAGGCCTTACGACGTCATCCTTGGTATGGATTAGTATCATCCATGTTAGGATTGACTGTTTTAGGCAAAGAATGTGGTTCATCCAGGGGATGAGACCAGGTTTCTCTTATCGGCAAAGAAGAAATCTTGCAGCTCTTGTGGGACCAGAGATGGTCCGGGCCACGTCAGAGGAGGCCCATGTCATCCAGGAGTGTATGAGGACAGCACAGAGCCGGCAGAAGTCATACGCTGACAGGAGGCGGAGGCCACTAGAGTTCGAGGATGGTGACCACGTCTTCTTGCGGGTCTCACCTCGACGTGGTATTCGGAGATTTGGCCGAGGTGACAAGTTATCTCCGCGCTTCATCGGACCTTTCCAGGTCCTCAGCAGGGTTGGTAAGGTGGCTTATCGCCTGGCTCTACCACCTCAGTTACACCGGGTGCACGACGACTTCCACGTGTCTCAGCTGAGGAGATACGTGCACGACCCGACGCACATCTTTGACCATGGGGAGCTTGACGTTGACGTTGGGGAGACTTTTACGGAGGTCCCGGTGGAGATAGAGGATCGATAGGAGCGGGTCCTACATGGGCGATCGACTCCTCTTGTGCGCAACAGATGGCGGCACGGGAATCTCCATGAGAGCACATGGGAGCGGGAGGCTCAGATGCGTGCTCAGTACCCTCTTTTGTTTCCCTAGTTTTTGGTGTATCTTTACGGGGACGTAAATCCCTGAGGTGGGAGTAATGTAAAGACCCGTAAAATTCAAGGGAAATTTTTTCTTAATTTTCTTTAGAATTTTACAAGAGCGCGGTTTCAGACGGCACCTGATTCCGAGGCCCGGAGTGCCCGGAATTAATTTCTGAAGTTTGGCTCGGGTACGTTCAGTGAACGAACGAGCGGGAATTCCTAACTTTTGATCCGGTGCTCGGAATTGAAATCCGAGGGCACCGATGAACTCGCAGCGCCGATTTTCGCTTAAAGAGACCTTTTCGGGAGTTGCGTTTGTTGCGAGTTGAAAATTAGTTTTGGGGTTTTCAGTTGAGTTAAATAAAATTTGTGTAAGACAAATTTTATTTTAACTTATTAAAAACCTACCAAAGGAGGTTGGAAGTGGGACCCACACCCACTTAACCTCCCTTGGGAGGATTAAGTGTGGTGGGGCCCACACGAACCCCTAATTCTTTTCAAATTCCCTAACCCCTCTAAACCCCCTCTTAATTACGTAACTCTTCCCTACTTTATTTCTTGCCAACCTATCTCTTCATTTAATTTTGTCAACTCTAGATTTAATTAATGAATTGAATTCAACTTTTGAATTTTTGAAAGGTTGGCAAAGTGAAAATAAAATAAGGTGTAGCTTATTTTATTTTGGGTTGATCGTTTGTCTTCTTGAGAGGTGGAGAGCTCATCTTCTTCTTCTTCAAACTCAACGAAGAACGCGAAGAACGTCGTTCTTCAACGAAGAACTTCTCCGCCGAAGAACACGGTTCATCCACGACGCCGTATCCGCGACGCGACGTACTTCTTCCGCTTCATCTCTTCCGCGACGAACGCCATCGACAACGACCCTTCCTCCGCGACACCGATATTTCACGACTACGTCAACGTGCGACTATCGTGGTAGAGGTTCTTGAGTTCATTGTTTTCTTTATAATTTGACTTTCCTCGTGACTTGACGAGGAATGCTCTTTTTCCGACGAAGAACGCCGCACCTCCTTTCTTCGTTCACCGTGACAACGAAGGGGACACCACCTCTTCTTCGGACAACCTTCGTCGGCGTGCAAGTTTCGCCAACGACGAATCTCTTCGGGCATATCTCTTCGTCAACGGATTTGACGAACGATGACTGCGACGCCCGACCTCCGCGACGCCGTCTTCCGCGGAACGTAGACGATTCTTCGAATCTTAAACCCGAGGTAGGGGTTGTTGATTCAATATTTATTTATTCCATTTCTTGATCCTGTATTTCGCATGTCAAACATGAGACTTTTAAATGTTTTAAGTTGCGTTACTTTTTTTTAACGTGAGGGGGGGGGGGGGGGGCGGACCGCACGAACATGGACGAACCCCCCTCCATCGTTCTCGTTTAATTATTTTGCGGAGGAAAGCAAGTGGCGTGGTGCCGTCGCACCACGCGGATGAACGTGCAAATATCTTACGTGATGCCGTCGCACGCACCATGGAAGAAACAACAAGAACGCGACGCCGTCGCGCAGCGTTGAATGAATATCAAAGCACGGCGAAGGGGCGCGGTGTCGTCGCACCGCGCCGGACGACGAACGCCGCGGCCGGTTCCGGGCCGCGGCGGGACGAGGAGACCGCGGTCGGTTCCGGGCCGCGGCGGAAGAGAAGACCGGCGGCCGGGCCGCCGGCGTCGGAAGTCGAAGGCGGGACCGGAATTTCCGGTCCCGTTGGTAAAAACCGGCCGGCCAGCTGGCCGGCCGGATGACAGAAAACCGGGGGAATAAATCCCCCGGACGGTTCAGCAAAACCCCCCTCTTAATGAGGGGGGCGGTTCCATGGAAGGGGGGGGCAGCAGCCCCCCGGTTCGCTCAATAAAACCGGCCCCCACGTGGGGGGCCGTTTGTTGCAAAGGCGCGGCCTTTGTGCCGCGCCGCTCAAAATCAGCGGGGGCTTGCCCCCCGCGTGCCGACCACGTGCGGCGCCTTCCGCGGCCCGCCGCGCCGCCGCGCCGCCCCAGGGGGGAAGGGGGTCGGGCCGGGTCGGCCCGGACCCGGACCCCCCCGTTTCGAACTAGATTTGGTTTTTGGCTCATAACTTGAGCCTCAGACCTCCGAATGACGAACCGTCTGCGGCAACGCGATCCTTGGATCGAGACGGTCGTTTCGGTATATCGCACTCAAGGTTTCGGGTTACTTTGAGTTCGGCCGGGTTGGTTCGTTCACGAAACCAACCGGACCTTCGGAGCGGACACGCTCATATCTTGAGCTACGGACGTCCGATTGACGTGCCGTCAGTCGCGTAGTGTTCCTCTTATTGAGACGGATCTTTTGGCATACTCCGCCCGAGGTTTGGACGTAGGTGGAGTACGGTCGGGTTGGTTTTTCCTTAAAAACCAACCGGGCCCCGGAGACGAAAAAGTCAATAACTCTCAGACCGGGCGTCCGATTGACGCATCGTCTGTTGCGTTGAGTTCCTGTTTACGATACGGAACTTTTGGTATCCTTCGCCCGAGTTTTGGTTACAGTTAGTAGTGGCCGGGTTGGACCGCACCCGAAATCCAATCGGGCCCCTGGAACGGGAAAGCTGATATCTTTCAGACAGGACGTCCGCTTGACGAGCCGTCAGCGGCGTTGGTAGTTACGTTGAGTAACGGTCCCTTTGAGTATACCCTATGGGAGTTCGGAGTACAGTTGAGATACGGCCGGGATTGGTTTCGCTCACGAAACCAATCGGGCCCCTGGGACGATTAGGCTAATAACTCAAAGACCGGGCGTCCGATCGACGCGCCGTCTGTTGCGTTGAGACCCCTGTGACGAGACGGACCTTTGAGACACTTCTTCGTGGGACTTTGAGATACTTGGAGTATCGACCTGTAGCTCGTGGAGCGGACCCTCCCAGTGACGAGCATGCGATGTACGGAGACCGTGTAGCTGGCTGAGACCTGACGACTGCTTGACCGACTCGACTTGGAGTGAGTCGACTAGCCCAGTGGACGGAGCACTACTTTCTGAGGTGCAGACCCATGGCGGACGGAGCACTACCTGTGTGACAGTGCAGACCCGCGGTGCTCGTCCGGAGAGTACCTCAGCAGGCTACTAGGGGGTGTGCACTACGGTGTTTGGGTGACATACCTCGGCGGGAAGCACTACTGTGTTTGGGTGGCTGGCCCGCAGTACTCGACAGGAGGAGTACTTCAGCAGTCTTAGGTTAGTGAGCGGCGGCCTCGGAGTCGTGACAGGACCACTGTACACTCTAGAGACGGAGCTCTTCAGCAGTTACGGTTTCGATAATGAAAATCCTGGTTTGAGCTGAGACTTTTGACCTTGTGTTTACTTCATGATTGAGATGGGTCACTTGCTAACTTTGGTATATGTATGGGCATATACCCGGGTAGTGGTTATCCGTCGTTTTCACAATCCATGTGTTTCCTCATGATTGAGATGGGTTACTTGATAACTTAGGTATATGTATGGGCATATACCTAAGTAGGGTTTATCTGTTGAAATCTTCTTGTGTTTATCCTTGTTGGTTTTAGTGAGACCTTGAGGGTCTCGGGGTCCCTACTGAGTATCGTTATACTCACCCCTGCACGGGCTATGCCCGCACCTCGTTGTGTTGGTTGCAGACGACGACCAGTACTGACAGAGGCCGAGTGTTCGAGGACTGGACGGTACCTGGAGGTGGACTATACGACGAGGCGGTACCCAGAGGCAGACCACTGGGCGGGACATACTCGGAGCAGACGGCGGGACCCGAGGAGCAGAGGAGCTATCTGTACCCACCCTTCAGGTGGGATTTCCAGTGGTCAGCTCGGCGTAGCAGCTTTACTTTTCAGTTGCTGTTTTTCCTTTCGAGTTGTACTTTACAGTTGGGCTTGTATTTCCGGCCCCTTTTTACTTTTCGCACTTTTAGTTGTTCTCTGTTTTTGCTTATTGTTACTTTCCGCTTGCTTACTCTGTGGTGTTTGTTTACTTTACAAAGGCAATGCCTTCCCTTTTTACCGGGATTTACGCCTTGGTGCTAGTCGCCAGCCCCTGGCCTATGGAAGGCGGGCTTGGGGTAGTCACGGCACGGACCCCGAGGGCGGGTCGTGACACTGCATCAAGAAATATTTCTGAGTTACTATATAAGTACTATTGAAGGCACTATAGCAGGAACTATAGAAGTCACTAAAGTTGGTATTGTTCAGTACTATGGAAGTAGAAACTATTCTTCCCTTTGGGATTTTGGGCCACCGGTTTGATCCTCAGGTCCATCAAGGACCTTGGGCCTCCCAAGGACATTGGGACAGTAAGTATTTCAGGTCACCTCATGGAATTCATGTGACCATGAGGGTTTAGGGTCACCTCAAAGCTTTTAGACCACCTAAAATCTTGATTAATGGACCAGGAAAACTGTACGAGGAGAAGACTCCATATACGGATTTAGAGCAGGCGTATTCACACGAGAAGAAGAAAATGGATGTGAAAGAAAGTTATAGTATGGAACTATTATCAGAACCAACCAATGCATGAATGGGAATCTAAGAAAAACCTCCCTGAAGAGGTGGAGAGAAAATATCACGATGGAGATGCTGAAGGAGAGTAGTTCCATGTAATCATTGTCTGGATACTTCTTCTACGACCTATGGGCCATGAAATCTCTAGGAATAAATTCCTTGTAAGGGTTACCCCATCCCTTAAAAGGGGGGTTATCACAAATCAATAAAAATAATGCCTTCGGGCCATTCGAGCAGGCATCAAAAATGCCGAACATGAAATTTTTTCCCAAAATATGAAATAAATTTCTTAATAAGATTCCATAAATTATCATCGTATATTGAGATGGTATATGATTAAGATAATATAAATGTTTTATAAATGACACTAAATACTCCCATGTTACTAAAAATATGGATTTTTTGGAGAAAAATAATTTCTAAAAAATAATGGAAAGTGATAGACAACAAGATCATAAGAATGTAAATGATCATAAAATAAAGTATAATCTATAAATCTGTAAATGATGATATAAAACCATCAGTTAAAAAATTATTGTTTGAAATAAAGGAACATATTATCAAAAAAATATTGTAAAATTAAAGAAAAAAAAATTAACTTTCCTCAAAGATTGTGTATTGTTTTTGTAAAATCAAAGTTATTAATAATTTTGAAATCTCTTTTAAACCGTTTAAGAAATATTGCATTTTTATTTTATCATAAAAACTAAAAATTCATATAATAATGGAAAAATTATTTTATTTAAAAAATAAAGGATATTTATATATGAAGCAACATAGGGAATAATGGTCTTGTATGTGTGAAATGTTTTTATGTCCTTTAAATTAAAAGAAGTATTCCATTCACAAGTTAAAACTAAATTGTTTTGATAATATTAAAACGTTTACTTTTAAAAAATTTAAATAATTTAAAATATAGTAGAAAAATACCTTTACCAATAATTTAAAATTTCATAAAAACTTCCATAATACAATATTAATAATATATATATGAATGAAAAATATTCTTGTCCAAATAAAGAGAAATAATGTTGGATTTTCTTAAAATAAATTGTTTCAATATTTTTGAGTATCTAAGAGAGGAAAGATCGGAATTAAATATGAAAACACAAAAACAACCAGATCATAATAAATAAATGAGGCTAATGATGTAAATATCAAATACATATTCCACTGTATATTTAAACATTAACAATCCATAAATAGGGAGATATTTTAAAATAAACATCTATAGTGTCAATAACTTTTTAATCACAACCAATAAAAAGGAAAAAATTTAATTAAAAAAATAGAATACTATGATTAACGTCGAACCCATGATTATATGTTAAATTTCTAGAATTTAAACTATATAAATGAAATTATGTGTATAATATATAATATGTTTCATTAGTGAAAAATTGAGATAAAAAATCCTTACATTGGATTCCTTCTTGGTCAGACAAGTTATATCCTCTTGAATAATAAACATAAATTTATTAAATTTATTATTAAAAAAATCAATATTAATTTTTTTTTGATATTTTTATAATTATTATTTATACATTCATTGATATTTCATTCATACATCGACCAATTGAGGTTTTTTGGTAAATTTCTACAAATTTACTTAGGTATATATACTATGGATAAAGGTGTTAGAAAATGGTTATATCATCTAAAAAATGATGGCAATTTACAGAAAATATTTTTTATTCATAATATATAATTTACAATCATTCATGCATGGTGGTAATAGAAAAATGAATCACATTGGTTTGAGGAGAGGCAGTCCACTGTTATACACAAGAAACGTCGTCAATTTCTAAAGATATGAAGGATAATAAGATATTTGATAATCATAATTTATATAATAATAATTATTTAAAGAATATTATATAAATTTATTGATTCAATTTTTATAACCATTAAGCTCAAGCGATTCTGAAAAATGAATTACAGGGCTATGTAGAGAGGGTAGTATCTACATAGGCACAAGCAATGTTTTCATTTTCCAATAAAAGGAATGGTAACTAAAAATCAATGTAACACTAACATAAAAACACCTAAAATTTTAAATATTCTTATTTAATTATTTTAATATGTGTATTGGAGAAATTTTTGAGTTTTAAAAATAAAGGAACTTGAAAAATATTGGTAATAACATATACCTCTTCTTTTGGTTACCTCCTTTGGATAACACATTAAGGCTTCTTAAAGTGGAATGTTGAGAAGGCCATAACCTCTACGTAATGAAAGATAATGATTGGAAAGAATTTCGGTTTGGATATTTTGATTAATATGTATCATTGTGTTTGGATAATAGAATAGAGTTTATTCCATTTTATAAGTTAGGTGGATGGAAAACTTGTAAATATTTTAAACAATGTTATATAATATATATCGTACACAAACATGGGGCTAAAAATTGTCATAGTTTCAATGATGATAAGGTTATGTCTAAATTTAACCAAGAAATTATATTTAATCCAGATTTTTTCTTATCTTTATTACTTATCCCTATAATTTTACCCCTTTAAATCAATTTACCCTTACCATAGGTGACGATGGTTTACCATAGTTATTATTCATTATGGCCAAAAATTAAGATTCCATAATTAGCTAATATTAATGATTATGATTATAATATGGAATTAATTTTACATGATTAAATTTATAGAATTTAATGAAATTAATTTTATTATAAATTCCCAAAACACAATTAAATAAATTTTTAGAAAAAGTACTTGTTTTTAGAAAAAAAATGTTTTTATTCCAAATTATTGTATAATACTGATTGTCATAGAATTAATTAGATTATTTCAAAATAAATGGATGTTTATTTTTCTTTAAAAACTAACGAATTAAAAAAGAAACCTTTTTAATACTTGATTAAAAGATAATAACAAATAATTTTTTTATTGGATAAAAATATTACTTATATTTCCAAAATGTTATACATAAAATTTTAATATCAACATTATATATTAAAATGAATTATATTAATTATTAAATATATATGTGGGCTATAAAAAATTATTTATAAAATTTAAATTCATTAGAATTTCCTTTTAATTATATAAATTTGATAGTATTGTAAAATTGATAATTGTAAAATTCACCCAAAAATCAACAATCTTTGAAAAATCCGTAAAAATAAAATAAGATAAATTTTACATGATAAATTAAAATAAAAAATTAAATTATATAGATGCAATATATAATATTTTGGATTTTATTTTTAGTTAGACTATTAAATAAATTTATGTGCATTATTTAATTGTTTCATTATAAAAAAAGTATTACTTACTATAATGGATGCTCGAGCATTACATTAACTATTGTTTCCTAAATGAAAAAGGACTTGATTTTTTAGTGAAGTACACTATTTTTACGTATATTTTTCTAACTTGTCAACTATATGACTCATTCCCTAGGATATCAATCTTAATTAGGTAAAATTTTCATTTCATACCTTAATTTCTAATTTGGGGACGACATGTTATTATTTAACAGGTTTGCTAATGTAATCCTTATGACATGTCTTCCTGAGGAAGATATGGTTTCTGTTGTTGAAATTTTTTAATCATCAAAATGTGGTACCTAAAAACCCAACAAGTGTGACAACCTATATTTCATTATCCTACCCATTTTATATATTTTAAGAGTCATATAGTTAGATGTGATAATTGCCAAAAAAGGTAAATTTTGTAAGAAAAGAAAATCAAACTCCAAAATGAAATTCTAGATTTTTAGATTTTTTATGTTTTAGATTATTTTTTATGGGTCCATTTTTATCATCTTCTAATAATGAGTACATTCTTCTGGAAATATACTATGTTTCTAATGGGTTAAGGTCATTAGAAATTCCAAACAAACCAGATAATAGTTTTGTAAAATTCATTAAAAATAATATATTTTACATATTTGGGGTTCCTAAAGAGTTCATAAAAAATAATTTAAACCACATAAATAATATAAATTTATTATATTTAATATAGAATTTAATATTCTTCACAGACATGGAAGTACTTACCATCTTTAATATAATGGAAAATTTGAGAACATAAATAAGGATCTCAAAAAAATTATAGAGAAAATAGTTTGTGGGTCAAGGAAGAATAGATTGTTTAATATAGATGATATAATTTGGGTATATATGACTACCTTTAAAACAAACATAAGAGAATATCCCAATAGGTTGATTTTTTGGAAAGTCATATCATTTTCAGATGGAGATTTAACAAAAATCTGTTTTGGTTGTTAAGAATTTAAACAATAATTTTAAATATTCTATGGAGACATGATTTTTTGTGCTTCATGGTTTATAGTAAATTAGAAGATAATCCTAAAAAAATTATAGGATATAGATGTAAGGATCTAAAGATTTGCGTGAATCAATCATTAAAAATATTGATTTTACGGCGGGATGATGAGTGTCACTTTTGAATTCTAGATTCAATGAATTCCATGGAAAAACTAAATCTTACTGTACTAGAACTTTCACTATCATTAGTGTCTCAGTCAAAGGAGAAATGAAGTAGGTAGGTGAAGAAAATAATCCTTTATTAGTTAATGAGAAAATTATAAAATATTAATTTTATAGGGAATCAAGTGTCTTTGATTCTATCTTTGTTATTCAAAAAAACCATCACTAAGTATGAGTAAGGAATTTAAACATAGTGATTCATAGGAGTCATCACCTGGTCATTTTTAGGTGTTTTAATTTTTATTTAAATAATAATTGTGCTGATTATTGTCTACTAAAAATCACAAATAAATCCCTATTTATTTGAATAATAATCCAACAATGTAATTCACTAGAAAAATTTTGATTTTTTAGAGGATATGTATGCTTGAGCTTCCTGAATATCCCCTCCTTCAAAACCATACTCTTAAACTGAAACCTAAATAACTAGAGGATAACTACTTAAATGAAGATATAATGCATCTTAATATGAACATAAAAGATAAAATAATCCTAAATAAGGGTATTTCTTATTTTAAATTATCTATGTTTTTATTCCCATTTCAATGATTTTGAAATTGTTTCATCCTGCATGTTATTTTTTTAAATGCAGAAGTTTATTATTTAGTTGTAAGTCTAATATTACATAATACATCGTATATAGGGGATTCCCTCTAATTAAAACATTATTGAATTTTTAATCCATGCTAAAATGTTTCCACTTACTTTAATCAATAAATTGAATCTTATTTTTCTAAGATGTATTGAAAAACCCATGAGTCTTTCTATGATGAAAAGGAAGGACCATTATTTAATATTCTTTAGAAAACTACTAGGTAGTTTTGGTAGCGGGATTATTTGAACAACATTGTCACCCTTAAACATTATTTTCATCTACTAAATTTCAAAATCAATTGAAACTCAAATTATTTTCAATAGTTTCCTTCCACCTTGAGAAACAAAATTGGGAAAAATGATGAGTTTTAATTATAGGGAGGGATCACATACTATTATGAACTACAATTCATTTAGAATAAATCAAAATTATTTTTTTTAAAAAAATATTAACTATCTTCAGGTTTCAATTATCATTTGTAGTGGATATAATATTTTCTTGAATTTGAGGACTATATTTCTTAATTGAATAATTAATAATTTTTTTACATTGATTCAATCTAGTAACATCATTTAAATTTATCTCCTAAAATTATTTCACTTGATGAAATTTTTGAAGAAAGAATTACAATAATAATTAATTTAAATCTTTTTCATTGGATTTAAATTTATAGTATTTATATTTAAATTATAGATTAATTGAACAACTAATCCTATTTGATCTTACAATTACTTGAGATAAAATGATTCTATAGGTTAATTATGCTTCATTATAATTATTCAGATATCACTTTCATTAATTGGTTCTACTAATTCTATGTGGTAAATTATGTGAGTGTTCTCACCATGAAGAATGAAAGATGATTGGATGAATATTTCAATACAATGTGATGTTTTTCTTATACCATCATAATTCTCAAATGAAATCATTTTTATAAAGCAATAATCCATATTTTGGATAAAAAAATTATTTTTATAAGATTAATTATCCTTTCTACATGAAAGTAACCATGTTGAAAAATATATGAATGTATCTTATTGTATTCATTTAAAATATTATATTTCTAAAGATGATTTTACTTCCACAGAATTTTACGAATTTACTGATTGAGGTCATGAAATGAGTTAAATGTGGGAGAATTTTAAATGTCCAAATTTTTATACATGTTATATATATATATATATATGGAAAATTATGATTTTTTTTAAAAAGCCATAATTATATTTTAATGGACAATTATTTAATACACAGAATTTTGAGTTAAAACTATAATTCATTAATTTTTTAGAGAAAATTTAGGATTTATGTGCTAAAATCATTGACGTTATTAGATATGAATTTTAATATCTCTATAAAATGTGGTTTTATCATTGTACTTAATATTTATAGGTTTCATATTTTCTATTTTGAATATCAATTTTTGGAAGACATTTTTAATTCATATTTTTAAATGATAGAAATTATTTATTATTTTATTGATGAATTATTTTCATACTAAATGTATTATTCTCCCTAAGTGTTGTTTTTGGAAGACATTTTTAATTCATATTTTTAAATGATAGAAATTATTTATTATTTTATTGATGAATTATTTCCATACTAAATGTATTATTCTCCCTAAGTGTTGTTTTTGGAAGACATTTTTAATTCATATTTTTAAATGATAGAAATTATTTATTATTTTATTGATGAATTATTTTCATACTAAATGTATTATTCTCCCTATTTGCATTATCATATTCAAGGGATTATCTAAGAAAGAATCATATGAATGGATTAATCAACCCCATAAGCATCATCCTTGCCTTGTCAACATCATTTCCACCTCTTAGAGGGATTTCAATATTGAGGTACATGGTGGATTAAAATTACTTAATCAACCCAAGATTTATATTTCAATATCAAATCAAGGAAGATAACCTGAACTCAATCTAAAGGAAAATATATGGATTTCATTGAATATTATTTAGTAATATTATTTGAGGGATCAATATCGTATGTGGGTATGTGAAATTTTTATAGTAGTGAAACTTCAATAACTATAGGGTGGTGGTCCAAAGTAACCAGTGATACGTGGAGAGTAGGGATTCATCCTAATGTAGTTGGCTATGAGATATATAGTTAGAAGTTAGATTGAGAATATATTCAAATGGAAGAGGAATCATACATTTTATGGAATTCATTAATACATCCATTATTTCAGATATTAAGGAATAATGTATTTGAAAATGTAGGAAAGAACCAAGGACTCAATAGTAGTTAGAGAGGAATGATTTAGAACTAGAGTTCCTCAATTGACAAGAATCTTCTTCACCTTTACTTGTTTTATTGTTCTTTTTTGGGTTGTAATTCGTATACATAGTTAAATAAAGAATTATTATTTTCAAAACATGTTAGGGAAAATTTACATTAATTGTTTTTCATTCATTCTACTTTGTTATTTAATACATATTTTGATGGGATATTATTCATCAAGATCAAATTGACATTTGTAATTTACAAAATACACTTCATCTCTTTCTCTATCATAGTAAATTTGTTGGTATATAGACCACAGAACTCACCAATATGATAACCGACAACCTTAAAATAAGGTGTTGGTGACATTTTTGAATGTTCGAATCTCATTTTTCCAAATTCATAGAAATAAAAAAAAATTAAA
Organism: Viscum album; assembly: GCA_963277665.1. Taxonomy (NCBI): domain Eukaryota; kingdom Viridiplantae; phylum Streptophyta; class Magnoliopsida; order Santalales; family Viscaceae; genus Viscum; species Viscum album. Next base: position 249,879,705 of record OY728128.1, on the reverse strand, counting down.
GATTGTAAATAAAAGATAAACCTATTACTTTGTAATCTGAAGTATAATTTTTATTTATTTCCATTGATTCATCCGTATCAATTTTACTTTCAACATTTCAACACTATATAGTTACTTCTCATATATCGTTCCACATCCATATCCATTTATCATTGTGGATTTATTTTGTTTTGTTGTTTTATTTTAGGTTTTTGTTTCTTGGATCTTCCATGCTCCTTCCTTCTGCTTTCACCCCCTATATGTGGATATCTAAGTTTTATGTGTGGAAAATTAATAAATTATTTTACTTTTCACAATAACACATCTCACCAGTTAACCAATTTAGAGCTTTCGATCTGACTTAATCTAATTTCTTTTAATTTATGGAGGATATTTGAAGATCATAAACTATGTGTATTGTATTACTAATACCAAAAATTAAGATTCATATATATAATATAAGATAGACTCATTGTATGTAGATGAAACATGGGGGATAACTAAACTAAAACATCATAGAAATCACTTGAGAATAAATATGTATTCTATTTGAAATATGTGGTAAGAAGAGGAAAAAGTAAATACTGCTGGTCAATGGTTTTTTGAAGAAGGACGAACTGAACTTCTACAAAACAATTCTCATACATTTTAACACACTATTGTAAGGATATTATTGTGTCTCATTTATTCTGATAGATTTCATCTAATAAAATGGATTTGAAATATAAATTCCTTCATGGGTACTTAGATTAGGTAATCTACAAGAGGAAAATAGTTGGTTCAAGGATAATAAAACTAGGTACTTTTTGTCTAATATGAAGAGTATCCTCTAGGTCTTAAAGTATGTTTTGAGTTAATGGATGTAATAGTTTAGGTATTTTATATATTAGATGGTTTTCTTGTAGAGAAATATGGATTATTGTTTCTACTAAAAATATTTTGAGGATAGGAGTTTCATTTTATTACTCTTTTATATTGTAAAGTGCCCAATGGATCTTATAGTCACACTGAGAGTGGTTTTGAATCTAGTGTGATTATTTTAAATTTTATTTTATTTTTCAAAATCTATAAGATTTTTGGATGTGTGGATGATTTATGCAATAAATAATGTATGTGAAACACATAACACAATATTTTTACAAGGTTTAGTATAAGGTACTACTCCATTCCATGTTGGTTATACCTCTATGTAGGGATTCATCATTGTAATCATGTTATCAATTTCAATATTTTATGAAAAAACATCTTACTCACCCAAGTAGTTAATCTTGTAATTTATCCTAGTTATAAACCCCAGTGATGTATCTTTTCTACCTATTTTATTTAGATTCCACAACCATTCAACTTTTTAGACCACCATTCTCTCAAGCCTCTTAGATAAGTAGCTAGAACCCCCAGTCACAAGCTCCTTCTTCATCTTTATATAATCAAATACAATATAAGATTATCTATTTATCTTCCTACATGGGATCTCTATATCACACATTTTTGTGTACACTTTAGGTACCTTCTATGGCTACTGATCAAGTCAATCTATCTTGCTCAACAATTCTAATCACCTATATTGGGTCAGTAGCATCAGTGAAACAATTATCATATAATCATTTCTTCCATATATGAATTCCAACGTAACTAATCACAAAAAAACTATCTATAAATGGATTTTAAAATAATACTCCTGATTCAGTCCAAAAAAACAAACTATATATATTGAATGTTATTATTTGAATATTCATGAAAGTAAATTATAATTCATTGTCTAATTCATTTTATGTATCCATTATGTGTATGAAAATTCACACAATTCCTAAAATTACCATTCATATATTACATCATTTCTAATACACAAGAAAACGATCTTCACAAACCATATAAAATTTCATAGTAATCATGTTTATATGAATGTTATTTCATTAAAGAACAAATATTGTTTATATCATGCACAACACATTGACAAAATCCTATATTGATCATCTTACAAATACTATAATATTCACATAAGTAGATAAATTTATAATTCTATTTATCCACATATATCACTAAATTGTATGTATGCATTGCATCATTGCATAAGAGTTTCACATATGAGCTTCACATGATAAATGAACACGAATATCTATCTTTCTCGTAGAACTAAGATAGTTTGTGAGAGCCTTCATTATTCTTTATGTATCAATGTACATGGTAAGAACTTATTATACTTCACATAATATAGTGAATCTATATAAACAGTTCCATAGAATCAATTCATCATCATGTGGTCACAATGGCTAGAACAAGAACCAAACAATTTCATTGAATTTCATCACAAATATATATCACTTCCTAGGCTTAGTTTCACTTTCAAAAAAAATTCATAGATATGTATTTGGTTCATAAGTTAAAATGATCTCTTTACGGTATTTAAAAAAATCCCAAAAATCTATTTATTGAATATTCCTAAACATCCATTCAATACACCGCCTTATTTCATTATGTAATGGTTTCATGAAAAAACAAAAAATAATATCATCACTTCCCAAAAAGAATATAAATTTATATTATATTATATCTATATTAATTTATTCTAGAGAAATATTTCATATAATGGTTTTATCATATTAAAATCTCACAGAAGAAGAAATGTAAATTGTATGAGTCAGCTTGATCATTTAAACGTCAGAGCGTGAAGAAAAGTAGAGGTAATACAACACATGCGAAACCTTATGGTAGCTCAATGTTTAATTCAAAACTGGCTCTAATAAATTGTTTTTGATATGATAGATCAAATATACATGTCTTATCTAAAACATTTTAAATTAGATGAATAAAAACTCACTCAATTTGTCTCACATCTAATGTTTGGCCATCTGCGCACTTTTTAATAAGTATATTGTTGCCACTCGCTGTCGAAGACTGTATCCATGTTTGGCACCCAAAACATTGCACATCTTCTGGGCTCATAGGCCATGCCTCACATGCATGGGAAAATTTTATTATGAATACATTCTCAGACCCATTCTCTTACAAGTATAACCCCATTCTCTCATGAACACCTTCCAACCTATACATGTTCTCACCACATGCCCCAATTGTTCTAGTAATGTTGACAAGCTTTCATTACTAATCATTGGTTTCATAGGTTCATGGATGGCCTATGATTGTCTTTTTTCTAATTTTGGACAACAAAAATATTTATCCAAATTCATATTGAATTATAACATAAACTTATATCCAAATTATTCATAAAATATCATCAACTTATACACTTTTATAAATTTTTTAAATAATGTAAACTTATAAGATTAAAATTGGCACATGAATTAAATATTAAAAATTGTAGAACAATCATAACATTTTAAAACCCACTGAATTTACATCTTATCAGCTTGGAGGGAACAAATTCAATCTCAATATGCCACTTGTATTCATTAATCTCCCCCTTTGGATTTGTTTTCAATACACATTTAATTTATAAATTAATTTTTATCTTCTCTCGGTTATTGAAAATAAAACCAAAGATATAATTATGGGTATGTATCACATCACCAAAATTATGAATTTATGAAAATATTCTTATCTGCTAAAACTTATTATGATTTACTCAAATGATTGATGGAAACACTCATAACTTATCACTGATCTAAAACTAACCATCTCTAAGTATATGTGAGACATTCTTACTATAGAAAATAGGGGTGATAAAATTTAACATCAATGTTATTAATAAACTTTCAACATGTGATAACAACATAAAAAATTTCTTTTATAGGTTTTTCGAGGTAATTTCACCTACTCTCTGAAATTCATCGCAGCAAACAGATTAAAATATTCAAGAGACAAATTATATGTCTCATTTTCAATTTATTTTGCCTTTTTAATTAAGTAATAAATATCACCCTTTTAGAATATATTTTCATCATATGTATTGGAAAAAATCAATCAACACACATTAATTATGACAATATTTTATCATTTGATACATTCATCATCGTTACATTAGATATTCATGATATTCCAATTGAGATATAGATATTTGGTGGTTGTTATTATATGATCCCACTAAAAGATTTAATTTATACTTCTTCATCATTAATGTCTTTTCTTCATGTATAAACTAAATTTATCTTATTAGATTATTTGAAATATTTCAAAAGATGAAACCTGTCACCAATAATATTAAGGGATAGATGAACATAAATTTTTAATATGTTCATTAATTTTATCAAAATCTGGTCTCCAGATATATTCATGATATAACTTTAATTCCCAACAAAAAAGAAAAAAAATTATAATAGTTGATAAATTGGTTCCTCAATGATTCATTGTTAGAGAAACAGGGTTGACAGTTTCTTCTTAACCCGTCTATATTCATGGATGATAAAGGATTATTCAATCTTTATAGAAATGTTTTTCATTTTTTCTATGATTTATATATATTTTCTTCCATTTCAAAATATTTTTTCCATACGACCAAAAACAATTAGTAACATGATTAGTCATGAATTTGTGTGTATAATCCATTTTTACATCAATATTTATAGCAAAATAAGTCCGGCATTCTTTTCCATTATTATTCAAGAAATATTATTCTCTTGGAAACCATGTTAATAATTATTAGTAAAATTACCAGATATATGACACCATTTACATATATCATTAAAATTCATCAAGTTTTCCCTTTTTTTTGAATCTTTTCTTATTCTTAATTAGATATATCTTCTATCAAATCAATACTATTTTATCATTTCTAGATTGATAATTTCTTTCACTACTGCTTAATTCCTTTAGTATTGATGTTCATGAAAAATTTATAGTGTTCCAGGATGAGACCATTCCAATCACAAAAGATACATATTTTCATTGGTGTGACACTATTCACATCATTCAACATAAAATTTTAAGGTGTTTTTATTTGAAAATATTATTCTTTTATTAACCTCCTAGGGATAACATGTCATTTTATTTTCTTAGCTAATTCTCATTTTTTATTGTCTTATCTTTATATAATCACTTGATTTGTGCATGATTATTACATACCAATACTTATCATAATAGTGACCACTTCTGTTTCAACACAAAAAAAAATCTTCAAAATATATACATATATATGTTCTTGACAGATAGATTCTTTTTCTATGAATTATACTAAAGTTGGGTAGGTTCCCTCTTTTCATCATATTTACTCCTCCTAAATATAAGAACTATATAATTCTCATAAAATGACATATTTTTCCAATTATTCATTTAATGATGCCCAAACTTTCAACAACACCAACAATGGAAAAAAATTGTATTTCTTCTTCTATGAAAAATTATGACTACCTTTGAAAATTTAATGCTTTTGTATAACACATTTATTCAATTGTAATATCATTAAGGAACAAGAACTATTGTACTTATTTATATCCACGTTTTAAGATGTAGTGGATTTTTGAGTAATTTTGTTTACCCCTGTTTATCCATATTTTAAAGTTCAATTGGAACATGTCGTAAAAAACATTAATGCACCCATATTTGTTATAAAAAAGGGTTGACTTCTTCAATGAGGTGGTATTATATTTATCCTCAGATAATCTAAATATGTTCCTTATATTGGGTTTACTATTTTCAGAAATAGGACTCTTATATGAATAATTCATGGAAGTATAACTTTCCTCGGTAGTTTGGGAAGTATAAATTTTTTTCTCTACTATATTTCCCAGTCTCAATTATAATTCTAGATATTTTATGTTGATATCAATCTTCTCATATTAAACTGATTTTAGTATTTCTTCCCACTAAATATTCATCATCTCAATCTAATTTACATTTACCTAGTTTTCCTTTAGTAATAAATTATCATGCTATATAATTATTATTTTCCTTAACGTCCAGATAAGAATATTTTAAATTCAAAGATATATTATGTAGCTTTTCCAGTTATTTGATAAATTATATAAAAACCATTTCTATCACATCCTTCTCATAAAAACTCCTTTTTAATTATTCTTCAATCAATGATTGTTTTTTAAAGTGAATGTAGTTTTTCTTTTTCTTTTTCAACAATGTTGACTCTTTCATTGTGGAGTTCTTTGAATAATATGAGCATCCATGTGACCAGTTTTCTGCGAAATTACAAAAAATTCCCTCAAATTATAGAATTGAACATATCTTCATCATAGCTAAAAATTCATTCAATGTAATTATAATCAACTTAATTCACTTAAAAACTAACACTTTCAGTGTCTTCAGATACTAGTTATTCTTCTACTGTCTTGGAACTATTCTTTAGATTTTTTTCGACTCTTTTACTTATATTTTTAAATGTATTAACTAAAACATAAACATTTCAAACATGAGTACTGTAGGATTGATTTTTGAACTGAATCACTTCTCAATTTTATTCAAACCCAAATATGAACATCATATAAATTGAGTATAGGTAACTGGGAAAGTAAAGGAGAACCAAAAAAAGGTGTAAAATTTACTCTAATACCAATTGAAGTTACCATTGGATTCTGAAGTCACACAAATAGTGGGTGAATCATGTGTGACTTGTTTTATTTAATTATTTTATTATTCAAATTTCTGTCACCTATTTGGACAATTGGATCATATATTTAATAAAAAATGTAAATGAGACATAGGACATAACATTTTTACATGATTCAATAATAATACCTTCCCCATTCCATGTTGGTTATACCCCCCACATGGACTCTCCACTATAATATTATTATCAATTAAAATGGTCAGGTAGAAATTTGTCATACACCCTAGTAGTTGACCCTCTAGTTCTTCCTGGTTATACCCCAAATGATACAACTATTATTTATTTATTGATTGGAGCCCCCAACCATTCAATTGGTTAGACCCCCCCCCCCAATCCCTTGAGCTTCTTCAAAAACTAGTTAAACCCCCAGTCCAAAGCTTCTTCTACTTATTTATAGGATCTAATCCACTGTAGTGTAAACTCTTGAACGTAATCCATGAGCTTGAGGGATCACACTTTCTTGGGTAAAATTAAAGTACATTTAATAGGAAATTATCGTGTCAATCAGTCTTTCTCAACAATTCTAATCACCGGTATCTAATTAATTTCCTTTGTGCAACTATACTTCGACAATTCTTCATTTTATAATTGAATACTGATACTTTTGTTCAAAGAAAACACATATATTAATGTCTTATAAAATAATGTTGTGGCATCAGTCTAAACACATTGTAGAGTATTTATTGAATCTATATTTCATGTGCTCATTTCAATATATATGCATATAAAATATAATTCATGGACATATTCATTTATTTCATGCATTATGTGCAAGAAAATATGCACAATAACTATACTTATCTTGATCATATAAAATTTTTTAATATGAAAATTAATAGGTTATTCCAAATGTTTAGAGAAACTCATGGTAGTCCAGTTTATATGCACATTATATCATGCAAGAATTTGGAATATATCATGCACAACTCATTCAAGAAACCCTTAACTACATAGATTCATTCTGTTATATTCTTCATGTAAGTAAATTTCATGATTATGTTAATTTTCCTTGTATCTCACTCGATTTTATGTATACACCATTTCTTCCCATAAGATCTCCATATAAGGGATTCACACAAACATTTCCCTTGAACTTTTTGTCTTATTCTTATAACCTAGGAGGTTCATGATATCCTTATTTCTTCTTCATGTGTCAATGTATGTGGAAACTACTTCTTATCATTTACATAACACAGTGAAGCTATATGCAGTGGTTTGTGCAATTAATTCATCATTAGGAAATATATAAGTTTATAACTACCATTGGATGAGTTCATGAAATCTATTTTTCAATAAAAATAACTTAATATACTCTATTTCCCCCAAAAAATTCTATATTGGATATTCATTCGGTTAATAGGTGAAAATTATCTCCATAAGATATTTAAAGGGAACCACCATTGACCAATTAATCTGATATTCATGAATCGATATCCATTTCATTTCCTTTTTTCTTCATGTGATGGCTTCAAAAGATAATGAGAAATATTGTCATCATTTTCAAAAATGAATCGATCTTTATACTATATTAGATTGAACATCTTTTATTCATAAAAAAATATCCATGGTTATTTGATCATAATATAATCTCAAATAAGATCACATGGAAATTATATGCTTTGACTTGATCAGTTGGAGGGTGAGGTATGAGGAACACCTAATGTACTCTCGTACATGAGAAACACTCAAGAAGCTCAAGGTAGAATATTACACTATAAATAATCAAATTTTCTAATGTAATTGTTCTAAAAACCATGTTTTATCCATAACATTTTAAAGTTTATATATTGTAACTATCTTGCTTTGTCCCTCATAAGTTGATCGGTCGTATGGGAACTTATTAATAGGTATCTCTATGCCAATCACCATCCAATTATACAACATGTTTTGTCATCCATAACACTTCAAAAACATTGGGCTCACCCATAAAACTTCACAAAAATTAGACTCACAATCCACACATCAATTTTATGGTCCCACTATACACTCCATACACACTCACACCCATGCTCTTGCAAAATATCCCAATATTCTCCCATATTAACCTTCCCTCCAATGTGGGTGCTCATTGCATGCCTATAATGGGTTGGATGAGTAGACCTATATTCCCACTTAAGTAGTTGTTACATGTTTCATTGGATTTCCAATGGTTTCCTTCTATTTTAATGAACATAAACCCAAATAGTTATCCAATTTTCTATTTAATTATTACATAAATTCTGAAAAAATGTTCTCATAACATATCATAAACTTATCTTCTTTTATAAATTTTATAAAAAAATATCACTTCTATTAGTGAAACTGGAACATGTCTGTGACATTAAGAATGGTTTAACAGTCTTTACATTTTTAAACATGTTAAATTTTCCTCTTCTAAACTTACTAAAAAAATAAAATTCAATAACCCAATTAGGTTTTTAACATTGATGAAATACTCCCAGAAGGCCCCAAAATTAAAAGGATTCAAGATTTGAAAAGTTATGATTCTAGAATATTTGAGAAGAAAGATCTTAGGTAGGCCATGAAAATCTTGGGGATATGAATTGAGAGGCATAGGAAAATTGGAAGCCCGATTTTAAATTAAATATGATACATTTGGAATATAATAAAAAGAATTAGGATTTTTGTATATAATCTAACATCAATTATATTAGTCAAACACTTAAAACTATCCAAAGGAAAAATTATAAAAATAGAATATGAGTTTATGTTTGTAGATAAAGTTCCATTTTCATCAATGATATGAATGTTGATGTATTCTACATCATGTACGAAACTAGAAATTGTATTTTGAAAAGTATTTTTTATCCATTTCGTGGATAATATAGTTAAAGAATATTAGGATGATATGAAATATATTATTGGGAATGTTAAATTATCTTAAAATACAACATTATGTTTGGAAATTTATGATCAATTATAGGGGTACACCAATGAATACTTTTTAGGAGATTTAGAAACATGCAATAGTAAAGTTAGATTTATGTTTACATTAAGAGGAAAAATAGATTTCTAGATGTCATGGATGAAACCTATGATAGAACTATCCACAATGGAAGTGGAATATATATATTCAATAGAATTAATAAAGTAAAATATATATTATAGAATTTGTGGGAGGAAATCTAAAGGATTCATGATGAAATTTTTTCATTTTATGCTAGTCAAAGTGCAATTTATTTGTCTCGAAACTCATTGTTTCACACAAAAATTTAAAAAATAAACCTAAAATATTAGTTCATTCAAAATATGCTATAGGATGGTATGTTCCAGTTGTGTAAGATATCTAGAAGATAGAACATGGCTGACATGTTCACTATGTTTTTGGTATAAAAAAATTGAGACAACATTTTGGATCAATAGGAAATAGCTGAAGAAAAAGAGGATGGAGATGTTTTTTCATCTATTTGGGATGAATGATAAGTCTTTTTCATATATGTTTCAAGGTCCCATGATTTCACTAAAAGAACTCTTAAACTAGGATTTTATTTAAATGTGAAGTCCTTTTCCAATTTCCAATTCAATTAATAAAAATAAGAAACACTTAAATATCATCTCAACCTATTGGAGGAAATAATTGGTAGGATCCAATATGGGAATGTTTTATGGATGATATATTCTATAACTGAAGTGAAATCAATCGATTTTATTTTTTATGATGTATAGTATAAGTTATGAGTTATATGAAGGTCCTTTTCAAACTATTTTTTGGTAAAATGTTTTCATAAGATTATTTTTTGATTATATGTAATAGTCATGTACAAAACAAAACGGTATATGTGAATGTAAAATTCGCAAATAAAAAGGTAATTAGAAGTCAGTGGTTAGATGTTAATTGGTATAGATGATCAAATGATTCCATGGAAAATGGTGGGACTTCCTCAATGATCAGATGACAGTGGAATTAGCTGACCAAAAAAGACACAAGATAAAGGTTGGCGGTACCAATCGACAAATGTATTTTATTTGTTATAGATATTGTTGTTTTACTTTTCAAATGATATCATGTTTCTATTAATTTTGAATAATTAAATGTGGAATAGTTTTCACCCATATAAGTTAGGATTATTGTTGAAACCATGTAAATAAATTGTGTATTTTTCTAGATTTATTTATATTTTAATATTGTGAATGTGAATATGTGAGAAGTTTGAATAGATGTCATTATTGATTTTCTGTTAAAATTTATAAGTAATGATACACTAAAGACATGGGTTTATTTTTTTATCTTGGAACTTCTGGAGGTTTTCCCACATATTAGTGCTTCTGTATGCATGTCTTTTAGTTGATCAATGTTCAATTTTTACTGAAAGTTGTCCCGTATTTATAGGTTTATACTTTTATTGTGTTTTTATATAGCTAAGAGTGTGTTTTCCTTTAACACTCTTTTTATCATGTACTATATTATTTAATTTATTTTTATTGGAATATAATGACTATGGCGAACTGAGAGTATGGATTATAGGATTTCCTTTGAATTTATGACCAGTATTTCATATTTAGTAAACCATGGTTGGTTCGTTGTGGTAATAAAATTACATTATGTTATTTATTATAACATTACTATTTTTATGCATGTATTTTTAGTTAATTGTAGTTTGATTCATACTTGAGATGTCATGCTAGGTATTTTTATACATACTCATTCATAGTCACTAGTGTGATAAGATATTCATGGTTATGGTATGATTTTAAACTCATAAGAGATCAATGTGATCAATGGGAAAAATATAGAATATAGGTGTTCTTTTGTGTTCATCTGTTGTCATTTTATGGTGGGAATTTATAAAAATTGTTTAAGCTCTCACTTTTTCCCTATTTTTTGAGATTTGGATAGAATCACATTGGGTAAATTAATATCGGCTTAATCATAATTAATTTTAAATTTCATGCATGCATGGATCAATTTTCCATTGTTAATTTATTTTACATTATATTTATTATATAATTTATATCCTTGGTGAATGTATAGGTTGTCATTACATGTTTTATGAATAAATATTTCACTATGATTTTTTAATATACTATCTTAGAGATTGATAGTGTAATGTGCCGTGACTTAAACTACCCTTGATTCATACATATTCACATTACAATAATAAAATATCACCCCTCACTTGTTTTAATCTAATTAATTTTTATGATAATATTTCATCTAATTTTGAGGTCTGATAACAACCTTCATTTCACTATTTTTATACATTCATTAGAAAATGCATTTTTATATAAAATTATGAAAATTTTGTTTCTAAACAATGTAATTAATTATATAGAATCATATATAATATATAAAATGAATATAATTTTAAATTTTCATTCAAAAAATTATAACTTATAAAAAACCAATTTATTAATCGTACATCAACAACTACACTAAAAATAATCTATTGGGGTGTCTAAGGAACTCTCATCCAATTGTTCTCCCATGGAAACCCTATATTTTGGTGGCATAAAGGGTTGTTAATTACACCTCAACAACCCCAAAATCGTCACATTAAATAATGGTTTCCACTCCATACATATTAAGTGATTTCCTATCTTATTTATTTCTTCTCTATACAATGTACTCCTTACTAACAAAGAATGCTACTTTTCTTTTTTATTTTCTATGGCTATATAGCAGGCCTAGTTTGATAATAAATATAAAACAAGTCTTATTCCTTTCCGATAAAGCACACCAATTCATATTCTTGTGTACCTTAGATGTAACTAATGACTATTTTCATAGTATAGAGATTTTATTCCCTTGGATAACTTTGAATCCTGAATTCCAAAAAAATAGCATATATAATTTATGGACTTATTTCATTGAAGTAAAAATAATTCAACCATTCTCTAATATAAAGTGAAATACATATAATATCCACCATTATATTACCCTAGATTTTTTTCTAACTTTATTAGAGTGGAAATAGTTTTATAGTCATGTATATCACACTTACTCAGTAACTCCCTTAAACATATTGTTTCAAAAGTTATTTTATATTCCACATTTATAATCACTTACAACCTATGAAAGTGTGTTTGATCACCAATCATGAACATACAAAATATAGAACTCATCAATTAAAAAAACTAATCTACTAATTTCTACTTAATTTTACCAAAAATTATATTCTTAACTTTGAATATTATCCTGAACTAGTCTTATTTTGATGATTTTATATAGATGTTCTGATCAATGCCACCTATACTAAATAAAAACTTCTTTAAGTATGGGTCCACTGGAATATACTATGTCTAAGGTGCTTATTTAAATCCATATAAATATTTATTCAACTGATACACATTGTATTCATCCTCATCAATTATAAAACCTTCTATTTATTTAATATTCACTTCCTCATATAGCAGTGCATTAAATAATTTTATCTTTACATATATTTTATACACTCTAAATATTCATTTTACAATAATTCCAAAGAAAATTCTAATCAAATAAAGTCTTTTAATTAGTTTGAATATATAAACTTCATCTATACCATTGATTTTTGAATATCATGTTTACACCAATTATGATTTATTCATGATCAACTCACCATGGTATTCATTCTGGGTTTTCAATACTTATTTTATTCCAATGACATTGTGATCATATTTCTTTTCACAAAATCATATATTAGTTCTTATTTGTTTCATCTTGTTCCACATTCATGACCATGAATTATGATTTATCCTTTTATGATTCTAAAAAAATCATTTTCAAGAATGACAACAGGGAAATTTGATCTGTGATCCTAATGATATGAGTATAATTTGGAACTAATTTATCACTCATGATATATGACTCATTAATCTAAATTTTCCACATTATCCATATGGTTGATGGATGATTATTTTAATCATCAATTTCTTCCTATGATTCAAATTCATAATCCTCATCATGTGTTATATATTAAAGGAATCTATAATTTTTTTCACCATCATTATATTTATCAAACATTTCACACAAATAAGTATTTCTGGATTTATTTTAAGATTTATATTTTTTCACTTTGGAATCATTGATTTGTAGAATCTTGTTCAACGACATATTGAAACATATATAATCATTAATATTGGTTTATTATCCTAGAAATAATTCTTAATTATCCACAACCACATATTTATGTGGACTTCTTTCTTTATTATAAATATAGAATATTATTTAAAATGCTATAAATCATTTCAATGATGGATATATTATATGAAACAATTATTATAGTGTCTTCTATTATCTTGAATGGAGTATAGCCTAGTTTTTTATATTAACACCCATTTACACAACTTCCTTCCAATTGTTCCTTAAGATAACACTCTCAATGAGTAATATTATTCAATGTTATTCTCTAGGTGATTTCACTTTTTGATGAATAAATTCATTTTGGGAGTACTCACTAAGGAAACTTCATGTATGATTACTTTTTTTCAAGATAGTTTTGCACATAAATTGACAATAGTTTCTATTATTATATGGAAAAATAGGTTTTATCAATCATTCACTTGCGTTTTAAACTCTCCTCTGGAACCTCTTTATGAATTTTAGATAAATTTACTAAAATCCTTGTAATTACATGATGTAACCCATATTTTTTATTCATCATCTAATATAATGAAATACCATTCATTATCAGTCCTCATGTGTTTTATTAGACTATATACCTTGGGCTTAATTTTTTAAAACATGTGGTCTTGATTTGAATTTCTTATCAATAAGTATGATTTCAATATGCATTCCTAATTTAATCTTGGAAGGTGTTTTTAGTGCCAAATAATGGTGTTATTATATGTGTAGTTGTGAATATTGAATTTGGATTAAAGAAAACCATGTCATTTGGATTGATTTATCATCATTATTCATATGTAAAAAATAAATATGTTTGATTTTTTTATACTGCTTTTAGTGCTCTATTCCCATATGGAGAATCAACTTAGGGGTTTAAATGAAAAATTATAAAGGAATATGACAAGGATGTTTATGTGATAAGAATAGATTTAAAGATTATCAATATTCCAATAAATTATGGATCCATGATAAATCTTATAATATGGATGTTTTATTATAAAAGATCCATCGTAGAGATGAACAGAAATGAAGAATACTATCTATATAGAAATAAACTTATATATAGATAGGGAAATTAATTTAGTGCCAAAATAGTATTGGTAATCAATTTCCCCTAAAATTACCAAACGATAGAACATGATTTCACTATAGGATCACACATGTTGGCGATATTGTTCTAAAAAATTCAAACCACTAGAACATACCATCCCTAGAGTGCCGGAAATGGGAATTATTCTACACACTATTCACCTCAACTAAGTCTCTCCTCCCACACACTCTTTTTAAAAAATCATACAAAATCATTCAAGAAAAAAAAAATAAAGAATATTTATAAATATTTTTTGGTTTGTACATTCATCCACATTCAAAAAGAGAACATGAGCGAATTTAATTTCTTCAAAAGTAAAAAAATGATTTTTTTCACTATAGCATAATAGTCTATAATTAAAATTAGTAACAATTAAAGATAGTTTATGTTTTTATATTTCTCAATAGTTGGACCACCTATATTTTATGGTTTTCCTACACTGATTGAATAGTTTTCCCCACCAACACCGATTCATAGTAATCCACCCATTAGAATTTGTCCAACACTCTGATATCTTGTCATCAATACTACTCCAACCATTGTTACTACAATACTATACTTAGCTATCCATCTGGTTAATTTATCATATCAAAATCCATATTTTGGTGAACTAAAACCATCCTATACTTCTCATCTAAATAACACCATCCTCTCATAAGATTACATATATACTGAAATTAACTACTTTCAATTCCTTGACAATACCATAGAGGTCAACTAGAGTTTGTCATATTGGTGAACTAGATCTGAAAACATGAAAATCAATCATAATCTATATAATATCCCACATGAATACTACTTCAAGTGTATATTTTCTATCCTCTAACATTTAGGAAAACATTATCCTTAATGTTTATCTATGTTGTGTTATTTATCACATTTTATTCATCCTAGTCCAATCATGGAATAATTTTGCCTCATGTTTTCCTAGAATAAGTCCTTCATGAACATGTCAGCATTATTTTTCATCCCAACCATCATCCATAACTATAAATCATTATCACTCAGTAGATTCTATATGAATTTTAATTTCAATCAAATGTGTTAATTTATTTCTTGGAGTATTGGATTCTGAGAAAGGTTAATTTCACTATAACAAGAATATAATAACACTATGCATTTCAGACTCATTTGTAGATCCATTAGAAAGAGAATAAACCAAACTAACTAAATTATGGATTCTATAGGTTCCAGTTATTCTTCTTCTATAATAAATAAATTAACAACTAACTACATTCAACACATCAAAATTACCATTATTTCACCAAAAATAAATTGAAATTCTATCATGATTTTATAGGTTTTTACATCCATAGAAAATTCTACACACTCAAATTAAAATAAAGGATAATCTTCCCAAAATCACAATTTTTACATTTTCTCATACCATAAAGTATCAAATGATCGACTTCACAACTTCCAATTATATCTTCTGGGGTTTTTCATGAAATGAATTTCCACTCACACTACAAAGTAAATTTCTAACTTTATAAAAATTATTGTGAACATAAATATTCCAAAATCTGATGAAAAAATAACTTCTACTGTGTACCATAAATAATATTCCTTTAATGGTTCATATGACTTAGATAACTTAAACTATTTTACAAAATAGGTTGATATTGGATTCAATATGATTATTGTAAAATTTTAAATGATCATTTAGATGTATTCTTTCCAAGATAACACAAATGTACCAGATTCTGTGCCCCCCCACCTTATACTCATCCATAATATATTCTTAGCTTGACTGAGTTCCATAGTTACAAATCTTCCCAAAAATTTACACTTCATCTCCCACATCTATGAATAATTTAAAACCACCAAAAATATTCCATCAACATATAAAAGGATTATAATATAAGTACCATAATTCTATAATGTTAGATAGAATTAATTATAATCATCACACAATGTGAAACATTCTTTAGTCATGAAAGTTTCAAATTGATATTTACACTATCGAGTATCCCCTTTAAACTCCAATGGCATTCAATTCAACTTATAAACATGGTTATTGTTTCATTAATATTCATAAAACTTTGGATTCCTTATTGAAATCAACACTTATAAGTCACTATGAGGAAATATAGTTTTTATATCCATTTTCACCAATTATAGATTACCGGAAGAAACTAATCATATCACTATCGAGATATTGGGTTTCATAAATATCGGTGAGAAAATTTTTATTAGATAAACTATTTAATTTTGTTGGAACCACTTCACAACAATTTTTTCCACGTATTTTCAACAAATATCATCTTATTTGTTCTAATGGAATCCACATTTGTCCTATATTTCTCACTTACCATCTATTAGTTCATCCAAATACCATGTTTTATGAAAACTAAAGGAATTAATTTCTTCATTCATTGTTGAATCCCACTATTTCAAGTTAGTGAGTGTCACAAAATTTTCCAATAATTCATGTTCCTCAACAATCATTAAAAGTTTTAAATTAAAATAATCTCTATATATTTAGAATGGTCACATGATTATATAAGATCTTCTTAACTCCCCTTGATATTCATCTCGTTTTAGGGTTGTTATTTATAATGCACTAATTTCTAATTCCCTATATTCCAGTACACTGTCCACTATTTTCCCATCTTTTGAAGATTACCTTCCTATTTAGGAAAATATTATGAATTGTATTAAATCTAACATTGGATTAAATTCTGGTGAACCTATGTTGACATCTGATCTCACCAAACCTTGAAATATTCATGTGATTCAATCTTGATTAACTTGAACTTCGGTAGATGACTTAGTATTTTCAACATCAGATTCAATCATGTTCTTGCCCATCCAGAGGACCTTCCCAATAAGTACAATTTTTGGACTCTAGATAACTAGGTGATTATTATAATCCCATATTCTAGAACAAATTTTTTTATTCATTTACTCAATAAGGAAACAAGTATTTAACTTAGACTTAATTTTTCATATATCCATAACATTGATGTAAGCATATTCCAAACATCTGAAATATTTTATAAATTAAAAATTTAGTAGTTTAACAAATATTACCTCTTATAGTAGACTCTATTTTATATCCTAGAGTACTTTGGTTGTATAATGTAGTTGTGGTGAAAAATTCTATCCAAATGGATATGAAAATTACAAAGTGCATATGTATGAATCTTGAATTTTCAATCAAAGACAACTTCAAATTATTCACCACACTATTTTGTTCAGTTGTATTTGAAATTTCCCTTTATATCATGATCAATTTATATGAATTTTTTTTTAAAATTTTCTACAAATATACTCTCCCACATTGTTTTATTTGATTCACTTCATCTTTTGACCACATTTTCTTTCCACTATGTATCTCCACTACACCAAGATAACAATTACATCAGATTTTTACTTATGGAAATAAAAAAATGAATTACTTTTTTTGTAACGCCCCGACCCCAATTACCCAGAGTCGGTTCACTATTACATAACATTGGAACGATACAAAGAATCATGTCCCAAACGACTGATCATTTTAGTAGCCTGGGAAGTACTAGATACACTCATAAGTTTTACATTACATCATGAAATAAAAACATGAACAACATTGTGTCCCCTTTGAAAACTCTTATATCCCTTAGCCTATTCCTACATGTTATTCGCAATATACTTCTTTGAATCCTAGGGAAAATAAAACATAAGAAAGGGGTGAGCTCAGATGCTCAGTAAGGATAACAAAATAGAAAAATCTGTCATAAATAAGAATAAACATTTAAGGCAATGTATAAGACTAGAACACAAGCCTTTTAAACATAATCTTAAGCATAATATGGAAAATATATAATCAAACAATTTCATTTACTTATTCACCTGGATATTCTACTAGTAGAATAATCACAAGAAATATCAATATCAACTTTCATAATGATCGAATGCATAATCCCAAACTTCATAACCACATAGTCAAGGCCTTATGCCAAAAATACCAATAACATTTTGTCAATTCCTTGTGTCGAGACACTATTTTGTCTCATGAGACCTACCTATGCATAATGGATCTCTAGTGGGCTCCACCCATCACTTAACAATTCCAATGCATTTTTCATTTGAAAAGTTTTAAACGTAACATAAACATTCATATTAAAACTATTATATAAAATGTTAATACTTTATCTATAAACCATGAAGGGTATAAAAATAACACATCCACATTCAAACATATCACAAAACCTTCAATACAGTATGTAATATTTGTATCACAATAAATATACCTCGATTATGAATACTCCGTAATGGATGTTGACATAGTTGAAAATGATCAGTAAAAATCCTTGAGGAAAATATCACTTTTTCATGAAAATATTTAAAAGCCTCAATATTTATCAACAAGTTTTTTAAAAACGATTTTTGAATTAATGTCTCCAATACCACATTGAAACTTTTAGAAGTAATTTAAATTTTAAAACATTAATTTCCATATAAATAAAACCTTAAAACCATTTATAAAATATGGACATTAATGAGAAATATTTAGAAGAATAAATTTTTAAATCATTCAAAATGATATTTTAGTTAGAGTTCCTAAAAAAATGATAGATGATTTAATACCAATTATTGAGGAAATGAAAACATTATAATATCATGAGAATAAATGGATTCATGATATAATATGTCAAAGTACAGTATATACACCAAATAAATGTGATTTGGATCATAACAACAAAGAAGTCTCAATGGAATGTAAGTTTAGATAAATTATTTTATAAAGACTGTATCCTTTGGTTATGGAAAAATCAATGACATAATTATGTGTGAAAAATATAAATACACTCAATATGATTGGATATCCAGTGTAAATCAATCTGGAGAAACTCACACTTATTCTTGTTAAAAAAACACTAATGACCTGGATGCTTAACTAAATGAATGTAAATTGAGTTAAAATTAATCTTATCAAGTTTATATCAATGAAATGAGAATTTATCAATGGAGTGTGTAACACCCCAAGCTTCGATGGTACGCTTCTCTTTGAATAATACAGTAGCATGTGTTGTATGCAACTTCGAATTCTAACACACCACAACCAATCAAACTAGTCGTTATCAATAGTCATACCCAATTTTTGAAATTATATAAATTTTATCTTTTAAAATGGACTTCATTTTTGGAATCTTAATATCGAAATTATCCTAGGGTGAAATTTTGGTATTTTTCTGAAAACATTCAATTTTTGATGAATAGTGAAAACACTAAGTAATAGATTAAAACTGAATTTTTATTTAAATAATTATTTATTTTATTCAAATTTATTTTAGGTAAAAATATATTAAATATACCTATATAAGTTCAGTGTAATTAATTGGAGTCAGTTTATAATATTTGTATATATATAAAATTTTTATTGAACTTTTCACAGTCTTTTACCCATCTCCTAGGCGAATTTGCAAATTCACATAAAAAAAATTTCTGCTTCTGTGAGTGGACATTATAAAATCTGAGAGACATGGTAAATATAAAGGAGTAAAATGTGGTTCAATAAGATAATAATACTTTTTGGTGAATAATAACTTTTTACTTTTATCTACCACTATTAAAAGTAAATAGGGTAATTAAAGGTAAAAATGATATTATTATTACCCTAAAACATGTCGTAATTCTATCAGCTAATTATAATTAGACCCAAAACAACCTTAGGAATAAAATATGAACCTCTTTGGTCCACATGAATTATATTAGGACATTTATTGTTATTTAATTCAAAGATGGGTTAAAAGAGTTAAAACCAATGTTTAATAACTAAAACATATTTAATATAGGGTTATACATAAGATAAATTAGATTATAAATATTAATTATAAAGATAAAACAATATAATACATAATTTTATTTTATATATAATTTTTAGACTTAAAAAAATTAATTTTTTTATGACATAATGGTGATGCAGTAATTACCTAATTAATGAAAAATTAAGATAATTTATATTATAAACATCCAAATAAATGTAATTTGACACTTTTTATGAATTACACTAATTTTATACGTTAATATGACATATTTTTATTTATTAAATGAATTTATTTAGAATTAATAGAGTTGTTTTAAATTTAACAAAAATCAATTATCAAATACTGTCAAAATTGACATAAAGGAGTATTTAAAACAAATATTATATTATTAATTGATATTATATTCCTAAAAATCTAATGCTTATCCAAAGGACTTATATAACGATAGGTGTTTCATTTATGATCCACTTGAGGTTCTCTTGGAATTATATAGTAATTTTATTAACCATATAATATAAAAATACATAGAGACCTGGTAAATGCCAAACGATTTAACTAAGAGTTAAATATAAATGATAAGCTTAATATAGTGACCCAAACCTCTCTAAAATATATTGGATGAAACTATTTCGACCCATACCCACCTTAGCCTCGAAATAAGTCACTTTGAATAATTATAAACTGAATATGAATTTATTATAAAATAATATTTTAAGTTTTTCCTAAGGTGCCCCTCACCCCCCTATAAAAGGGAACTCACCGTTCTCTCAAATTCATACCTTCAAAGCCTTTTGGTTTGGCCAAAACCTGACCAAATATCCTCTAAACTTTCCTCACTTCATCCTAGAGGCCCTTATTTGGTCAAAAATCCATATTACAGAGTCCTTTTTATCAAATCAAAAGGAAGAACCCGAAGAAGAGGTAATGATTTCACCACCCACTTTCAAGTTCCTTTCATCTTCCACTTCTTCTTTATTTGTTATTTCCATTATAAAATAATAACTCCAGTATATTCTATATATTGTGATGTTATTATAAATATGGTACAACCATATTCAGTATTCTATCCATCCTTTGAATGACTTGTCACCATATGTGCATACGTACGGCCTACCGTCTCCATGTCGTTGTGTAATTGTTATTAAATATAATATTATTTGGATGGGTATTATAATGATGTGTAATTCTTGTAAATAATAAATATTACATGATAATGATTTCTTATAGATGATTTAACATCCAATTATATATTATTTTAATATCAAAAGAATGATATTGTTGCTAATGCGTACGTACGTATTACCGTCTCCACGAACGTGATGAGATTTATTCTCCATCATATCCATTCAAGACTCAATTTCATTTGATGAATAAAAATAATGTTTAGAGACATGATATAATTATGTATATGAATATGATACATCCCATCCATAATAAATATATCTCTCATAACAAATAATATAAAGGAAAATGAATCCGTTTACACCCAAAACGACGATAATACTAAGATATTATGAACAGATAAATATTAGAAGATCATATATGATATCATATTAATGTATATTATTCTTGTATAATTCAATAAAACTTATTTCACAATTATACAAAAGGTTAAACTACCCTATACCAAGGAAAAAGTAAATGTAAGGGGTTTCTTATCTCACTTTTGATTCTGTGAGATTTCTGTTGTGCACAAATTATTTATTGCATGTGGTGTGTATACTACCCATGATTATATTCATTGTGTAATATACTTTAATTTATGGATATTTACATCAAAATTTTATGGTTTTTCTTTCATGGGTGTATGTTTCATAAGTTACCAAATTGATAAGGGAATTTTAAATTTCAATTTCTACTCATCTGGCTCTGTACATACTTCATTGATTATTTTACTTCATGATTATGTGTGGAATCACTATTTATTTTCTTATGTCATCATTTCAACTCCCCTTTCTATGGATATACTTTTGATACACATAATCACTCCATCGATAAATTCTCAAGTCATCGATATGAACATGATAAGAGTAATTTTAACTCAATCTCCATTTATTGAGTTAAACATCTAATTCATTGTGGTTGTTTTTACAATAATAAGTGTGAAAGTCCTTTGATTTTTTTTACAGGAAATATCCAATAATATTGAGTGTATTTATATTTTTCACACATAATTAGGTCATTGATTTATTCTTAAACTATGGATATAGCCTTTATGAGATATTTCATCTCAATTTACATTCCATTGAGGCTCCTTTGTTGTTATACACCAAATCACTTTTTTATGGTGTATATAATGTACTTTGGCATAGTATATCATGAATCCCTTTATTCTCATTATATTAAAAAGTTTTGATTACCTCATTTACTTGTATTCGAGTGCCTCTTTTTTTGGTTAGGAACTCTAACTAAAATATCATTTTAAAATGTTTTAAAGATTTATTATTCTAAATATTTCTCATTAATGTCCATGTTTTAAAGTTGGGTTAAAGATATATTTATATGGACATTAAAGATTTCAAAGCAAAATTCCTTTTAAAAGTTTCAAAGTGGTATGGGACACTTTGATTCAAAAATCTATTTTATATGGCTTCTTGACAAATAGTGTGACTTTTAAATATTTTCAAGAAAAAGGGGGATATTTCTCTCAATAGTTTGATTATTATTTTAATCTATGTCAATATCCTTCATTATTCTTGATTGAGGTTAATCTGATACAATAAAATTTTCCATATTGTATTGAATGAGTTATTTTTGACTATGTATGTTCTATTTTTATACCATTCATGGTTTGTGGTTAAAGTATTGACATTTTGTATGCTAGTTTTAATATGAATGTTTATGTTATGTTTCAAACTTTTTATATGAGTAATGCATTGGACTTATTAAGTGACGGGTGGAGTTGGATATAGCTCCGCGATGCATCGGTTGGTCTCATGAGACAAACTAGTGTCTTGGCACATGGCCTTGATAAAATCTTATTTGTAGTCTTGGCACAAAGCCTTTACTACGTGGTTACGATAGTCTGGAATTATGCATTCCATTATTATAAAAGTGGTTATTGATATTTCATGTGATTATTCGACTAGTAGAATATCCATGTGAGTAATTAAATGTCATTATTTCATTTTATCTTTTCCATATTATGTTGAAGTTCATGCTTAAAAGGCTTTTGTTTTAGTAATACATTGCCTTAAATGTTTATTCATAGTTTCTTCTATATTGTTATCCTTACTAAGCATCTTATCTCACCCCTTTCTATGTTTTATTTTTCCTAGGACGTGAAGAAGTATTTTATGAATGGCCTACATGGATAGTATGAGGATATGAGTATGGTCTATGGAGACAATATGTTATTGTAGTTTTTCCCTTTTTGATGTAATGTAATCTTTATGAATGTATCTACTGATTCCAAGGCTACTAAACTAATATTTATTTCGAGACTTATTCTTTTGTGATCATGCCAATGATACGTAATAATGCACCGACTCTAGGTAACTAGGCTCCAGGCGTTATATTTGGTATCATAGGTAGTTTAGTACAATCCTTGGAATCTAGATTTTGATAAACTCTGATTAGAGCACATAACCCTAAGATAGACTTTGAGAATTAGTAAAGAAGAACATCCAAGAATTTTGGTATTATATAGATTTTGTGAGTTTTCCAAGAAATACATCCCTGTCTGGATATGAGCAGGTAGAGGTGGCTCTGGCACATATATACCTAGCGGTAAAACCAGAAAACACCACTTTGAGCTAGAATCGAATGAGAACTGGTGCACGACAACGGGCCTTACTATACTCTTGGTTACGACATTTTCAGGGGGATATGCTTAAGATAATTTACATTTTCTTTACAAACCGATTTGAACTATTTTAATATAAGATGAGAATAAATGGTCTTGATTAATCCTAAGGTGTTTTAAATAAAGAATATGGTGTCATTATATTCTCTAAATGATTTTATGATTACTGTTACCCACATAGTGCTTTCTGGTTTTAGTCAATGGTTGGAATCCAAGGAAGTCATAGTAACATTTAGAATGATGTACAAGGTGGGAATGGTGGTGTAAATGAGAAAGAAAATGGAATTTTGATAGGCATAAAAGATATCAGGTTCATGACAAATAATGTTTCCAAAAATATGATCAACAACATATATATTAACCAACTCCCGAACTCAACAAAGAAGAGAAAGGTGGTGAATGATAAGAGATCCAGCACTGGAGACCATGGAGAAAATAATCCTCAATATTCATCATGTAGGAAATGTGGAAGGAGACGCCCAGGAATGTGTCTCAATGGAACAAATAAATGCTTTACATTTGGGAATGAAGGGAATAAAGGGAAGAATTTACGAGGAAAAATGAAGATTACTATGGAAGAAATTAAAAATGGTCCCAATAATCCATTTACAGTCATTTTCCATAAATGTAGGGGACCTATCCATTACCCGAGTAAATTGCCTATTCTATAGGATATTTTCTTGGTCAAAGAAGAAGCTATGTGGAAATAAATTTTTAGATAAATGTTTAAAATAATTAGTTCTCCTTGTTGATGGTATTACTTTGAAATAATTTTCTCTTGTATTTGTAACCCTGTAGTTTTCCATGTGACAATGATATTTGAGGAAGACATATATTTTATATTATGTATATTGTTATAAATAACCATTTGGTTTTATATGATCATTGAGTTTGAGGAAATTACAAGTTATTATATTTTGGGATGAAAATGCAAGGTATGAGATAACATTTGTGGTTAAATTATGTTATGGTTATTTTGAGGAGTAATGGTGGATTTTTATCTATGTTTTTTTTGGATTTATAGTGATTTTGGTTATTTGTGGACTTGATTTTCCTATAATTGAGAATATGTGATTAGGTTTATTACTTTTGAGTATGTGTCATTAATAGTGGTTGATTTCATTTGGAGATACAATTTATCTTGGAAGACTCCATAACCAAATTCCTCTATGTTTTGGGTTTCAAAATTAGTTTGGATTATATTGACAGATTTTAAGGACAATTGTTTATTGAATGCTATTTATTTAACTTTGGGGTATTGATGGTTTAATTATAGAAATTTAGATTAGTGTTTTTTTCTCTAATGTAATATCCTTTTGGGGGATCATCAGATATTATACTAACCATTTTGGTTTTGATTAATCTCTAAAGACAAGGTAAATATATATTTTATCCTTTGTGGATCATGTGATTCTATAAGAAGTTTATTATATCTCTTCCAGTGTGGACAAGTCTTCTTGAATACTCATCGTTTAAAAATGAGTTAGTAGTAGAAATTTATTACAGAATGAAACATTACTTAAAAAGTAAGTATATCCCTTTATGCTCTTAGTCAATCTCATAAATTAATTCCTCATCTTTATGTAATGTAACTTAACAAAATGTTGTCCGTTTACTTTTCCTACTGGGAAAATAATGACCGTTTTTTCCATCATAATATTTTGGTTTTCTTATTGTTAACTTTCTCTTGATCATGTTTTCTGTCCCTCTTTATCAGAACTTGACACTTAGTTTATCATCCATACCCAGGTTTTCTTAAATGGAATCCTAGTATAGGTTATCTTGGGTGACCTTTGTACTTCTTTTTCCTTCTTTTAAAGTGATAGTTTTATTGAATATTTTTCTAATGTGGTACTTTCCATTATGTTCCCAAGCCTAATTTTAAAAATCTCTAGGACAAAGTTTAATTAAGTAGGGGAGAATGTAACACCCCAAGTTTCCACGGAACGCTTCTCTTTGAATAATACAGTAGCATGTGTTGTATGCAACTTCGAGTTCAAACACACCACAACCAACCAAACAAGCTGTTATAAATAGTAATACCCACCTTTTGAAATTATATAAATTTTATCTTTTAAAATGGTCTTCATTTTTGGATTCAGAATATCGAAATTAGCCTAGGGTGAAATTTTGGTATTTTTCTGAAAACTTTCAATTTTTGATGAATAGTGAAAAACACTAAGTTATAGTTTAAAACAGAATTTGTATTTAAATAATTATTTATTTTAGTTAAATTTATTTTAGGTAAAAATAGATACATAATACCTATATATGTTCAATTCAATTCATTGGAGTCCGATTATAATAATTTTAGATATATAAAAACTTTATAGAACTTTTCACCGTCTTTTACCCATCTCCTTGGAGAATTTGAAAATTCACATAAAACATAATTTTACCACTTCTGTGAGTGGAATTTTTAAAATCTAAAATACACGGTTAATATCAAGGAGTAAAATTCAGTTCAATAAGATAATAATAATATTTGGTGAATAGTAACTTTTTACTTTTATTTACCACGGTCAAAAGTAAATAGGGTAATTAAGGATAAAAATGGTATTATTATTACCATAACACATGTACTAATTCTATTGGTTAAGTATAATTCGTCCAAAAACAACCTTAGGAATAAAAAATGAACCTCTTTGGTCCACTTGAATTAGATTAGGACATTTATTATTATTTAATTCAAAGATGAGTTAAAAGAGTTAAAATCAAAGTTTAATAACTAAAACATTTTTAATATAGAGTTATACATAAGATAAATTAGATTATAATTATTCATTAGAAATATAAAAATATTTCCTACATAATGGTATTTTATTTATAATTTTTAGACATAAAATAATTTAATTTTTTATGACACAATGGTGATACAGTAATTACCAAATTAATGAAATATTAAGATAATTTATATTATAAATATCCCAATAAATGTAATTTTAGACTTTTTATAAATTAAAATAATTCTATAGGTTAATATGACATATTAGGATTGATTAAATGAATTTATTTTGAATTAATAGAGTTGTTATAACTTTAACAAAAATCAATTTTTAAATAGTGTCAAAATTGACATAAAGGAGTATTTAAAAAAAATATTATACTATTAATTGATATTATATTCCATAAAATCTAAGGTTTGGGAAAGGACTTATATAATGATAGATGTATCATTAATGAACCACTTGGGGTTCACTTGGAAGTATATAGTATTTTTATTAACCATATAATATAAAAATACAAAGAGACAACGTAAATGTCAAACTATTAAACTAAGAGTTAAATATAAATGATATGGTTAATATAGTGACCCAAACATGACTAAAATCTATTGGTTATAAGTATTTAGACCCATTCCCACCATATCCTCAAAATAAGTCAATTTGGAGCCATTATAAACCGAATATGAATTTATTATAAAATAATATTTTATGTTTTTCCTAAGGTGCCCCTCACCCCCCATATAAAAGGGAACTCCACCTTCTCTCAAATTAATACCTTCAAAGCCTTTTGGTTCGGCCAACCCCTGACCAAATATCCTCTCAATTTCCCTCAATTCATCATAGAGTCCCTCCTTTGGTCAAAATTCCATCTTATGGGGTCGTTTTGATCAAATCCAAAGGAAGAACCCGAAGAAGAGGTAATGATTTCACCACCTTCTTTCAAGTTCCTTTATTCTTCCACTTCTTCTTTATTTGTTATTTCCATTATAAAATAATAACTCCAGTATATTATATATACTATGATGTTATTATAAATATGGTACAACCATATTATGTGATCTATCAATCATTTGAATGACATGTCACCATACGTGCGTACGTACGGCCTACCGTCTCCACATCATGGTGTAATTGTTATTCAATATATTATTATTTGGATGGGTATAATAATGATGTGTAATTCATGTAAATAATAAATATAACGTGATAATTATTCTTTATATATGATATACCATAAAATTATATATTATTTTAATTTCAAAAGAATGATATTGTTGCTCGTGCGTACGTACGGATTAACGTCTCTACGAACGCGATGAGATTCCTTCCCCATCATATCCATTCAAGACTAAATTTCATTTGATGATTAAAAATAATGTTTAGAGACATGATATAATTCTGTATATGAATAATATACATCCAATCCATAACAAATATGGTTCA
The DNA here is from genome assembly GCA_963277665.1 of Viscum album. NCBI lineage: Eukaryota > Viridiplantae > Streptophyta > Magnoliopsida > Santalales > Viscaceae > Viscum > Viscum album. Next base: position 249,851,350 of record OY728128.1, on the reverse strand, counting down.
CATAACAAATAATATAAAGGAAAATGAATCTGTTAACACCCAAAACGACGATAACACTAAGATATAATCAACAAATCAATGTTAAACGATAATATATGATATATTATTAATGTATATTATTCTTTTATAATTCAATAAAAATTATTTAACCATTATAAAAGAGGTTAAACTACCCTAGACCAAGGAAAAAGTACAAAGTAAGGGGTTTCTCATCTCACTTTTAATTCTGTGATATTTACGTTGTTCGCCACTTATTTATTGCATGTGGTGTGTGTTCTACCCATGATTGTATTAATTGGGTAATATACTTTAATTTAGGGATATTTAAATCATCATTGTATGATCCTTCTTTCCTGGGTGTATGTTTTGTAAGTCACCAAATCGATAAGGGAATTTGAAATTTCAATTTCCACTCTTGGCTCTACGCATACTTCATTGATTATTTTACTCCAAGATTATGTGTGGAATCACTATTTGTTTTCTTATGTCATAATTTACACTCCCCTTTAGGTGAATATACTTTTGATACACATAATAACTCCATTGATAAATTCTCAAGTCATCGATATGAACTTGATAAGAGTAATTTTAACTCAATATCCATTCATTGAGTTAAACATCTAATTCATTGGCGATGTTTTTACAAGAATATGTGTGAATGTACTTTGATTGTTTGACACTGAATATACAATCATATTGAGTGTATTGATATTTATCACACATAATTAGGTCGTTGATTTATCCTTAACCTAAGGATATAGCCTTTATGAGAGATTTCATCTCAATTTACATTCCATTGATACTCCTTTGTTGTTATACACCAAATCAATTTTATATGGTCTATATATTGTAATTTGGAATAATATATCATGAATACCTTTATTCTCATTATATTACAAAGTTTTTATTACCTCATTTATTTTTATTCAAGTGTGTCTCTTTTGTTTTGAAACTCTAACAAAAATACCATTTTAAAATGTTTTGAAGATTTATTATTCTAAATTTTTCTCATTAATGTCCACGTTTTAAAAAGAGGTTTAAGGATTTATTTATATGGCAATTTAAGTTTTCAAATCAAAATTGCTATTAAAAGTTACAATTTGGTATGGGAAACTTTGATTCAGAAATATATTTTAAATGGCTTCATTACAAATAGTGTGACTTTGAAATGTTTTCATGAAAAAGGGGGATATTTCTCTCAAATGTTTGATGATTATTTTAATCTATATAAATATCCTTAATTATTATTTATTGAGGTCAATTTGATATAATAAAATCTTCCATATTGTATCGAATGTGTTATTTTAGACTGTGTATGTGCTATTTTTATACCATTCATGGTTTGTTGTTAAATTATTGACATTTTTTATGCTAGTTTTAATATAAATGTTTATGTTATGTTTCAAACTTTTCATATGAGTAATGAATTGAACTTAGTAAGTGACGGGTGCAGCCCGCTATAGCTCCTCGATGCATCGATAGATCTCATTAGACAAACAAGTGTCATGGAACAAGGCCTTGACAAAATCTTATTTGTAGTCTTGTCACAAGGCCTTGACAACGTGGTTATGATAGTCTAGCATTAAGCATTCCGTTATTACGAAAGTGGTTATTGATATTGCATGTGATTATTCAACTAGTAGAATATCCATGTGAGTATGTAAATGGAATTATTTCATTTTATCTTTAACCTGTTATTCTGAAGTTCAAGTTTAAAAAGCTTTTGTTTTAGTTATACATTGCCTTAAATGTCTATGCTTAGTTTCTGTTATATTGTTATCTTTACTGAGAATCTGAGCTCACCCCTTTCTATGTTTCATTTTTCCCAGGACGTGAAGAAGTATTTAATGAATGACCTATGGGGATAGTATGAGGATATGAGTTTTTTCTATAGAGACAAAATATTGTTGTATTTTTTCACTTTTTAATGTAATGTAATCTTTATGAATGTTTCTAGTGATTCCAAGGCTACTAAACTAATCGGTCTTTCGAGACTTGATCTTCTGTGATCATGAAAATGATACGTAATAATGCATCGACTCTGGGTAACTAGGGTCAGGGATTTATAGAGTGATTATGTGTACCAAAAGTATATCCACACAAATGGGAGTGGTAATTACTACAAAAGTAAATAATTAGTGATTTCACAAATAATCATGGAGAAAATTAATCAAGTAAATTTGCATAGAACCGAATGAGTTGAAATTGAAATTTGAATTTCCCTTATCGATTTGGTAACTTACGAAACATACACCCCATGAAAGAAAGATCATCCAATGATGATGTAAATACCCATAAATTAAAATATATTATGCAAACAATAGAATCACGGGTAGTACATACACCACACAAAATGTAATAGTGGAAAATATAGAATTATTCTCACCGGAATAAAAGTGATATGAAAACCCCTTACCATGTTTTAATCAATCGAGTCGTATGACCAAAGGTTAATAACCATGAAATGAATCACAGAATACCACGAATGTAAATATAATTATGATAATATATATTAAATGGAAGTATATTATACACCACATGAAATAAATAAGTGGCGAACAATAGAAATCTCACAAAATTAAAAGTGGTATAAGAAACCCCTTACCTTGTACTTTTCCTTGGTCGAGGGTACGTTGACCTCCTGTATAATAGTTAAATCATTTTTATTAAATTATAAAAGAACTATATACATAAATATGATATCATATATGATCCTCTAATATTTCTTGTTAATAATATTTTAGTAGTATCATCATTTTCGGTTTTAACTGATCTGTTTTCCCTTACATTCTTGGTTATGTAATCCATGTTTATTATGGATATGATGTATTTTATTTATATAACGAATGATATTAATTTATTAAACATTATTTGTATTCCTAAAATTAAAATTATTCTAGAATGATTACGATGGGGAATGAATCTCATCGCATTCGTGGAGACAGTAATCCGTACGTACGCACGAGTGAAAATATCATTATACTGATGGTGAAATAATATATAATTTAATGTTATATCATATATAAAGAATCATTAGCATGGTTTTTTTATTTACATAAATTATACATTATTATTATACTCATCCATATAATGAAGTGATTGAATAACAAACTACACCACGACGTGGAGACGGTAAGGCATATGTATGCACGTATGGTGAACTTGTCTTTCATATGACGGATAGAAAAATTAATATGGTTGTACCATTTTTATAACAACATAAAATTATATATAATATACTGGAATTATTATTTTATAATGGTAACAACAAATACAGAGGAAGTGGAAGAAGAAAAGAACTTGAAATAGGTGATGAAATATGTACCTCTTCTTCGGGTTATTCCTTTTGATTTGATCAATAGGGATCCATAGGTTGGCTTTATGAACAACTTAAGGCCTATAATATGAAGTGAGGAAAGATGGGATGATATTTGGGGTGGTTTTGGCCGAGCCAAATTGCTTTGGAGGTGAGAAATTGAGAGAAGGGGAAGTGCCCTTTTATAAGAGGTGTGAGGGTCACTTTAGGAAAAGCTTGAAATTGTTTTTATAATAAAATAATTATAGGTTTATATTGGATCACAAATGATTTATTTCAAAGTTAATGTGGGGATGGGTCGAGAACCACTCAACCAATAGGTTTTAGACATGTTTAGGTCACCATATTAACCTTATAATTTAGATTTAACTCTTAGTTAAATAGTTTTACATTTACCTTGTCTCTTTGAATTTTTAAATTATATGCTTAATAAACATACTATAACAAGCCAAGAGAAATCCAAGTGGTTCATTTTTAATATATATAAAATTATCTGAGTCCTTTTTCTAAACTGTAGTTTTTGATGAGTATTTTATAAATTAATAATATTGTATTTGTTTTAAAAACTCAATTATGTAAATCTGGACACTATTTAGTATTTGGTTTTTTTGAAAATTATTATTACATGATTACTTAGAAAAAAGTTATTAAATCAACCCTAAAATATTATATTAACCTATAAAATTATTGTAATTTATCAAAAGTCTCAAATAACATTTATTTCGATATTTATAATATCAATTATTTTAATTATTCATAAATAACGTAATTACTACATCATCATTGTGTCATAAATAAATTTATTTATTTAATGTTTAAAATTATAAATAAATTACCATTATGTAGTAAATTATTATAGCTTTCTAATAAATATTTATAGTCGAATTTATCTTCTGTATAACCCTATATTAAAAATGGTTCAATTATTAAACATTGAATTTTAGTCATTTAAATCTTCTTTAAATAAAATAATAATAAATGTCCTAATCTCATATAAGTGGACCAAAGGGGTTCATATTTTATTCTTATGGTAGTTTTTTATCGAATTACACTTATCCAATAGAATTAGGAAATGTGTTAGGGTAATTATTATATCATTTTTACCCTTAATTACCCTATTTACTTTTAACCATGGTAAATAAAAGTCAAAAATTACTATTCACCAAAATTATTTTCAACTTATTTAACCACATTGTACTTAGAGATATCAACCATTTTTCTGGGATTTTTTAAATTCATCTCACAGAAGCGGTAAAATTATGTTTTATGCAAACTTGTAAATGCTCCTAGAAGGTGGGTAAAATACGGTAAAAAGTTCAATAAACTTTTATACATCTACTTTTACTATAAAATGACTCCAATGAATTAAATTGAACTTATATAGTTATTATATATCTATTTTTGTTTAAAATAAATTAAAATAAAATATATAATTATTTAAATAAAAACTCGGTTTTATACAATAACACAATGATTTTAACTATTCATCAAAAATTGAATGTTTTCGGAAAAATACCAAAACTTCACCCTAAGAAAATTTTGCTATTATGAATTAAAAAATGAATTCTATTTTACCTAATTCAAAACATAGAAGTTTCATTAATTAATTTAAAAATAATTCTGGTTGTTAAAACCAAAAAGTGGGTTTTTTAAAAAGTAAAACTATCAAAATACTCACATGTGTTTATGTCAAATTTAAATGTGAAATAACTTATAATGACCTAAATTGTATTAAATGATAAAAATATAATATAATTGTACTTAAAAACCATTCAAATAAATAATTTAACACTACATATTATTTTGATTAAAAATGATGTTTTTAATTAAAATTTAGTATTTTTCAGTATTCATCAAAATATGAAAGTTATCAGAAAAGTACAAAAATTTATCCAAAATACATTTTTATATCCCGAATATAAAAAATAATTTAATTTCATTAAATTGAATAAATTAAAGTGTCAAATATTGGTTTTAAAAGCGGTTTTCCATTAAAAGGTGGTATAATTGCATTTTTTTTAAAATACTTCATTTATCTGAAAAAAATAATTTGTTCTTAAATTATGTCTAAAGAAACACATAATATAGATTCTAAAATTATATGGAGTATATAAAATTCAAAATTAATTTAATACTATTCATAACTGCTTTTTGAACAGCTAGTTTCGTTAGTCATAGTGTGCTCGAACTCTGTGTTGCGTGTAGCGCAAGCTATTGAATTACTTTTAAGAAATTACTTACTATGAAATCTTAGGGGGTTTCATTCATCCCCCATTTTGTAAATTGCATCCTCAAAATTTTAAAATTGGTCTTGGGAACTTCATTTGAAGTCCCACATCAAAAAAAGAGTCAATAAAACTATCAATTTAATAGAAATAAAGAGAATTATAGAGGTCACCCGAGATAACCCATATTAGGATTACATGTAGGAAAAAATGGATATATAAGATAAACTAATTGTCATGTTCTGAGAGAGATTGATAGAAAATATGATCAAGAGAAAGTTAAAAAAAATAAATTCACAATATTTTAATGGGATAAATGGTCATTAGTTTCCCAGTAGGAAATGTAAATAGACAACATTTTTTTGTTTTAAGTTCCATTTCATAATGTTAAGGAATTTATTAATGATATTGACAAATATAATAAAGAGATATACTTACTTTTTATGTAGAGTATTATCCTTTAATAAATTATTACCCCTAATTCATCTTTTCTTTTAAATGATGAGTATTTAAGATGACTAGGTCACACCTGAAGCACTAGAATCAACTTCTAGAGAATCAAATTATCACAAAGGATAAACTATATATTTCCCTTATCATTAGTGATTAACCAAAACGAAAATGATTAGTTATGATCAGATGATCCCCAAAAAGGATAATATTTTAAAGAAAGAAATATTAATCTTTATTTTTAAAATTAAAGCAAAAATACCCAAATTTCAATAAATACCATTCAATAAAAAATTGTCTTTAAAATCAATCAATATAATGTAAACTATTATTGAAACCCAAAACATAGAAGAATTTTATTACACATTCTTCCAAGTTAAATTGTATCTCCAAATAACATTAACTACACTTAAAGTCAAATACTTAAAAGTAAATAATCTAATCATGTATTCTCTATGATAGGTTAATCATTTCCAAAAATAACCCAAATCACTATAAATCCACAATAAAAAATAGATAAGAATCCACCTTTACTCCTTAAATTAAATCTCATAGTATTATATTTTCCTTAGGCGTATCGTGTTCCCAACAGAGAGAACATCTTCCAAAATAACATTTATCACTTAATCACCAAATCGTTTTCCTATAATAAGGATATCCATTTGATAAGACATAAGATCCAAAATCAAGTTATTATTGATCAATAAAATCATTTAACTTAAAATAATTAGTCACACTAACCATGGTCTTCACGTAGTCCAGTGGTTGGCGATAAATCCCAATCGCACTCTGGTTGTGTGTTTTATTCCCATAGCATTGTTCGACATGATGGGTTTTCACACAGTCTTCATGTTTTTATTTTTCCCTAACTATATTTTATAACATTACCAAAATGAGATAAATTAATCAAAATAACTATACCATAATTTAGCAAGAAATTTTTTTCTCAGACCTCGCATTTTTCATCCCAGAAATTAATAACCTTTCATTGCTTCAAATTCAAGGATCATATAACCCCAAATGGTTATTTATAACTATATCCATATAAGAAAAGATAATTCTTCCTCAAATAGCATTTTCACATAACAAACTACATGGTTACATATAAAATAGAATAGTTTTCCAAAGTAATCCCATACTTTTAAACATTTCTTCATCCATTTATTTCCAAATAGGTTCTTCCTTGAATTAGTGGTTAACATATAGAATATGGCATTGCGTCAGGTAATGACAAGACCCCTTAAATTTATAGAAAATAACTATAATTATATTCTTAGTATCATTTTTATTTTCTTCTATTGTACTATTCCTTTTTCTTCAGCAATTATTTACATTATATCCTTCTTTCCCACACATAAATAATTTCTTTGTTCTATTGGGACACTTTCCTAGGTGTCTCCTTCCACATTTCCACCATCATGTATATTAATCTTTCTTTTCTCCATGGTCTCCACTGCTGGAGCTCTAATAATTCAATGCCTTTCTCTACTTTTTTGAGTCTAGGAGTTAGTTAATATATATGTTGTTGATCATATTTTTGGAAAACTGATTCTGCATGAACACGATATATTTTACTCTTATCAACATGCCATTTTGTTTCTCATTTCCAATGTCGTTCCCACCTTGTACATCATGTTCAATGTTTCAATTACATCCATGGAATTCATCCATTTACTAACACAAGAAAGCATAGTGTGTGTCATAAAATCATTTAGTGAATATCATAACACCTTATTTTCAATATAATTCACCTTAGGATTAAGAGAGGTTATTTATTCTCATCTTATGTTAAAATCCATAAAATCAGTTTGTAAACAAATTTTGAATTATCCTAAGCATATACTAAGAGAGTTTCATAGAAAAGAGTGTTGAAAGGCCCATTATTATGTTCCAAGATTCCCCAGGTCAAGCCCAAAACTCATTGTCGGAGTTTTCACTCCTAGGTACATTTATGCCAGAGCAGCCTCTACCTGCTCGTATCTATACAGGCATGTGTTTCTTGGAAAACCCACATAATATTTACATTTCCAAAATTTTTTGATGTAATTCTATATTATTCCTCAATGTCTATATTAGGGTAGGGTTTTCTAATCTGAGTTTTTCTAAATCTAACTTCCTAGGTTTGTACAAAACTTCCTATGATACCAACTGTAACACCCCGACCCCAATTTCCAAAAGTCTGTTCATTATTATATAAACTTGGAATGATACAAGGAATCATGTCTAGATATACTGATTAGTTTAGTAGCTTTGGAAGTACTAGATACACTCATATGTTTTACATTACATCATCAAATGAAAACATCAACAAAATTGTGTACCCTTTGAAAAATCTTATATCCCATAGCCTATTCCTATAGGTTAATCGTAATATGCTTAGTTACATCTTGGGAAAAAACATAAGAAAGGGGTTATCTCAGATGCTCAGTAAGGATAACAATATATTGGAAACAATCATAAATAAGAATAAACATTTAAGGCAATGTATAAGACCAGAACACAGGCCTTTTAAACCTAAAATTATGCATAATATGGAAAATAGAAAATAAAATAATGTCATTTAATTATTCACATAGATATTATATTAGTAAAATAATCTCATGAAATATCCTTAAATACTTTCATAATGAAGGAATGAATATTTCCAGACTTCATAACCACATAGTCAAGGTCTTGTGCCAAGACTACAAATAATAATTTGTTATAGTCTTGTGCCAAAACATTAGTTTGTCTCATAAGACCTACCAATGCATCAAGGAGCTATAGTGGGCTCCACCCATCACTTACTATGTCTAATTCATTCCTCATATGAATATTTTTAAACATATCATAATCCTTTGTATTGACACTAGCATATGAAATTTCAATAATTTATCTATAAACCATGAATGGTATAAAAATAACACATCCATAATCAAACATATCACAAAACAATCAATACAGTAGGGAATATTTGTATCATAATAAATCAACCTTAATCAAGAACAGTATCCCATAATGTATGTTGACATATTTGAACATGATCGGTAAATATCTTTGAGGAAAATATTACTTTTTCATGAAAACGTTTAAAAGCATCACTATTTATCAAGAAACTGTTTAAACTAGTTTTTTTGAATAAAAGTTTCCCATACCAAATTGAATATTTTAATAAGAATTTAAATTTTTAAACATAAATTTCAATATAAATAAAACCATAAAATCATTTTCAATATATGGGCATTAATGGGAATGATTTAGAAGAATAAATTTCTAAAACATTCAAAATGATATTTTAGTTAGAGTTCATAACAAAATGAGAGATGATTGAATAAAAATAATTGTGTTAATAAAAAACATAAAAATATCATGGGAATAAAGTGACTCATGATATACTATGTCAAAGTACAATATATACACCAAATAAAAGTGATTTGGTGAAAAACAACAAAGAAGTCTCAATGGAATGTATGATGAGATGAATTCCTTTATAAACACTGTGTCCATAGGTTAAGGAAAAATCAGTGACAAATATATGTGTGAAAATTATAAATATACTCAATATGATTGGATATTTTTTGTAAATCAATCAGGGTACATTCACACTTATTCTTGTAAAAACAACACCAACTACTTGGATGTTTAACTCAATGATTGTAAATTGACTTAAAATTACTAATATCCTGTTTATATTGATGAATTGAGAATTTATCAATGTAGTGATTATGTGTATCATAATTATATCCAAAAAATTTGAGTGGAAATTATTACATAACTAAACAATTAGTGATTTCACACATAATCTTTGAGTAATGTAATCAATGAAGTTTACATTGAACCGAATGAGTGGAAATTTAAATTTGAAAATCCCATACCGATTTGGTAACTTAAAAAACATAAAACCCATGAAATAATATCATCCAATGATTATGTAAATAGAAAAACAATTAATTTATATTACACAACCTATACTATCATGGGAAGTACATACACCACACAAAAGGTAATAGTGGAAAATGTAGCATGAATCTCACTAGAATAAAAGTGAAAGGAAAACCCATTATCATGTTGTAATCAATCAATTCATATGACCAAAAGTTAATAACCACGAAATGAATCATATAATACCATGAATATAAAGATAATCATGATAATATATTTCAAATGGAAGTACACAATTCACAACAATTAATAAATAATGGTCGAATAATGAAAATCTCATAGAATTAAAAGAGAGATAAGAAACCCCTTAGCATGTTGTAATCAATCGAGTCATATGACCAAAATTTATTAACCAAAAAATGATTCACATAATACCATGAATATAAAGATAATAATGATAATATATATCAAATGGCAGTACACAATACACCACATGCAATAAATAAGTGGAGAATAATGTAAATCCCACAGAATTAAAAGTGAGATAAGAAACCCCTTACCTTGTACTTTTCCTTGGTCTAGGGTGTGTCAACCTCCTGTATAATAGGTAAATCATTTTTAATAAATTATAAAAGAACTATATACATAAATATAATATCATATATGATCCTTTAATAATTCTTGTTAATAATATTTCAGTAGTATCATCGTTTCAGGTGTTAACTGATTTGTTTTCCTTTACATGCTTGGTTACGTAAACCATGTTTGTTATGGATAGGATGTATTTTATTTATATCCATAATGATATTATGTTCTTAAAAATAAATTTTAATCATAAAATTAATGTTATTCTTGAATGATTACGATGGGGAATGAATATAATTGCGTTCGTGGAGAAGACAATCTGTTCGTACACATGAGTGAAAATATCATTTTATTGGTCGTGAAATAATATATAATTGAATGTTATATAATATATACAGATTAATTAAAATGTTATATTTATTATTTACATCAATTATACATCATTATTATATTCATCCAAATAACTATGTGTTTGAATAACAAACTACACCACGACGTGGAGACGATAAGTCGTACGTACGCACTTATGGTGACTTTTTCATTCATATAATGGATAGATAAAACAATATGGATGTGACATTTTTATATCAACATAAAAGTACATAAAATATACTGGAGTTATTATTTTATAATGTAAATAACAAATAACGAGGAAGTGTAAGAAGAACAGAACTTGAAAGAGGTGATGAAATATTTACCTCTTCTTCAGGTTCTTCCTTTTGATTTGATCAAAAGGGATCCTTATGTTGGATTTATGACTAAATAAAGGGCTCTAGTACGAAGGGAGGAAAGTTGGGAGGATACTTTGGTAGGATTTGGCAGATAAAAAATGGCTTTGGAAGTGTGAATTTGAGATAAGGGTAAGTTCCCTTTATTAGAGGGGCGGGGGTCACTTTAGGAAAATCTTGAAATATTATTTTATAACAAAATAATTTTTGGTTTATAATTTCTCTAAAATGATTTATTTCAAGGATAAGGTGGTTATGGGTAGAAAACATCTCGACATATTTCTTTTATACAGGTTAGGGTCACCATATTAACCTTATAATTTAGATTTTACTCTTAGTTAAATACTTCGACATTTACCATGTCTCTTTGTATTTTTATATTATATGGTTAATAAAATAACTATAACAAGACAAGAGAACACCAAGTGGTTCATTATTAATATATATAACTTTATCTAAGTACTTTTTCCTAACCTTATATTTTTAGGAATATTATATCAATTAATAGTATAGTATTTTTTTAAAAACACAATTATGTCAAATTTGACACTATTTAGTATTTTAATTTTCTTAAAATCATAACGACATTATTACTTCGAAAAAAAGTTATTTAATCATATTTAACGTGTAATATTAATCTAGAAAATTATTTTAATTCATCAAAAGTCTCACATTATATTTCTTTTGATATTTATAATATCAATTATTTTAATCTTTCATTAATAAGGTAATTAGTGCATCATAATTGTGTCATATATAAATTAAATAATTTAATGTCAAAAAACATTAATTAAAATACCATTATGTAGGAAATTTTGTTATATTACTAATAAATATTTATAGTCGAATTTATCATGTGTATAACCTTATATTAAAAATGGTTTAGTTATTAAACAATGAATTTAACTCTTTTAACTATTCTTTAAATAAAATAATAATAAATGTCCTAATCTAATCCAAGTGGACCAAAGGGGGAAATATATTATTCCTAAGGTTGTTTTTCTTCGAATTACACTTATACAATAGAATTAGGACATGTGTTAGGGTAATTATAATATCTTTTTTACACTTAATTTCTCTATTTTCTTATAACCGTGGTAAATAAAAGCCAAAAGTTACTATTCACCAAAAATTATTTTCATCTTATTGAACCACATTATACTTTTGAATATAAACCATTTCTCTCTTATTTTATAAATTCATCTCACAGAAGTGGTAAAATTATTTTTTATGCAAATTTGTAAATGCTTCTAGGAGGTGGGTAAAAGACAGTAAAAAGTTCAATAAAATTTTATACATCTAAATTTATTAAAAAATATATACAATGAATTACATTGAAATTATATAGGTATTATATATCTATTTTTACTTAAATTAAATTTAAATAAAACAAATAATTAGTTAAATAAATAGTTGGTTTTGAACTATAACTCATTGTTTTTAACTATTCATCAAAAATTGATTATTTTTAGAAAATTACCATAAAATTACCATAAGCTAATTTTGATATTCCGAATTCAAAAATGAATTCTATTTTACCAAATTCAAAACATAGAAGTTTCATTAATTAATTTAAAATTAATTTAGATCGTTAAAACCAAAAAGTGGGTTTTTTAAAAGTAAAAACTATCAAAAGAATGACATGTGTTTATGTCAAATTTAAATGTGAAATTACTTATAATGACCTACATTGTATTAAGTGATAAAAATAAAATATAATTATACTTCCAAACCATTAAAATACATAATTTTAAATTTTAAATTATTTTGATTAAAAATGTTGTTTTCAATTTAAATTTAGTATTTTTCAATATTCATCAAAATATGAAAGTTATCAGAAAAGTACCAAAAATTTATCCAAAAAAAATTTATGTCCTGATTCTAAAGAAGAATTTAATTTCATTAAAATTAATAAATTAAAGTGTCAAATATTGTTTTTTAAATGGGTTTTCTGTTAAAAGGTGGTAAAATTGTATTTTATGAAAAATACTTCTTTTATCTAAAAAATTTGAATTTGTTTTTAAATTATTTCTAAGAAACACATAATATGGATTCTAAAATTATATGATGTATATAAAATTCCAAATTCAGTTAATACTATTCATAACTAATTTTTAAACTGCTAGTTTGGTTAGTCATGGTGCGCTCAAACTCGGTGTTGTGTGTTGCGCAAGCTATTGAATTACTTTAAAGAAAATAACATACTATGAAATATTGGGGTGTTACCTGTTTTATTATCAATAAATGTTGTCATGTAAATAGATCCACCAGGATGTTATTCTAAGGATGGCCCCCACACATTCAAGTGAAATAATTCTATCTTTTAGGCACTAGGATTCTGGATATTCAAATTTAATGAAACCTGAATCTATTTCTCTAAGACATAACACACAGAACATATGATTCTTGTGTGATTGAGAATGAGTATGGATTTACCTACTATAACCATCATATCATTCTCACTAAGGTGACAAATTCTATAATAAAAAATCATTAAATTTTCTAAGGATAATCTTTCAACCAATGTAATTTCATCAGAATTTCCAACCAACTACGCTATTCTATCTTTTGGACCTCACACCACTAATATATATCATCAAGTCACATTACAAATTTTATTAAAAATTCTATTCCATATCTATAATTATCCAAATATCCCATATATATAATATTCTTCCAAATTTATAAAAAATTTATCATTTCCTTCAAACATAGAAAACATTAATTCTACATCTACATGTTCACATCTCCCTGTTTGATGACTTCAAAGGATTCGTTATCATTTTGTGGAAATTTTAAAAATATTCCAAATGCATAGTTAACCATGCACCTATGTTCTTACATTGAATGGAAGGATGCACCAAATTCAACCATCCATCACTCCAATGAAACATTGACATTAAGCAATAATTATTTGCCTCTTGCATTATGTAAATAGAATCTAAGATTTTGATGGTTCTGTTATATTTGAATTATTACCAACTTTTGAAAGTTTTCTATATATGTATATACTTCCAATAATTATAAAATGTGAGACCTCAAATAATTAATTTTATTCAAATCCTCTACCTTTATTTATCTTTTAATAACCGATTATTTATTCTAAGAGGGGTGTATCCCCTCCCTTTAGTATTTAGTTCATTATCAGAAGTTACTTAGACATCCCTTATCTATATTTTCATACTAAGGAACAAATTACAAAAATCCTTGAATAAAATATTAATCTTTCCTTAAGAATTACAAAAAATATTAATCATCCCATCCCAGGGATATGATAGAGATGATAATAAAATAATAACACACACATCGTCTATGAATGTAAATTTAACTATTTCAAGATGACTCTCGATCATGTTGAAATCATTCAAATGATATTTAATTAAAATCCATTAAAATAATATCATATTTTATAATCATCACATCAGAAATAATTTGTTCAGTATTTATAGGTTTCTCATTCATGTTCAGTAGGGTCTCCAATAGCTCAGTTTTTGTTTTCTTCTCAAGAATATTGAAGGCCAAATTTCATTTCAACGATATCCTCACCAATATAATTGATTTTCCATTGAACATTTTCCATTCAAAATTATTTATATTTTCTTCATTGACTCCATCAACCTAAATTTAATAATAATTTTTGACTGGATAGACTTCCATATTTATCTTATAGAAACTGAAGTCACATCAATGAACTTTTTAATTCAAACATTACCTTCTTCCAATGTCATATATTCATATGATGATAAACACAACTAAAATCAATATAATTATATGTAATGTGTAAATATTACCTAATCAACCGTTGATTATAAAAAATAGATCTCTAAAATAAGAAATAACACCAATTTTTTAGAGTATATTTTTTGTTAAATCACCATATGATAAACTATGAGTTCACTATAATATCGCACACATTTGTGATCCTAATCTATGGAATTCAAACCAGAAAAACATTCTACACCTTAGTGTATTGGAATTAGTATATATGATTATCAAAAATCACCAACACTAAGTCTCACCTCTCACACACTCTTTCAAACAACTCTCTTGTAATAATTAAAGTTAGGAAACAATAAGAAAATTAAAGAGGATAAACAATGAGTACATGGTTCAAACTATAATCCTTAGTCCATGAGTGAACACTTCTAAAAAAATAATTTTTCTGAAAGTTAAATGATAATATTCATTAGGTATGAATAGGTATCAATTTCACTTAATCCTAATTAGTGATAATTCATGTTGTTATATTATACAACACCTCATAAGATATCTATTTTATAGAGGTTTTCATCCAGTTGATTAGGTTACACCACCGAGATTCATAATTAACATTTTTTCATAATTCGGTCAATCATACAATCATTCATATATTGCACATCCTAAACCACTAAAATTGGATGATTTACATAGAATCTCATCCATTTAACTAATCATGGTACAATCCATCTTCTAGTGAATTTATACCATCCTGAATATCCCATTATAAGAAAACTATTGTCCATCAAACATACCCATATGATATGTCAGTTGGTAATAATGACATGAAAAAACCGTAGAGGTCTAATGGAGCTTTTAGTTCCATTTAACTGAATCTATAGACATAAATAAGGGCTAAAAATCCAAAAAAAAAGTGATTCTAAATTTTTTATTTATTTTGGTATAACTAAATGTTATTTGATGTTCTTATATGTCTATATAATGTTTTTGAGTTGTGTTTAACATGTTTTAGAATTCAAAATAAATCTAGAAGGCATACATATGTTATTCTGTAGAATTTGATTGTGTGAACATTACATGGGAAATTATACCATGATATATAATTTATTTCACATGCTATGAAATATATTCAACTGATATGTAACATATTACAGTGAATACAAATGATATATGTTGAATCTCATACAGTAATGTGGCAAAGGAAAATACCACTCTATGATACATCATATTTTTAGAGAATATGTAATATACCGTAGATGGAACATTGTATATAAATGTTGATATAGAATATATTTTTGAGATACATAAGATCCATTGAGCATATAATTGAAATTTATTGAGGATCAGATTTTACTGTGGGAAAGGTATGTCTACATAGTAATACATTATTTATTTTAGTCATTACATAATGTTTTATAGAGTAAAAATTATATTTTCTATGATGTTCAAATGATATAGAATATAATGATGATATTGATAAAGTGATATAAATTACATTCTATTTATTAGATATTGTTTTCTAGATATAAAAAATATAGGAATTATGAAGTATGATATGTGATCATGCATAGATATTTATCAAGTGAATTAAATAAGATTATGTTGTTAGTGATTTTAAATGATTCAAGAATAATGTTTAGGACTATAAATTGAGAATGAATTAATAGTATATTTTTAATACAATTTAGTCGTTTCCAATATGATGATTTGAAATTTATTATGAAGATAAAATATGGAGGATCTATCAAGAAATATCTTTTTAATATTTTAAATGAGAAGCTATAGGTATTTCAAGAATATTCGCTAACATAATTTGTTAGAAGAATACTATTATTTCAGGATCACGGGGAGTAGTCCCATGTGATTATGTTTATAAGTAACAAAGATAATATATATAACATCATGATGTCAAATATATTCAAATATCTATATTTGACATATGAAAATTATATATATTGGAAAATTATGAGATTAAAAATTTTATAGAGAAGAAAATGAAATTTGAAATTTTTCTTTAGACCAAACATTTCTTTCATTTAAGAGATCCTTTGTGTATAATAAATACTAGTTCCAACACAACTGTTATTCAATATTTATTGTTAATTAGGATGAATAATATAATATCTATACTAAAATGAATATTTTTTTGATAATCATATAAGGTGAATAAGAAGATTGTAATAAGGATTTCTTATGATTTCTTATATTATTTGGTATGTAGAATTCTATTGCAACAGTGGTGAAGATATCTACATAAATAAGTGGAGATAAATCCATTAATCATTTTTTCTAATTGAGAAAATTTTTCAAGATTATTGTACTAGAGGCATTATTTATGATTACTACTTACCAATGAAGGATCTCAGATCCATTCAGTTCATAGGAGACAAATGTAGAACAGTTGATCATACTACATCGAGAAATAAGTGGAAGATGATATTCAAAGAGGTTGGATTGGTCAGTTCTAAATCCTACGAAGAGAAACATTTTATGCTTGTAATCTAGTTAGTATAAGATGTAATAGTGTACAATGCCACACCATTCCCCCTAGTTTATTCTTGATAATAAAATATCATTCATTTTTTGTAACATAACAAACGTAGTAAATTGATTAATAGTTCACACATTATGGGAGAACCTCACAAATCCTTGTGTTCCTTGTTATTTTATTTATATTTTTTTACTATATGCATAAAAATAATATGAGTGAATATGAGATAAAGAAGGGGAGTTTTATTCACTGAATAGGTGTAGAGGTAAAAACACAAAAATAATTTAACTGGAACAAATCATATTTAATGATTCACCCCCCCCCCCCCTCAGTCCACCTACCCCACCACATAAACACACACATATGAGTTTCCTATCAATGAAATAGTGAAATAAATACCATCCATGAAATTAAATAACATGAAGAATATGGATGTAAATATATTAAGAAATATAACATTAAATAATGAATTAAAATGTATTCTGAAATATATAAAGGAAATCAACTTGGAAATATTTTGTCATGACCCCCTCCCACCAAAGATGCCCCTCCAGAGCTATAAATTTTGAAAGGGAGATAATGACCCTCGTTTCCCACCTCCAGTAGGCCCCAGAGTGGTGACTAGCACCAAGGGTATGGGTTTTCACAAATATGGGAGGCATTACCCTGTTTTTATTATTTAAGATCGAGAAATAGGACAAGTCAACCACCAAAAAGGAAAATAACAAGTGTATAGAAATAAACCCAAACCAATCCCACGTGCTTGTTTAAATAGTTTTGAAACAAGGTACAAGTACAAGAAATCTCAAAAGTATAATACCAAAGGAAACAAGTGTACATCAACCGCAACAACTCCAATTGTCCCGACTATTAGGGTCCCGCCTGGCCCTGGTAGTCCTCCTTAAAACCTGAAAGTAAACATAGGGTGAGCGTAAAAGTATACTCAGTAAGGAGACCTAATGTTCTCGTGCACAGGTGGGGAGACATCCTAATGTCCCGTGAGAATAACATATGAAACCTAGTAGGGAAATCTATCCATCCAACCTCACCAGCCTCACCCACCAAAACACAATCACAACAGGTAGTAGTAGTATATATGAACAAGAGAATTGGGTACCCCTCACCATTTCCAATTAGTTATCTCCTATTCTTAACGGAGAACATCCTAACACTTCCACACTCTCCACGTCCACACACACCTGGGCCTCACAAACGACACATCCCGCCCGCACACACCTGGGCTTCACAACCACGTATCCTGCCCGCACACACCTGGTCATCATCCCGAAGATTATTGGGAAACAGTAAAACCTGCCTGAAGAGTCTGGAGCTAAAACCACCCCAATCAAAACCTACCTGAAGGGTCTTAGGTGTAAGGACACCTCAAGCCATCACAGCCTAGGGAAGAATGACCAGGAAAGAGAAAGTAACTAAGGGCAAAACACCCTCTTCCATGAAATGGGAGTGTTCGGCACTAAGTGCTCAACATGGGTGGGGTGGGATAAAACAAAATATACATATACATATATGTATACCAAACACACAGCCCAACCTATGGATTCTAAACAGTGAAACTGATCACGTTCCTTGGCACTGCTACTACGAAGAATGCATACAACAAACAACCCCAACCCCATTTAGGTTTTCACGTTTCAGCAGAATTAGTTTATTTAGTTACTTATCTACTAGGAATCCAACTGCAACCAACTATATCAATCATTCGTGAAACATATCCCTACCATCCACAAATCAAGTTAGGAAAACACAAACAACACAATAAGTCCCTTCTTATTAACCAACCAACCCATTGATTATTAATCTCATTCCATTACCATGACCCACCATTCATTAACTCCTCCACATTTTATTTATTATTCACAACCCATAGTTCGTTCACATTAAAACACATCCCTACAGCCTCGCTTCCATCCACCATAACCACAAACACGCCGAAACCCATACATCATTATCTCTTTAATACCATTTATCGCATCCCCACTTCCCATCACCAACATAACAGTCACACCATCCCACAAACAAGCCAACTGCGGACCACTGCTCACCCGATTCACAACAACCCACAAAACACCCCCTTCACATGCCACGTATCCAAGCCAACACCCACATGTTCATTATTCCATTTCGTTCAACCGGGGAGATCACACAAGGGTTCCAGATTTTAAATCAGAAAACTTTACGCAATTAACCAAATTTCCACATTCAACGAAGTTTCCATCCACAAAATGGTCTAGAAAGATAGGGAAACATTTAATTGGGTAAGCAAAGGCCCCCAACAACCATGATTTTCAGTAGGCATAATATAATTCAAATCACAACATAATATCACATGATATAAATAATGTAACTACATTTTCAAAATTTATATCCCCGTTATATAAGCCAATTATTATCCTTATTAAACCGTTCAACTGTGTTTCATGAAACAAGAGGAAACCCACCCCGCATAATTCAAAAATTAGAGAGATGAAGGTAATATCCCTACCTGAATAGGTTCTGATCACAAGGCTCCCCCAGATCGACTTTAGAAGATGTTCGTCGGCGTTTGTCACTTCTGTCGAGTCCCGGAAAAACCTACTTTAGTGGAAGTTGGAAAGTAAAGGCCAAAGGATAGACAACAGATCCAAGCTCAGAAGTTCCGCCTCATCGTTATGATCCGGTGGCCACTGACGGATCGTAAATCGGAGCTTGGACGAAGATGATATGGAAGAAAAGGTGCCTTAAAGTCTCTTGGGAGAGCTCTGCTCAGAGGAATGGGGAGGAGAGGGGTGAGTTGAAAAGGAGGAGGGGTCCCCTCCTTTTATAGGCGAGAAAAACAAAAGTACACGGAGTGTAATTTATGGTACATGGCTTGTACTCGTCCATTTTACACGGTCACCACGCGGCTTCCAACTCGGCCTTCAACGCGGCACGCGGTCATTGACTTGTCAATACACGGTTTGAGGGTAACGCGTACGCGGGGATGGACTACATGACGTGTAGTATGGGGTACACGGTGTGTACCCATTTATTTCACACTGCAAGGACATGTCTCCAACATGGCACACGACCATTGACTAGTCAACACACGGTCTTAGGGTAAAGCGTACGTGGGGAGGGACTACACGGCGTGTAGTATGGGGTACACGGCGTGTACCCATTTATTTCACACGGCAAGGACACGACTCCAAAACGGCACACGTCCATTGACTGTTCAACACACGGTCTAAGGGTAAGGCGTATGCGGGGAGGGACTACACGGCGTGTAGTATGGGGTACACGGCGTGTACCCATTTATTTCACACGGCAAGGACATGGCCTTGAATATGGGGTATACCCGGTGAGGGGGTACACGTCGTGTACTCATACTACATGGCATGTAGTTTCAAAATTCAGGAAAGTGTGGGGAAAGACCATTTTACCCTCTAGAACACTTCGTGACCTTCTTTTTGACAAAGGAATGGTCTGGATAGGTCCGGGCCATTACATCAGATACCTCTTAAAACATTCTCGTTCTCGAGAATTCAAAAACCAACCCAGAGGAAACCCAACAAGATACCTCTTAGGGTTCTCATCATAATAGGAACCTAACCAACAACCCCAATCATAGGTGTTAGGAATTCCCTCTCCTATGTCAAGATATTATCCACTTTAGGCAGTACTGACTCTACTGCACGGGTTTAATCACATCTGCATTACTGCGTCTCGATTATGGGTTGTGCCTTCCCACTTCAATATATTAGGATTTTCCAACTTTCACTACCCCCAAAACCACACAACCAACACACTGCCCGAACATGTGGTTTGGGGAAAAATTCCTTCTCCTATGTCGAGATATTATTCACTTTAGGCGGCACTGACTCGCCCGCACGGGTTCAATCGCATCCGCATTAATGCGTCTCGATTAAGGATTGGGCCTTCCCACTTCCATATATTCGGATTTTCCAACTTGTACTACCCCCAACACCACACAACCAAAAAACTTCCATAGAACAAGGAAACATAAGGTCTCATAACTGACAAGCCAAGCATTCCATATATCAAAGGTACAGAGTAAAACATCAAAACAAAGCTCAGAAGAACAAGGGAAAACAAAAGTCAAAAAAACTCCAGGCACTGAGCGTGCATCTAGGCCTCCCGCTCCCAAATTCTCTCCTCGAGGTCGTCATGACTCCACAACACATGAACAAAGGGAATAGTTCATCCACAGAGTGCCTTCTCTTTACGATCCTTGATTTTGACTGGTCGTTACTCGAAGGTTGCGTTGTCTCCCATATCTAAGTCTCCCCAGTTGATAACGTGAGAGTATTCGTGTAAGTATCTGCGTAGTTGGGAGACGTGGAAGATGTCATGAACCTTCTCAAATTGAGGTGGCAGGGCTAGCTGATATTCCACCTCGCCGGCTCGCCTCAGCACCTTAAAAGGTCCGATGAACCTAGGTGAGAGCTTTCTCCCTTTCCCAAACCTCCGCTACCCCTGTCGAGCAGAAACATTCAAGAACACACGATCTCCCACCTCGAACTCCATGGTCCTCCTTTGACGATCAGCATAAGACTTTTTTCGGTCCTGAGCCACTTTCATCCTCTCACGTACAAGTTGGACTTTCTCTATAGTGCTCTGCACTACCTCTGGCCCATGATCACAGGTCTCACCAACCTCTTCCCAGCAAATGGGTGAACGACATGGTCTTTCATACAAAGACTCAAACGGTGCCATGACAATAATAGAGTGGAAGCTGTTCTTGTTGGAAACTCTACTAATGTCAAGTTTCGTACCCATGATCCTCTGAAATCCAAAATGCATGCCCACAGCCTGTCCCCCAATGTCTGGATAGTCCGCTCTGTCTGTCCATCGGTCTGGGGGTGGAAAGCAGTGCTAAGGTGTAGCTGGGTGCCAAAAGCATGTTGTAACCCCCCTCCAGACTCATGAGGTCAACCGAGTATCCCAATCTGAGATAATATTCTTCAGAACTCCATGAAAACGCACCACCTCATCAACATACCTCTATGATAAGGTACTCACCAGGCCCGACTACTTAATTGTTAAGAAGTGAGGTGATTTCTCCAGTCGATCCACCACTACCCAGATACCATCCTAACCTACCTGAGCTCTGGGTAGTCCCGTGACAAAGTCCATTGAGATTTCATCCCACTTCCACTCGGGGACATCTAAAGGATGCAACAAACCACTGGGAACACGGTGTTCAGCCTTCAATTGCTGACACACTAGGCATTTATCCACAAACTCTACCACTGCCCGTTTAACCCCAGGCCACCTAAACTGTTCCCTCAGGCCTCGGTAAATTTTTGAAACTCCTGGATGTACCGACAAGGATGAGCTATGGAACTCATGGAGAACTCCCTCACGCATCGCCTCCGGAACAAATAACCTTCCATGAAAAAGCATCTAATTTCGGCTATCCTCTGACCATCCTTCTGGAGCGTTTCCCTGATCGACATGATCCCGCATTACTTCTGCCTCGAAGTCCCCCCACTGAGACTCTTCCACCTACTGCAACAAGGAGTATT
This sequence comes from Viscum album, assembly GCA_963277665.1. Classification (NCBI taxonomy): domain Eukaryota; kingdom Viridiplantae; phylum Streptophyta; class Magnoliopsida; order Santalales; family Viscaceae; genus Viscum; species Viscum album. The sequence goes on along the minus strand of OY728128.1, from coordinate 249,828,452 downwards.
GCACCGTCATCTGAAACAAACAGCCTCTAACACCTCATACCCTTTCATCCAAATTCATGGAGGCCAACTCTCCAATCGCTTTCCAAGAATTAGTGGATTCCCGAACCAATTCCTTATGCGACTTCCTACTCAGGGCATCAGCCATAATGTTTCCCTTCCCTTCATTGTAAGAGATCTCGAACTCATAGTCTTTGAAGAACTCGACCCATCTCCACTGCCGTTAGTTTAGGTCATGCTAAGAGAAGATATAACGCAGGATCTTGTGATCTGAGAAGACCACAAAGCGCTCCCCAAAGAGGTAATTTCACCACAACTTCAGTGCGAACACTACTACTGAAAGCTCTAGGTCATGGGTGGCCTAGTTACGTTTGTGAGGGTGTAACTACCTAGACCCATAACAGATCAGTCCCTTCTTCTACATCAGCACTCACCCCAGACCAAGGCCAGAAGAATCACAAAACACCTCATACAACAACCCTTCCTCTGGAAACTTGAGAACGGGAGCACTGACCAACTTCTCCTTCAGGTAGTCGAAAGATTTATGGCACTGATCGCTCCATAAGAAGACCTGGTTCTTCCTAGTCAAAGCTGTCAATGTAGTAGCAACTTTAGAGAAGTCTAAAACGAACCTCTGATAGTAACCTTCTAACCCCAGGAAACTACAAACTTCCGCCACAATCTTGGGTGCTGGAAAAGAAACAACTGCCTCCACCTTCGATTGGTCCTCTAACACTCCATGCTGAGACACTACGTTCCCAAGTATGTGTACTTATTGTGTCAATAACTTACACTTCGACAATTTACTATAAAGCTGGTGGTGTTGAAGGACTTATAAGACTGCCCTAAGAAACTCAAAGTGCTCCTCCTCTGATCTTGAGTAGATCAAGTTGTCGGTGATAAACACAATGACGAACCGGTACAGAAACTCTCGGAAGAAAAATTTCATAAGTCCCATGAACACAGCCAGTGCATTAGTAACTCCAAATGGCATCACTACAAACTCAAAGATTCAATACCTGCACCGGAAAGCCGTCTTCGAGATGTCACTGTCATTTACCCTCCGCTGATGATATCCAGATAATAGATCAATCTTAGAAAACCAACCTTCTCCACTCAGTTGGTCAAAGAGATCATCTATCCATGGAAGGGGGTAATGCTTCTTGACTGTTACCTAGTTCAACCTTCGGTAGTCTATGCATAGCCTGAGACCACCATCTTCCTTCTTCATGAAAAAAACTGGAGCACCCCATGGCGATACGCTGGGTCGAACAAAACCCTTCTCCATCAGATCATCAATCTGATTCCATAACTCCCGTAATTTTGAAGGTTCCATCCAACAAGGGGCCATCGAAATCAGACGGGCACCAGGCTGTAAGTCTATCCCGAACTCAACGTCACGTCGGGTGAGGGGGGGTGGGTGTATAGTCACACCCTCCTCAAGAAAAACATCGAGGAATTCCCCAACTACATCCGAAACATCCATTATCTCTATATCAGCTGAAACCACTGATAGCCCGCCTAACAAGGAAAGGAGAGTCTCCACGCGTCAGCTTCCCATGGGATAGCTCCTCTCTCCAACAAAAGCTACATGTTTCCCATCCACATCAGAGAACACGACCCTTATTCAGAAGCAGTCGATAATGGGACTAATGGAAAACAACCAATCGATGCCTAGGATGACATCGTATGGCTGCATCTATAACAGAAGAAGGACCCCACTAAATAGATTTGGTCCCAATGTCATCCCACATCCCTGGGAAACACAAGATACGCTGGTCTGGCCTCCTACTAGTTTACTCAGCACTAGTGGTATGGAAAGCCTCTCTAAATCTAGTCCCAAAGCATGGGCTAGACCAGGTGCAACAAAGGAGTGCAAATCTCTCGAATCAAACAAGGTAGAAACGAGAGTGTTGAACAAACAAATCATACCTCGCACCACCTCTAGTCCTACTGGAGCGGCCAACTTTGCTACGTGCAACTATCCATGCCCAGCTCCTCTGCCTCTCTGATTTCATCCACCTCCCAGACCACGCCCTAGTCGAGGTCCCTAAGAAGCACCCTGAGGATGGACTCCTCCCGAAAAGTCTTCCCTCAGAGGAGCATGGTCCTGCTACTGCTGGAAGGGCCTCACCGGCAACTGGTGCTGCTGAGGTGGGCGTTGAACCTGCCCACCTCCACCGTACTGTGCTCGGGTCGGGAACCGACTCTAAATGTTCCTGAAACATCCACAAGAAAAACACTTCAGTCCTTGGCTCCTGAAAAAGGGACGAGGACCTGATGATCTGGACTGGAACTGTAGGGGCTTGCTCCCCACTGGCCTGAACGTGGAAGGTCCCGTCACAGGAGACCTGCTGCTGACTGCCTTCCCCTTCGACGAACCTGGCTAGATCCCCTCACGTAGTGCACGTCCCTATGTGTGCATCCTCTCTACAACCTCTGCCTTCTTATGTACTTCCAAGTATGTCAGAAGGGTGAAGGGGGTGATAGCATACTGGAGCGAAAGATGAAGCACCTCCTCCAAACATCCCGCCTGAGACTCCTCATACGGAAAGAGATATGGAGAGAAGTGAATAAGATCCTTGAACTTGATCACCAACCCTCATACTGACATACTCCCCTGCTGAAGGGAGAGTAACTCCTACCGCTTCTCTACCTTTATCATGGAAGAAAGGAATTCCTCTCGGAATTCCTTCTCAATGTCAGCCCATTGAACCTCTGCCTCTATCCTCTCTCCAAGGTAGAGCGTCCACCACTGTCACGCCACACCCCTCAGCTAACTGACTACCAGGGGAACCCAGTACTCCCTTAGAGCATGAATCAAGGTAAAAGTGATCCCTAGATCCTCAATCTACCACTCTGTCTCCGTATCTGAAGTACTACCCTCATACTTCTTGAGGGTTTGTCACTGGAAATAAGGGAGAGTCTTCTGCCACTAGCTATCTTCCTCCTCTCAGTCAATCCTTAACTGATCCACAGCCTGAATCTACTGGCCCTCGGCCTTTTGAGCCACCTGGAAACGATGTCCAGGTGCCATAGATGTACGATAAACAAAGATCGCCTAATCCCAAGTAGTAAGGAAATTCCTCAAGGTTTTATTTTATCATTTTTATTTAAATTTCTTTCGCAGAACACCCAAATCAAGTAAAACACAATCATGATGATGCATGTACATTCCCTAGGGTCTCTACCCTCCAATAAATACAGTTTCACTTGGTCGTTTGGTAGGCTCAGATTCCTTGCATCGGATCACAGGGGGCCCCAAAATCCCGTGTCCTTGCCGGTCCTCCCTGGCCTGTGTCATGCACCAAGATTATCCAACATTGTTGCCCTACCATCCCATGGAATCCCCACTGTGCCTAACTCCAAACTCCATCCTCTCTCTCAACCATCACCTCTGATACCATTCTATCATTACCCCCTCCCACCAAAGATGCCCCTCCTAAGCTGGAAATGGTGAAAGGGAGATAATGACCCCCGAGTCCCACCTCTAGTAGGCCCCGGGGTGGTGACTAGCACCAAGGGTATGAGTTCTCACAAATATGGGAGGCATTACCCTTTTTTTATTATTTAATATTGAGAAATAGGATAATTCAAGCACCAGAAAGGAAAAGAACAAGTGTTTATAAGTAGACCCAAAATAATCCCACATGCATGTTTAAATAGTTTTGAAATAAGGTACAAGTAAAAGAAAACTCAAAAGTACAATACCAAAAGAAACAAGTGTAGAAAACTGCAAAAACTCCAACTTTCCCGACTAGTAGGGTCCCGCACGGCCCTGGTAGTCCTCCTGGAAACCTGAAAGTAAACGTAGGGTAAGTATACAAGTATACTCACTAGGGAAACATAAATCTCTCGTGAACAGGTGGGGAGACATCCAAATGTCCCGTGAGAATAACAGAAGAAAACTAAAAGGGAAATCTATCCACCCAACCTCACCAGCCACACTCACCAAAACAAAATCACAACAGGTAGTAGTAGTATATATGAACAAGAGTATTGGGTAACCATCACCATTTCCCATTAGTTAGCTGCTCTTCCTAACGGAGAACATCATGATGCTGCCACACTCTCCCCGCCCGCACACACCTGGGCCTCACAAACCACACATCCCACCTACACACTCATGGGCATCGCAACCACGAATCCATCCCACACACACCTGGGACTCACAACCATGTATCCCGCCCGCACACACCTGGGCCTCATCTCGAAGATTCTTGGGAAATAGTAAAACCTGCCTGAAGATTCTTGAGCTAAAACCACCCCAATAGAAACCTACCTGAAGGGTCTTAGGTGTAAGGTCACCTCAAGCCATCACAACCTAGGGAAGAAGGAGCAAGAAGGAGCTAGTAACTAAGGGGAAAACACCCTCTCCCATGAAATGGGAGTGTTTGGAACTAAGTTCTCAACATGGGTGGTGTGAGATAAAACACAAAAGATACAGATACATATATGTATACCAAACACATAGCTCAACCTATTGCTTCTAAACAGAGAAACTGAGCACATGCCTCGGCACTGCTACTACGAATCATGCATACAAAAAAAACCCAAATCCATTTAGGTTATCATGTTTCAGTGGAATTAGTTTATTTAGTTCCTTATCTACTGGGAAACCAACCGCAAACGACCACATCAATCATTCGTGAAAAATATCCCTCCCATCCACAAATCAAGTTAGAAAAACACAAAGAGCACAAGAAGTCCCTTCTTATTAACCAACCAACCCATTGATTATTAATCATATTCCATTACCATGACCCACCATTCATTAACTCCTCCACTTTTTTATTTATTATTCACAACTCATAGTTCATTCACATTCAAACCCATCCCTACAGCCCCGCTGCCATCCACTATAACCACAAACACACCGAAACCCATGCATCATTATCCCTTTAATACCATTTATCACAGCCCCGCTTCCCATTTCCATCATAACATTCACACCATCCCACAACCAAGCCAACCACATCCCACTACTCACCCAATTCACAACTACCCACAAAACACCCCCTTCACATGCCACGTATCCTAGCCAACACCCATATGTTCATTATTCCATTTTGTTCAACCGGGGTGATCACACAAGGGTTCCAGATTTTAAATAATCCAATTTACATGATTAACCGAATTTCCACATTCAACGAAGTTTCCATCCACAAAAACGATCTAGAAATATAAGGCAAAATTTAATTGCATAAGAAAAGGCCCCCAACGACCATGATTTTCAATAGGCAGAATCTGATTCAAATCACAACATAGTATCACAGGATATAAATAATGTAACTGAATTCACAAACATCCCATCCCCGTTATATAATCCAGTTATTATATTTATTAAACCAGTTTAACTGTGTTTCACAAAACAAGAGGAAACCCACCCCGCATGATTCACAAATTAGATAGATGAAGGTAAGATCCCTACCTCAATAGGTTCTGATCACAACCCTCCCCTGGATCGACTTTAGAAGACGTTCATCGGTGTTTGTCACTTCTGTCGAGTCCCGGAAAAACCTCCTCGGGTAGAAGTTGGAAAGGAATGGCAGAAGTAAAGATGATGGATCAAATCATAGAAGTTCCTTCTATTCGTTACGATCCTGTGGAAGCTGACAAATCATAAATCGGAGCTTAGACGAAGAAGTTATGGAAGAAGAGGTGCCATCGAGTCTCTTTGGAGAGCTCTGCTCAAAGGAATGGGGAGGAGAGGGGTGAGCAGAAAAAGAGGAGTGGACCCCTCCTTTTATAAGAGAGAAAAAAAAAGTACACGGCATTGACTTTATGGTACACGGCATGTACTCGGCCATTTCACACGGTCGCCATGCGGCTTCCAACTCGACCTTCAATGCGGCACACGGCCGTTGACTGGTCAACACACGGTTTGAGGGTAACACATATGCGGGGAGGGACTACACGATGTGTATTATGGGGTACACGGCATGTACCCATTTATTTGACATGGGTAGGACACGACTCCAACATGGAACACAACCGTAGAATGGTCAATACACGGTCTGAGGGTAACGTGTATGCGAGGAGGGAATACACAGCGTGTAGTATGGGGTACACAGCGTGTACCCATTTATTTCACATGGCAAGGGCATAGATCCAACATGGTACATGACCGTTGACTGGTCAACACATGGTCTAAGGGTAACGTGTACGAGGGGAGGGACTACATGGCGTGTAGTATGGGGTACACAGTGTGTACCCATTTATTTCACATGGAAAGGACACGACCTTGAACACAGGGTATACCCAGTGAGGGGGTACATGTAGTGTACTCATACTACACGGAGTGTAGTTTCAAAATTCTGGAAAGTGTGGGAAAAGTCCATTTTACCCTCCATAACACTTCATGACCTTTTTTGACAAAGGAATGGGCCGGAGAGGTCCGGTCCATTACATATTTATATTACATATTTTATTAATTTTTAATTTAAATAAACTACTTATGAGAGAACATATTTCATGAGAAAAAGTGGGTGAAAATATTATTTCGACATGTTTTGATCACAGAGATACCAAAACTAGCCGAAATGGAGAAGAAGTGGTGGAAAAATTCACTTTAGAGGAGATATAAAATTATTCAACTGAAATTTATAACGAATCATAATATGATAAAGAGATAATTATGGATTATTTTCTATATTTTACTTCATAAGAACTAATTATAAGTAGGTAAGATCAAATTTTTTAATAATTATTTGAAAAATAAAATAATTATTAATGTTATTTATTAGAGGAAACACTATAGAGGATTACCAAAGACATAGTTACTTTTTTTTATCTTTCAAAAACATGAAGGAAGAGATCACCTATAATGAGGATGAATATGAGATAGTGAAGAAGGCCCTAGCACAAAATTATTTGGTGTATAAAAACGCACCAAAAAATTTGATCCCTTAATGATATAAATGTCTAATTAAAAGATGTATTCTATAAAATTGAGGAGGAATGATTCAATAAAATATTAAATAATATTAACTCCATTGAAATTATTGGGAAAAAAATTTCATGGATTAAAATAAAATTAGACAATCATTGGAATATTTATGATAAATACCTGGTCATTAAAATTGTTTGAACAGATACATGAAGAGACACTGATCATGCTACTGATTCAATTTTTCTCTCAAATTTTATAAAGTATATAAAGAGTGAACAAATTGTTCCTAGTTTCTTATATTTCTTTAGAGAGATTACTTCTTAAGGAAACCTTGTCAGGTTATCTCCTTATGGAATTATTTTTTAATTTATGTGTTCATTTGATTGTGTGAATACGATCAATGGATTCTAAGATGAGGAATATAATGATAACAATCATCATTTTGATCAAGGGCTTGTGGGTATAGAAAGACAAAACCAATATTCAGATTTATGGAACATGGAGATATGGTGATAGAAGATGATCTTCATATCGAGGTTTTATGGGGATAATGAGATAGATTTACCACCATATCGAGGGATTTCCCTAATAAGGGAAGGAAACACATTCTCATAAGTATAGAATAAGGTATATTAACCATTGGTTACTGGATACCCTATTATTCTTGTTAAAACAAGTGTATTAATTTGTTTTAATTGTTTTTTACATGTATTTTATTTTTGATGAATATAAGAGAAAGTGGTAATTTTATATTCATCTTTAAATTTGTAACATGTTTACTATATTAGCTTTGATTATGATATAATATTTTTATCTAGTATTTATCTGCGAATATGTTATTACCATGATTATGATTATAAATGATTTAAGATAGAATCAATTTCTCAATTCTACTTTTTAATCAAATATCATAATCTACTTCATGAGAATATTTTTATTTTCAAACCCTAGTGACAATTCTAATTACCATTGAAATACTTAAGAGGTTTTGCGAATAATATTTGTATAACCTTGCTACACTTAGTTTATTTTAATTTTAAAAATGAATTTTCTATAAACAAAAATTCAACCATCTATTGTATTTATCCATATTTCATATACATTATGATCTAAAACCCCATCTAAAGAATAAAGTGAAACCAACATGACAACAAACAAAATATGTTCAGACGACATTATTAAGGCAAAGAGAATGGTTTTTTGTATACTATTGGTGTTATGGAAGGTTCATGCACAAGGAACATGGTTGTTGGTATAATATGTTTCCCTATAATAATAAAAGGAATCGTGACTCAAGGGGGTGAAAATATGAGTTCAATAAAATTATATAGAATAAGGATAAAAATATTTTCATCTTTAATAGATTATGAATCTTTGAAAATATTTTTGTAATTTGTAGTAGAGGTGGTTATATTAATAGAGTATGTTATTAAAAATTATCCAATTATTAGCCAAAATAAATTGATAAAATAATTCCATAAGCTGAGAAGTATAAAGTAGGTACAGTTTATTTGTCCCCAGTTAATACAAAAAATAATATTTTTCAAAATAAACCCTAAAAAAGTATGTTTTACTAAAAAAAATAATTTGCTTATATTGTGGAAGAATAATTCCCACCATGGACCACTAAAAACAAAAAAATATAAATAATAGTTAGTAGGGGAAAGCTAATGAAACAAATAATAAAATCAATCTAATAAAATAATAATAATTTTGGTTTAATAGGATAAATCCATTTATAAGATTTAGAATCTCATAAGAAGTTACCGAAAAATTGTAACAAAATGATTCATGAGAAACCATATAAATAATTAGGGAATTTTGACCATCTTTATAAAGAGTGAATGACTATTTATCTAGGTTAATTGGAAATTGGATGAAATATAGAACAATAAAAAGGAAATTAAAGTGTAAATGGGAAACTATTAATTTCACATGTTGTCCAATTTTTTGAGTAGTTATCAATAATTGATAATCTCGGAGTTTTTTGAGATGTTTAGTTGCAGTTTTAAGGAAGCTATTTTTGTGTCAAAGGATTCTACAATCATTTTCCCATCCCAAGAGGATATTCTAAAGGATATAAAATAAGAATAATGATATTCATGTGTTTTATTTAATGATGAAAATATTAAATTCCAACATATATAACTATCTATAAAGATAAAAATCAATACTTTGATGCCTAAAAAGAACACTAACTAGAAAATTAGAAAACTGGGTGTGAGAAGTTCTCTCAAAGATGGATCTAAAAGAAAATGATTTTCTTGGTTGAGAAAAAACTCATGAATTGTTTACTCTCATTTATAATAATAGGATAAACAACTTATTCTCATATATATTATAATTCTTCTTTCTATATAGGTAATTGATGGTGATCTGTGCTGTCAGGGGGAGAACGAATGAGATTTGTACACGCTAAAAACTCGAGAGAATATTAGAAGACACTACCATTGAAGTGAACCATTATTTGCTATCTTGAATATTATTTTAATAAATTGATCATCTTTAATGAATTGAATATATAGTTCATCCATTAAGGGTAGAAATTTGATAAATCATCCAAAAGATAATATTTCCTGAAAATACCATATTCATGAAATGGTTCTCCAAAATGTTTTTATAAATGTATGTTAATATATTCTCTTATCCTTAATTTTTTATGAATAAATTATATTTTATAGGGGGTTATGTTTTATGGAGTTTTTGAAATGAGACTAGTGAAAAATTTTGAAATTCAAGTACTGATTTCTAAAATAAACCAGTTAATTATTTTGAATGTAATTAATTTTTTTTTGAGATAAGTGAAGGAATTCATGTTTAAAATATCATAAGAATATATTAAAAAGTTATTATTAGTCTAAAAATTTATTTTAATATACTATGAAGATATAATTTTAAATTAGTATCATATTTCTATTTGATTTGGAAATTCTTTATTGTCTATGTTATCAACTCTTGTTTTTACACAGACATAGAGTGAAATAATTGATGAGACAAGGATTTAATGGAAATTATAACACTATATCCAAAGTTATATTCTATTTATTTTAAATAATGGTGAGACAGAAGAAAATATAATAAGAGATATTTATTTTCATTTTTAATAGGGGCATTGACAACAAATCCAAATGGAATGATTATTGAACCCACTTACAAATGATTTTTTTCAATAATAAGGATGCCGATATGTGTTGATAAGATAATATTTGAAGTATAATGATATACCTAAGAAATGTTTCATTATATGTTGACTTGTGAACAAAGAATGTGGTCTGAAGAAACAACATGGATTCAGGAGTGATTTTTTCATTATTAATTTGAAAATGGAAATTTTTTGAGTTGTTTAGTATATGTTTAGTGATCAATTAAAGTAAGAAAAAGGAATTTATATTCTTCCATGAATGATTATCAAGGAATATGATGAGGAATTCACGATGTTGATAAGAGTTCCATGACGTATTTATATTATTGAACATTATATCTCAATGGGAAAAATAAAAAAATTATCGTATTTTTTTGAAGATATATCCTTTATACTATCTTGAATGAAGAATAATATTTTGATAGAAATACAATTGGGTTAAATAACAAGAATTTTTTTGAATAAAAAATATGTAATTTTGAAAAAAAATTATTATTCATGTAATTATTGAAGAATATTTGGACATATTCCAACATAATTTCAAGTGTTTGAGAAAAATTGTAGATGTTAAATAATTATGAGTGAATTTGGATTCCATGTGTAAGATATTCCTTAGAAATAGAAAACTAGAAATGTTCATGAGATTTTACACTATGATATATAACATGTTTAATTTGGTATGTATGATATTACACTAATAGAGAACATATTCCAGAGCATATAGCAGCTATATGTTGAAAATCATATTTCAATGTGGTGAAGTAAAAGATTGTTCTATAATATGTATGATATTAGGGAAATATGTAACATATAAAATAAGGAATGTATGATATTATAGTTAACATAAAATATGTTATTGAAGATATATAAGATCCAACCAGCCATATTGAATATATGTCTTATGGATTTAATAGAAATATGATAATGACATAATTTCACTATGATATGTAATATATTACAGTCGATATGTAATTTTCCTAGATTATAAGAAATATTTAATGTGAGGTTTCAAATGTTAAGGATTCTAATGTTGAGCCCACTTAATTTATACATAATGTATTATATTCCTTATGTATTGTTTTCTATATCCAAATAATATAATAATTATTAAGTATTAAATATGATGATACTATGTTTTTTAAGATATTTTGATATAATGAGGCTGTATATGATTAATTAAAATTTGATTATGATTTGAGGGGGTTAAAGGCCAAGGAATTAAGATGATATTCACAAAATAATTCAAGGATTTAAAATATGAATATTTTAAATCATTTACGAAGATCAAATATTGGGGAATTATTTTTAAATATCTTTTAACCTACATAAATGATTTGAAATGGGTATTTGCACAATATTAATTGAGATAAGTTGTTAAAAGAAGAAGAATATACTGAGATCATAGGGAGTAGTACAATGAAATTAATTTAAGATGATTGAAATATAATATTGATAAGATTACAATGATTAATATCATAGAATTTATATATTTGAATTATGGAAATTATATTCATGATGTAATTCTGAGATTAAATTTTGTAGGGATAAGGAGAGGTAAATATTGATTTAGGGTGATACCAGTCACTGTTATCTCTAAATTTATTTTTTCTGTCATTGAAAAGATAGATCTAACAATTATATTATTCATGGTTTATTATAGATCCTTAGTAATAATTGTATAGTGATTTTGGAATAAATATAATTTTTGGATGATCACAAAAACTGAAGAAAAATATGGAGATAATACTTTCATGTGATTCATAAAATTATAAGGACTGAAGAAATGTGATAAAAACACAACAAATATTGATGTCCATGTAAGAAGAGTGTAAAACCATAAGAATTTCTATAAAAAAAAGATATTCATTCTATATTTTTGTGTTTAAGGGACTTTTTATGATTAACGGATATCAAGGAATGATATTAGATCCATTCAGTCTAGAGGGGACTTAGATATCAATGACTATCATACATAATCTAGAAATTTGTTGCATATGATTTTTCAAACTTGTTGGAATGATTTATGGAAAATCCTTAAAAGAGTGAAAGTTAAATCTTTCACATAATCGACTTTGTAACACATATTATTGGTCTCATTTTTATCCCATTTCCCTTGGTTTATTTTGGATAATAAAAGAACATTTTTGTGTTTAAAGGATAATAACCACAATACATCAAGATCTATCACACGTGTTGTAGGTGAACCTATAAATCTATATGTTCTATGTGGTTTTTTTTATAACACCATACTTGAAAAATAAATGATGGAATATGATATAGATATATTTTTTCACTAAATTAGTGCAGATTTAAAAATGGGAATACTTAAATGGGTTAATTTCAACCAATCTAATCCCCCCACCATCACTATGGTTTCATCGATTTTGGTGAAAGGTCAGGTTTTATTCCCCGTTGTTCTTTCTTCTAGATGTATTTCTCACAATATTCTCTCTAATTAAAGTGTTACAAAATCCCACTTCATCCAAGTTCTAGTTATGAATAATGATCACAGGATTTATCGTTGATAAATTTTCCATGCCATATTGATGTATATGTCCAAGATGCTAATTATATATGTTTTCTAAAATTCCATAAAAAGGATATAGATTATCTATATTTTATCCACATGATAAAAGTTTCCATTTTTTCTCTAACTCTTCACGATTCAATTTCCATCTTTTCATTTGATTAAAAATCATTTTGGTTGATTCTGACATCAAGCCTTGAGTTACATTAGTAACTTATTCTCCATTTATTATATCAAAATCCATCCTCATAATTCTCTTCTATATTTTTCAAATCATCTCCACCAATACTCATATTTCCATTTCTTTAGATATTTATGGAATCATAATTTCTAAATTGAACAATAAAATCACATGAAATTTCATATTATTCAAAAGAACATTTTCCCAATCAGGTGGGATGAGAACCCAAAATCCATAATACTTGGGTCACTATTATTTTTTTCCATTAGTTAAATATCAACTATAGTAGCCTTCTTCTTCTAATTGATTTCCTTTAATGAGACTCTTATTTAAGTTAAGTCGTAACATGAGATCTTCTAATTCTCTTCATCATGGTAAGTATAGTTATATTATTCACCTTCTAATATGAAAAAATATTGTTCCTAATGGAACAATGTTTTATAATTTTTCTTCCATTATTTTCATCCTTTTATATAAATTATTCCCATTTTTTATTTTCCAATAATTGATATATTTGTGGATAATTTGATAGATATGGAAACAATATCCATAAAAATAATTTCTCCTTTGAGTTGATGGATTATCAATCTCTATTGTAACTTATGGGTTCTTCTCTTTTAAATTAGTATTATATATTATTTATAACATTCCATATTGTGACCAAAATAACCCAAAAAATGGAACTTTTTTAGGGGATATATCTTATATACTTAAATCCACATGTTTCCAGCCTCTGAACAGATTCTTGATTTTATATTAGATCATGATAGCTCAGAGTTATCTATTCCTACATTTTACTTATTTTTATATTTGTAAAAAAATTACATGGTTCTTTATAATGTGCATTAAAAACCAAATAGAACCTTAACTAAGATGTTGGGACATTGATTATTCAAGACATTCTAAATACTTATTATTCCTCTTTCAGCCGTTTCTTTATATTATTCATTAGATAAATTTCTGAAATGTATGAAATTATTTGACTTTCTTATTTTAATCTCGATATAAATCATGCTTCCCAATTTCAAAATATCTTAAATATTTTCAATATCCTTTTTTGATCCACTCATACAAGAATTAATGTCATTTATGACCATATACATTCCTTAATTTTTTGTACTTGAAAAAAGAATCTCATATATTTACATGAAAATACCATTATTCTTCCACAACCATATATAACCATGGGATTTTGTCCCATAATTTATCAATATATTCTAATCAACCCTTTAATAGTTTTACAATTATTCTATTCTTCTTCATTTATAAATCAATCTCCCTAGGGAAACATAAATTTTAACTTTGAGACCGAAAAATATGTCTAGTTGTCTTCCCCCTCATTTTTAGTTTGAATTATTTTTGTTATTGTTATCATAACATCCTTTGAATATACTATTAACAAAATTTCCCCATTTTCAAAAAAACCCATCCTTATCCTATTCCTTACTAACTAATATCATTTTTTGGAACCTCTTTTTTTAGATTTGATGCTCCTTTTATGGGGGAAGTTATTTCATTATTTTCGTTTCAATTAATTCTCACTTTTATCACCTACAAATATTATTCAAAAAAAATAACAATATATTTGACCTTTCAATAATAAAATAAATCCAATTGTATCTTTGCTTTGAACTTTTATTTTCTTCATTTAAACATTATTTCTTCAAGTGATGGAAACTAATCACTAACACATTATTCTCTATATCTAATTTTTTGGAAATCTTTTTTCTCTTTGGAATTTGATTCCATCTCCTTTTATGAGTGGATATATTCACCTTTTGGATTCACAAGAATTTTACAAGATATCATATTTTTATATAAAACATAGATATATATATATATATATTAAAGGTTTATTTATTCAAGATATATCACCATAAGATTGTAAAAAGGGGGAAATATCCTATGAATTTTATTTATGATGTCAAAATGCTTCATCTGCTCAGTGATTTCATGAATAGATCCATCAACCAAAATGATGTGGATAAAGAAACGGTAAATTTTTTCATTATAAATAATCATAAAATCGTCAATATTTTTTTAATGAAATTATATCATTTCCTCTTTCTCATTTTTTTCCTTTATAATTATTAACCTATTTATCCCATATCACATTAGAGGATGTGAAACCCATTACTCTCATATAGATTTAATCTCAAGATGATCTGGATATGTTGTTTTGTAAATTTTTGTTAGGGTTGAAAAATTTCCTATCTAAGTGAGTCACAAAATACTCTTGATCATCACTCATGTGTATTGTATGAATAGAAGAAGAGAATGAATTATTTATAGTAGAATTTATGTAATGACCCAAAGTCTTTGTTAATAGAATTTCATTTCTTATTATTACTTCCTATAGAATAAATCTCAAACATCACAAAGAGAAACCATCAATAACATTATTCAAATAAAATGAAGATTGATAAATTAGTTAAAATATAATAAGAATTCCAAATATTGTAGTTGGAAAATAAATAGAAAAAAAGATAATAAGAATTGGAAAATTCGGATCTTCCACTTCCACCAGAATGACTATATTCATGAAAAAAAATTGTAAAAATAAATAATAATTTAAATAATAACATTTTTTTGAAGGTGAATGTGTAAACAAACTTGGTAGAATATAAAAGTGAATGACGAATGAATGGAATAAGATGTTTATATAGGTATTTGTGAACCCATATAATTGTTATAAATTTTAATGTTGGAATAGTAATCTAATTGTTGGAATACTAACCTAACCATTGGAATAGTAATCAGAATGTTAGGAATAGTAATTTGACCATTAGAATAGTAAACAGACCTAGAAAAGTGTAAAATAATATTTTGTTCTATTATTATAAAAAATATGATATATTTATATCATGGTTAAATTCAATAAATGTTTCAAAAATGATTAATTAAGAGTTGTAATTTTTATCAAGCATAAATGTTTTATTTATAATTTTAATGTTAATATGATTATTTAAAAAATTATTTTTATTAAATGTATTCATAAATTATTATTATGTTTCATTATAATTGTAAGACAATTTTATGTGACCATAAATAATTTTTCAAAGGGTCATATAATCAATAAAATCAATATTTTGGAATAAATGATGATTTATTTAAAAATTAAATTTCCCATATTTAAATTTTTTTATAAAATGGATTCCATTTGGGAAATCTAAAAATCCAAAATAAAATTGGGTGAATGTTTGGTATTTTTCTACAATATTTGAAATTTTGGTGAATAGTGAAATATGATAATTTAAGGTATTTAACATTACAATCCAAATACATTCATTTTTGAGTAATGGATGATGTAAGAACCCATTATCAAGAACTAGATTTCACCATTTACTACATATAGTCACAATAATTTATACTTGTGTTTATCTTGATCAGAAATAAAAAACTAATGAATATAATCATAAAAAACAACTCTCTAATCCCCTTTTACATTCCACACCACCCCTTATCCTCAAAATATATAATCCATTAATCATTAAAATATTCAATACAATTAACCTACCCATGAAATTCCCCACATCCTAGTCTTTTTGATCTCACTAATATATCAATTCTAATTTCCATAAGTAGGTTCTCAAGGAGGTGACATGCAAGAGGTAAAATCATTCATCATCCTCTTTTAAATTATTTCATTCTTCTACCTCATACAAACCCCCTATCCAAAGTAAAATTATAACACCATTATGATAAATACACTTAGGTTTTATTTTTAAAATGGAATACAAATCATTATATTTGTTCTCTCGATTTATTATAAAAATCAAAACATCATTCGTAATATATCTGTTGACTGCCTTCATGGATGATGAGTTTTCATTTTCCATTACCACCTTCAAGGCTGGTAAAAAACTATTATTATAGTTATATAATATTTCAATATTTATATGATAACCTAATTCATATTTTGAAACTAATATGTAGAAAAAATAATATATAAATTGAAACTAGTTCAAGATGGTCAAAACATCGACAAAATATTCTAAACATTTTTCATTAATAATTTATCAAATGATTCATCCTCATTTTAGAAAAAATTAATTTATGGGAACATTTAAACGTATGGGAGTGAATTAATACTTTATAATTTTTGTTATATATAATTATTAAAATTTTCAATAAATTCTATAATTATACAAAAGCGAAGCAATCATGAAACCTTGAACCCAGCACTCCTTGAATGATGAAATCAAAATTTAAAACTCTTCAAAATGGACATAAATTAAATTAGAAAAGTTATAATAAAAAATCTATTTTGATTTTTTTTGATTTAATTAATTAATGGATCTAATTTTCTTATCCAGTACATTGAATGCAAGTGAAAAATGCATTTGGACATAAAGTAATGGTCCCTACGAACCTTCATTTTTTTCCTTTAGGTTACACTTTATCTCTTTTTACCATAATGTTTTTTATCGATATTCAAATATTATTCTTCTAAATTATATTTATATGTTCCAAATTATTTAACTATATCAATCGATCCTTATCTTAGGGGGAAATACATGTATTAAAAGCATACATTCTCAATTCCTCTCAATAAGCAAGCCCAGTTAATGGGAACTTCTCCATTTCTTAACCATTTAAAAGTTCACTCAATAAACAATTTTATGGAACCGATATTTTTTTATAATAACTCATTTAGTCATGAAAAAATATTTTAATTTTTCTCTAGTTTTATACAAATAATTATTTATTTTTCCTCTTTAAAGAATCTTATTTTTCATAAAACAGTAAGTAAGCGGCACAATTGTTATGTTACCAACCCACTCTCTTTTTGGTTTTAATATTATTTGGAAATAATTATTCAAGAAAAGTTATTATTTTCTCATCATTAATGACTATGAATTAATTAATCCCATATTTCATAGATACCATTATGACACACCCATTGTTTTTTTCTTATGACATGATTACGCTACCCATTTCTTCCATGGGTAATTGTTTTATACCTTATACATGACTTCTTTATAAGAAAAACATATAAATGAACTTGTCATTATGGGTGTGACTAGATTATCCTCTAATACATTTGGTAATTTTTTAGTCTTGTGAGATATTATGTATGGGATTATGGAGTAACCCTAATCCAATATGGGACTTTGTCCACCAAGTGATACAATCTTGTATGGAAGCCTTTACTCATGGTTATGTTATATTATATGTTGCATCCAAATTCATATATTTCCTTGATAATATGATTCCATATTCTATATGATATGCCTATACAAGTTCCTTCTTATTTCATGCCTAAATGCTAACCGTGTTATGCTTTTGACTCATGTGCTATGATTTTTTTCCATTATTATTCCCTAACTAGTATTTTTATCCCATCCATTTTGTCTATGTATTACCAAGGTTATCATATTTAAATTTATGAGCGTAAAGGAAGTTAGGATCTCATTATGGAATATTAAAAAATGATTTTTTATATTTAAATTTCATGTTTTCCAATTAGGTACCTAGTATTCCAAATATGTTAGACTTTTTTATCCTTGGTCTGTATTTAATTGATAATTATGATTAAAAACATGTAATAGTATGTGTAAAATTATACAGTTTCTACTATTGGCTTCTAATAATAGAATTTGTTTTGGGGATTATTAATAAAAACATTATAAATAATCCAATGGATAATTATATCACCATGGATAACTTACATTGAAACATAGGGAATCATAAATTAAGATATAATTTTCATATTTGAGTTTATCCTTCTATGATCATAGTTTCATTTTATGTACGAATTAGCTATGTAATAAATCCCCCCCCCCAATTTTATCAGTTAATGGCTACAAATAAGAGAACTCATTCTATCAACAAATATTATTAGAAATGTGATGAATAATTTAGAGAGATCCTCAAAATAATGGGAACAAGAGCTCAGAACTTCATGAAAGTACAAGAACAATTTGATAATGTTATAAATAATAAATTGAATCATGTGGAAATCCCTCTTTATCCTTACAAAGATAAAGTTTCTGTATAATCTTCAATGTTAAAAATTACTCCAATATTTAGTTGATCTTCTGACTACCTAATTGAGTAATAATTGACTAACCCCATTGAGAAGATATTCTCTATCCTCTAATGTCAGAACAAGAGAAATTCATACTGGATTTCTATCATTTTAGTACAGAATATGATCGGTGATGGAATCTGATAAATAACATGAATTATGAATATAAAATTGATTCCATTTATTGGAAATGATTCAAGAAAATATTTTTCAATAACTATTTTCCATAAACTCTATGTCTTAAGATGGAAAGGGAGTTCCTCAAACTCAGGAAAAAGGAATGAAAGTCTATCTGGTCATATGTGGAAAACCTCATAAAGATTTCACCATATTCCTATGGTGTTATCATGAAATATAAAATTAAAGTGGATCAATTATTTTATTGTTTAAATATGAGTCTAACAAAATCATTGGAGATTAAAGACATTGAAAACTATGAGGAGATCATCTGTTGTGACCATAATCATGATATAGATATTAGAGACTCTTAGTGGTCTCATGTGTTTATATATAAAAATAGTAAAATGGGGTTTCATATGGGAATAAAATTAGATAAGTCCATGGAGGCAAGAAAAAACAACATCCCATTTTTCATACGTGGGGGAAGAAACTTCCTGGGAACTATTTAAAGGGAACCAGGAGATTTTTGAAATGTGGAAAATAGGTTCATCAGGATAATAATTTCTGAAGAGATATGAAGAAAACCTCAAATTTATAATTATAATGGATGGTTCATATCAATACTCGTCCTCGAGAAAAAAAATTAATCTATAGGTAACAAGGGCATTATAGGTTCTAATTCTCTTAAACAAGGGTTGTTATAGACAATCAAAGACAACAAACTATAAGGCAGAAAGAAGGGGTATATTCTATCACTACTACTGAACCTCATATAGAATATCATCCTACTTATTTTAGGGGATTTTAATAATATATTTTTCATGGATTATATATCTTTATATAAATCCATCGTCAACTGTTTGGAAAGAGATATCACTCTTCACATCCTAAGGAATCCTCCAACTCTGTACAAATTTAAGGAGGATGATTGATATCCATAGGAATATTCTTCTCAAGATGGATATTATGGCCTTATAATAAATCATATCTATCTCAAATTATTGAGACAAACTAGAGTATCATGCTTAATGACATGCCTATTGTGAGGGTCTACACTGATGTGTTCCCGGAACAATTTTCTGGTCTTCATCCTGACTGAGAGTTGTGTTATCAATTGATCTTATACCAGGATATCTACCAATATCAAGGAATCCTTATAGGATGTCCACTATTGAGTATGCATAATTGAATAACTAGTTACAAGAGAATCTCTATAGGGGTTTTATAAACTTCAGTGCTTCTCCATGGGGTATGAAATTTGTCTTAATCAATAAGAAGGATGGATCAATGATCCTTTGAATTAATTATCTCCATCTCAATGAAATATTGGAAAGGAATAAGTATACACTACCATGTATATATTTCCTGTTTGATAAATTATGTGGGGCCTAGTATTTCCCTATGTAGGACCTTCATTTTCGATATCACTAATTAAAGGTGAGGAAGGAATATATTTTTCCTACTTTCTATCGAACAAGGTATGGACATTATGAGTTAAAAGTTGTGCTTTTTGTACTCACTAATGCTCCAACAATATTCTTGAATTTAATGAATAGAGTATTTATATATTACCTATACAAATTTTTGATAGTCTTTATAGATGATATTCTGATATACTCCACGAGTAAGGAGGATCACAAGGATCATATGAATACTATAACAAAAACATTGTAAAAGAGGAAAATATATGCAAAGAATAGTAAAAGTCAATTAATTTTGGGAGAAGTATCATTATTGGGGTATGTTATTTCTAGAAAAGGGATATATATGGACCACTCTAAGACAAAGTCAATTGAGTGTCCCATAACATAGTTTTTAATGAAAATACATTGTTTCTATGGTCTATATGGATATTACCATTGATTTTTGGAGAACATATCCTGATTTTAAAACCCACTAACCAAGCTAAATTGGAATGGAGTAAATTTTTCTAGACCATTTAATTTGAATAATTATTCAATGAGTTTAAAAATGGTCTTATAACTTCACTAGAACTTACACTACCAACTAGTGTGAAACTCTTTGTAGTATACAATGATTCTTAAAAGAAGGACCTAGCATATATACTAATGAAAAATGATAAAAATGATAGCCAATACATCAAGTCTTCTAAAATTTTATGAGAATTAAATACCCTACACATGATATGGGTTTAGTTGATGTGATATTTTCATTAAAAATATGTCATAATTATCTCTATGGGTAGAAGTTTGAGATATATACTGATCATAAGAACCTAAAATATATATCAACATGGATGAAGATTAATATGAACCAAAAAAATTAAGAGTTCATCAAAAAACATGACTTCTTAATCCACTACAATCCTAGTAAATAGAATATAGTTGTAGATGATCTAATTATATAGGATAATAAAACATTATCAATAATGATAATTATAAGCGCCTAATATTTTTAGGCATACAAAGGATATACATGTGAATCGTAAGGGAGGGGTCATCATCATTCCTTTCTCAAATTATTTCTCAACCATCCCTTATGGTGAAGATGAAGGATGTGAAAAGAGATGATATTAAAATTCAAAAGAAGGTGGAAGCAATCAAAAAATGGAAATCCTCATTGTTAAAAAATGATGAGTAAGGATTCGTAAGACTTGGGTCATGACTATGTGTACCATAAAATCTTGGGAAAAAGATGGATATTTTAAATGACATGTGTAGTTATACCTTGTCTATATAGTTATAGGGTACAAAGATGTATTGAGGTCTCCGAGATCTCTTTTGGTGGGACAATATTGAGAAGAAGAATTCAGAATATATATTAAAGTGCCTGGTTTGATAGCTTTTTAAGACTGAAAGGAAAATTATAAAGGGATGATGCAACCAATTCCCAGAGCTACATGGAATTGGGAAACCATCACCATAGGCATTATCACTAGACATTGAAAGTCATCGAGAATAAATAATGCAATATAGGTTATCGTGGATCTTATTACAAAGAAATATAACTTTATTGTAATTCTAGAGTGCTTCTCACTCAATCACCATGAACAGATATAAATAAAATAAGTGATAAGGATGAATGGAGTGTTATTTCTGATTATATCTGATTGAGATCTGAGATAATCCTCCATGTTCTAGAGAAGACTCCAACATGCTCGAAACACAGAGATGAGCTTCAGTACAGCTTATCACCCCCACACTAATGGCCATTTTGAGTGGACTATTCATACACTGGAAGATATGTTGAGAGTATACTCAATGGATCTTAAAGGAGGATGTGACCGTCAACTTCCACTCATCATGTTCTCTTAAATAAATATTTTCCACTCAATAATCATAGTCACCCCATATGAATCCCCTTATGAAAAGTGATGTAGAAAACCTATATGTTGGGATGAATTCGATGAATGTAAACAGATGGGACTGAAAATGGTCAAATAAATGGTAGGAAATGTGAAAATCATTTAGTAGCACATTAGGATATCCTGAAGTTGGAAAAGTATTTATATTTATAATCATCAATGGGAATATTTTTTTTGTTGCGAGAGACATGGTATTCTTATGCATATCTTCATGGAATAGAGTCAAGATATTTTAGAATAAGTGACAGTTATGCCCTTGGTATATCATCCCCTAAGAGATTCTTCATCGCATCGGAGAAGTGACATATGGACTAGAAATTTCACCAACCATCCCTCAAGTACAAGATGTATTCTATAAATCTCTCATAATGATACACATAACAAATTCCTTACATATACTGAATTCATTAGAGATATAGATGGATAATGATCTCTCTAATTCGGAGAAGCCGATGAAGATATTGGACCTAATAGATAAAGTTCTATGTAACAAGACCACTCACCTAGTTAAAGTACTCCAAATTAATGAAAAATATGAAGAGGAAACATTGGAGCTCGAGGATGTAATGGAGGAGAAGTACCCTCAATTTTTTCACCATAGTATGTAAACAAAATTTTGACCATGAAATTTCATTAGGGGGAAGAATGAAATGACCCAAAAAATTTATCAATAAAATTTCCATTTATATAATTAGTTCATATAGAATAAATATCATACATCACATAGAGAAACCAAAAAACTTTATTATCATAAAAAGAAGAATGATACATTAGTAATAAAATAAACAATTTCAAATATTATAGTGCCAAAATAAAAAATTAACATAATATAAATAAGAAAATTTGAATCTTCTTGATCCACCAAAATGACTACACTCACAAACAAAGATGTAGAAACAAAACGTATTGTTAATTAGAAAATATTCATTTTGAAGTTTAATGTATAAATTATCTTGAGAGAAAATAGAAGTGAATGAATAATTAATGTTATAATGGTGATTTTTAAGAAGTAGTGAACCCCAATGACCATTATAAGTATTACTGTTGGAATAATAACATTATCATTGGAATTGTAACCTAAAAATTGAATAATAATCTAATCATTTATAATGGTAATATGGCCATTAGAATAGTAACTTCAACAATGAATGTGTAAAATAATATTTTGTTTTCATATAAATAAAAATTTAAAATATTTATGTCATGATATTAGTAAATAAACGTTTTAAATATGATAAATTAAGTGTTGTAGTTTTTTTAAAGTATAAATAATTTATTTAATAGTTTATAATGAATATAATTAATTAACACATTATTTTTATAAAATATATTCTTAAATAATTATTATGTTGTATTATAATTATATTATAATTTTATAATACCATAAATAAATTTTCAAACGGTCATAACATCAATATAATTTATATTTTTTGATTAAAAATGATTTTATCTGAAAATTAAATATATCATATTTTAAAAGTTATTTTCAAATAATAGATTCCATTTTTTAAATCAAAAAATCCAAACAAAATGTGTCAATGTTTGGGTATTTTTATAAATTTTTTGAAATTTTAGGGAATAATGGAATGTGATAATTTACAGTATTTAAAATTATAATCCAAATACATGAATTTTAGAGACGTACAAGACATAAAAACACATCAGAATATCTGAAAATAGAGAGTGATCGGGCGTTGCATATCACAGGCCAAATGGCGAAAAACCCTAGCTTGGTAGGGACACATGATGACAGATCTTTCGCTGTTTTGGTTGGAGGTCCAGTACCCTATATTGAACCGAAGAATGAGGATCCGATTACTCCAAAAACGTTCAAGAATCGAGGTCTTACTTATATATCTTTCACAAAAGATGAGGTAAAATCTATTGCCTTGGATTATAATTTTTCCCTTGTGGGAAGGTTTTTTAAGCATCGCCCTTCACTCCTGTTCCTCCAAAAGACCCTTGAAAACATTGTTTTTTCTGATTTTCATATTGGTTTTTTAAATTCGTGGAATGTTCTATTACGATTCTCCTCGGATTATGATTACTATCATCTTTAGATGCACGGTTCATGGAATTTTGGAAAGTCTACTATGAAGGTGTTTAAATGGTATCTTGATTATGATACTGGTTCAGAACCCCCTATTGTTCTGATTTGGATATGATTCCCAGGTTTACCGTTTCATCTTTTCAAATGGAAGGCACTCTTTTCAATTGCCAGTCTTTTTGGAACCCAAATTAGATTCGACTCTGCTACATGGAACCTTTCAAGACCCTTTGTAGCTAGGCTCTTAACTGAAGTTGATATATCGAGGGATCATCCATATATCTTTTGGATTCAGAATGGGGATAAAGGGTTTACTCAGGAAGTGGTCTTTGAAAATATTCCAAATTTTTGAAATAAATGTTTCAATGTGGGACATATATTCAACGAATGTAAGAAGCAATGGAATCCTCCCTCACCTCGGGTCAAATATATGTGGGTTGAAAAGGCACCTGCAAAATCAATTGTGAATGCCCATACAGTCCACTACCCTAAGGAAAAAAGGAAATCTTAACCAAGATGGTTTGGCTGGTCCTTCTACTGTTTACAGTAGCGAAGCAATTCCTGAGGCCATAGATGAAACAAAATTTAAACCAGTAACTGAAAATCAAATAGATGACTATGTAAATTCTATCATGGGTGTTATAGAGCATGAGTCTGCTTCCAAAGTTGTAGCTTCCATTTAGAATGAAGATCCTCATGCTGGAGTTTCTGAGGGTAGAGAGAGTGTTGTCCCACCCCTACTGAGGAGGAACAAAATAATTCTCTTCAATCATTAGAAAAAAGAAACAACGAGTATGACTTGGACTCTAGTGATTCTTTATATGATGTGGAAGATCATCCTATGAAGGTCAAAGAAACTTATCTGAATTCAATGGTCAAGAAAGGTAAAAATTATATCGTGGATGCTGATGGTTTAATAAATCCAAATCCCAAAAAGACTATGAAGCGCATGTATTACTCTCAAATGGAAAGGACCATTGTCACAAATTCTCTAGATATGGATAAGAAAGATTATTTTCAGAATATACAAGACACGAATACTATTTCTCAATCAAATGAAGAGTATGTTCATCACATTAATGAGGAAGTGAAACAACAATCCTCTTACATGGAGGGACAAATGGACATTGCTTTTCATAAATTTCAACGGGGTGAGATTTCGACAGAGAGATATCTTGAGGTGAAGAGATATTACTTTAACAAGAAATTAAAGCTATATATGCACTCTTCCTGACGCTTCTATCTTTTCTTATCTGAATTCTGATTCTGGTTTTAACTAGAAGATTCTGGTTGGAAAGATTTTTGACTGATTTCTTTTCAAAATGTTGTCTCTTCTGGTGTTGTTTTCCTTGTTTTCTTCTAGTGTTAGCGTTGTGGTCTTCTTGATGCGTGCTCTTATGATGTTGTTGATGTCTTGGATTGGAGGACAAAAATTCCTTGGTACTGGCCTGATGTTGTTGTTCCTTATGACTGAGGTTGAATGGTTGAGAATTGAGGTCCTTAAATCCTATCACTATCCTACTGTTAACACACCACAAGGTCTGGATTTTCTGAACCTCTAGCTTGTTCTTGCCTGGACACTGGTTGAGTTTGAAGATTTTCTATATCTTCTTAAAGTGCTGGACTTAAGTATTTTGATTCTATGGTTTGATCAGTATTCCTTTGTCTATTTGACTACTGTGGCAAGGATACTATGGTAGCAAGATTTCCTATTTCTACTTTTTTCCTCTGCTCCCCATGGTTGCATTTCATGCTGTTTGAAGGGGAGGAAGGCTCAGACTGATCTATTTTCTCCAATAGGATTTCTCGCTGATTTTATGGATGGACATCTTTTTTGAAGACCCAGCTTTGAAACAATTGAATGTTAATTTTTATGGGTTTTCTTTAAGAATTGGTATATTTGGATTGAGTATTTTTTGTAAACCCTTTAAATCCATACTACTGCAAGTTCTTTACACCTCGAGGTTGTAATGTCCTTTTTTGACTTTAATAAATTCCATGGGAAACATGAATTGGGAAACCAATTCATGTCACCCATTTTCTTAAAAAAATATGTAATAACACATTAGATCAAACTAATATGAACCATTTACTATATATAGTCACTAAAATCAACAATATTGATATTTTTGAGCCAAAATAATACAATAATATATATAATAATAATAATACCCCACTCTTCCCATTATAAATATCACCCCTCACCACCCCTTATCCTCACACCATCTAAGCATTTAATCCTTCAAATATTTTATCCAATGACTCTCCCATTCTTCTTCCTCATGTACTGGTCTTCCTAGTCTCACAAAAATACCAATTCTATGCACCTTAAGGAGGTTTTCAAAGAGATGACATCCCAGAGGTAAAATCATCCATCATTCTATTTTAAATTCTTTATTTCTTATACAACATCCTAATCCCTATACAATGTGACATGATAAATCTAGTGTAAAAAATATGATGGAAATGTATTTTTTAAATTTTATATTCATCATAAAATTCCCTCTCATCTCCTTTTAAAGAAAAAATAAAAATATCATTTGTAATATGTCGGTTCACCACATTCATGGATGATGAGTTTTTTCTTCCATTACCGCCTTCAAATATGGTCATAAACAAATTTTATAGTTAAATATTATTTTAATATTTATATAAAAACTTATTTCAGGTATTTTAACTAATATATATACTTAACATTAAACCAAAACAAAACTTATTTGTAATGGTTAGAAAAACTGAGAAATTAAGATAAACATTTGTCATTAATGTTTTATCAAATGAATCATCTTAATTTTAAAAAAAAATTATTTATGGGGACATTTAAAATTTGTTAAGTGTATTAATACCATATAATTTCAACTCTATATAATTATTACAATTTCAAAAGAACTTCTATAATTATACACAATCGAATTGATCATGATACTACAAAACTAATGCTCATGGAATAATGAAATTAATCATTATAACTCATCAAAATGGCTATAAATGAACTTAATAAAATTATAATTAATGAAATAAAATTGGAATAGTTTTGGAATTAAATAATTAATGGGTCTAATTTGATTATATAATACATTAATTACAAGTGAAAATGCATTCGGGCATAAGGTAGGGGATCTCTCCAAACCGCCATTTTCTCTTTACTTTACACTTTCTCTCTCAATAACGTAATGTATTTCATCATTATTAATATATAATTTTCATAAATTCTATGTATATGTTACCAAACTATCGATATTGATTAATTAACCTTTACTTAATGTGGAAATACAAGTTTTAAATGGTTCTTTTCTCAATTATTGTGGATATGCAAGTCCAGTTGAAGTGAACTTCTCTGTTTTTTACCCATTTTCAAGTACAATCCATAAACTATTTTAAATATTAAAAAATCAATCATTTTTTCAAGAAAACATATTTCAGTTCATTTCTTGTTTTATACAAACAATTATTCCTTTATCCTTTTTAAATATAATTATTTTCTATAAAACCGCATGTAAGTGGCTGATTTATAATGCTACCAAACAGCTCACTTTTTCTTTTTAATTAAGTTAGACATAATTATTGAAGATAATTTTTTTTATTTTTAATGGAAAATAATTATTTAATACCTTCTTTCATGGATTCCATTATGTTACACCATTTTTTTTCCTTAGGTCATGATTATGCAATCCATTTATTCCATGGGTAATCATTTTCTTTATGCATTATGATTACTGTTTTTATACTGAACACATATGCATGAACATGTTAAGATGGGTTTACCTAGATAGTTGTAAAATTCATTAGGTAACATTATAATCTTATGAAATTTCATGTATGGTAATATGAAGTAAACATAATCCATTATTTGACTATGTCCACCATGTGATAAAATCTTGGAAGTTAGCCATGACCCATGTTTATGTAATGTTATGTGTTATTCCCATATTCCTATATTTCCATGATCATGTGATTACATGATATATATTATATACCTCTACACATTTCTAAAGTTTTCATTCAAATTATGATATCTTGTTATGCCTTTAAATCATGTTCTATACTTTTCTTCCATGCTTACTCCCTTATTGGGATTTTTAGCTCATCCCTTTTATCCATGTAGTCCCCATGTTATCCAATGTAGATATATGAAAAGAAATTATTTTAGGTTCCCTTTCCTTCTAGTTTCATGTTTTATAATTATGTATCTAGTCTTCGAATGACACTATACTTTTTGATCCTTGGTTTTTAATGGACAATTATACATAAAATCATGTAATAATATGTATAATAGGATAGTGTATCTATACTTTATTTGTGAGATCATTTGATTCTTCCAAATATATTGATTCCAACCATTTAATAATGCAACTCATTCCACCTTCATATATTTTTTTAATTAAATTATCATTTATTGATATATTCTAAAAGAATAACCAGGTAGATTAGATTCCACTTATTTTAACGAAAGGTCCAGGAAAATCCATAATAAGGGTGAATTATTGTAACGTCCCACAAATTAACAATAGATTGAGAGGGAGATGAGACATTGATAGGCCTTAAGAGACATCCCATGAATGCTAAATACTGGAAATAAATTCCAAAGTGTGTTAATACATGTGGGGGACGATTTTCCCTTTAAGAGTAAAACAACTAAACAAAACATCCATAACCAAACAAAACACTATATGATTCATGATAAAAATTAAATAAAACTAAACATTTATTTTATAAAATTCATTCTAAATTCAAGTACCACAATAGAAGACTACAATATCCAAGTAAACAGTGGATCATAAACTAATATATCTCTAAGATAACCACATGACCCCAAGATCCACATGCTCCATGCTCCCAATTTACAAAAAACAGAAGTATCATTAGGAAGTTAATGACTTGTGATAATTTACCTTTTCCCATGACCTAATAGATAATATATACAAAAGAACCATCGGTTCAAAGAAGGGGTGATTAGTAAAACTCATTATATTTTCCCCCAATGACTTACATACTCACGCCCCTAGTATAGAAATGTTTAAAACATTTATATAAAATAGTTTGTATAAAATATTTACAAAACCATTCATAAATAAATATAAATGTATTCCATATCAAACAATTTTCCAAAAAATATCCATTTTTCAAAAAAAACTAAACAGTGATTTAAAATCATTTCACAAGTTCTATTTGGCCTAACCATTACAATCCATATATCTAACCATGCATGCAATTTTATGATTGTTCCATGCTCATGACAAGTCTCTTGTGGATATACCAAGTCATCACAAGGTAAATATATACCATTTTCCATCACACCTTTGGCACCGAGCACAAGGTCATATTTCAACCAAATCACAAAAACAAAATATAGAAACACACACCAAGTATTCCAAAAAACCAATTCATTATAAACATGGAAAAACCATTTTAATAAAACAACAATTTTATTTAAAACAATTTTCCAAAAATACATTTTAAAAATCAATCAAATCCATGTTTTAAAATCAATATTTTAAAATCAGGAAACCAAACCACTTTCCCCATAAAATAATCACATATCAAAACATTAAACAAAAAACCATAAATTTACACTTAAGATGATTCATATAATGCTTTTCGACACAATTTCAATAAATTAAATAAATTCAAAACTATTACAATCAGTTATTGTAAGTAGATTTTAGAGTGAATCAACCAACATTTTTTATAGAGAAAACAAATAACATTCGAAAAATTGAGTTGAATCTAAAAAACCTACCTTATATCTCTTCTCATATAAACAAAAATGGAAAAACTAAACATATTTGGCATACAAAACCTTATATATACCCATAGTAGGCATAGATCTAACAAACCAAGAAATTGGTCGAAGTAGATCTACGAATAACCTCAATAACAATAAAGAATGATAACATACCATGATGAATTAACTTTTTATTACCACAGGAAGCCTTTGGATCACCTCAGAATCAATAGAAAAACCTTCCTCAAACATTGGGAAATAAAAATCCCAAGATAAGGTTATAGAGGAAGAAACAAGTGTGAGTTAAATGGAAAACCGAGGGAGGTAAAAATTTTAAGGAAGTGTTTTTTTTTTCTGATCATGGTTTAGTCATACAATTAGGAAAACCATGCGCTACCTCTGTGTTAGCCACTACCTTAATGATAACCCTCACACATTCATCTCAAACAGTCTCTAAATTTTGTGCCACCCACTCTAAATCCATTTCCTCAAAAAGATTTAAACCAATTTCAAAGTGCATGTTTCTACATAAAAGCCACATTATTTGAAAAAAACCATACACCACCCATGAACCTTCTATTTTTCCCATGTATCTCTGTGCATCATCTCTTATAGGCGTTTCATGGTTTCCACAAACCTTGCACCACCCATTCCCTTGTCGAAAATCCCCAAAAACTATGAAAAGTTTCTCTAAACTCTCTTAAACCTCACCCTTATACTTTATATAGTTAAAAAGAATAAATAATGGGTTACATACCCTAAACAAGGGGTTATACTGTTATGGTTTAAAGTTTTTCTTTCAATCTTAAAAAATATATTTTTCTCACATTATCAAGAATGATATGAACTTATCACAATTAATAAAAAATAAAAAACATACAATAATTTAAAATAAATACACATATATCAAAATTTTACTTGGTCATCCAATAATGGAAACTCCTAGTATCATACACCAACAATGTGTCTATGTACTG
Source organism: Viscum album (assembly GCA_963277665.1). NCBI lineage: Eukaryota > Viridiplantae > Streptophyta > Magnoliopsida > Santalales > Viscaceae > Viscum > Viscum album. Next base: position 249,797,488 of record OY728128.1, on the reverse strand, counting down.
GGGGTATCTCTATGAATTGTAAGTGATTAAAAATTTAGATAAGGCTCACTTTCATGAAAATTCCCATAACAACATTCTTTATATCCATGTACATATTCAATAATGTGTTTAGAAAACCCATCGACATGTTGGTAACTCACCAGAATATCCACATATTTTTCAAACATAAAATAATGTGTAAATTATCATTAAGCACAATACTATTTCCATTTATGCATATATTTAATCACATTCCATATAGAATGGTTATTTTTAAGAATGAAGATGGGAATCCATGCTGCAAATCTAATATACTCTCTCTTCTAAAATAATAAAATTTCAATAATATTACCTTTCTAATTAACCCCTCATTAAATTCCACTTATCACTTATTTATTATACTTCCAAAACCACACAAAAGTGTATAATTGATAACAATAAAATAAAATTCATATATCCTATTTTTGAAAAAAAAATGTTTAGATCCTTATATAATCCTATAAATAATATCATGAAAATATGAATTATGAAATAATTCTGTTTAACTTCAATATATTAACATGTAATAGATTTTGTTATATTTTAATATTTAATCAAGCATAGATCCACACAACATAGTGCAGAAAAAATTTTAGAATCCTTAAAAATATAAACATAATCATCCAATTCCACATGAATCGAGATACAGTTATTGTGTAATAAATTATTTTATGGAATCATTTCTTGGATCACATCTACACCTATAATGAAATACCCAAAATGGGACTCTACTTGAGTCAACAAAATGATTGAGTGTTTCCCAAAAATCCTACCTTTAATAGGATGTGATTTTGTTACTATTATAAAGGTTTTATCTTCACCCACATATAGAAGGTGTTATTATGTATAATGAAAACTCCACCACACTTGAAAAAATATAAGTGAAAATACCATTTCAAAGTATATAAAGAATTTATATAAATATATTTCATGTTATACAAATCCAGACCACAAAGGCATAAAAACTAAAAGTATGTCTTCTTCTACATACCTTAGTTAAGGTGTAATGCAATACAACTCCACCATTGTCTCCTAGGCCTTGATTTAAGGTCACCCAATGTCACCATAAACTCAATCTAGATAATTTAAAAAATTATATATATATATCTCTGATTAATTTATTTAGGGTTTTATGAAAATCCACTCGTACGAGTTGAGTGTGAACCATGACAAAAAAACAAAATACAATCGGCATGCCAATAACCAAATATATCGAATAATAAATAAGTATCACTAATATTCAATTCAGAGGGGTTATTCCTACATTTATATGATAATACCCAAATAAAATTCAAGGACACAGTCATCGTTTGTCCTCAATAGTAGAGGATATTAATTTTGAGATCGCAAGATAGTCACCAAAGGAGAAGAGACCATGTTAAAATTCTTTAAAAATATCATCATGTTTCAAGTAAAAATATTTAATATGATCAACATTGAAGGCCTAAGGTAATCTCTAAAAAATTAATTTATCGTTCTCCATTGATGACAATGTGATATCACATACTTGTATTTTTTTATATTTTTTTATTTATTTCCTTTAAAAATATTTTATAAAGAGATTTCGTTATTTATGAGAAGTTTAAGGGATAAATGAAATTTTCGTAGTCCTAAACTACCAGACCATCACCCATAGTGTTATAACAATGATAATTAAGACTTAGTTTTAAGGGTTTATCATGGATAGATACACTTCAAGTCATATCAGAATTCCACGATTAGGATAATTACATTCATTTGGAGACATCTCAATCTCCTTAACCCAATTAATGGATTTTAGATTAGGATTATTGGTTCTATCTAAATTTCACATAGATATTCTCCTCATTGATCTGTATAAATTAGAGTAATATTTGCAACATATAGTTTTCTTCTTTGAAGATACTGAATAATATCTTGAATCGATAACATCATTCTTCACTGGATACATTCTTGATCATAAAAACACTTTATTTTTTATATATTTCTTTATATTATAATGAATACTAAGATTCAGAATCTACTTATTTTTTATTATCAGTGGAGGAATTAATTTACACTACTTGATAATCATATAAATACATTGAATGAGCATGCCTTGTATTCCTTCTAGAACCCACTAGTTTCCACCCAATATTATTCAAATCAAAAATGGCCTCCTTAAACACCTGAAACAAGTTATTAAGTTCAATACAATGTCAATTTACTATATTTATGAATGTTTCTTGTCATAATCTTCAAAATCTCTCTTATCTTTCACACTTCATTAGGCCAAGTATTCATTGTTGGTAGAAAGGTCCCCATGATGCTCTCCCATGTTCATTCATAGACTATTATCTATACAACCCTTACCATATGTTGGGCTCAAAATTGTTTGGATTGGTTATGTTAGAAGATGTTTTTTGGGTATTTTATGTGGCTTCTATAAAATATAAACATTTATTACTACATAAGGAACCAAACACAAGATAACACAATGGAATCTAATGTCTAGAACTGATGGAATATTTGATAAATGAGTATATAAGTTGAATCACTGAAGAAATATTATATTTATGAGTACCTATATTAATTCTTCATAATAATAACCTAATGGTTATCAAATACAACAATAGGTTTTTCATAGGGCTTTGTAAGAGTGAATTAGATGTGTTTTTATAGGCTTTCATTGTTCACGAAATGGATTTATTGGGTAATTAGTTCTTAGGTGGTGGCTATGATTGAGTAGAATGTATTCTCAAGTGATTAAATGGTCATGGAATGTATTTAATCAGAGGTTAGTGGAAGAATACATCTATAAATATACAGAGTGGGGTTATTTGTATGGTACTTGAAATAGTCTCATTTAAGATTATATCAGCTTGTGTTTTAAGAAATTCACTCCAGTGTAATACCTTGTTATATATTCTATTAAATTTTTTATTTCCTATAGAGTATAGTATAGTAATACCCTATTATTTATAAAAATTAGACTATGTTCGATAGTGTACAGGAAAAACAACATCGGGATTTAACAACCATAATATGTAATTATTTATATATGACTATTATCACATTGTTGTTGAATTAGAAGGTATTAATAAGTGTAATCTAATTATGAAATATATATATATATATATAAATATTTTTATGAATAAAAATTAATTGAAAAATTCATATAAAATAAGAACTCAATTTTTTTAAATCCATTTTACTCATTAAAATACAATATATATATATATGTGGTTTTTATTGTTTCAATTTTTGAAATAATATTATAATTAATTGATTACAATTTTAAAAAAATTATTTTATATAAATTATATAGTTTTTTAAATCCTCATATACAAATTTTCTTAGAGCGATATTATGGTATTTTTCAAAAGAGATTGTTTTTTAATGAATCATAAAAAAAATTGTTTTATAGAAAACTCTCTTTTTCATTAAATTATTTTAAAATCCCCATTATTTTAAAATTACATATAAATATTTCCTTGTCTTCTTTTGATCAATAATAACACAGTTAATTTTAATCTATCTGAAATTATGCTTAATTTTTATATAAAAATATTTTTATACTTAAAAATTCATTTTCCTTGAAATTGTTTTTGGCACATTTTACAGGTTTGTTTACAAGATAATTTATTTCTCTTATAAGGATTTAATTTGATAAAAATCAATACATATAAGAAATAACAATTTATAAACTTGTTAAATATTTCAACATTATTTTTTTCATAATGAATAGTAACGGTGGTAAGTATTTGTCACCTCGTTAAGGATAACTCCAAAAAATAATGTTAAAAATAATGTGATAAGGCATTAAAAATATATATAACACCAAAATTATTATTATTATTATTTTTCATATGAATCCTATATTCTGTGGTATGGAAACTTGGTTCCATTTTCCTTTGATCATGACCATAATATTATTTTATGTAAAGAATAAATCCAAAATGTCCCTCTCTTTATTTTAATAACACTAATATTATTTTCATAGGTATAAAAGAAGGTAATCTGCGGTTCTAAATAGTTATTTGTGATATTAATTTATTTCATGGTAACAAATTTTTGGTGTTTATTTGTGGAATACTTATTTTAAATTCTTACGTAACGTGGAAACTATTCTTATTCATGTAGTATAAAAATGAAGTGAATGATTTTAAAAATTTACATATTAATTTTTTAGGGTTATCTATGGTGTTCCATAATTTTTGTAGAAAAATATAATTTATTATTAAATTGATAAATTTAATATTTGAATTAAATAACACTATTTATATTTTTTAAGTCAAATTATGTTTATAGTCCAAAAAATGACTTTAATGGTATTTTCTGTTAGATAATATTTTAATAAAACTATTAAAAATAATATAATTATTACCATTGCCCAACATTATGGGATATGGTATATTATACAAAAAAATTACACTTATGGGTTAATTGTCCCTTTATTATGAAATTTTTTACCCCCAAAGAGTAAAAACCTTTGTTATCATGGTAATTGTTAAAAGGGTAAATGGGAGGTTGAAACTAAGAGATACGGTTTAAAAAATACCCTAAGCATGTATTAATTATTTTTTACATGAAGATGTAGACTTTTATACACAATAAATTATTTATGTATAAATTTTTATCCACTTTAACATGATAGGTAATTTAAATTAATTTAATACTTTAAGTAATGCCAAGGGTGCCCCTCCAAGAACTTATAATGGGAAACTGCCTCCCATATCTTCCTCACACATCATGATCTATGTATCTCAACAAATTTATTCTCATATAACTTAAAAAAACACATCTTTACTTCCTGGAGGTCCTTTTCTCACAAAAATACCATCCTATAAGTCTTAAAGTGTATGTTTAAGGATGTGTTATAAAGAGGAGGTGATCATCTAAATCATGAATTATCATTTTAATACTTCTTCTACTTCCTTGAAATAATTTTAAAACATAATTATATAATATAATCAGTATAAAAACTATACATAAATGTTATTATAACTATATATAAATCATTTTTAATCTACAGTTTCATCCTATGAAGAATTAAAATACCATTTGTCCATACATGTGGACTAATACCTCCATAAAGATATGTGTTTTGTTTTCCATTGTCGAATCTCATAGATATTTATAATGATTAATTTGATTTATATATATTATATTTATGAAAAAAAATCACTATTTTATGATAATATATAATTTATCTCATTACATGTCTATCTGTTGGAAAATGATAATGTCATTCATGCATATGTGTGGATTACGACCTCCACGAAGCAATGCGGTTCATTTTTATTTTATGAATTTGAAATTTCATTAAAAAAATTTTAATGAAAAAAATAATTATTATTTTGTAATTAATATTTGGGAGATGAGGTAATAATCAACACTTTTGACAATGATCAGCCTACCCAATATATTTTTCAATTATCAACTGAATTTCCACAAAACACCCAATGTAAAATTAACCAATTAGGTAAATAAATATACAATTGAATTAAATAAAATAAGTGGTATAAAGATAATTTAATAAAATATTAAAATGTTCATAAATATCTAAAAAAATTAATATATATGAGTTAAACATCATACATAACAAATATGGACTCGAGGTAATGACTTTCTAAACTCAAATTTCATTTATTGGGTTATTGTATGATCCAGAATTTTTTTATGTATCTCTTTATTAGATATTTTCATTGAACCTGTTTCGAATGATCTTTCCTTATTGTCAGAACCTCATTGGATGAGCCTCATTGAGAGATAGAAAAATTATATTGGGGTAAAATGATGTAATGTTTAGAGATGTGTGTTTGTTTAAATTAATGGAGTCGAGGTATAAACTTGTTAAAGGTGATTAAGATGGTTTTCATGAGTTATGAATGAATTAAAGTTGGTTTGGGATCTTATATAGAATATTGATCCTACATATATGTACATGATATCTACACATTGTGTAACAATCTATCGATCTGATATCGTGAAAGGAATAAAGGTCATGAACTAGTTCATGAGGTGAACTAGTTACATGTTGTAGATCTATATTACATAATTTATAATGATTAGAAATGGTTAATTTCACATGAGTCAACATGAATTTAGGTGAACGTCATAATCAAGAATTAGACAACATGTATCACTTTTATAGGCCAAAAATTTCTTCGTCTTTGTTGTTTTAATCCCATGTCAAGTATATTTTATTCATTCCTTTTGCATGAATAGTTTCTCTATAAATCCCTAGGAAATTTATAAGTGATTTTGGAGTTTCTTCTTCCATTATTGATCCTAATCACATGTTAGATCCCCGATAAGTCATTTCACATAGGTTACCCCCTCTCTTATGTTTTTGATGGTTGTGGTGGTGGTATTTTATGACCATGGTTGGTTTGGGTGTTGATCTTGATCTTGTTTGATCTAGGTTCTTTCTTATGATATTTTTCACCATCTCTCATGTTGGCATTAATAGTTGAAATCATTTCATTGTTCAATAGTTAATTATAGGTGGTCTAAAATCTAATCCTATGGAATTTTTAATTGCTAAGTATGTGAAATGTTGTGATCTCACCAAAACCACACTCACATTATTCAATTGAGTGATCAATGATGATAAATCATAAATTGGATTATACCTTGGTTACAATTGGACTCAATGGTGTTGCAACATGGATTGTGGCTACCCAATGAGTGAGAAAATCCTTGAATAATAAATATTTGGCTAATGGATTAAATTTTGTTTAGAATGATATAAGAACCCAGGTGATTTATTGATATAGAATAGATTTAGTAATGGATTATTATTTATTGAAATTACTTTATACTAATATATGTAAAAATGAATGTTCATTTGAAATAAAAATGATATTTTAAATAACTAACAATTGAGGCTTGTGATTTGATATTGTGATATCCTTACTATTATGACTAGAAATCAGTTTCATGTTGTAAAACATATATGTATTTCATTGCCTAGTTTCATTCTCTACTTACTATATAGTGGCCTTTTCCTAGTTTATTACTGTGATTCTTATACAAATATCTTAGCCCAGTTTTATTTTTAAATTATTTTATAGTAGGTGTGTCCTACTTTTATATTATAATTCTTAAATAGTTGTCCTAGAACAATTTAATGTCGTAATTATTATATATTGGTTTTGTTCTAGTTTTATATATTAATTATTATATAGGAATATTTTACTAGTTTCATGTTATAATGATTATAGAGAGGGCTCACCGAAAATGCTAAAATGCTTATACATAGGGTTATGCTCAGCCTGCTAAAATGATTATATAGAGGGTTTAGACCGGATACTAAAATTATAACACATAGGGATCTTCCAGATTAAGTTATTATTCTATGGGTATGTGATTATGGTGGGCACGTTTGTGTTTCATGATTATAGATATTTCAGCATGGTGTTGATGTAAGTTGACTATCAAATTATATTAACTAATTAATAGACACACATGTTTATCACTTTATTTCATGAACTTACTATAAAGTTGATTTTGGATACACATAGTGGTTTTGACCTATTGTGTTTTACTCACAATTTATTCAAAACTCTATTTCGTACACAAGAATATTACATAGATACTGTTTTGGACAAGGGAAATGGAAATTATTATTGATTATTGATTGATGAATGTGTTGAAGTTTGGATCCACGTCTAGCATGGGGTTTGGGAATGGGGTATTTTTAGTTTATTTATCTCAGCAGGTCTTTTGTTTTTAATATATCAATTTTATATTTATATACATTTCAGTCTATCATTACATGATTCATTGTAATTTGTTTATTGCTTCCTCCTTTTTCTTTCCAGCTGTATGTTGTATTGTTTCTATTATTTGTGTTTCTCTAGTAATTTTTTCTTTACATAGAATTGAGACTTTATAATAGGGGTTATATTCTTCCCACAAAATTTATCACACTCTCACTACTAGTAGATGTCCTTCAGTTTATGGGGATATTCACATGAGGTCACGTAACCATACAGATTTGGCAATGTGAGGGAGTTCCATATCATGGGATGTTACAGTTATACATATACTTCATGGACTATGTTATTCTAATATTACGTGTGAAATGACCTCTTAGTTTATTATGTTGTGACTTTAATGATAATATCTTTGTAAGGATTATTCATTTTAATATTGTGTCTCTGAGACATGTATTGTATTATGAACCTAATTCCTTTTATATGGTGTATATGATACCTATTGAGATATTATATCATGAATGACTCTTTGATTAATTTTTATAGTTTCTTTTAAATTATCTCCTTCATGAAATATCAATCCATATGTTATAAAAAGTTTCTAGGACCTTCATGGTCTCATTTTCAATTATTTGAAACATAATTCATGTTATGCCCTATAATTTACTTTTTATAGTGTACTTACATCCCCATGAAATTTATTTAACATATTCTTTTATATAATTATGGTTTTTACATAATCAGGTTATGTTCATTCATATAATGGAATTTTTATTCAAGCATTACCCAAGTAGCAAGGGTTCCCTTATTTGATACATGTTTTGATTAATGAAACTATATTAATTTATATTATGTACATACTAACTCTTGAAAAATAATATGATGAAAATTATTATATTAAAGGTATTTTACATTACATCATATGTCAATTCATTAAAATGTTTTTTTTCTTTAATAGGTTGTAAATGGTTTTTATTAAAAACATCTCATTAATGGTTTTAAAATTTTCTAACCAGACATTTTCTCTATATTGTTTATCCTATTTTATGAATTTTTTAAAAGTGATTTTTTAATGTTTTTTTCAAGGATCCTTGAACATATTTTAAAACATTTTAAAAAGAAAATTTATTAATGTTTTATACTTGAATGATTTAAAATAATGTTTTTATAAAACATTTATAGATGGGAATATTTTATTTACATCTTAAATAATAATTATTTTAAATTTTACATTTTATGTTTCCAATATTAATTTCCAGGAAAATAATTTTCCTTATATTTTGTTATTTTTTAGTTTTTAAAGGTACAAAAATAAAAGGGTACTTTCCCCTATTTACCAACATACATTTTAAATGTTAATTTAAAGCTATTTTCATCTATTTCAAAATACATTATTGATTCTTTTGACTCATTTAGAATATTATCTTATGAAACCATTATATTTCATTCTATGAATGGGTAATGGTTATGTTTCAAATATATGTTTAGGAATCCCATTACAATTTCATGAATCAAAAGCTATGAAATTTTGGATGAACTATAATCATCCAGGTATTTTGTTTCATAATATAGTACTTAGATATTGTTGATGAAATGGGGATTGGATATTGAACCCAAATCCTTAAGGTACTTTTTCTCATATGTGATAAGTGGGTTATATATATCCCTTTGACATATTGGTTAATGATATTGAGTTAACTGGATATAAGTTACCCCAAATAGAGGATGAATTTGTGTTACTCTTAAGTGAACATGGAGTTAAATGATCAAAAGTTAATCCAAATAGATGAAAAAAATTTACTAGTTATATTCTAATTTGAGAAGATATGTGATTTATTTGATTATATTTTTCCTTGATGAATGTTTAATTTTCAATGATGCCAACACATTTTCACTATGTTTTCTTTGAGTTTTTCATGGTTCCTTTGATCAAAATTGCTATCATTTGACTCATGATTATTGATTCTTAAAACTCTTAACATTTTTAAAGCTTTATTACATGTCAAAGGATTAATTATACATGTTCTATTTTATATAAAGCCTCTTATGTAATTATTGTTCACATTGAATATTCTCTTATAACCCCTTTCTCATTTTTTTCTCAATAAAAAATTCAATTTTTATTGACTATGTTTACCCATACTAATAATTTGATATCACCCTTTCTATTTTTATTTTTCCAATTTTATAAAGTATGATTTTATGTAAGGTATTCCAAAAATGGTTTCATTTGGGGGATAATTAATTCTTAATGTGGAATAAGAAAATCTTTGTATAGTGGAAAAATTATCACCTAACTACAAGAATAATGATACATAAAAGATTGTCCTTATTCTCTACAATTCTAAAACAAAAACTTATATGAGTATGTAAGTGATTTGATATATTCAAATGATTTTTATGGTTTTTTTACTAAAATTAGATAATGATTTTGGTATCAAGTCTATAAATATAAAGAATATTTATTTAACATGGAATTTAGGAGTGATGGTTTGAGACTATTAGAGTTGGTGTCAAAGCAGGATTTAGACAAATTTGAGGATTATGATGTTTTCATAGGTGGTTAACATAAGAGATATGGATACAATCACATATCTATAAGTATAATTCTGACTATAATTTCAATTTAAGAAACAACCCTTTTGAGGATTTAATTGATGGAATATTAAGGTGATTAATGATTTTTTGGTAGACATTTTATTGGGTTGAGGTAAATTTAACCCTTATGTTTGACATGAAGGATTATTTAGGAATCATTCGATTACATTTTTTAGGATATAGGATGAAATGCCTAACATAACCTTTGAAGTTGAAAACATTATTAAATCTAATAGTTATTGTGTTTATTTGGGATCTAGTTTTATTTAATTACTAATTGATAAAAATTAAACATATTTTGTTTTTGTGTATGTTTTGGAGTTAAACATACTACTTCTTTATATAATGGTGTATTCATTTTTTTTAATATCTTAACATGTGCTATCAATTTTGGTTTTAGAAAATATAGGACGTTTTTCCTTTTATCCTTATAATTATTCTGTGAGCCAATAAAGGTTTATTATTTAGGAATAATAATGATTTACCATAGGTACTTATCATTTGGATAAAAATGAGATAAAGGTGGAAGCTAATTCAATCTTAAAACCAGTGGATGAAATTGTGTTTATGGGTTTGAGGAAAGTCAATTAGGTATATTTCCTTATGATCATAGTCAAGATGGGAAAGGAATAACTCCACTCTATGAAAAGGATCTTGAAAGAAAAATGATATCCTATTATATTTATTTGAAATGAATTTATGGTCTTATAAACCCCTTATTAATTTACAGTTTTATTTTCAATTTCTTTCTCATAACCATTCACATTCTTATGGTCAATGTTCTATATCACTCTCCATTATTATTTAGACATTAAATTTCTCCTCTATGTACATATATTCAAGTCCTTTCAATGTTCTCATTATCTGGGAACCTGATTATTTATTATTTCCGAGAAATTCTAATTAACCCTTCTTATGATGAGGGTTTTCAACAGAGGGATTTCAAAATAATAAACCCTCGAATTACCAAGATTAAGAGAAATCATGATGATTAAATTTATTAAATTATCTGATAACTTAATAACCAAATATTTTTTAAACAATACTATATTTGATATCCCACAATGCATAAAACAACGCAAATTAATGACGACAAATTTTTTTTATTTAAACATATCCCACTGGACACCCAACACCTCACATTAATGACGATGCAGTATTGTTATTTGAATATGATCCTTATAACCTAGTTGTTGATTTGATGGAAATGAATTGGATTAATCACTTTATATATATATATATATATGATTTCCTATTTGATAAAAATATAAACATAATTTCTTAATAAAAATGTTCCCAATTTTTGGTAAAGTAATGTTATGCTTTAAAATATGATTTCTAAAAAAATGGATTTATTTTTTTTTGTGAGGGAACATTATAATTATTTTCTAAAAATTTATCAATTTTATTTGATAAAATTTATATTATTTTTTATATCATAATATCAAAATTATCAATTGGTGAAATTTTTGGATTTTTCTGAAGAGATTTATTTTTCACTAAAAAATGAAAAATAAAAATTTTATAAAAAAACATTCATTTCCATTAAATAATTTACAAAGTAAAATATTATAAATATAATTAAAAAAATTTATTATTCTCCATTAATTAGAAATAAAACAAGTAATTTCATTTTGATCTAAAATATGCTTAATTTTGAAATAAAAACATTTTTATACTTAAGGAGGCATTTTTTTGGAAAACTGGTTTTCATCACATTTTGAAAGTTAGTTTTATATATATTTTATTCCAATTATTGGTGTGGAATTTTAATAAATTGATAGAATATTTCTAATTAAAATTTCTTAATTTTTTATATATGTTAACTTAATTTTTGTTCGTTATAAATATTAACCTTATAAAAATTAATCACCTTTGTAAGGGAAAGTTAGGTAAATAAGGTTAAACACAATGTATTGAGGTTATAGAAATCAATATAAAACCTACCATATTTATATTGGATTAGTTAATTTTAAAAATAATGATAATATATTAGAATATATTACATGCTTTTTCATCTTTCTTTGATAATGACCCTAATAATATTTTATGTAAAGAATAAATTTAAAATTATACTTTGTTTGTTTTAATAAATATAATATTTTTTCATAGGGATTAAGTAATGTTATTTGTTGTTATATATGGTTATCTGAAATACTAAATAATTTTTTTTATCATGGAATATTTTTTATTTTTAGTGGTGGAGTAATTACCTAAAAGTTTTATGCAGCACTGATACACTTCTTGCTCAGGAAGTAGAAAAATCTAGTAAAACATATTAAAATTTTATAACGAATTATTTTTTGGTTTAGTTATGCTATTACATGAATTTTTAACATGAATATAAATTATTATTACTTTTTGAAAATTTTATAATAAAATTAAATTACTTTCTGAATATTAATAAAGTCAAATTATATGAATAGTCATGAAAATGACTCCAATAGTGTTTTCTATTAAATAATATTCTATTAAATGTCTTATAATTCACAAAATTATTTTCTATGGGAAATTTAATGTGATATAATCTATAATATCAACCATTATCCAATTTTGGGTCCCTTTTCATTTCATTTAATCTTTCTTGAGAAAAAAATAGTACAAAACATTGTTATCATTATAATTGTTAAAAGGGTTCATAGGAGTCTAAATAATGATATGGGGGTTAAAAGATCACCTAAGCTTGTATAATTTTTAATGAAATTGTTTTTACTAATATTCTTAATATATTTATTTTTAATTTCTTTACTAATAATATTAATTTATATTAATTTAATACTTTATTTAATTAATAGGGTTCCCCTCCCCTTGTAAATAAAGGGACACCACACATTCACTCTTCCTCGGGATTAATGATCCATTTTGATCAGCCAATATATGAAAAAATATCCTCCAAACATTCCACCCCACTTCTTAGATGTCATGGTTTCACCAAAAGTCCCACCTATATGTCGTAATTTGTATGATGAAGGTGGTCTTCTAAAGAGGAGGGGATATTCATTACCGACTATTTTCATTTTACTTATTTTTATAAATCCATAAAATATTATTATCTAATGAGGATATACTAACATGGGAATCTCTAATATACCTATAATTTTATTACTATGTTAAAATCCTTTCCCATCTCCCTTTCCATCCTATAGAGAATCAAAACATCATTTGTGCATATATATAGACAACCACCTCCATAAAGCGATGTGTTTCATTTTCTATAACCATATCTCATGGTTTATTAGAATATTTAATATAATGTATATATATTAAAATAATGAAAAAATATTTTTCTAAAAAGATAATATATCATCTATTTCCTTACCCTTTGATACATTGGAAAATGATAATGTCGATCATGTGTTTGTGTGGATTACTACCTATATAAATTGATGTGATACATTTTTCATGTGAACCATTCATGGATAGTTATAAAATATTTTTTAATATTTATAATATAAAATTATTTCATTATTAATATTCTATATGTTATAAATAAATGATCCCTTTTGTCCATGTTTAACCTATCAATGTCTTTTTTCAATTTTGAACTGAACTTCTTCAAAACACAAGTTGTAAATGTAACTAATTAAGTAGTTAAATATGTCATTGAAATAATTGTAATAAATGGTTTAATTAAAATTTTCATAATTTAAATAAATAATTATTATTATTTTACTATAAAGTAGTAAAAGTACATACATAGAAATTATAAACTTGATGTAAGGGGTTTTTAGCTCAATTTCCATTCGTTATGCTAAACATATACTTCATTGGAAATGTTTTCCAAGATTATGTTTAAACTTAAATATCATTTTATTATGTTGAACTTCCAATTTTCCATTTTGGTTTTAATTTTATCACATTATCACTTCATTTATTAATTATAACACTAATGATGTTATATTTGTTAGAATTTTTTATCAAAATATTGTTTCTCTAAGAAATATATTGTAATATGAACCTATATACATTTATATGGTTTAAATTAAAAATAATGAGATATAATATCAGTAATTACTATTTTATCATGGTATTAAAAGTTCCCTTGATGTTATCTCTTTCATGATATATTTATTCCAATGTTATGGAATGTTTCTAGGGTATTCACAAACTCAATTTCATTTTTTTAGACACAATTCATCATATAAATCATTAATTATTTTATATGGGGTACATAATACCCCATGAATGTGTTTTAATACATTATTTCATGAAAATAATGGGGTTTACACAGTCATGTTATGTTACTTCATTCATTTAATTTTTTATTCAAGCATTACCCAACTTGAAAGGGTTTTATGTTTCAAAATTCCTTATTTTTGGAAAGTTTTGATTGATGCTCCTATATTAATTTATATGTTGTATCTAATGACTCTAGAAATATAAAATCATTATTTATTATATTAATTTAATTTTATGTTCCTTATTATCTTCTTTCCTTCAAATGGTTTTTGGTATTGAAAGGTGATAAATAGTTTTCCTTAAAAATATTTCTTTAATGTTTTAAAAACATTTAACAAAACTATTCCAAAATGTTCTATGTATTATTCCAATAAATGTATTATATAATCATAAATGTGTTCCTAATGTTATTTTACATGATATTATACCTTCTTTTAAAAAAATTATGAATGAAATATCTTAATGTTCACCGTATGGGTCACTTTTGACTCTCTTTATAAATATTTTTAGAGAATGTATATTTTTTAAATTTGTGACATACATTTTTTATCAAAATCATAACTGTTGATTGTTTTGAAGATTTCATTACAAGTCTCAATGAATATTTTCATATAAAATCATTTTCTTAATATTTTTATATTTTATTAATGGTATCGAAAGAAAATGTTATTTTCCCCAGTTATGCAAAAAACATTTTAAATGTCCATTTAAAGGTATTTTAATAAATATAAACAAACATTAATGATTATTATACACCACAAGGGATATTATCTTTTGATACCATTCACATAAATTCTAATAATGGTTTTTAATGATTTTTTATGTGATTATTAGGAAAAATATTTTTTTTTACAGGTATATCAAGATTTGATAGTTTTGATGAAATACAGGAATCCATGTATTTTATTTAATGATATGTTAATTGTACATTATTTATTAAAAAACGATTATGAGTAAACACAAATCCTTAGGGGACATTTTTTATATATGATGGGAGGGTATTTTGTGGCCCTCCAATGCATTTGGTAATAAGATAGAGTTAACAAGACGGAAGTCACTCCCTAGTGATGATGGTATTAACTAATTATAATTTAATCATAAGAGAAGATAGAGTTTATGGATTATAGGTTAATATTATGTGATTTGGGAACTATTAGGTTTGGTGATTATATGATTAATGTTTGATGTTATAAGATTCAAACACATATTCACTATGATTTATATGTTTTTTATAGTTATTTTGATCAATATTAACATCACATAACCCAGGATTATTGAATGTTATGAATATTTATATTGTTAAAGATTTATACCATATCACATGATTTATGATCTAGGTTTTTTGTGTGTAAATTATTTAAATTAATACTTATTCACATTGAATATATTATCATACCAGATATTCAAATGTTATTTCCCATGTTTATTCTTAGTGATCATTTGAGTTCACCCTTATTATGTTTCTTTTCCCAATTTTTAAAGAAATATTTTTTGTATTATATTTCTAGAATTCTTTCTTCTCATATCTAATGCATACTTAATAAAGAATACAAAAATATAGGTGTAGTGAAGAAATAATCACTGAATGACATGGGTAATATTTTGAAAGAGTTTTTTATAATTCTCAAAATCTATAAACCTAAAAGGTCTTTGGGGATATAATAGATCTGATAATTTCCAATGATATTTTAAGTCTTGGATAACTAAAATTGGTTCATAAATTAGGTATCAAATCCAAAAAAGTAAAGATTATGTTTTTAGTACCATACATGGGTGTGCGGACTCAGAACTATTATAAACATGTTTTGAACAACATTAAATTAATATGTCCCTTCATTATTTTCTTTTATTAAATTAATTTATTATTTCAAATGGGTAGTGTGTTGAGAGAAGATTTAAAGTTTCAGAAGTTTCAGGGATGGGTTTATTAGGATTCCTAATTTCAAATACACCAATCTTTGGCATTTTTCATTCACACCTACCATATTTTCATGGTTTGAATTTGAGGAGTTTAGTGTTTGGGTTTTTTAAAATTCATTCTTTTAGAAAAAAAATTGGTACTATAACATAGTGTATAGTTCTAAAGGTAATATTAGACACTGAATTATAGAAAAATTAAGTTACTTATCTTTTAACATTTTCTCTTCAATGGGGAAATTTTATTTTATAATATGGAATCAAAATAATTAATTTAGTGTCCCGAGATGTTTGATGAATCAAAATTTGGTATATGTTAGATGCATATGAGGGGATACCAATTTCAAAAGTTTTTCAGTCATTCATTGATTCGGATGCGACCAGAAGTAGTGGAAAGTCATATTGAGAAAGTATTAATGGTAAGGTCATAAGTGTAGTCTGATAGATTTAAACTTATTACATTGCCTTAAATATTTTTTTATGTGATGAAAACTAAATAATTAAATGGCTAAGCATTCTAAGATTTATAAGAAGCCATACAAAATGAAAAAATATTCATATTGGGGTGAATTATTGGTATGATGATTTTAACAATAATTCTGATAGATGATTATCTAAATGAATTCAATATGATTGAGATTCAATTGGATTTTGTTGGTGTGATGTTTGATGAAGGTTTATGTGACTTAATTCTTCTATCTTCTCTTCCAGAATCATGGTATGTGATGGTTTCCATAGTTATAAACTCTAATGGTTATAATTTATAGGTCTTCTTAGAGATCAATAATCAAGTCATAAATGATGATATTAGGAAGAAAAAGGTTTTAGGTACTGTCAGATGTTATTTTAATACAAAGGGAATGCA
Source organism: Viscum album (assembly GCA_963277665.1). Classification (NCBI taxonomy): domain Eukaryota; kingdom Viridiplantae; phylum Streptophyta; class Magnoliopsida; order Santalales; family Viscaceae; genus Viscum; species Viscum album. The sequence goes on along the minus strand of OY728128.1, from coordinate 249,780,229 downwards.
ATTTCCTACTTGAATAAGACATAATAAAAGGGCACAAATCAAAATTATTGTAGTTATGGGATGTTAGTTGGTACTAATGACTCTGAATTTTAGCACTGTGTAATGAAGGGACATTTATGTACAGACTATTTTTAAAGGTATAATAACTCTAGAAAGTAAGTTTATATTTTATCCAAAAACTATAAAATTTATGGGAAGGATGACACGTTGATTTAAAGTTTCATTAGTTTATGAATGCTTTACATTTGAGCCCCATTTTACGTAACATATAATAGAGTATGGAAACTTATGTTTTTGGAATCCATTTAATGGTTTGACTTATAAATAGAGTGGTGATTTAGGTTGTTAGAAAAGAATATGTGGGCATTTAAATGGAGAAAAAATTTCTATTTAATTTTCAAGACATTCATCGTATCCAAATTTTATAAAAGAAATTGATTTCTACTAGACATCTTGATGATGTGGGATTCAATACTTCCTTTTTGTAATGAATGGGGAAATGAAACACAGATTTATGGTGGTATCCCGATGTGTAAAATATGGAGCATGACACTAGGCAAAGGTTTTAGAAGATATCATACATGTTAAAGCAATAACTGTTGGAAATTTAATATTTTGTTTTATGTAACTTAGTATCAATAATGACGATGTTTTGTGGAATTTGGAAACTAAAGGATTTAAGAATCTTGATTGTGTTGAATACATAATAAGTAAGGGTTTATTTTAAGGACTTCAAGAAAGTATTTCATTTAACATGGATAAAAAATAATTTAAGATTTAAAATTTCAATATTTTTTATATAGATATATGGGGACTAAAACTAGTTTGATCTCCTGGAGTTTTTTTTTACTATTTAACCTCCATCAATCAATTCAAAAAAAGCGTCAGTATGTTTTCTCAAAAACAATTTCAATGTCTTTAAAACATTCATCATATATAGATTTTTTGTCGAAGAAGTGACTAGGGTGAATCTAAGATGAATTTAGTCTGATAATAGTGGTGATTTTGGAGGAAAACAGTTTCAAACATTCTATTGGATTAATTTGACCCAGATTGAGAATATTGTGACTGAGATACCATAGAAAATAGAATATCATTGGGGATGAATCATTCTTTAAATGATAAATACAAAAACCATTTGGTTTATTTTTTATTTCCCAAATGAGTTTTGGGTGGAAGTAGTTAATTATGTGAAATATATCAATAATCATAGAGCTTCTAACTTCAAAAATAACTTTCAAAAGAACTATGGTATATTAAAAACAACACATTACTCAAATAGATGTTTTTGGATGCATCATTTTTTATTATATTAAAGAAAATGGTAGGTATAAGTTAGAATCCATGTATCAGGAATGTTTCTTTATTAGATGGGATGATGAAAACTTAATCTTAATAATCAAGGATAATAATCAATGAAATTTTATTAGATTCTAGAATGTCTTATTCAATGTGGATATATTCTGTAAATATCTGAACCAGTGGGAAGATAGCATTGGGAGAAAAGAAAAAATGGAGTAAGATCGTGTTGAATCAGGTAGAGGTCATGTGGTGTTGGGTGGTTTAGCAAGAACAAAAGAAGAAATTTGAGAGGTAAAATGATGTTCTCAGATTAAATACACTAAAAATGTTTCATAATTACCATTTCCTATTATGAAAAAATGCTCAAGGATAATGGAATCATGGTGAATTTTTTGGAATGATATGGTTCTAGAAAAAATTAAAAATTAGGGGGTTGAGTTGGTATTCAAGCATTGTAATCTCAATTAATTGGTTTTATTTTTAAATTAATTTACTGCATTGTATAAATAGTGGAGAGACTAAAATACTTTGTGAGGTGAGAAGTCTATTTTAATTATTGTGGTGAGAGTTATAAATGATGATATAGTGTGATTACATGTATTTTTTAACAATGGAAGCTAACATAATTATTACAAGGAAATAGGAAGCATCAGAATAAGTTGGTTTACCATTTGAGGGAGGAAGTTGACGGTAGAGTCTGGTACAAGGAAAGGCTTTTTTAAACTATTTTCAACAATTGAAAGGTGTGGAATTTGGTGAAATCTTCTCACATATTTTTAAGCACACAACAATTCTGATGGCGCTCTTTCTAGTTTCGATTGAATTTTATTTAATATAATTCTTGATGAAAACCCTGGATTCCACCATAGAGACTTTGAATAAGAAAAATATATATATATAGAAAATAGAATTTTTTTTATTTGAATAAAATAGGGCTTGGTGTCAATGCTCATGAAAATTCAATGTGGAATTAATAAACAACCAAGGTAGTGGAATTAGAATTTTGATAACATTATAATGGGATGAATGTTTCTATAAATAAATACAGATCATTTATATTAACAGAATTTGTTAAAAAATTGGAGTTACACCAGTGTTATTCTCTATTTTGATTATTTACTTTTATATGGACCTATTATAAAAATACTATAATTTTTTAAGTCTGAATTCTATAGAAATTTATTCATGAAGGATTTCAGTTCTGAAAAGTGAATTTTGGGGATATGGATCAAAAGATACTCAAGAAACAAAACATTATTTTTTTCTATGTTTTGGAACATCTAAAAAACGTTGTCAATATTTATAATGATTAAAATTTTGTGATCACAACCTTCATAGGATTGTTCAAAATTGAAAATTATATGACACTTAAAATATACAATGTGGGCATATACTATAACGACCCGAACCCAGTTACATAGAGTCAGTGCATTATTAAATAACATTGGCATGGTACAAGGAATAATGTCCCAAAATACCAATTAGTTTAGTATCCTTGGAAGTACTAGATACACTCAAATGTTTTACATTACATCATGAAATAAAGATATCAAAAACATTTTTTCCCATTTTATACACACTTATATCCTTAGACTATCCCTACAGGTCAACCATAAAATACTTCTTCGCATCCTGAGAAAAATAAAACATAGAAAGGGGTGAGCTCAAGTTCTTAGTAAGGATAACAATACAGCGGAAACTTTAATAAATAAGCGTAAACATTTAAGTCAACGTATAAGACTAAAAGAAAATACTTCTAAACTTAAACATCATCATAATATAGAAAGGTAAAATCAAATAATTAAATTTACATATTCACATGGATATTATACTAGTAGAATAATCACATGAAATATCAATATCCACTTTCAAAATGATGGGATGCATATTGCCAGACTTCATAACCACATAGCCAAGGCCTTGTGCCAAGACTACAAATAAGATTTTGTCAAGGACTTGTGCCAAGACACAAGTTTGTCTCATGAGACCTACCGATGCATTGAGGATCTATAGCGGGATCTACCCAAAACTTACTTAGTCCAATGCATTCCTCATATGAAAAGGATTAAACATAACATAAGCATTCGTATTAAAACTAGCATACGAAATGTCAATACTTTATTCATAAACCATGAATGGTATCAAAATAATACATCCCCAGTCAAACATTTAAAAAACCTTCAATATAGTATGGAAGATTTGTATCATAATAAATCAAAATCGATCAAGAATAATATCTCATAAAGGATGTTGGCATAGTTGAAAATGAATCAGTTAAAATCTTTGAGGGAAATATCTCTTTTTCATGAAAACACTTAAAAGCCTCACTATTTATCAAGAAGTTATTTTAAATAGATTTTTGAATCAAAGTGTCCCATACAACTTTAAAACTTTTAAAAGTAATTTAAATTTTAAAACATTAATTTCCATTTAAATAAAACCTTAAAAACAATTTTAAAACATGGATATTAATGACAAATATTTAGAAGAATAAAATTTTAAAACATTTAAAATGATATTTTAGTTAGACTTCCTAACCAAATGAGAATCTCTTGAATAAAAATAATTTAGGTAATAAAAAAATTATAATATCATGAGAATAAAGGTATTTATAACATACTATGTCTATCTGTAGTATATACACCAAATAAAAGTGAATTGGCGCATAAGAACAAAGAAATCTCAATGGAATGTTAGTTGTGATAAATTCCTTTATAAAGACAATATTCTTTGGTTATGTATAAATCAATGACATTATTATGTGTGAAAAATATAAATACACTCAACAAGATTTGATATTGAGTTTAAGTCCACCAGAGGACATTCACACATATTCTTGTAAAAACAACACCAATGACATGGATGTTTAACTCAATAAATAGTAATTGAGTTAAAATTACTCTTATCAAGTTTATATCGAGGACTTGGGAATTAATAAATGGAATTATTATGTGTATAAAATGTATATCCACCAAAAGGGGAGTGTAAATTACTACATAAGTAAATAAATAGTGATTTCACACATAATCTTGTAGTAATGTAATCAATGAAGTTTGCGTAAAACAGAATGGGTATAAATTGATATTTGAAATTCCCTTACCGATTTGGTAACATACGAAACATACACCCCATGAAATAAGGATCATCCAATGATGATTTAAATACACTTAAAGTAAATTATATTATGAAAACAATACAATCATGGGCAGAACATACACCACACAAAAGGTTGTAGTGGAAAATATAGCATGATTCTCACAAGAATAAAAGTGAGATTAAAACCCCTAACCTTGTACTTTTCCTGGGTGGAGGGTATGTTAAACTCCTATATAATATTTAAATTATTGGTATTAAATTATAGAATAACTATATATATAAATATAATATCATATATTATCCTCCAATATTGATTTGTTAATAATAGTTTAGTAGTATCATCATTGTGGGTGTTATGTGATCTGTTTTCCTTTATATACTCGGTTACCTAACCCATGTTTGTTATGGATTGGATGTATTTTATCAATATCCAGAATGATATTAAGTTCATAAATATTATTTTTAATCATTAAATGAATACTATTCCAAAATGATTTTGATGGGGAATTAATATCATCGCGTTCGTGGAGACGGTAATCCGTACGTACGCACGAGCGACAATATCATTATATTGATGGTGAAATAGTTTGTAGTTGGATGGTATATCATTTATGAAGAATAATTAACAAGTTATATTTATTATTTACATCAATTATACTCATTATTATACCCATCCATATAATAAAGTCTTTGAATAACAAACTACACCACGGTGTGGAGGCGATAAGCCGTACGTACGCACGTATAGTGACTTTTTCTTTCATATAATGGAAGGAATAATGTATATGGTTGTAAAATTTTTATAATAACATTAAATTATATAGAATATACTGGAATTATTATTTTATAATTGAAACAACAAAGAAAGAGTAAGTGGAATTAGAAAAGAACTTGAAAGAGGTGATGAAATATGTACATCCTCTTTGGGTTATTCCTTTTCATTTGATCAAACGAGCTTCTTAGGTTGGCTTTCTCATCAAAGGAAGGCCACTAGGATGAATGGGGGAAAGATGGGAGGATATTTGGGAAGGGGTTGTCCGATCCAAAAGGCTTTGGATGTGTGAAATTAAGATAAGGGGAAGCACCCGTTTATAAGAGAGGTGATGATCACTTCAAGAAAAGCATGAAATATTATTTTATATTAAATAATTTTTGGTTTCTAATGGATCCAAAATGATTTATTTCAAGGATAAGGTGGGTATGGGTCGAAAAAAATTCAACCAATAGGTATTATATAGGATTATGTCATCATGTTAACCTTATCTTTTAGATTTAACTCTTAGATAAATAATTTGTCATTTACCATGTCTCTTTGTATTTTTTTATTATATGGTTAATAAACATAATATAACAAGCCAAGAATTCCCCATGGGGTTAATTTTTAATATATATAACCTTATTTAAGTCCTTTTTTAGAAACTTAGATTTTTAGGAATATTATATCAATTAATAATATAGTATTTGTTTTAAAAACTCAATTATGTCAATTTTGACACTATTTAGTATTTTATTTTATTTGAAATCCATAAAAACTTTATCACTTCGAATAAAAATTATTTAACCAACCCTTAAATGTTTTATGAACATATAAATTTAGTTTAATTCATCATAAGTTTCAATTTAAAATTATTTGGATATTTATAATATCAATTATTTTAGTTCTTCATTAATATGGTAATTACTTCATCATCATTCTGTCATAAATAAATTAAATTTTTTAATTTATAAATATTAGAAATAAAATATAATTATGTAATAAATATTTTTATATTTATAATGAATATTTATGGTCGAATTTATATTTTGTGTAACCATATATTAAAAAAATTTAGTAATTAAACTTTAAATTTAACTCTTTTAACTAATCTTTAAATAAAATAACAATAAATGTACTAATCTAATACAAGTGGACCAAAGATGTTCTTTTTTATTCTAAGGTATTTTTGGTCGAATTATACTTATCCAATATAATTAGACTTATATAGGTATTATATATCTATTAACCGCATATCTTGGATGTTTTAAATTTAACTCAACGAAGCTGTAAAGTTATTTTTTATGCAAATTTACAAATTCTCCTAGAAAGGTGGGTAAAAGACGGTAAAATGTCCAATAATATTTTATGTATCTAATATTATTAAAAAATGACTCTAATGAATTACATTGGACTTATATAAGTATTATATATATATTTTGGCTTAAAATAAATTTAAATAAAATAAATAATTATTTAAATAAAAAGACGGTTTTAAACTATAGCGTGGTGTTTTTCACTATTCATCAAAAATTGAATGTTTTAAGAAAAATACCAAAATTTACCCTAAGATAATTTTGATAATAATAATTCCAAAATTTATTTTATATTGCCAAATTAAAAACATATAATTTTCAAAAAATAATTTAAAATTAATTCATGTTGTCAAAAACAAAACGCGGGTTTTTAAAAAGTAAAAACTGTCAAAAGATTGACATCTGTTCATGTAAACTTTAAATGTGAAATTAATTATAATTAACTATATTGTATCAAATGATAAAAATTTAATCTAATTATACTTAAAAACCATTCCAATACAAAATTTATCACTCTAATTTATTTTTATTAAAAAATTGTTTTCAATTAAAATTTAGTATTTTTCAGTATTCATTAAAATTCGACAGTTATCAGAAAAGTACCAAAAAAATTTCTAAATTAAATTTTTATGGCCCGATTCTAAAGTATAATTTATTTTCATTAAATTGATTATATAAATGTGTAATTTATTTGTTTTAAAAAGGTTTTTCCACTAAAAGGTGGTAAAATTTCATTTTTTTGAAAAATACTTCTTTTATCTGAAAAAATGAATTTGTTCTTATATAATGTCTAAGAAACACATAATATGGATTATAAAATTATATGGAGTATATAAAATTCAAAATTCAGTTAATACTATTCATAACGGCTTTTGAACGGCTTGTTTGGTAAGTCGTGGTGCACTAAAACTCGGTGTTTTGTGTAACACATGCTATTGAATTACTTTAATGAAAATAACTTACTATGATATCTTTGGGTGTTACATTCTTCCCCCTTTTTCAAAATTGCATCCTTGAAATTTTAAAATTGGGCGTGGTAACCTCATTGAAAGTCCCACATCAAAAAAAGAGTCAATAAAACAATCTCTTTAAAAGAATGAAAGATAAGTACAAAGGTAACCCGAGATAACCCATACTAGGATTCCATGTAGGAAAACATTGATTTAGAAGATAAAATATGTTTCACGTTTTGGTGGAGAGTGAGAGAAAACATGATCAGGCGAAAGTTAACAATAACAAAACCACAAATGTGTGATGGGATAAACAGACATTAGTTTCCTAGTATGAAATGTTAACAGATAAAGTTTTTTGTTTTAAGTTACATTTCATAGAGTTGTGGAATTTATTTATGATATTGACTAAGAACATAATGAGATATAATTACTTTATTAGTATAGTTTCATCCTTTTATAAATTACTACCACTCAGTCATATTTTTTTTAAATGATGTGTATTCAAGATAACTTAGTCACACCTGAAGCGCTATAATCAACTTCTATGGAATCAAATAATCCACAAAGGATAAACTATATATATTTACCATGTCTTTAGAGATTAAAAAAAACAAAAATGGTTAGTACAAGATCAATTTATCCCCAAAAAGGATAATCCATTAGAGAATGAAATACTAATCTTAATTTCTAAAAATTAACTAAAAATACCCAAAGTTCAATAAATATCATTCAAAAAACAATTGTCCTTAAATTCCTTCAATATAGTGAAAACAAATATTGAAACCCAAAACATAGAAGAATTTGATTACGTAGTCTTCCATGATAAATTGTATCTCCAAATAACATCGACTACTCTTAAAGTCTCATACATAAAAGTAATTAACCTAATCTCATATTATCTATGATAGGTTAATCATTTCCATAAATTTTCCAAATCGATATAAATCAAAAAAACATAGATAAAAATACACCATTACTCCTCAAATGAAATCCTATAGTATTTTATTTTCCTTAGGCATATAGTGTTCCCAACTGAGCGAATGTCTTCCAAAATAACATTTATCACTTAATCACCAAATTATTTTCCCATACTAAGGATATCAATTTCATAAGACATAAGATCTAAAATCAACTTATTATTTATCCATAAAATAATTTAACTAAAAATAATTAGTCACACTAACCAGGGACTTTACGTATTCCAATGGTAGGTGATAAATCCTAATCGCACTTTGGTTGTGGGTTCGATTCCTACAGCTTTGTCTGATGCGATGGTTTGTAAGACAATGTGTGTGTTTTCCTTTTTCAAAAACTATATTTTATAAAATTCCCAAAATGCGATAAATTCCACAAAATAACTATAACGTAAGTTTACCTCAAATTTTATCTCATACCTCGCATTTTCTTCTGAAAATTTAATAACATGTAATTGCCTCAAATTCAAGGATCTTGTAAACACAAATGGTTATTTATAACTATATCAACAATAAAAAAGAAAATTCTTCCTAAAACATCATTTTCACCTAACAAATTGTAGGGTCACACATACAAGATATGAGTCTCCCAAAGTAATCCCATCAACAAAGAGCACTAATAATTTTAAACATTTCACCATCCATTTATTCCCAATAGATTCTTCTTTGACCAAGAGGTTATCCTATAGAATAGGGCATTCACTCAGGTAATTCCCAGGTCCCCTACATTTACAGAAAATGTCTATAAACAGATTCTTGGGATCATTTTTATTTTATTCCATAGTACTCTTCATTTTTTTCTCATTAATTATTCACTTTGTGTCCTTTATTCCCACACATAATGCATTTATTTATTCAATTGAGACACTTACCTAGGTGTATCCTTCATCATTTCCTACATGATAGAAATTAAGATTTCTTTTCTCTATGGTCTCCACTACTGGAGATCTTATTATTTACCGCCTTTATCTTTATTTTTGAGTGAGGGAGTTGTTTAATATATTTTTTGTTGATCATATATTTGGAAAATTGATTCGGCATGAACACGATATCTTTCAATCCTATAAACATTCCATTTATTTTCTCATTTCTTTTTTCATGTCCACTTTGTACATCATGTTCAATGTTACTATGAGTTCCTTGGAATCCATACATTGAATAACACAAAAAAGAATACTGTGAGTCATAAAATCATTTAGAGAATAAAATAACACCTTATTTTCAATCTAAAACACCTTATGATTATCCACAATAATTTATTATCATCTTATATTAAAATCCTTCAAATCGGTTTGTAACTAAAGTGTATATTATACTAAGAATATCCCCCAAGAGTGCAGCAAGGCTCGTTGTCATGTACCAAGATAACCCGAGTCATGCCTGAAACTCCTTGTCGGATTTTTCACACCACGGTACATCTATTCCAGAGCAGCCTCTACCTACTCATATCCAGAGAGAGATGTATTTTTTTTGAAAACCCCTATAATATTCACATTACCAAAAAAAATTGATGTACTTCTATATTATTCCTCAATTTCTATCTTAGGGTAGTGTTTTCTAATCATAGTTTTTCTAAATCTAGCTTTCAATATTTATACTAAACAACCTATGATACCAACTGTAATGCCCCAACACTAGATACCCAGAGTCGATGCATTATTACATAACATTGGAATGATACAAGGAATCATGTCCTGAAAGACCGATTAATTTAGTATCCTTGTAAGTACTAGATACACCCATAAGTTTTACATTACAAAAGGAAATAAAAACATCAACAACATTTTGTTCCCTTTTCAACAAACTTATATCCTTAGCATATCCCTGTAGGTCAACAATAAATATCCTTATTCACAACCTCATAATAATAAAATATATAAAGGGCTGAGCTCTGATACTTATTAAGGATAACAATATAGCAGAAACATTAATAAATAAGCATAAACATTTAAGGAAATGTATAAGACTAAAACAAAACACTTTTAAACATAATATTCTGCATAATATGGAAAAGATTAAATCAAATAATTCCATTTACATATTCATATGGATATTATAATACTCAAATAATCACATGAAATATCAATAGCTACTTTCATAATGATAGAATGCATAATGTCGGACTTCATAACCACAATTTCAAGGCCTTGTGCCAAGACTACAAATAAGATTTTGTCAAGGCCTTGTCCCAAGACACTAGTTTGTCTCATGAGACTTACTGATGCATCGAGAAGCTATAGTGGGCTCCACTTGACACTAATAATGTCCAATGAATTCCTCATATAAAAAGGTTTAAACATAAGAAAAACATTCGTATTAAAAATATCATATGAAATGTCAATACTTTATAAATAATCCATGAATGGTATAAAATTAACACATTCACAGTCAAACATATCACAAAACCTTCAATATAGTATGGATGATTTGTATCATAATAAATCAACCTCAATCAAGAATAATATCTCGTAAAGGATGTTGACATAGTTGAAAATGATCAGTAGAAATCTTTGAGGTAAATATCCATTATTCATGAAAACATTAAAAAGTCTCACTATTTACAAAGAAGCTGTTTAAAATAGATTTCTGAATCAAAGTTTCTCATAAAACATTTAATCTATTAAAAGTAATTTCAATTTTAAAATAATAATATCCATATTAATAAAACCTTAAAACCATTTTTAAAACATGAACATTAATGAGAAATATTTTGAAGAATGAAATTTTAAAACATTTAAGATTATATTTTAGTAAGAGTTCCTAACCAATTGAGATATGCTTAAATAAAAATTATTTAGGTAATAAAAACATTATAATATCATGAGAATAAAGGTATTCATGATATACTTTGTCAATGTATAGTATATACACCAAATAAAAGTGAATTGGCACATAACAACAAAAAAGTATCAATGGAATATAAGTTGAGATGAATTCTTTTATAAAGACTATGTCCTTAGTTTAAGGATAAATCAATGACATAATTATGTGTGTAAAATATAAATAAACTCAATATGATTAGATATTCAGTGTAAATTAATCATAGGACATTCACACATATTCTTCTAAAAACAAAACCAATGACTTGGATGTTAAACTCAATGAATAGAAATTGAGTTAAAATTACTCTTATCATGTTTATATAGATGACTTCAGAATTTATCAATGGGCTTATTATGTTTATAAAATGCATATCCACAAAAAGGGGAGTGAAAATTACTGCATAAGTAAATAAATAGTGATTTCACACAAAATCATGGAGTAATCTAATCAATGAAGTTTGCGTAAAATCCAATGAGCAGAAATTGAAATTTGAAATTCCCTTACCGTTTTGTTAACATATGAAACATACAACCCATGAAATATGTATCATCCAATAATTATGTAAATACCCATAAATTAATTTATATTACACAAACAATACAATCATGGGCAGAACATACACCACACAAAATCTAGTGGTGGAAAATATAGCATGAATCTCACAGGAATTTATGTGAGATGAAATTTCTTTACCCTGTAATTTTCCTTGGTCGAGGGTACGTTAACTTCCGGTATAATAGTTAACTAATTGTTTTTAAATAATACATATTCTATATAGATAAATTTAATATCATGTATGATAATCTAATATTGCTTTGTTAATAATATTTTAGTAATACCATCGTTTCGGGTGTTAACTGATCTGGTTTCCTTTATATAATCGGTTACGTATGACAAGTTTTTTATGGGTGTGATGTATTTTATTCATATCCAGAATGATATAAAGTTCATAAAAATTACTTGTAATCATAAAATGAAAATTATTCTTTAATGATTACGATGGGGAATTAATCTCATCATGTTCGTGGAGACGGTAATATGTACGTACGCAAGAGCGACAATATCATTATATTAATGATGAAAGAATATGTAATTGAATGGTATATAATATAGACAGAATAATTAACATGTTGTATTTATTATTTAAATCATTTATAATCATTATTATACCCATCCAAATAATGAAGTGTTTGAATAACAAAATACACCACGACATGGAGATGGTAAGCTGTACGTACACACGTATGGTGACTTTGTCATTTATATGATAGATGGAATAATGAATATGGTTTTACCAACATTATAATAACATTAATTTATATATAAGATAATTTTTTATTATTTTATAATGTAAACTACAAAGAAAGAGTAAGTGGAAGAAGAAAAGAACTTGAAAGAGGTGATGAAACATTTACCTCATCTTCAGGTTCTTACTTTTGATTTCAGCAAAAGTGCTCCTTAGGATCACATTCACAAAAAAGGAAGGCCTCTAGGATTAATGTAGTAAATTTTTAAGTATATTTGGTAAGGGTTTGGATGAGACAAAAGGCTTAGAAGGTGTGAAATTAAGAGAAGGGGAAGTACCCATTTTTAAGAGAGGGAAGGTTCACGTTATGAAAATCATGAAATATTATTTTATAATAAAATAATTTTTCTGTTTATAATGTCTAAAAAATGATTTAGTTCGAGGATAAGTTAGTTGTGGGTCAAAAAACGTTCAACTAATAGGTTGTATATAGGTTTAGGTCATCATATTAACCTTATCTTATAGATGTAACTCTTAGTTAAATTTTATGTCTCTTTGTATTTTTATATTGTATGGTTAATAAACAAACAATAACAAGCAAAAAGAACCCCATGTGGTTCATTAGTAATATATATAACCTTATCTAAGTCCTTTTGCAGAAACTTATATTTTAAAGAATATTATATCAATTAATAATATAGTATTTGTTTTAAAAACTCAATTATGTTAATTTTGACACTATTTAGTATTTGATTTTTTTGAAATCCATAAAAACTTTATAACTTCAAATAAAAATTATTTGACAAACCCTAACATGACATTTTAACCTATAAATTTATTTTAATTCATCATAAGTCTCAATTTACATTTATTTAGATATTTATAATATCAATTATTTTAGTATTTCAATAATAAGATAATTACTACATCATCATTCGGTCATAAATATATTAAATTATTTAATGTCTAAAAATTTTAAATAAAATACCATTATGTAGGAAAGTTTTTTTTCTTTCTAATGAATATATATAGTCAAATTTCTAATGTGTTTAACCCTATAATAAAAATAGTTTATTTATTAAAAATTGAATTTAACTCTTATAACTCTTCTTTAAATAAAAATAATAATAAATGTCCTAATCCATTCCAAGTGGACACAAGAGGTTCATATTTTATTCCTAAGGTTTTTTTTGTCTAATTATACTTATCCAATAGAATTAGTACATGTGTTGGGGTAATTATGATATCATTTTTACCCTTAATTACCCTTCTTACTTTTAACCATTGTTTGTAAGAGTCAAAAGTTACTATTCACCAAAAAAATATTTTCTTCTTATTGAACCACATTTTACATACTGTTATTAAACATGTCTCTTTTTTTTGAAATTCAACTAATAGAAGAGGTAATATTAAGTTTTATGCAAATTTCCAAATGCTCCTAAGAAGTGGGTAAAAGACGTCAAAAAGTACAATAAAATTTTATATATCTAATTTTATTAGAAAATGACACCAGTGAATTAAAATGAACTTATATAGGTATTATATATCTATTTGGAATTAAAATAAATTTAAATAAAATAAATAATTATTTAAATAAAAAGTCTGTTTTAAACTATAACGCGGTGCTTTTCACTACTCATCAAAAAATTGAATGTTTTTAGAAAAATACCAAAACATTACCCAAAGATTATTTTGATATTATAAATTCACAAATGACTTATATTTTACCAAATTCATAACATATAATTAGCATTAATTAGTTTAAAATTAATTCTCATTGCCAAAACTAGAAAGCGTGTTTTTTAAAAATAAAACTATGAAAAGATAGACATGTGTTTATGTCAAATCTAAATTTGAAATTACATATAATGACCTAAATTGTATTAAATCATAAAAATATAATCATATTATACTTCCAAACCATTCAAATAAATAATTTAATAGTATAAATTATTTCGATTCAAATGTTTTTTTCAATTAAAATTTATTATTTTTCAGTATTCATCTAAAATATGAAAGTTATCAGAAAAGTACCAAAACATTATCCTAACTATTTTTTTATGTCCCAATTCTTAAAAATAATTTATTTTAATTTAATTTAATATATAAAAGTTTCAAATATTGGTTTTAAAAAGGGTTTTCCTTTAAAAGGTGGTAAAATTTCATTTTTTTGAAAAATACTTCTTTTATCTGAAAAAATGAATTTTTTCTTATATAATGTATAAGAAACAAATAATATGGATTCTTAAATTATATTGAGTATATAAAATTCAAAATTCAGTTAATACTATTCATAACCGCTTTTGAACATCTAGTTTTGTATGTACTGGTACGCTCGAACTTGGTGTTGTGTGTAGCGCAAGCTATTGAATTACTTTGAAGAAAAATAACTTACTATGAAATCTTGTGGTGTTACATATACATGGTGAAGGTTATATTTTTATAGGCCATGTGATTTCTAATGTATTCCAGGATTTTTAAAAATCCTTTTATTTCTCAAGTGGTAGGTGTGGTTAGGGGGTTTTATAAAATCCAGGAAAGGTGCACTTGGAGGATGTTAAATGGATCTTCAAGATTCTCCAAAGTAGAATGGTTCTAGAAATATATTTTAGAAAAAATGATATTTTATAGGTATTTTTAGACACTAACATTTTCATAGATACCAATTCATAGAATAGAACCGATGGCTTTTTTTTACTTTTTGAGGCACTACTATGATTTGGATATCCATATTACTACCTATAGTTATACTATAAAACATGAAATTTGATTACATTACAGTTAAGAAATTGGGTAATAAATTGGTGTGGAAGAAGTGTATACTATATGAGATCATAAGGATACTATAAATCAATATTTTTTATTATAAAAATGTGAGACTCAATTCACCAATAACCCTACATTTAACACCCAGATGAATCACATTCAACTAAATTACCACTTTATCCAGAACCTCATGGAAGATGGAGTGCTACAACTATGGAAGGTTAAAGGTAATAATAATTTAGATAATATTATGAATAAATTTAAGGCTTGGTAAATTCTGTTTTGGTGTTCTGACTTAATATGCCTTATTTCACATGGAGGTCGTGAGATCTTGGAATCAATCATAGCATGGAGGAGTGGGACTAAAGAAGGGATGTTGAAAGACATTTTTATAATCATGTGGAATGAGTTATGATACCTAGAAAATGAATCTAAAGTGGTGGAATATTATTATTTACTATTTTAGAATGTTTTTTCTCACTAATTGTTTAATCTTCTAGAGGCGATAAACTATTAGAACTATATACAGAACCACATAAAAGACACAAAAGTGCAACCCGATGTCTAAAACCAGTAGTAGAAATATTAATTGAGTCAAGATTTTTAATTGTGGAAGAAATATTGAATATTGTATTAACTCTTTTTATACTATATAATAATAACCTAAAGGCTATCAAATGTTATATCACATTATTCGGATGGATATATAAGAGTAATATAGATTCACTTATGAAGGCTTTATTTGACCACGATATTGATTAGATGAGTCAATGGTTCTTATATAGAGGACATGATCTAGTGTAGGGTCATCTAAAAGTATTAAATTTAAGTATAACCGATTGAACTAGAATTTATCTATAGTATTCATCTATAAATTTAAAAATGGGAGTCATTTTTTTGGTACATAAAATATTCTTATTCAATCTTCTATCATGTTTTTCATTGGATTTATTGTAAAATTATAATATTATGTTTTCAATTATGTTGAAGTTTTTATTTATCTTCAACTAGGAATTCTATCTAACCATATTATGTTCATGCGACCCTTCATTGTATGATTTACTAACATTTTTTATATTTCTCATATGTGTTTCATGTGAAAAATATTTTCATTTGGTGCACTATTTGGGTGATTTTTCATCATAACTCAATATTAACCAATATATAGAGTCACATAAACATAAGGGGGTATGGACTGAGATTCTCTATCCAGTTATTTCCCACTATAAGGAGACCTATCCTAGTTGTATGACTGATATCAAGGAAGAAGAGTCTTTGGACTACCATTATAATGATCAATAAGACAACCAGTCACATAGGATAATTTTATTTATATTGAACCTCTTTCACTCTTAATTTATTATAGAGGATAAATATCATTTAGTGCAACATCATTTGGTAGATCAGAATAATATAATGTTATTATTTCTGTTAAATTAGAAGATATTGTTTAGTGATTTTCCCTCAAAATTATCCTTGAAACAATAATCTAATAAATATCTATATATTTGTAGAATTAAATTTCATTTGATGAGAAATTATTTATTTTACCTAGTATTCCATCTAGATGCTCTCTATAACAGACACAATTATATCATTAGGAATGGTTAACATTATATTAAAATTCAAAAAAAATCACACACAAAATTATAAAAAAAATTACTTGAGTCTATATTCACCTCCAATTTCAATTGAGAAAAATTAAAAATGATTATTTGAGACATTAAATTCATCTTGAAAACATAGCACAAAGTGATGACACAAGTTTTTGGTTTATAAGTACAAGAAAATTTATTAGCTAACCATATTTCTATGAATTTTGAAGATAAAGGGATTTTGGAAAGAGATAAGCACGATTTGAAAGCTTACAAAATTTCCAATGTCATCATATTTCAATTCATATGATAAAAAAATCATCACATAGTTAGGTGTAATTATAATTATTTAAATAACCCTATGGATATAGACCAATGTATAACCAAAAAATATATTCATTAAAAAGTTCGATAAAAATGTAATGAAGTCCAACAAGATATAAAATGGTACAATTATATAACCCCTAATATTTATTGATTAATTTATCAAAGATATTTATTAAAGGACTTTGAATCCTAAACCATTAAGCAACAGAAAATATATAATGTCATGAAGCCTCTATAGATTCCAAGGATGAAATCATCAATGAAGATTCCCCATTTTCATATCCAAAAAATTTGAAACTAAATATTATACTTTGTAATATTTAAATAAAATATAGACTTGTGAAAGTGATTAATACATGTAGAATAATGGATAATGAATCATTTTCTTGCCCCCATCAAAGGGGGAGGGAAAAAATTGGTTGGAATCTCCAGCTTGGGCATTGGGAACCTTAGACATGGGAAGGAGTCGAGATTATATAAATATACTCAGTAGGTTAATCCTAAAAAAACTAATGTTTACATGTTAATAAAACATACTAATGTATCTATGTATATAATAAATAAAACATGACAATAAACCCAAAAAATATCTAAAGATTCAACCATCCAAGCACTTTATTTTCATACCAGATAAATAACTGACAAAGTAGGATAATTTATGATCTATAATGGGATATTTGTGATGGGAATTCATCTTAAATAATCCATGGAATAAAATTTTCTAACAATAAATTTTTTTCTGATGAACCATCACAAAAATTATTTTTCAGGATAAGTATTTCAATCTATTGGTAATAATATTTTATGAAGAAATATGATTCTATTAAAAAAGAAAAAAAACATTTTTTATGTAATACACTATACATCATGTAAAAGTATTGGTGATGGAAAATTAAATATATTCAAAGATATTATTTTAAATAAAATTATTTATCCACCAGAAAAACATAAAAAATAAATAAATAATTAAGATATATATATACTTTCATGAAAAAATACTTAACATTTAACAGAAAATATGTTTATCAATAAAAATATCATTAATTCATTCTAGGGGAGGGGGTTAGCTTAATAGTACTGAGATGGGAAGACTCTCCCCAAACCATGCACTAGTCATCCCATGTACTCCATAATATTGTCATGTTGTTGGTATTTATTCTCCTATTATTGAAACTTCTATTTCTACTCTATAAACATGATCTATATAATGTCTTTTTGAGTTCATAATCACTCCCCAAACGCTTTAGCTGATGATGACTTTGCATTAGATCAATTCGAGCTATCTAACAACCTTACAACATCACTATAATAACATACAATCTTCAATCGTAAACCAACACAGATCACCTAACCTCTCTTCATACCAAGAATGGTCACCTACTTCTATGCTTCATCATCAAAACGTGTATAATTGGCAGCTTTTCCCTTTGTATTTCATGACTCTCTCATCCATGAACATTTGTGTCCTCATACATATCCTTAAAATGTAATTCATAAATAATATGTTAAAAAAATATTAAGTAAATTTTAAAAACAAAACAAAATAAAAACCACAATATTACATTTTCCATCACTATTTTTTTTCAAAGGTTGGGGCTGAAGGCTCATTTTATTTTTAAAGTAAAGAAAAGACCTCTTTTAACTGGGTAAAGGGAGACCCCTTACATGGCCTGAAGGCCCAATGGGCTTTTATCCCATTACATAGCCCATAGGCCCAAATTTTTTTCCATCACCAGTGAACTCTCCTATAATAGGATCAATGTGCATTCACTTGTAAGCATCAAACTCTTTAACATTAGGATCCATAGTGACCCACATAAATATAAAAAATATATTTTACATTGAAATTAAAAATTAAATAAAAAACTAAATGGAATACCATATATGATACCCTAGTACCACTATTTTATCATATTTTATTTTATTTTGTGTTATCTTGAAACTTATGGGTGTTTCTGTTGAGTTTCTTGGGTTTTTTAGAGCATCGGGATGTTGTAGACACACCACGACCTATCCTGAGTAGTGATGCTTAATCATTTTTTTGGAATCATTCATGTCATGACCAGTGTCATCACAATACAAAGAAATCCTTCAATGTGGGTCCTGGTATTTTTATTGGATTCATTCACAGCATGAGACACTACCTTGTTGTGGTACCCAGTTTTATGGTGGATTCATTAATGCCACAAGATGAGGCATCACACCATGATGGATCCTAGTAATACTATTAAATTTATGAAATTAAATATTTAAACTTATCAATTTGAAACCAAAAAAATTGGTCCCTTGTCTTCTAATTCATGTTTCTGGGCCTAGAGATCATAGGGAATGACATTCCCTCCCTTCCATTTGTATTGTTTTCCTCCCCTTTATTGATATCAAGTTGTTTCATGGAAAATTCCCCTTTTCTTCTTCTCCCCTTATCCATTTATCCCTTACACTTGATTTTATTTTCACCCACAAACCCTAATTGTGGTGGGGGTAATTTAGGGTAGGATATTTGTTTAATGGTGTGCCTTTGGGTTCTAGGTTATTAAAAGGGAACCTCCCTGCTCCATTGAGAATTCTTAATTGAAGTCAGTGCATTGTTTTGTGATTCTTATAGTATAAGGTAGGTGTTTATTCCATTTCCCTTATATTACATGTCCATAAATGCTTAGATATATAAAATTATTTATTATTATATTAAATTTATATGCATTATTCATGTTGGAATTGTGAATGGTCCTTGATAGATCTCACAATTATAAAAAAAGAACGTCATAGATTTTGAACAACTATTTATAAATTGTATATTAATGCATACAAAGTTTTTTGTAAGATGTTTAAAAAAATTTCAAAGAAAATTAGTGATTTTAATGGTGTGTTTTACACAAATTTATCATTCAATAGATGTGAAAGTTAATGATTGGTTTTAAAAGAAAGATTTTATATCTTCAAAGGTGTTGTTATATAGAGGGGTGTGTGTGGCACATGTTAATTTTTATTGATACATAATGATCTTGTGGTTATTTGAAATATATTTATAAGAAAAGTTTTCATTTCAAAATGGGTGTCAAAATGTGTTTTTTAAATTGGATTTCCCAGGATGTTTTAGAAATATATTTCAAATAATGGGATTAGTCTTGGAAACACATTATTGTATTAATGGTCCTAATTAGAATTTTATAAAATAGTTTTTTAAATGATAATGGGAATAAATTTCAAGCCTATTTTTATTAGAATGTTTATATTTTTTCATTGCAATTTATGTTTCATGTTGTTCAATTATTATGAGATTATTTGGAATGTATGAAATAAAACGGGTAGTTTATTTTGAGGGTGTAGTAGATGAGATGTGTTTTATTTGAAGTTTTTTTTATTTTTTTTATTTTATTAATCTATTCACTATTGTTTCTCACATCTATTGATTAATACCATGGTATTATAGGAATATTAATAAAATATTTTGATGTGTGATATTCTAGATTTATGTGTGAATCCCAACTAGTGCCTTACAGAGTTTCTCCCTCCTAGGGCATTGTAATATTGCACTTTGTGGCCCAAAATGGTTTTTAATGGGAAGTTATGGTTTCACATATGGACCAAATGAGTGATCCAATGGTCCAATTAAAAATCATTCATGTTAGATCATTGGTAGTTTCCCATGATTCTTAGTTCCCATTATGGATTATATAGGGGATTTTGTTTCATGGATTTCTTGTATCCCCAACACTCGATATTATTCGATGGAACCATTATTTAGTTATTAAAATTTTATTTCACCTCATTTATATATTATTTCTAATGATGATTTTCTTTGATTATAATTATTTCTATGCTTTACTTTAAAATTTCTAAAAACAATTTTTAAACTATGGTTTATATTGTGACGAAGAAAATAATTTCTTAATATGACCTGTGAAATGATTTTCAGGAAAAAAAAATGAAATTTTCGATATTGTTTTATGTATTTCACAAAACCAGTTTTAAAGGATTGAATTTTTTTAATGAAATGCTTTTCTTAATATTGGGGTTTGAAATATAGAATTTTAAACTACGTATGCCTTATTTTTGGAAGTCCTTTTTTGTTGGTATTTAAAATAAAAAGTGAAAAACTATTTTTCTTGTTTCCTCTATGTCATATGGTTGAGAAGGTAAAAATCTAATTTCATACCATATATTCAAACTAGAATTTATGATATGTTTTATATATTGAATTTCGAAGCCCCCTGGGTGATATTAATTTTTTCATGGGTTGCTTACACCCTATATATTTACGATTGTGTTGGGGTGTATGCAGTTTCTATAATTTCTTTTATGTTCCTTTTTCTTTTTTAGTTGGATGTTTTTCTTTGTCAATTGATAAACATGTGGTTTCCACTATTGAAAAAAACACCTTTAATAACTATTTTTTATCTTTTAGCATTGGTTTATAATCGATTTTCATATAGGCTTTATAGAAAGTGGTAATGTCCACATCATTTTCATAAACTAACACTATCTCACCTTCCGAAACTGGAATTTTAATGGAATTAAAACATCAGTTATTGAGAAAAATGACATGGATCAACGAACTGGAAGGATTTTGATGTCTGTTTCATAAATAACTACCATAGAAATCATGAAATATCAAAAGGCATTTCAACATTGGTTTTATAAAAAAAACTTTGAAAAACACCCTTCCTTACATTTGACGTCCATTTTTAGTAAAAAGTGGCGTTGAAAGCCTTCCATGGGATTTAAAAATATTTTTTTACACAACATATGCTGAAAGATGAAAATATATATTTCAATTTATGTAATCCCGCACCAAAAAGCACAAAAAAGAACCAAAAATAGATATCTTATAGTAGAAGTAGTAAAAAAGTGAAAAAAAACTCATTGATAACTTTTACAGATATTTTTATAAATATACAGCTAATTGAAACTAAATATTAAAATTAATCAAACCTATAACAAATTTTACCTATTAAATTTGAATTTGTTTTAGGTCATTGGATTTTTATGAAGAAAACACATTCAAAAATATAAAAAAATAAAGGGTTATGAATTTAGAAAATAACAAATCGGTTTAAATTAAAATTTTTATAATGAGACTGACCATTTTGAAATCTATTATTTTTATTTTCAAAATTTTCTCACAAATGAATCATAAAACGTAATATCCAAATTTTAAATTCTCGTGTTGATAATTAAACAACATTTACATTTTTTTAGAAAAGCACCATATATATAAGAAAAATTGAGTATTAACTGATATTAAATTTTTTCACCTAAACATTCAAATAATCATTTTTTTCTAGTCCCACTATTGGATAGATATATCTATTGTACCCAATAAATTACATGTTTCATTTTCAAAAAACAATTTCAAAAATGATTTAAAATTAAAAATACATTAAAGAACAAAATTTTGGAATAAAACATGTTTTTTCATCATTTTTCTAAATCTTCTATGATCCTAATAAAATAGAAAGCATATCCAATATGTTTTAAAATATTTCAGGTAAAATATACCTAATACCCAATATATAGTAAAAAATAAAATATTAATAATTAATAATTGTATAATTAATAGTGGTTAATAATTAAATTTTTTTCTCACCTATTAGGGACTGAAAAAAATAAATATGTGATCACTATTTTTTTTGAATATGTTAGATGCATATTGAATTCTGGATTCTTAGTTCAAATTTTTCACTTCTATTGAAATTTATCTTGATTCATTAAAACCGTAAATAGAATTAAAATCATATTATATTAAAATATAATGGAGATGCTTAATTAACTAATATATTAATTGAGTTAATATAAAATATATTTACATGGTGAAAATAAATTAACAATTCAAATTCACTTATATAGAAAATAACTACAAAAAAGAACATTGAGTTTATCCCCCATGACAGCATCAATGATGTTGATTTAAAAATAATTAATTCATAATCTCTTCCATATATATATGAACTCAATAAAAAGGTATAATAATTATCTAATATAAAAGAAATATATAATAAATTTATAACCCAATCCACTTCTTGAAGAATATCTGAAGGTAGTAAAACTCAAAAAAAATTAATTGTTTTATAGTGATTCCTTTGATATAAGATACTGAAATATAATTTAAGTGTAAGAATGTATAATAATTAATTATAATTTTAAAGATGTATAACAAAATAAAATCAACACATGGCACATATGTTAGATAACGGTGATGATTAGCTGGAAAAAGTAAAAAAATGGCTAGTACTCTATAAAACTATGGACATCTCCTCTATATCCAATGAAACTTGAGTAGTTGGATCAATAATATCATGTATTTGTACTCTTTCCTGACCAAAATACATAATATTATTATGTACATAATCACATATATGATGTAAAATCTTGTATGCTACCATACATACATGGGCTTCCCCAGCATGCAAATCATAGCACATGGTAATGCATAAATAAGGGGGTGGAGTATCAAGGTAGGATGGTTATTCCAGAAAGATAGGTTTTGTCTATCTTGTCACTTTTGTATGCAGAGTTGACACAGAGGATTCAATCATATCTTTATTGACTCATTTATGGTTCGTAGCATACCATTCAAAGAATTGATTTCTTCCCAATATTCTCCCAACATCGATGTCACTCAAGGGGTGCAACCAAAAACTATTTAAAATATGATACCCTCATTATACTATATGATGCCTCAAGGGTATTATTTATTTCGTGTAACATCTGTCAGAAAATATTTCCTACCCTTAGGGATAAATTCCCTATATTTCATTTTCTCTCGAAGGTTGTCTTGAAGTAATATTTTCAAATGTAATATTAGGAAGATAAATTTACAAAATAGTAATATTGATGAAAAGTATCATTTAATTACTTATAATATTATCAACTATTTCTTTTTTTGGATTAGTAATATATTTTACCTTTGTTTAAAATCTCACCCTTTTCAATTTTTCATAACATGTGAGAGGATATGGAGGGCCGATTGGAACATCTCAGAGCCGCTACTTGACTTGACCCTTAATTCACTATGTTTTTTAGAAATCAATTGTTCCTATAAAAATGATAGCCTCCTTATGATAATGTATGGGGGTATAAATTTATAGACTATATCTCTTAGTGAGTATTCATGGAGTCTAGTTTCAAACTAGATAAATTTGTAAGTCATAATGTTATGAAAATTAATTAACAAATAAATTTCTAAAATATCAAAAACATACCATAATAGATTCCTCCTGTAGACTAAAGACAATATTTTTTTCATTTATTTCTATATATAAAATCATACATAAGACATGGATCTTTATCCGTTTTACTAGAAAAAATATAAACTAATGTCCTCTTTGTCTTAAAATTTCTACATATTATTATCTCAATGGTTATGAATTTTATAAATTCCCCTAGTCTCCTGAATTTAAAATGTAATATATAATTGAAAAAATATGATTAAGAAATGTATAATATTTAAACCATAAGAAAATGAAATAAATAAGTTTATAAATTTTACCAATAGTGACTCCCTTAAAAGATATTCTTACAACTCGTCGATGCTCCTCCAATTAGGTTATAAAATATTTATTCTACAATGAATCTACATAGCTAGGTAGGTCCTAAACTATGTGGAATTTTGGAATATCGGGAATTATTTCCCATTAAAGTTAATTATCACACTTTTTTATCCACAAGTGACTATAATTTTTCGTAAATGTGTAATACTGCATGTTCCATCATTAGTTTTCATCATCTCTAGATAAGGAGAAGAGAATCAAATAATTCTAAGAAATATAAGTTTACTTTCATTAAATAGGAAGTGTGCAAAAAGTTTGAAGAGGATTATATCTTCACATATAAAAACTGATAATTCTAACATTTATAAATTTTATACATATAATTTATATCCTAAAAATTTAAAATTTTAAAAAAATAACAAAATAAATCAAAATTCATTGTAACAACGTTAACAATATATAAATGACAAAAATAAGGAAAACAATATCCTAAAATATTTATAGGATGATAATGATTATATATTATAAATATTTACCAAAATAATTAGGTGTATAATTTAATATTTTCTCAAATCCCTTTAGCATGATCATTTCATAAAGTATGGACTATGTATGTATCACAATCATTATTATCATCCAAAAATCATGTAATGGATGAAGAAACATCAAATAGATCATTAATATAATCAATCTACTCATCACCTAAATTAAATATTTTCCGGTGTAAAATTAAGGACCACTAATCATTCGATGGATGAGTAAAAACATATTTTCATTGCATTTTTCTCCATAATAAATTGTTCCTCTTTGCAACTAAATCTTTTCAAATAAACGAATGTAAATAAATAATCCTCATGTTTCACTCCACTATTACTATTAATCCAATTACAATTAGTTATTTTCACTCAAATTTTAGTATAATAAATTTACCATGTATCCTCAGGAACTCAAAAATATCTTTTTGGTTCATAAATTATGTTTTTTAACATTGGCACTTGAAAAATGCTTTTCTTTAGAAACAACCATTACCTCATAATTTTGAATAGTAATTTTTATCATATTTTTTGTAAAATGTATAACTATTAATACCAAAATGAGACAATGTGATCATATTAAGATATGGTCCCCCTTCTAACCATTTCAATGTTTCTGATGTTGATAAATTTGTGTTAACATTCTTTTTAAACAAAAAAATTTATTTTACACTCAATCAACAACCCATTTTCATTTATATTTAGATATTATACCTTTAATCAAATAATATGTGATGATATATATTGTTAAACCTCATATTTGTTGATAAGAATATATAATTGTACCTACATCACTTTATCATGTGGAAAAAACTATACCTTTAAGCCAAAAATCACTCTACATTCACAGTCAATTTTCAAATTTTGAGATATTGGGAGACCATTATACTCCACTTAAGATATATAATTAGTAATCAACTCAATAAGCTCCTTTGATATGTATTTTTGAATAATACAGGCATTGGATCAATAATGATTTTGAACATACCCCTTCAAAATTTTCATATGTCTTTCAAAAGGATAAATCAAACGTAAATAAACATGCCATTATATTCTTATCTCATGCACCAAATAAATCACCAGATGAAACGTTATATCAAAAAACATTTGTAGGAAATACATTTATATCATGCAAAGTATGATCATATCCTTATTCTCAAACACATCTAACAAATTTTGATCAATGACATTTCTACAAATTGATTTGAAAATATTACACAACCTAATGTCCTTATTTCTTAAAGGGGCCAAAAATTTACCATGTTGGGAAACAAGTAGCACATGTTTCATCAGTATATGATAGTCATCATATTTAATACCTATTAATTTAAAATCCTTCAATGTCAAAAAATTCTTCATAATTGATGAATATAAATTGTGCATTTTAATGACATGCATAAAATTAAGAAAACATCTTCTCACTCTTAATTAATGTGTGAAAATTTGGAGGTAAATATGATCTACTTCCATTTGTAGTGGGAGATTACTCTTAGAATATTCCCTTGGATATCAAGTCCAATATACCCTGAAATCCAAAAAAAATCTTTCCTTTTATGTCTAACAAAATTCTAATAAAAATATCACATATGTTTTCATTGATATGTATAACATCAATTTTATGGATTATCTCTAAAAATACCAAATAATGTAGTTAAAATAAGGTTTACTATTTCATATAGATATTTTTTTGATAACCACAAATTCCTTTCTTTCCAAATCTAAAATCAATATTTTTCAACTTTTCATAATATTCTAAAGCTGATAATACTTGGGGGAGATTATATTATGGTAATCCATTCAATATTTTTTTAATATATGATAATGTATATCAATTAAGAAAACATATGATGTCTCGTGTAGACTACCATTCTTCCATTTTGAAATTGATAAAATGTTGACTCTTCATCACAAATTAGACATGCTTTATGTCATTTAACATTTCACCTAGATAGGTTTTCATAAGTAGAAATACAATTATAGTTCACATTATCATAAACACAATAGAAAATACTCTTTGTTATATACATAAAAATTTATAACACATTTCTCTAGTAAAATATTCAAATCAACAAAAAATGGTGAAAGATGCACATCAAATTCATTTCCTAGTTTTTTGGGTCTAAAAAAATCAATCATATTAGAATATATTTTTTCATCAAACATATTTGTGTGGAAAATTTATATGCTACCAACCAAACAGGCCACGAACTATGTTCACTACTTAGGATTTGAAACTTACTCATTCCATCTATGTAATGTCCCATTCAGAGATCTCTATCTTCTCATAAAAAATCCATTTTTTTATCAAATCTCATCCACAATGATGAATAACCTAGGTGACGTCAGTTTCTATTAGATATTTTCTCATATATGTTCCATATTAACCATTTTAAATCATTTAAATTTATAAATAGATGCTTTAAATGAGAAATTGTAATAAGATAGAAAATTTCATTTGCATGAGGTTTGATGTTAATACCTAAGAATGAATCAAAGTTGAATTTTTCATCCATCATGTATCACGATGTCCCACATTTATGAAATTTCGATAAACCCTCATATTCATTATAATAAAATATGCAATAATTGGGGTAATCATGTATTTTTTTACACTAATCCCTTTATAAATAAATTTTTTCCATCATAATTGGAGTTTGGAATCCCATATCCATAGGGATGTATATTTTTATAAATTTAAATAAATTAGAATAAATCTTTATCACTCTACCAATTTTATGCTTTAAAGTTTACTAATCTCAAAATAACTAATAAAAATATAAATTTAGCGAATCCTGAGAATAGTTATTTTTCTTAATCATCATAAAATAGTTCAATGGTTGTTTTTTCGATTGTTTCTACACCAACATCAAGAATTAATTCTACAATAAGATCCTCTTTATCAATATGAATATTTTCATCAACATTAGATATTTAATTCTATGCTATTACACAATTATAGATCAGACATGTTTAATTAGGGATAAAACCATAGAAAATTATATTATCCTTTATTTTCAAATAATTTAACTTGATCATATTCAAACACTTCATGCATCAGAAAAAAATAAAATCATTATTTTGAATATTTATTTTAGGAAACTCTTAGAAAATATTACTACTTTTTCATATTCATTCATGGTTCTTCTTATATTTATCCAACTATGATCCATTAATTACATAATATCATAGTCTAAAAGTAGAATATATAAAAAACATATATATATTTGAAAATATATATATAAATAGATAAATTTTAAATATAAGAACTCATAATTGAAACAATCAATTATTGATAACTATTTGATCATAAAAATCTTATAAATAATGATAAAAACATATCGTTGAGAAATTTTAATAAAAATAATTAATAATATATAAAAATAGATAATTAAAACCTGAAAAAATTGAAATATAATTTTTCTTTAAAAAAAGGTTACAACAAAAAAATAATCTAATCTATAATATATACAAAAAAAGTTTATAAATGAAAAAAATGAGTAAAAAAATGACTTCAACCATAATAAAATTACAATGATAAAGAAATTATAAATGAAAACGATTATAACTCCAAATAATTCAATAAAGAACAAATTACCATGAAAAACTATTTAAAATACAAAAATAAAAACATTTAAAAAATTATAACACAAAAATTATAATTGAAAATATAATTCATTCAAAATATTAATTAATCAATCAAATTTATAACTAATAGGTAATAATTTATCTCCAAAAAACATAACAGACAAAATTTAATGGTCAAAAATTAAATAATGATATGAAAATCCTAAAAAATCACTTGAAGTAAGTGGAATAGGGATAACGTTATAATATTGAAGTTTTTTTTTCAAAATATGAGAAATAAAAAATAACCATAAAACCTTGAAGCATAGTTTTCGGTCGACTGGAATACGGATTCATTGAACTTTATTACATATTGGATAATTAAATAATGATGAAGGATGGAATATTGAATTTAAAAGATTATGAAAATCGACTGAAACATAATAAATATTATAATCGAGGGCCATCAGGTATTGTTGAGTGTCATTGAGTGTTAATAGGTGGAGGGATTCAAACAAAACTAAATAATGGTTTCAAGTTCTGATCATTTTTACGATACTTTTAATGTCAGTTTTATGAAAAACAAATGCTAAAATGAATTTTAAATTTCTTTTAAAATATTTTTTTAAAAAAAATTAATATTATGAAATGTCCCGCCCCTTCCTCATTCGCTTGAGAAGTCAGTAAGATGCCACTTGGCCTTAGGTGACATTCCCAAGGTGCTAAAGGCTGGTAGTAAATGTTAAGGGCATCCAGAATAATTACAGAACAATTTGACCTTAGAAAAAAATGAACCAACCAAAAAAGGAAAAACCAACTACAACAATATGATACATTTCAAAAAAAGGAAACCATGATAACACATTCCCAAAAGATAACCAATACACCAAACTCTTCAATAACAATTCCCCAAATCCAATACAACTATATCACAAAAAATCCAAATATTAGAGTTCCAAGTGAAAGAATCATAAAACAGACCCAAAGGAAATCACAGAACAATCCACATATCCACACCATGATCCATGCTCTAATCCCCACAATACCCCCCAAGCATCACCATAAATTGCCAGAAAAATGAGATGTTTTAACTTTTCCCGTAACTGGGAATACAATATCTACAAAATCACCCATGTTCCAAAGTAGGGGGAGAGTAATATTAGTCATTATATTTTCCCTGAATTAATTACCTACACATACATTGGTATAGAAACACGAGCACATTTATATAAGACATCAAATAGTGATACAATTTTCAGAATTCCAAACAAAACCTAACCATGTCATGTTTCACCCGAATCCGCGCAATACAAGGAAAACCCAATAAACAGTCCATAAATAATTTTACAATAACATATTAGCAAAAAAAATCATCATTATTATCCATACTCATAATCAAATCATATCTATAAAGTTTCACACCCTCAACATGGGGTAACAATCATTGTGGAACTTCCCGTCCAAGTTCATTCTCTACTTTACCAATCTATTGGTACTTTCTACCCACTTATCCTTGATGGTGGCCCTTCTATCCACTAATCACCACGTTTTTATAGTGTTACTCCCCTACCACTACAAATCCATTTCATTCACAAGCATAAATACTTAACCAATAAACAATAATATAGCACATCAATGCCACAGCATTATGAAAACAACCATTTACAACTCAAAAAATTACATGGTGAATTACCCATTCCACATTAACTTCTAATAAAATGACCCGTTTTTTTAAAAGAAATATTCATAAATCAACAAAGCCACCATTTTTGAAATCTACACTTTAAAATCCAACATGAAGAACATTTCACCACAATTCCCCATTTTCCCCAAAATTCACAAATCATCGCAAAATGAATTTCCATCAAGATTCACACATCATAATCAAAACCAAACTCCATAAAAACAAACTATTTGAAAAAAGTAATCTAGTTATAGAAAAATGGATTTGAGAGAGGAGCCACCTACTGTAGGGTTTTGGTGAAGTCAACCAACGCATGACCGCACCAGAAATCTGGGTGAAATATCCACCAAAACCACCTTAAAAATCTTCTCCAACCATTAACAATCCAAAATATCATCATTTTATGAAATAAAAACCCTTCATAAACATTAGACAGTTGAAGATCTTCAAAACTGAGAGAGAGGGAGAACTAGATCTATAGAAATCCATGAAATGTAAGAGATATGAGACTTTCTTGAGGAGAATCCCCTTCAATATGCCTTAAAATGCCTACGAATCACCTCCTAAATGAGTGGTAGAGCCCATATAACAACTAAGAACCAAAAAACCTGAGTTAGTTTCATGTTGCGAATTAAAGGATAGGTTTAGGGGAAATCTTGAGTGATCCAGGATTTAAAAATCCAATTTTTATTGTCACGCATAGTTAGCTCAAACGATTTGAAAACCAATTCGCTAACTATGATCCTACTACTATCTAAAAGGGAATCCTACATGGTCACATTACATGATTAAAAAAACAATGTACAAACCATTTTAATCCCTATGTCCCAAATTTCATGGTAACTTGGGTTTGTTGTATGAGTTCCCCTAACTATGCTCAAACAATTCTTCTTTAAAAAGCCTCCAAACATTTCAAAAACCATCCCAAACGCTCCAAAAAATTATCCAACATCATTAACCACATAACGATTCACTGAAAATGTTACATACCTCAAATTATGGGTTCTAAAATATCCCCACCCTTGGATATTTTTCCCCAGAATGTAGAGAACCAATGCTTTATTGAAAGAGCTCGGGCCATTGTTCGACCATATCCTTCTCCACCTCCCAATCCTCCACTTGAATCTTACTATGATTCCACAAAAAATGAACTAGGATGATTAATTTACCATGAAATACGTTCTATTTATTACCCACTATCCCATGAGAATGTGAACCAATGAAGCATTCCATTCAACCTTAACTTTATCCATCGAATCACATAGCCAGGATCCAGCCGATACATCATCAATTGAAAAACAAGGAATACATTGTGCACTGCAATAAACCATGGTGGAAAAGACAACCGATATTCTACCTCTCCAGCCCACTCAAATATCAAAAAAGACCAAATATACCTTCTATATAAATTACCCTGCTTCTCAAACAAACAATTTTCAAGCCGTGGAGAGATTATCAAGAACACATGATCACCCTCCTCGAACGAGAATGATCGTTGATGATGGTACACATATGATTTATGAAGAATCTAAGCCATCCCAATTCTCTTCCCGATCAACATCATCTTCTCTATAGCCTCATGGACAATGCCCGGTCCAACCATTGAGGTATCACCCGGTTCCACCCAAAAAATGGAGAACAACACAGATGCCCATACAGTGCTTTGAATAGATACATATGTATCAAGGCTTGAAAACGGTTGTTATAGGAGAACTCCACAAACCACAAGTGATCCTACCATGGTCCACCAAAATCCATCAAACAAGCCCATAACATATCTTCCACTTTTTGTATCATCATCTTGGATTTTCCATCCGTGTGACAATGGAACATTATACCCATGGTCAACTAGGTCCTAAGGTATTGTGGAAAGTATTATCAAAAACGAGATGTGGACCTAAGAAATCAATCTAATACAATTGAAATTGGAATATCATTCCTCTTTACCACTTTACAGATATAGATTTTAGATATATCATCCATTATGATATTCAAAAATAGGGATTAAATGGCCTGACTTTGGGAGTCGAACCACTATGACCCATATGGCATAATTCATTCTAACCATTCTTGGGATACCTATAAGAAAATACATCTCTATCTATTCCCTCACCCACACATGTATAGGTAAATATTTCAACATACTCAAAATTTGTTGATGCCCTTCCTTGACTTACTGACAACTCAAGAATCTCAAAACAAACTCGACCACTTTCCTTTTCACATTGTTCCACCAAAATTATTATTTCAACATATTATAAATTTCATGATTTCCATGATCAACATTTGATATATAATGATTATAAAACCTAATAGTTTTCTCTTAAAAAAACTATTACAAACATTCAATTCCAAAAAATATAAAACTAAATTTCCATTTAGTTCCCAAAACTTAATGGTATCCCCACCACTGAGTTTCTACCTCGTCACCATACATTTAGAATTATATGTACGTGCCTCTTTAACCAACTCAACCAAGTCAGGAACCAATGAGACCATAATGAAAACCACTCGGTCACCCCATTCCTCAAATTTCAACTGTATATCAGCTATAACAGATATCAACTTCCACTAATCCAATGAATATTTCTCCATATAAGCATACAATTTCCAACATAATTCATCTTCCACCGAAATTCCTTTACCCAATGTATACATCAAATAAAATTCAAATATATAGAGATAATCCATCCATATACTTTTCAACAATTTCATATCTCTTGGTGAGAAAATATTCTTCAAACTCTTATGATCAATATAGACTATGAATTTCTCACCAAATAGATAATGACTCAACATATTCAAGGAATGAACCCCAACCACGAATTCAAAATCATGTGTTGGTAGTTATTATCATGAAACCTCAACTATCATGATCCATACTCAGCTACATGATCCCCTCGCATGAGAAAACATCTGAACACTGATCTTGATTTATTACAATACACCACCTACCCTTTCCATGGTTCTAGAAAAACCAATATTGGTTCAAATGTAAGGATACCCTTATGTTCTTCAAAATATTTCTGACACTTCTCATTCCATTGAAATTGAAAATTCTTCCAAGTCAAAGATATTATCAGTGAAGCTAATCATGAGAAGTCTTGAACAAAACACCAATAATATCGTAGTAGACCAAGGAAGATCTATATTTAATAGACATTATATGGTGGTTTCCATGAGATAATGACCTCTACCTTTTCCAGATCAACTAAAACACCTTTCTCAAAAATAACATGGCCAAGAAAACAAACCTCCTATATCCAAAAATCACACATGACAATTTGGAATATAATTGATGATCTCTCAAGTTCTCCATTACTATCACCATGTGTTATTCATGCTCCACCCTTGACCTAAAATACACAAATATATCATCAAAAAATATGAGTATAAAAGAATATAGATATTTATGAAATATTTAATTCAAAAATTCCATGAAAAACGTTGGTACATTTTTCTGACCAAAGGTCATAAACCCATACTCATAAAGGCCATATCTACTTCTGAATCCTATTTTTAGAATATCATCCTTCCACGTCTACAATTGATAATATCCTAATCGCAATTCAATCCGAGAGAACCCTCTAAATCCCCCAAATAATCGAACAAATCATCAATGTGTGGAATGGAATTAGGTTCTCTATCATAAAATGATATAGACTATATTAATCAACACATAGTTGTAGTGTTCCATATGCCTTTTTAACAAACAAGACCATCACTGCCCATGGAGATGTGTTATGATAGATGAACCATTTGTTTTATAACCAAGCCAACTGCACTTTCAATTACATCAATTATTTTTGTGCCATCTGGTAAGGAAGAAGTGATATAGGACTTGTCCCAAGAAGGAGATAAATTATAAACTCCACATCTCTCACAAGATTCAACCTTGATAATTCTTTAGGAAATAAATCCAAAAACCGATCAAAACACACTAGAAAACGCTATGTTGAACTCCTTACATTGATTCCAATGAAGACTCTGATAACTAATATGATATATTGCTAATAGTTGTTGCTAATAGGGTTATTACCATGTTATTTTCATACTTATCTCCTTTAATGATATGTTTAAAACTATAATTCGTTATGAAAGTATCCATTCACAAAAAATGTCTATGTGGGCCTTAAAATTTTACAACCAATCCATTCCAGGGATTATATCATATGAATCCATCTCAAGCACAGAGAAATCCAAAATCAACTCAACCCCATCCTCAACTATATAGAATTATCTCTATAGGATGGCTCAACAATCTATTTGACCCATAGGAGTTTTATGTTTTAAATCCTAAGGCATCATTTACATTATTAAACCCATAAAACTAACATTATGAGATGAAATAAAAGAATGTGAATCGCATGTATCAAACAACTCATCCATTAAGGTAGAATTTAAAAGAATTGTACCTCACACCGTGGATAGTCCCAAATGATCATCCATCACAACCTGGTCATCTCTAAATAACCACTTGCTTTCCACACACTTCTCCTTATAGACCTGTTTAAGAGTCTTGGTATTCTGTGAATCACCATGAATAACATTATTCTATTGATGAGGGGTATGCTGCTGCCCCCACCCTATCGAGGCATAAGATGCCTGCGACCCTTGAGTAGTATCACAAACACCTGAACTGAGAGCATTCTGATAATAACACTAAAGATTCCCCATATTCTTATAGTTAGGATATTCCCAAGTTTGTTCCATACAATCCCACTTGATGTGGCCCGTAGAGCCACAATTAAAACATCTCAGATTACTCTGAGTCATCAGAGGAATATTGACCGATCCTACCATCATATTCTAGTCTATACTACCACCCTAGAAATAAATGTCCCTATTCTAATTTATCCCAGCATTTGAGTCCCTGTAATTTTTAGTGGGCAACACCATGCTTCCACCTCCTGTAGTCCCCAAAGTATCCCTTCCATCTACTCTTTATCTATTCATCATTTCCATGTAACCACTTATACATAACACCTATATTTTAGAAAGAATTTCCTATATCCACTCAAGTTCAAAAATATGTTTCTTCAATGACGTACTAACCTCCACCTTAGTTGAAAATTGTATTAAGTTCATAAACATAGCAACATCATCTGTTATTGGAAGGTTCTCATTCTTTGAAAAAAATAAATCCATTGTGTGCTAAATTAGGAACTTATGAGGGAAGAATTATTTGTTAAAAATTTCTTCAAAACCCTCCCATGTCATCCCATGGTCCGTTCCATCTTGGACCACCAAGTCCCACCACTATAGGGAAAGATCTTCCAATATATACATTTCTAACTTCACTTTTAACTCCTCTGGTGTTTTGAGGAATTCAAATATCTTGTTCTCTTTTTTCAACCATGCCTCCTCCTTTTTTGGTTAGAAACCACCCCTAAATATGGGGGAGATTCTTGTTTTAAAATTAAACCATATGATCCACATTATTTAGCTCATCTTTTTTATTCACACATCCCACAGAAAGGAATTTATGTACTATACTATACACTAGTTTCTAGTTCTATTGTTGATCAGGTGAAACCACATTTTCAGTAGCCTCCTCTGATTGGTCTCTATGACACATACCCAATTCCATTTTTATCAATAGAAAAACCACTATTATCCTCGCTCCCTTATCAATAAAATATTAAAATTTCAAATTCAATTACATTGAAACTATCTCTACCAGGGTTCCCACATGTTCACATTTACCATGTTGCTCTATTTTTTAAAAG
Source organism: Viscum album (assembly GCA_963277665.1). NCBI lineage: Eukaryota > Viridiplantae > Streptophyta > Magnoliopsida > Santalales > Viscaceae > Viscum > Viscum album. Next base: position 249,744,077 of record OY728128.1, on the reverse strand, counting down.
ATACTCGTGTTTTAAAAGTTGAACTATTTTAAAATACCACAACCATCCACATTTAAAAACATCCCAATTGAAAATAATTATTTTACATTTCACAAGTCTTTACCACAACACAAATAATTATGTCAATGGAATATACATCATAGTGGGGAGTCATTTATACCTTTCATTCCATGATCATATCATTGTCTACACCCAAAACAATGTGATATCCAATGCCTATAAGTGTCTCAAAAACACTCACGTACCCAACACCCTGGTAACATGAAGTTAAGAATAAAAGGTTTAACAAGTTCTTTTCTACAGTACATTTCATGTTCCAATAATCCTAATCCTTTCTACCATCACGACTGAATGAATGACATATGAATGAATTATAACTCCAAGACCTAGAATGAGAACCAATTCCAAAGGACCAAGAAACTGATATAACATACAACATCACACCCTTTCTTCATTGTACTTACAAGGTGGTTAGATGCTACTTGGACTTAGGTGAAATTTCCCAAAGTTCCAAATGCTAGAAATAAATGTTGAGGGATTCATGAACAATTGGGAAACAATTTTTACATAGAATAAAACAATCCAACCAAACAAAGAATAACCAACCAACATTACATGATAAAAGTAAATAAAATAAACCCTGATAACACATTACCAAGAGCCAACCCAATACCCAAACTCTTCTATAACAATTCCGACAACCCAATACAACTAAACCACCAAAAATCTAAAAATCAGAGTACTACGAAGAAGAAGAATCTACAAGACGAAGGGGAAATCATGAAACACTCCAAAACTAGACACCATGATCCACATTCCAAGCACCACAATACCACCCAATCATCACAATGAACCCCTAGAAAAATGAGATGCTTTACCATTACATGTTTCTTAGATTATCACATCTGCAAAAGCATCCATGTACTAAATCAGGGGGTGAGTAATAATACTCAGTATGTTCCCTCGAATGAATTACCTACACACACCACTAGGATAGAACCATTAGCTTATTTATATAATGTAGTTTATATAAAACAACAAATATTGCCACAATTTATAGCAATCCAAACACACCATTACCAATCCATTTTTAACCCAAATCCACACAATAAAAGGGAAATCCCAAAAACAATCCCTAAATCATTTTACCATCACATATTGGAAAAAACTTTTTCATAATACATATCCACACACATTACCAAAATATATCCATAATGTTTCACACACTCAAACTAGTGTAACAATCACGATGGAACTTCCCATCCTAGCCTATTTACAACTTTCCAAATCTAGTTTTACTTCTAGCAAACTTATCTTTGATAGTAGACGTTCCATCCACTATCCATCCCCTTTTTATAGAGGTACTCCCCCCCACATCAAATCCATTTCAATCTCATACATAAATACATAACCAATAAACAATCATACATCACACCATAGCCAGAACCTTTTGCAAACAAATATTTCCAGACCAAATAATCCCTTAGGACCTTATCCTAGCCCCATTACCTTCCAATAAAATGTCAAAAAAAATTAAAACCATTTTCATAAATCAACCCAAGAAAATATTTTTTAAATATAAAATTTAAAATACATCATCAACAACATTTCACTACAATACCTCATTTTCCCCAAAATCAATAAATCATAACAAAATTAATTTACATTAACCTTAGAACATCATACTCACACAAAAAAATAAATAAAAATAATCTAATTGAAAACAAGTCTTCTAGTTCTAGAAAAATGGAGTCAAGAGAGAATCCACCTGCATTATGTTTTTCATGAAATCGACCAACTCACGACCACACCACAAATATGGGTGAAATGTCCAACAAAACTTTTTATATAATTTCCTAACATCAACATGCCTAAATGTCAACATTTTAGGAAAAACCCTAGATCTATATAAAACATTTTTAGATCTAGAAAACTGAGAGAGTGGGAGTACTAGATATAAGGAATGCCTAGAATGTTCCATGTTAGGAGACCTACCAGAGGATAATCACATTCACCATACCTTGAAAACCCTTTGAATCACCCCTAAAATGACTGTTAGAGCCCATATAATAATTGAGAACCAAAAAACCTATGTGAGGTTCTAGTTGAGGAAGAAAATAGGGGTTTAGGGGAAATCCATAGTGATCTTGTATTCAAAAATCCAATTTTTAATGTTGTACACAGTTATCTCACATGGTTTGAAAAATTGTTCACTAACCATGCTCCTAATACTATCTCGAAGGGAATCTCATGTAGTCTCATCACATGGTTAGACAAACCATGTGAAAATTTTGTGACACCCTCTATTCCAAGTTTTACGATTATTTAGGTTTGTTACAGGGTTTCCCCTAACCTTGTTCAAACTGTGCTCCCCTAAAAATCCTACAAACAGTTCCAAAACCTTCCCAAACTCTCCCAAGCATTACCAGACAACATTAACCACATAGAAAGAAATAAAAAATTGCTACATAATCAAAACGTGGTTTCTACACTTTAAAAGTGTGTCATCAGACTTTATTTTCTGTTTTATATAAAACTGATTTTAAAATATTTTCCAAATATAATTTAGAGGTAGTTTCTTAAAAAACTGACTTTAAAAGTTCATTGATACACTTTAAACATATGTTTCAAAGAAACTGACTTTAAAACCCTAACATTAAATCCTAAATTTCTAATCATGTGTGGTGAGTGACCGCGGGTCACATGAATATCTTTGAGAAGTGGTTTGGGTAACCATTTTATTTATTTTTATTTTTCAAGGATATATCAGCAATTTTTTCTTGTTTTTTAATCTATTTTTCCATTTATTTTATTCTAGTTGTTATTATGTATGAGGAATTTTAAATTTTTTTGATGAGTTAGTTACCCATACCCACTGTTCCATATTTTTATTGTTTATTATTTTTTACCTTCTTATTTATTATGCATCGATGTCCAATGTATGTACAGTTCATGCTAGATTCTTGATTGTTTCCACCACTAGTTTGGGTTGTTATATAAGGGTGAAACCATTCAAAAGTGCATACTCATCACACCCAGACACTAGTATATAGCCTCTAGGGAAAAGGAATGATATTCATACCTAATTTATAATTTTTTCTGGTGAATTTTTGGTTCATCCCATGTTACACTTCAATATTTTAAAATAACAAGATTTTGTTCAATAACGTATATGACACATAACACTGGGCGTTAAGACAATGAAATATAATAATTTAATTCTGACCATTAAAACCATACTATTGAATTGGAAGTTATGAATAAGAATAACCACATTATGAAATATATATAATGGATCAACTCAATAATATCTTATTGATTAATTCATAGGAATTAAATATTTAATTTTTAGAAGTTATATTATACATCAAAATATACTTCCTTAAAAATGATTTTATTTCTATTTGTTAGAAAATATTATATTTATTTTTTTACAATTCAAGAAAAATGTTTTTTTTAAAATAAACATCAATTTTTACATTTTCATTTTAAAAATATATTAGAGTGATTTCTTTGAGATTTTTCTAAAATTATTTATTTTCACTGAATAAAAGAAAATATTGATTTTTATTGAAAAATATTTTTTTATTTTAATCATATAAATTTTATATTTTTATTTAAAATAATTTAAAAGTGATATTAGTTCAATGATATTTTTTTAAATCCAATTAATTTCATTGAAATCATCTTTATCGTTTAGTTTTGTATAAAAACATTGTGGGTCTTAAAAATACATTTTTCTAAATTAATGTTTTTCATTTCCATTTTTTTATTCTTAATTTTTTTCTTAAATTTATAGTGATCTAATTTTATAACATGGATTTAATATTTGGAATAAATATGTCAACATTTGTTAAATTTTACACTTTTATATTTAGGTATTATGAATAGAAACTATGGTAAAAAATTTAACATGTGTAAAGGGTAAATTGAGTTAACCTTGTTTAAAATTAAGTGTTATGATCACCATTATTCAACTTAATTATTATTGTATGAAGATTAATTTAACATTATCACCATATGATTTAAATTTAATTTTGTTAAGGTAAAATTTTCCCTAAAAATGACCTATATAATATTTATATAAAAAAAATACAAAATATCAATTTCTTACTTTTAAATATCTATTATTTGTTCAGAAAGTGAAAACGAAATTTATGAATGAAACTTAATTTTTATTTTTAGAAAAATAAATTTTTCTATTATGGTAAATTTTTTATAATTTTTAGTAATTATATAATTACCTAAAATTCTTAAACAATGTCAACACATTATTTCATCAAATTAATATAAAACTAAAAATATGATTTTAAAAATATTGAGAGTAATAAAATTTGAGTTAATTATAGTGTTACATAATTTTTATGGATTAATATATCATATTTTTTTGTTTTAAATGATTATATTTTAATTCCATATTTGTCTTAGTTTCTTTAGTTTCAAATTAAATGAATATTATTAAAATTACACTAATGGTATTTTAATAAATTAATTTTTTATTAAATTATTTAAAATCATTAAAATAATTAAATGGTAAAAAATTAAAATTTTAAAGTTTAAAATTTCATCCCCTATCAATGTATTAATCAATATCCACCTTATAAGTAAAATTATGACTCTTTAATAGTGAAAAAACTTGTTACTGCGGTCAACATAAAATGGGTTAACTAAGGGTTAAACCAAAATATGGTGTTTAAAATACCACTTAAACCTGACCATATTTTATTTTATGATTATATTTAATCCATATAAAACGTTATTTTCTAATATATTCCCATTTGAAATCAATTTTCTGGATAATTTTTTTTATACTTTAATCTTATAAGAAATTACAAGAGTGCTCCTCCCCTCACTTGTAAAAGGGTATCCATCCTTTCTCTATTATACACTAACATAAGACATCTAGATTGACCAAAATCAGAAAATGTATCCCTTAAACACCATTAACCAAGTTTTAGACTCACTTTTCTACCCAAAATACCAACCCTAGTCACCTTTACAGGAGATGTAAAGGAGTTTTTCTAAAGAAGAGGTAACCATCTTTACCGAATTTTTGAATTTTCTTTTTTATTATACTTCTTATAAATCTATTATTACAATAATAAAAATATAAACCATGTATCATAAATACACTAACATTTTATTATCAAATATATAAAACTATTTTATACCTTTTTTCTATCTTGTAGAAAACAAAAAAAAATCCCTTGTGTATATGTACGACTTATAATCACTATATATTGGTGTAATTCATTTTCATTTTTAATATTTCATGGAGGGTTATTATGGTGAATTTAAGACTTAAATATTATATTTATGTAATTATTATACTTTTTTAATTATAATATTATATATAACTTTTTTACCTTTAGATCATTTGGAAAATGATAATGTCACTCATGTATACGTGTGGACTACTACCTCCACGAAGCGATGTGATATATTTTTAATTTTTTTCAATTGGATTATATAAGAATATATTAATTGAATATATATGATATATATGATATATATGATATAAAAATGATTTTTTAAAGGTTAATAATTTTTTAACATTCTTTCATTCCATGCATCAAAAAGTGAAAATAGTGTTCATGCATGTGTAGGTCCTTCCATCTAAATGAACAATGTAATTATTTTTTTCCATATAAAAATTTTATGGATGAATATATGTATAATGAATATATACGATATTTATATAATGATTAAAATTATAGATATTATGGAACCATGAACAAAATAAATGGACCAGAACTACCAAACCCATATTTTCATGAAAAATGAAATAGTTATAACCCATAAATGACTATTTTAATAAGGTGTTAAAAATAAATAAGTTGTTAAATTTTATAAGAGGACTATATATGATTTTATAATTATGTAAATTACTCTAGTATATAGGTAAAAAAGGTAAGTTCATTATACAAGTGGTTATACCATCTTTGAAGCAAGTCAGACTTGAGCAAAGGGATTTATTATCCCACTATTATGTCTTAGAGACATATTCCATATCCACTATTAATTTTAATTATGTGGTGTATATAATACTACTTTTAGATGTTATATCATTTATCACCTAATTTTCCTGATATTTAATGTTTCATTTGAAGTAATTCTTTCTAGGGTATTATGATTCCAAATTTAACAAAAGAATATGTAATTTATGTTACAATAACATTGTTCCCATGATTATTTATGATTAAGTTTATAATGTTTAAAATTACAAATCAACCTATCAAAAGGGAAATTATTTTTACACTCATATATTTATTTTTTAAAATTAAATATTTTCATTTCATTTAATACACTTTAAGTTCTTAATAGATAGAAATAAATGTTTTTAGAAAACCCGACATTGTTTCTTTCTTTAGTTGAAAACCCATTTTCTTCTATATCCATGTTTTATAATAAATGTTTTAAATAATATATTTAGTGTTATCCTATTATTTTTAAAGTTATTTTTATACATGATATTATTTTTTTAAGAAAAAATAAATTAATCATTTTTTATATTCCGAAAGAGGTACTTTTTTGACTTTTTTATACACGTTTAAAATAAGTGTTTTATTTTAACATATATAGCATGAACATAAATTCGCACCATCATTACCACTAAATGATTTGATTATTCCATTAAAATGTTTCAGTTTAGATTTTTTATAAAAATATTTCCTTCATTTGTTGGATATTTTTGGATTTTAAATAAGTGATTTCAAAGAGAAAATTGTATTTTCATCAGTCAATGTTTCAAGAGATATTTTAAAGTAATTTTTCATCAAATATTACCTCCTTTTAAAATAACTAAATTTTACTATAAATATTATTGTAACGTCCTAAACCCAGATGCCACCAGAAATGGTGCCTTGAGCCAGGTTAGCCGCAAGGCCTCAAGAGTATCTCCCAAAATTCTAGAGGCTACTGACTAGTTGTGAGGGCCTAGGTGAGTTAGTTGAGGGACTATGCCCTCATTACCAAAAAAACTACAACAGAAGTCAAATATATACAATAGAAGATGAGAAATAAATAGTAGACAATTGAAAGTAAGACAAGAAGACATGAATATACATATCAATAACTAGAAGTATCTCGTATAAAAAATCATTCTGATGGTACTAGTGTCTAGAAATCATCCAAGAATATAAATATAAATTCAATACAATACATGTATCCTAAGAGAACAAAACACCAAAAAGGTATCCCAACATTGCAAGCCTCAACTTTTTCCAATTATACCCTGCTCCAAAGCTGTAATCAATAACATGTACTAGGGGGCTTGCCTCTATCATCACATATAATCATATAATTTGTTTGGGTCCCCAATGTGGCCCAAATAGCGTACAAGATAAACATCCCAATATAAAACCACCCAGGTCTTTACAATTCTAACAGAAATTCTATAATGGTGCTAAAAGTGTAAACAACTTGTAAATTAGTGCATACTCCCATGGAATAAGTCTAATGTAAAGTAAAACTTAACAACTCGCAAGGATTCCTGCAAAAGAGGGTCAGCTCATAACAAGGCAATAATAACTACGTTAATAAGAATGTCACACGGGCACACCGTATATCCATCTATATCATGTAACCCACAACCATGTTGTATAGAGAACTCATGTAATCCACTGCCACACCGTATAAGGAAGTATCATCCCATGGCCACGCCGTATAGTGAAGTAGAAGACCGCAAGGGCAGGATCCAAGGTGTCAACAGACCAAGGAATCTACGTAATAAATGTTGGGACCACAGAGGGATTGTTCTAATGAGCGTGTCCAAGGCATCCCAACGAGTCCCTGGGGCATCCCTTGTGGAAACTCGGTTAGGCACTTGTAGGTGTCCTAGAATCAAGTCAATAAAAATTCCTACGTGAGCCAGGAAATCTATATCTTATAGGGTAGCAGGGCCCAGTGAATCCCATGAAATCAAGACCTAAGGGGAAGAGTCAACCCAAGGCGTCCACTACCATGTTCCAAATCCATGGAGAGCAGTCCAATGCATCTATCAAACCATTCATTCATGAATTCAAGAATTCAACATTAAATTTAAACACTCATAACATGTGAGTATACCCACTCACATCACCAAGCACTAGCCATGAGCATACCCAATCATGCAAACTATTTTTCATTTCCCTTGAATATGGGCCTACTATCCCATGTGAACCATTTACATGCTATTAATCATCTACCTATAGGTATACCCACCCATATAAACACATTCTACTTAAGCTATGCTATCCAAATAAATGACACATGACATGATATAAAAAATGAAAGGATGTAGTACATCTCCTTAGTAAGCTACTCAAGCAGCAATGGAATCTAAGGGGTTACTCTCACTAGGAAAGCACAAGCACACACCCCTTGGGTGGTTCAAATAGGCATAATAAGCTATTCCATTAAGAAGCACCCCTCGGGGGACCTCGAAACGAGGAATAGGTGCCATCGCACCGAAACGAAACCCATGGTTGACCTCACTAAGTCCAACTATAGCTATAAAAAGATATTAGATCAAAAATGAGACCTCTCTAGAAAGTCCAATGAATGTAATTTTAGCCGGACACCCAAAAATGAACAAGAAAATCCGAAAGAAACTATAGACTACCTACCTCGCCTCAGTAGTAGATAGCCCGTCCAGTATCATGTCCTCATTTGTCCCAGTCTAGAATAAATCCGAATAACAGATGAAGAATAGAATTTTAGGGAATATGATCCTAAATCCAAATAGTGCACTCGTTGTTCTTAAGAATCAAGAACTACTAAAAATGAATGTAGGCCATATCGTTGCTGATCCGTAGAGATGTTAGGTGATCAAAACCGATGTTTGATGAAGTATAGGTCTCAAAGACTAAGATATGAACCAAAGGGGAGATATCTAAGGTGAGCTACTATCCATGGAAGGAGAAACCCAATTTGGTTTTAAAAAGGAATTTAATTATAATTTAAATTTATAAAAAACACTCAACAGGGATGGTTTACCCACATCGTTTCCCAAACCATGCGGAACCCTTTCTTACCTCTCTACATAAGAGGGCCACCCTGCATGGTTACTCCATATGATCTAACTAACTATGCAGTAACCATGTAGAATGATTTTTCCAAATACCTACAGTTTCTAGACCTCCCACACAGTTTAAACTAATAGTGCGAAGGCCGTGCAAAAACTGTGCGCCATATCATTTTCAGCCCAAACTTGGTTTTGGTCTCCGAACAATCCCTAGACACCTCCAAAACACTTGTGATCAAGATAATAATTCACATAAGACCAGAAAAATATATTTAATCAGAAAATAATATGATCTATACGTCATTCGAAAACCAAAAAACAACATGAAAAGACGAAAGAAAGTATAGACCACATACCTCGCCTCGGTAGTAGACAGATCATCCAGTATCCTCTCCTGATTCATCCCTGTTTGGAAGAAATCTATATAATAGATAAAGAATGGATTAATAGTCCATGTGATACTAAATAAAAATATCACATTAGTTCTTACAAATAATCAATAATAACTAAAAAGGAATGCAGGCCTTACCATAGCAGATCCGTAGAGACGAGCAGCGATCAAAACGAATGTCAAATAGAGAGTTGGGTTCAAAGCCTAAGATAAGTGCCAAAGGGGAGAGCTCCAGGATGAGCTAATGTCTATGGAAGGATAACCCCAATTTAGGTTAAAAAAGAAATTTTATTTTAATTTAAATTTTAAAAAACACATAACTGGGGTCTCACGGTTTACCCGCACGTTTTCCCAAATTGTGTGGAAACCTTTCGCACCTCTCTTCCTAAGAGGGCCACCCCTCATGGTTACCCTGAATGGTCTGACTAACCATGCGGTAATCAAGTAAGACACACTCTCCATAAACCTATAGTTTCCATACAATCCATGTGGTTTATACAAACCATACGTTGGTCATGCACAAACTATGTGTCAGACCATTTTTAGCCCAAAACGTAGTTCCAGCCTCAGAAAAAACCCCAAAACCCTCCAAAACACCCGTGATCATGATAAGAATTCGAATAAGGAAAGAAAAAGGTATTTAAATCTAAAATAAAAGGATGTATACCACGTATAAAACCTAGGTTTTACAATATTCCCCCTTTATAGCAATTCTACCTCGAATTTCTCTCTAAAGGGTTGTCATGATTCGTCTCATAACAACTCCAGCCACTGAGCACATATGTCTACCTACCTTTCTCATCTAACATTCTGTAAACATCCATGTTGTCGTAGCACCCATACTAGAGGAACTAACCATCCTCAAATAACCTTCATGCTCTTATCCATGATATGAACTAGATTATTCTCAAAGAAGGCATCAACCAGAAGCTCAACCTCCTCGGGATAAAATCCATGAGACGGGTCTGGGTGACAGCAGTGAAGTTGAGATACATAGAAGACGTCATGCATGGATTTTTACCTCTGAGGTAACTGCAACTGATAGGCAACCGACTTGACTCTCTCCCAAATCTCAAATGTCCCAACATATCTCGGTGAAAGTTTACCTGGTCTCTTGATCCGCATGTGTCCCAAAACTGGTGAAACATGTTACAAAACCCAATCCCTGACCTCGAACTCTAGAGTTCATCTATGAAGTTAAGTGTATGATTTCCGACAAGACTTTTTAGTAGCTATCCACTTGTGAATCAACTGGACTAGCTCCAAAGTTTCATGCACGAGATGTTGTCCCAGTAACACTACCTCTCCTTCCTCTAACCAGTACAGGGGAGAATGGCATAGCATACCCTATAAATTCTCAAAATGTTTCATCTATATCGTCACCTGATAGTTGTTATTGTATGAGAACTCAACCATGGGAATTTGCCTCTCTCAAGAACCCCCAAAATCATGGACACATGCACAAAGCATGTCCTCTAGCACCTTTAGTGCACGCTATTAATGAAAATCAGTTTGAGGGTGGTATGTTTTTATAAGAAGAACCTATGTAACCAAATCCCTCTAAAAACTATACCAGAACCGAGACATAAATTGGGAAACCTTATCTGAAATGATAGTGTGCGGGATACCATGAAGTCATAAAACCTATCAGATGTACAAATTTCCAAGATCATCAACAAGGAAGGTCTCCTTGATTTTCAAGAAGTGTGCTACCTTCATAATCCTATTACCAAGAACCCACAAAACATCATTACCTCGAAGAAACCTTGGAAAACCCGTCATGAAATCCATCGTGACATCATCTATTTCCATTCTGGGATGGGTAGCTACTTTAAAATCCCAACCAGTCGCTGATGTTCCACCTTCAATTGCTGATAGGTGGAACACTTAATTTAAAAACCAGCAACCTCTCTATTCATTCATAGCCACCAGTACCGACATCGGAATTCACGATACATCTTGGTAACCCTAGGATGCACTGCCCAAGCGGAAGCATGAAACTCTCACATCAACTCATCATGTATATCCACTGGAACCCAGACATGTCCCTGGATAGGCAATATCTCATCATCGCCTACCGTCTAACTCGGAGGAGGGTCCTCACCTACCACACCTTCCTATAGAACTAGGCCTTCTGAATCTGATATCTTCCTCATCCTAACTTTGTCCAGCATGGTAGAGGTAACAGAAAGGGATGAAAGAAAACTATGACCCTGTCTGTCGTGCACCTTTAGAAGAATCTCAAGGTACAACACCATAGGTTTCCACTCACAATTGGCCTGCTGCAATTCATGTATCTGAGCCCACTTGCGGATGCATTGGCTAATGCATTTCCTTTACCATGCATGTAGGCAATCTCAAAGTCAAATGATTAAAGGTACTCCACCCACCTTCGATGCCTCAAATTCATATCATGATGTGTAAATATATACTTGAAGGATTTGTGGTCTGTATAAACCAAAAAATTATATACAAGTAAATAATTCCTCCAATAGCACAATGCATGACCAACTGTAGCTAACTCGAGATCATGCATAGGGTAAATCCTATCCTGAGGCCTCAATTTTAGAGACCCATATCCCACTACTCAGACTCCCTGCATCAAAAGTGCCCTGATCCTAATACCTAAAGCATCACAGTACACTGTGTAGTTCTTTCCCAACTCTGGCAGTATCAGGACTCGTGTTGATGTCAGCCTCATTTCAGTTCCTCAAATGATGTATCACAAGATTCAGACCACACAAACTTCTCACCCATATTAGTCAAACCTATCAGCGGTGCTGCTAAGCATGAGAAGCCCTATATAAAATGCATTTTCTAACCAGTTATCCCTAAGAAACATTGTATAACGAAAAATATTCATGGTTTGTTCCGAGGAAACTATATCTCTAACCTTCTATGGGTCCACTAACACTTCTGTCTCTGAGATAATGTGACCTAAGAAGTGAATCTAATCCATCCAAAAGTGGCATCTTGTAAGCATATCATATAACTGATCCTCTCTCAATGTATTCAAAACAATCTCAAGATGGATGGAATGGTCATGTGGATTGTGAGAATACACCAAGATATCATCCATGAAAACCACCACAAAAGAATCCATGAAAGGATGTAACAATCGGTTCAACAGCGCTATGAAAACTGTTGGCAATTTCATGAGACCGAACGATATAACCAGATACTCATATAAACCATACCTGCAATGAAAGGCTATATGATGTATGCATATTGGTCGAACCCACACCTAGTGATATCCTGAACTCAAGTTGATCTTCGATAACACTATATATCCTTGAAGCATAACAAACATGTCATCAATCTGCAGCAAGGGATATCTATTTTTAACTATCATCTAATTCAATTTCTGATAATCCACCCATAGCCTAATAGTTTCATCCAATTTTTTTGAAAAAAGTACCGAAGAACCCCACAGAGAAGTACTGGGTCTGATAAACCCCTTCACCTGCAAGTCCTCTAGCTTCCTCTTGAGCTCCTGTAACTCCATCGTAGCCATCATGTAAGGAGGAATTGATACCAGTGTTGATTTTGGCACAACCTCGATGGTGAACTCCACCTATCTCTATGGATGTGAACCAGAAATGGAATTGCTAAATACATCACTGAAGCGCTCAACCACTAGAGGAATGTCTGCCTAACTCACTCCCTGGTCATCCGGAAACAAACTAGAAATATCATCTCTCATCCCACCAAGTCCACGATGCTCGGGTTCATATCTTCTCGCCTGGAAATCCCATTCACCCTTGTGAATAAACACTGCACCCTCTGGTGATTTGAAGGTCACTCTCTGAAAATAGATATCAACGTACACTCGATAATCCATGTGCCAGTCCATTCCGAGAATGACGCCAAACCCTATAATCTCGATAATATAATGATTCTAGATGATGTGACACCATTCATCTTCATGGGGAAAATCTGTACACTGGAATACATCACATGTTATAACTCCCAACAGTGTGTATAGCGTCAAAACTCCCTTATAAAGCAAAACAATAATCCCATGGATTTTCACCACTCGTGTAGAGATAAAACAGTGAGATTCACCTATATCGAAAAGAGAAGATGCAATAGTAGAATCTACTAATATCGTACCTCTCAGTGTAGATGGTCTAGGATCTTGCTTTTGTTGGGTTTTTTGAACTACATATGTCTAGCCTATACTACAGCCGTATGACCCTGCCAGTCTACCATGAGCTGATCTACCCTGCTACCTCTGAGAACTCGGTGTCTAGATACCTTGGACATGACCACCAATAACCTATCCTGACCAACCTGCACTGCTCCTTCTCCCATCCTGATGTGGAGATTAAGACCCTACTATTGAACCCAACTTTAGAGTTGACCTTCTATGGCTCGCTGATGGAGGGAAGGTCCTGTAAAACTACTGCATGTGCCCCATCCTGCCACAATCTCGGCACTCGGCTGGGTCACGGTCGCATGGGTTCTTCATGTGGCCTCACCTACCCAACTAATGGAAAATTACCAAGCTGCCTGCAACCATATTCTGTCTAGTACTCAAATATCGAGAAGCCTCAAAATGGCACTTCCTGCATGAAGACGTAGATCCACTGGGGCAAGAAACAACACTCCCTTATTCTGCACCCCAGCTTCCCTTAGGTTTTTCATTGCAATTTGTTCCTGGTACATAATCTCATTAGTAAAAGGAAACCAGAACACATTGACTAGAGATATGATAGCATGTTTGAGACCTTCCTCAAAGTGCCTCGCCCTCGACAACTCATCAGTAAGAATCGTCGGTTCAAAACATTGTATATCTGTAAAGCATGTAGATTATTCAATAACTATCATCACGCCCTACTACAGATGCATGAAATCACTCTCCCGCTCTCCTCGCAGAGTCACAGGTTAAAATTTGTCAAAATAGTGGGTTTGGAAATCATTCCAATTCATATCACATAGCCCATCATCCTAGTTCAAAACACCACACCAGTGTTTTGCCGATCCACGTAGCAAGTAAGTCACGAGCATGACCATCCGCATCGGAGGTGTCTTTCGATGCTTGAAAATCACTAACATGGTCTCTATCCATAGATCTATATCCTATGGTCCACCATCCCCTAAAAATGTAGGAGGATGTTGTTGCTGGAACACCCTTGTCAGCTCAGCCGTAGTCAAGGATGACTACAATGATCCCTAGAAAGAATGAATATAGGAAAAGAAACCTTCACAGAATTGTGCATCAACACCTATATACGGAATAGCCTCATGTGCCGTAGCTGAAACTATAGGAGGATCAAGTATTATCCCATGTCCCACCATTTTTTAAGTATTGTCATTGCCTCTATTGTAGTGTACAATCGGAGTTCATCTTGGTGGCATGTATCTACAATTCCAAACTCACGCCTCAAGAAAGGTGGCTTGTCTCTACAATTCCAAACTCACGCCACATGAAAGAACAACATCAAAACACAAATCTCACAAGCATTGGAAAAGTCAAAACCCTCCTAGAAAAGGATTCAAACCCACAGCTAGTTCCTAAATCTGTGATTGTATAATGAACATCCATCAAACCACTAAAAATTATGCCTCTTGTCCTTTCAAAATCTAGGTCTAGGTCTAGTCTCTATTTACCAGTCATGTTTCCATTTCCATTTCACATTCAGTTATTCAGGAAATGTTTCACATGATTTACCAATTTCTAAATCCATGAGGGACCATAACACCTCATCAACCCAAAACTTGGATCTTATTCAAACCATACATATCAAGTTCATTTAAAAATTACAATTCATGGGTGCATCATTTCCCAATTAATAAGGGCACATACGCCATATGGATTTAATGATGATGTCACACCTTTATCAATTTCCCCCAAATAAAACAACAACAAGCACAGTTATCACATCAAATATCACAACAGCAAGCAATATATAATGTATCCTTGATGGCATGGCATGATGCATTGAATGTGATTCTAACAAGTTTCTATATGATGCATGAGATGGAATACCCTCATCTGATTGGGTTGCAACTGAAATAGAACCCAAATATTGCATCAATATTAATAGCATAAATAAAGTGAATCACCCAATGGTGAAATCAAATCA
This sequence comes from Viscum album, assembly GCA_963277665.1. Lineage (NCBI taxonomy): Eukaryota > Viridiplantae > Streptophyta > Magnoliopsida > Santalales > Viscaceae > Viscum > Viscum album. The sequence continues at coordinate 249,728,593 of OY728128.1, read as the reverse complement.
ACTATAATAATCAAAATATAGAAAATCGGAACCCAATTCGAGTAAATTTGGTATTTCCCTATATGTGGGGTAGCTACTCCCAGGTATATCTTATTACCAAATAGTAAGTCAAGCTTGAAAATAAAATTCCTTTGATATCACTTTGTAACGTCTTGAACCTGGATGCCACCAGAAATGTTGCCCCGAGCCGAGTTGGTCACAAGGCCTCAAGCGAATGTCACCAATTTCTAGAGGCTATTGACTAGAAATGAGGGCCATGGTGAGTTAGTGAGGAGACTATGCCCTCATTACCAAAGTATCAAAGGGGAAGTCAAATATATAAAATAGAGGAAGATAAATAAACATCAGACAACTAAAGGTAAGACATGAAGACATGAATATACATATCAAAAACTAGAATTTTCTCGTATACCAAATGAGATTGATGGTATAAGTGTCTAGAAATATTCTAGAATAGTACATAGCAATACAATACTTTACAAGTATCCCAAAAGAACATAACACCAAAAAGGCATCCCAGAATCGCAATCCATAGCTTGGTCCTATGCTCCCCTTCTCCAAATCCACAATCAACAACCTATACTATGGTGCTTTCGACTATTATCACCTCCAATAATATAATCTATTTGGGTACCCAAGGTGTCCCAAATAAGGTGTGAGATAAACATCCAAGTATGCAATCACCTAGGTCAATAAAATTCTAACAACAATTAATTAATGGTTCTAGAAAGTGTAAAAAACTGTTAAGTAAGTGAATATGCCCATGGTATAAGTCTACTGTAAAGTAAAACTGAACATCCCACAAGGTTACCTAGAAAAGAGAGTTAGCTCTTAACCAGACAGTTATAACTAAGTAAAAAAGTAAGTCAGACAGCCATGTTGTACATCTGTGTGTATCATGTAACCCACAACCACACTATATTGAGAAATCAAGTAATACACGACCACACCGTATAGTAGAGTATTATCACTCGGCTACGTTGTATAGTGATGTAGCAGACCACACGGGTCCAAACCAAGGTGTCAGCAGCCGAATGAATCCATGTAATAAATGACTATACCAAGGAGGGCTAGATCCAAGGAGCATGTCCAAGGCATCCCATCTAGTTCCATGGGCATCCCTGGTGGAAACTCTGTTAGGCAATGGTTGGGGTCCTAGGAGAAAGTCAACAGAAAGTCCTATAAGAGCCCAAGCAAGCTAGGTCCAATGGGGTAGCAAGGCCCAAGGCATCCCAAGAAATTAAGACCCATGGGAAACATTCAACCCAAGGTATCCACTATAGAATTCCAGATCCATGGAGAGCAGTCCTAGGAATCTATCAAACCATTAATTCAAGCATTGAATCATTCAAGTATTCGAAATTCAATTTAATCATTCATAACATGTTATTATACCCACTCACATCACCAATCTCAAGCCATGAGTATTCCAACTTTGGAAAACCATTCTTAATTTACCAAGCATATGGGGATACCCTCCCATATAAAGAATTAACATGCCATTAATCATCTTATGTATAGGTATTCCCACCCATAAAAACGTATTTCACTTAAGGAAAGCTATCAAAAAATACAAGGAAAAACATGATATTGTAAATGCAAGGAGGTAGTACATCTCCTAAGTAAGATATTCAAGATCTAAAGTTATCTAAGGGATTCCTCTAACTATGAAAGCACAAGCACACACCCCTTGGGTGGTTCAAATAGGCATGATAAGCTATTCCATCAAGGCACACCCCTCGGGGGACCTCGAATGGAGAAATGGGTGCCAACACACCTAAATGAACCCTTGGTCAACCTCAATAGGTCCAACTACAACTAATAAATTCTACTCACTCAAAAAAGAGACCTCTCCAAAAATTATGATGTCTGGCATTTCGGCCGAACACCCAAAAAACACCAAGAAAATCTGAAATAAAGTATAGACCACCTACTACTCTTCGGTAGTAGGGAACTCCTATAGTATCATGTCCTGATTCATTCTAGTTTGAAATAAATCCAAATAATGGATGAAGAAATGAATATTAGGGCATATGATTTTAAATACAAATAGCGTAATCATTGTTCCGAATAATCAATAATTACTAAAAAGGAATGTAGGCATTTCCATTACAGATCCATAGAGGTAATCGGTGATCAAAATTGAAGTCTGTCAAAGAGTAGGGATCAAAGCCTAAGATAGTCATAAAAGGGGAGAGCTCCAAGGTGAGATACTATCTGTAGAAGGATAAATCCAATTTGGGTTTAAAAGGAAATTTAATTTTAATTTAAAATTAAAAAACACAAGCAGGGGTCGCATTGATTATCCACATAGTTTCCCAAACCGTGTGAAAACTGAGGGCACCTCTCTACCTAAGAGGGCCACCCCGCACGGTATCCCCACATAGTTTGACTAACCATGAAGAACGATTTGTATAAAAACCTATAGTTTCCATACCTCATGAATGGTTTATACTAACCATGCGAAGGTTGTGCACAAACTGTGTGCCAGACAATTTTCAACCCAAAATTGTTTTCTGGCCTTCGAACAAGTCCCAGACACCTCCAAAACACCCATTATCAAGATAATCATTAACATAAGGCCATAAAAAAGTATTTAAACTGAAAATAAAAGGATCTATACCTCATATGAAAAATCGGGTTCTTACAGTGATCCAATGATAAAATCCTTATTATTTTTCAAGATGGGTTTTTATTATGATGACAAGATTCTTATGAAACCTATTTCTTTCTTAAATGTTATGATATGATGAATTTTTTATGATCTTGTAGAACACATTTTTATGGTATTTATTATGTGATGGGTGGAACCATAATTATATTTCCCTATAATGTATTTTTTTAAAATTGAAATCTCATGAGTTAAACAATACTATAATGGGTAGTGAACCCGATTCAGGAAAAAAGATATGTATACTATGATAGTATTGGGAGACCTTTACTACTATAATGGAATATGGAATCAACCTAATCCAATATGATAGTATAGGTATTGATCACTGGATACTAAGTAAATTATTTTATATTCTTATTTTTATTCCACAAACTTATGCCATATGGTAATTTTATTCTCTCATGGATCATGTTCTTTGAATCCTTTATGATTCATGTAATATGAACTACCAAGATTTAATCCATGCCTCAAGATTATGATATTTGATATATAGGATATGGTTTTGAAATATCAAACTCATATTCACATACCCTTGTGCCCATATTATTATTAAGTTAACTTTGATATGTCTCTTATTTAGCCTTGCTGAGCAATTGAGCTCACCCTTTTTTATGTTTCCTTTCCCCAAGTAATGAAGAAATATTTTATGTATGATATGTCTAAGAGGTTTTGTAACTACGAAGAACATGGTATGAGATTATGTATAAATCATATATAAATTTTTTATATATATTTAAGATTCTGAAGGAACTAGACCTATATGATTCTGGAAATGTTCATTATGTTATGTAATGAATATTAAACTAACAATATGTAGTATCTATGTATGAAAAGTATGGGTCATTATATTTGGTATCAGATAAGGGTTTAGTGGACATTTGGAAACTAGGATCAGAAAACTTTATTAAAGACCCTTAGTATAGTATGATGTATTGGAGAACTTCCTATGTTATGATAAATAAAATTGTGTAATTTTCCAAGAAAAACATCCCTTTTGAATACTACAAGGGGATGTGGTATTGACTTAGATAAATAAAGGGGTAATAATAATTGAAATTGTTGTTTAAGTATATCACATCCATCATTTTGGTTTATGGTGAGTGTTCCCTTAATATGCACCTATTTTGACACTCCTTGTGGATATTCTATGGTTAATTAACATTTTATTTATGAAAAATTATGAAGTATTTGAATAGATGATGATTTTTTATTAAATTTTCTAAACCTAATGATTTATAGATTTAGAAAAGTTGTCATCATTTAGACATCCAATTATTGTTTTTTTATGATCAAATGGTTTACCACTATAATTATTATTACTTATACTATGGTTTTGGTTTTATACAATGAATAGAACTTTGAGGATTCATGTTAATAGTGAATAAGGAAAATAATTCATAATTTTCCTAAAGTGAAACTAAATAAAATTGGAACTAGAAGGAAAAACATTTAGATTGTGCCTATTGAACTATTGAGAAATATGATTGACAATGTGAGTTTTAGTGTGTTTTCAATCACATTAATTAAAAAGAAGATGGTATTTTATGAAATTTCATGTGGAAATTTCTATAGAGGAAGGAAAGATAAATTTTATTCATGTCTTGAATGTGGGAAGGATCACGTAGGGGCATGTGTCAAATGAAGGTATGATGTTTTCTATGAGTAAATAAATGTTATAGAGGAATTAATTTCATATGAATCCAATTTCTTGTGTATAGAGAACATGGAAACTATCCAAGTCGACGTATTAATCAAAGGGATTACTCCAAAACCAAAAGAGGACATATTCTATGTAAATAATTTAAGTGAAACTATTGAAGTGTGCATGTGTATTGGGATTCAATAATTATGGTTTCAAAAACTATTATCATTGATATTCTGATTATAAATATAATAAAACATATAAGGATTGTTCCACAGTGTTTTCTCATTAAGGATTTAGAAAATATATATAAACATTTAATGATAATAATGAATGTTGATTTAGTTGTATGATGATGTTTTTTATAATGCATGATTGATAAAAATATAGCCCTTAATATATGACTGGTGTTGAGTTATTAGTGTTTAGTTGGGATAAAGATATGATTCACATTAAATAAGTAAATATGATATTATTAATAACCATTAAATTATTGGTTATTTTATAAAAAAGTGATTCGGTTCATCTTTTATGTATTCTATTACATTTTTAAATTTATGAATATATTCAATGTACTATGATTTTATTTTAGGAATAAGTAATGTTTTAACTTTGTGAAGCATATATGCTTTAATGTTTGGTCAAATTAAGAGTTATGGATATGATCATGAGTTTATAAATTTAAAATTTGATAATATTTTCAAAGGTAATGATACCCCATTTCACGTTTTAAGTGAGGGGATTTTGAGGTGACCAAAAACTTTTACTTATTTTTTGGATGAATTCCCTATTAAAGTCTCAATATCCCTGTCGGTTAATATATTATTTATTATTTTGTTAATCATGGACTATTATATAGTGTGATATATATAATCTTAAAAGATTAAAAATGATTAATAGAAAAGGTGATATTTTTTTAGAAAATTATTTCTAATCTAGGGATCACCGTTCAAGTTAGTATCTAAATTTGAGTCAAGATATTTTGGTGAAACTCCTTGCAATATAAGATCAAATAGTAATTTTTCCTAGTGATTAATGATATTTTTGGAGATGCTTCATTGGGTTGAGGTATATGTAACATTTAGGTTTAACATTTGATTTAATATTAATGATTATAAGGGAATAATGAAATTGAAATTTATGGGATGTAAGATGGAAGGTATGTGATCACCATTGAGATTAAAACATTCGTTAATGTTTATTGAAGTTATTTTGGATATAGGGTTATTTATTTGAGGAAAGATATAATATGATCCTTTTGTGTTATTTAGGATTGAAAATTATTTTATTATGTTAAAGGTTTATAAATTTTTAATATTACATTACCATACACAAACCATTTTGGTTTTGTTTAATTTATAAAGATATGAGGAATAACTCGTTATCCTTTTATGCATTATGTGATCTATGGGAGTCGATTTTAGGGATTATATAAAAAAATTCATCCTATATACTCGTAATTTGTATAAATTATTAGAATGTGGTGGAAATTAATTAATGGATTAAATTATAATTATTTAGTATGTTTATTTCCTTATGTTCTTAGTCATTGTGGTAAAATAATTTCTCAACTCTTGGAAAGGGGTATTGAAAGAAATAAGTTATCCAATTATGATTATTTTTAATGAATATTAGTTATTTTCATGCATAATAAATTTATTTTTTTGTTAACTTTCTCCTAGCCATGTTTTCTATCACACTCTATTAGTCCGTGGGTAATATTTTTCTCCACTATATTCATATTTACACCACCCTCTAATAATATATCATTTGAAAACCTAAGTTGGTTTTATTCCAGTTGACCTTTATATTTCCCCTTATATCTTTCTAAGATGAATTTTTATTAATCATTTTTAGGATTTGGGATATCAATAAAATAATTTTTAAATTAATTACACTTTATTATCAAGAAAATTATCAAATTTTGAGGACACAATGTATTATTAAACGATCATCAAAAAATTATTTAATTATGAGCATTAAAAAATTGCAATTGAATTAGAGGCTATGATTAGGATTCAATAGATTATGAAATATATATAAATTTCATAATCAATACTAGAGTATTGACCAATTCTTAGGAAATAAGAATTCAATATTTAGTAAAGTAATGTTATGATTCAAAAATAAATTTCCTTCAAAATATTTTTGTTTATTTATCTTTCTGAGAAAATATTATATTGAATATTTTATACTTTTATAAAAAAAATGGAAAAATAAACATAAATTTTGAAATAACCATTTAAAAATTATCATAGATTGAATTTTTTAAAAAATTTATCAAAATATTCATTTGTCACTAAATAATGAAAAATATAGAATTTTTTGGAAAACTATATTTTTATTACAATAATTTAAAAAGTTATATTTTATTTTAAAGATATTAAAATGTAACAACAGTTTTATTATATTATAATTAATCCATTTAGTTTCATTGGAATCGATTTTATAGTTGAATTTGGTAAAAAAAATATTGTTATACTTAAAATTACATCTTTCTGAAATGATTTTTTTCATTGTGTTTTGTGTTTTACTATTAAATTAATAAATAATATTTATAGGGATTCAATTTTACAAAATCTATATCATATTTTTAATTAGGAAATTCAAATTTGGTAAATATATTCCTTTTATTTCCCTGCAATATGAATAGTAACCATAGTAAAATTTATCACTTTGGTACAAGGTAAATCGGGTTAACCTATGTTAAAACTAAGTGTTAAGGTCACCACTATTCATATTAATTCTTATTTGATTAATTTTATCAAACCCGTATTTCCTTAATCTAACATTATAGATGTTTAAGTGACACTTTTCCATGAAAAATGATCTATATAATATTTAGAGAAAAGAAAAATACAAAATCTTACTCTCTTGCTTTTGAATATCAATTTTTGTTTACATAGAGGAGAACCAAAGTATTGAATGGGTATTCATTTTCATTTTGATATTAATGAAATTATTTTCATGAGAGAAGTTTATTTCTAATTTGATTAATTATATAATTACCTTAAACTATTATACAACATTGACATGACATTTCGTCAATTAATAGTAAAATAAAATAAATGATATTAAATGTATTAAAAGTTATTTAATATTAGTGATTTATGGTGTTTCACAAATTTTATCGATTAATATATCATATTCATGTTTTTTAAGTGATTATAATAGAATTACATCTTTTTTATGGTGTATTTACCATCAAATTAAATTAATATTATCAAAAATTACATTAATGATATATTATAAAAATAAAAAATCATTAAATTATTTAAAAATTATAAAACACAAAATAGGAAGTAGTGGATATGATATGGTTGAAACATTCATCCGATTTCCATTTTTGATCAAATTTGTTCCTTATATGTTAAATTGAATTCTTTTAAGAGTGAAAAATATGTTACCATGGTTAAGGATAGAATTTGTTAACTAAGGTGGTAAACAAAAACTTAATATTTAAAATACCACTTAAACCTATCAAAATTTTATTTTTTTAATTGATATTCCAACCATATTCTACCTTATATTTTATTATCCAACCATTTGTAGTCATTTTTCTTGAGGTTTATTTTTTTATATTTTAATCATTTAAGAAATTCCAAGAGTGCCCCTTCCCTCACATATAAAAGGGAACCCCTCATTTCATATTGTTTCATTAAATTGATGCATATATATCAGTCTCACCATTCCCATTTCTCTAATAAAAATTCTTTCTGATTTATAGAGGTTATTTTCTTCACAAAATAAAAAACCTATGCCCGTTTATAAGAGATTTAATGGAAGACTACTAAAGAAGAGGTAATTGTAACGCCCTGGCCCCAGAATCCAGGATCTGGTGGATTATTTTAATACATTGGAATTATTATAAAGAATCAAGTCCCAAGGTACTGATTAGTTTACTAGTCTTGGAAACAAGATACATACATAAGTTCAACATTACAACTTGAAAATAAAAACAACACTAAATGATTCCATTAGAAACATCTAATATTCCTAGATTATTCTTACAAGTCACTCATAACTAACTTCTTCATATACTAAGAAAATGAAACATAAGAAATGGGTGAGCTCAAATGCTCGGTAAGAGTAAGCAATACAGTGGAAGATAACATAAACATTGGGCATGGTGAATAATTGTAAACACATGTCTTTATCAATAATTAACATGAACACTTTATAGCAGCAATATGAGCTGAGTAAATAATTCCATAATAAAAGATAGTCATGGTAATTATACTAGTTGAATAACCATAAGAAATATTAATAGCTAATCTCATAATTATGGAATGCATAATGATGGACTTGATAACCACATAGTTAAGTCCTCGTGTCAAGACTACAAATACGATTTTGTGAAATCCTTGTGCCAAGACACTAGTTTTTCTCCTGAGACCTACCGATTCATCTAGGATCTATAGTAGGCTCCACCTGTCACTTAATAAGTCCAATTTATTCCTCGTATGGAAATTTTGTATCAAAATCTAACCATTCGTATTAAAAATAGCATACAAGATGTCAACATTTTAACCAAAAACCATGAATGGTGTAAAAATAGCACATCCACAGTCAAACATAATTCATTAAATACAATATGAAGGATAGTGTTATAATATATTAACCACAATCTATAATAATGAAGGATATTGAAATTGGTGAAAACAATCATCAAAACTACTTCAGAGAAATATCCCCCTTTTCTTGAAAACATTTAAAAGTATCGGTATTTATCAAGATGCCATTTAAAATAGATTTTTGAATCAATGTGTCCCATACCACTTTGAAACTTATAAAAGTAATTTTGTTTTTAAAAAATTATTTTCCATATAAATAAATCCATAAAACCATTTTTACAACAAGGAAATTAATGAGAAAGATTTAGAAGAATAAATCTTCAAAACATTTAAAATGATATTTTAGTTAGAGTTACTAACCAAAAGAGAGACACTTGAATAAAAATAATTGAGGTAATAAAAACATTATAATTTCATAATAATAAAGGTATTAATTATATACTATATCAAATTACATTATATACACCATATAAAAGTGAATTGGCATATAACAGGGAATAATTCTCAATGGAATGTAAATTGAGTTGAAATCCCTTATAAAGACTGTATCTTTAGGTTAAGAATAAATCAATGACATAATTATTTGTGGGAAAAATAAATACACTCAATATGATTGGATATTCATTGTAAATTAATCAAATTACATTCACACATATTCTGGTAAAAACAAAACCAATGACTCGGATGTTTAACTCAATGAATGGAAATTGAGTTAAGATTACTTTTATCAAGTTCATATCAATGACTTGAGAAATTTTCAATTGAGTGATTATGTGTATTAAAATAATATCCTCAAAAAAGTGAGTTGGAATTAATATATATATAATAAATATTGATTCCACACATAATCTTGGAGTAAAATAATCAATGAAGTATGCGTAAATCCCAAAGAGTGGAAATCGAAATTAGAAATTCCCTTATAGATTTGGTGACCTATAAAACATACACCCCATGAAAGAAGGATCATAAAATGAATATGTAAATACCCATAAATTATTTTATGTAACATAAGGAATAAAATCATGGTATGTACATACACTACACAAAAGGAAATAGTGGCAATATAGCATGAATCTCAAGGAAATAAAAATTGAGATGAAAACCATGTTGTAATCAATCAAGTTGTATGAACAAAATTTAGTAACAACCAAATTAATCAAAAAATACCATGAATATAAATATAATCATGATAATATATATCCAATGGATGTACAAAAAACACCACATTCAATCAATAAGTGGCGAACAATGGAAATCTCACAGAATTAAAAGTGAGATAAAAAACCCCTTACCTCAAGTATAAATTGTCTTGTATGTTCCTTGTTCTTCTTGAATATTGATCTGAAGTTAATTTCTGATTGATTAAGAACATTTTTTATGTTTATTATTCCTATTATATCACTTATTATCTTACTATAATAATTAGTTAGTTATTTGAGTTCATATTGGATATTTTATCGATGTTCGGAACTAGAGTCAAAACTAAACTTATTACAATTACAATTTGTCCATGTGGTGAAAATTAAATTATCTCTAGAATGATATACATGATTTATACATCATATAAATATTATGTATCCAATATATATATTTATTTATAACAGTACATAACATTTGGAGATAAGAAATGAAATGCACCGTTCATGGAGGCGATAAGTCGTACGTACGCATGAATGATACTTTCATATATATTTTGTATTTTAATGGAATTAAAACATAATGATACATAGATATATTATAATTCCAGTATAATATCATATATAATATAATTAAATCCATCATTTATATGTCCCATATAAGGCATTAATGAGTCATGTCACTTTGAGGGGGCAGTTGTCCGCACTTCCTCAAATGAAATAATCGCGTTTACCCATAATGGAAACCATAAAGGAATTATATAAATGGAAAATAAAGAAGCATAAATAAAACATAAACATAATATAAATCAAATATAAATACATTTCCATCTTAATATCCACCATGAGAGGCAGTAATAGATAATTGAACAATCATCCTTTCGTGAGGCGTTAGTTTTTCATCAACAGAAACTCTGTGTTCTTTTCCCATTATATGGAGGTTTGTGAAAGTGTAGTTAGAATCCTTCTCATAAAAATATCCCAGTATATTAAGGATACTTTTAATGTTATAAAATAAGGTAATAAAAAGACTTTATGGGTTGGGAATGTAAAATAAAATAAAATAAGTAAAGAGAAACCATTATCATTAATTTGGGTAACTCCCTTTGGTTTAAACCAAGATGGACTTATTGAAGTGACTTCTACCAATGGTAAGGCTTTTAAGTGAAATATATGGATATTTAAAGATTATTTGGGTAGGTTGTGGATGATCCAAGGGGCTCTATAGGTGTGAGAAAAGGGTTAGAAGTGGTGTCCTTTTATAAGGGAGAGGAGGGGCTCTTTTGGAAAGTTTGAAAATGTTATTTTATTATAAATTTATATTCGGTTTCAAAAGATCCATAACCCATTAAAGTAGAATATTAGATGAATAATGTTAGAAATAAAATCATCCAATAATAATTAGAAAGGTTTTGTATATTGTTTTAATATTAATAATATTATTTATTTATATCATTTATTAATGAGATGAATACTGCATCATTATTGTGTCATAAATAATTTAATTTATTTGATGTCTAAAAATTATAAAACAATTACCATAATTTAGGAAATAGTTTGAGGTTTCCAATGAATATTTATAGTTTAAAATATGACTTATATTACCCCATGTAAAAATTGATATACCAAAAGATATTTGGTAATGTCATTTTTGTGTTTATTTTATATTAATTAAAATAAAGTGTCATCATCACTCTTATGTGGCTCCATGGGGTCAAAAAATCGACCCAAGGATTCCCATAGTCGACCATGACCCCTTAAATAAGGTTAGGACAACTGTTAAGGTAATTTTGTATTTTATAATATTCTTTTTACCTTGAATTACCCTATTTACCTTTAACCGTGGTAAATAAAAGTCAAAAGTTACTATTCACCAAAAATTATTTTCATCTTATTAAACCACATTTTACTTACTAAAAACAACCATATCTATTGTATTTTCTAAATTCAATTCACATAAGCGGTAAAATTTCATTTAACTGAAAAAGTTATTTTTTTAACTACTACTAAATGGTTTTACTATTCATCAAAAATAGATATTTTTCAGAAAAATACAAAACATTCAACCAAAGATATATTTGATATTCCAAATTAAAAAATCATGTCTATTTTACCAAATTTAAAACATAGAAGTTGCATTAATTTATTTTAAATTAATTCACATTTTCAAAACAAATAGCGTGTTTTTAATAAACAATAACTATCAAAAGATTGACACGTGTTTATGTATAATTTTAAAGTGAAATTAATTCCAATGACCAAAATTGGATTAAATGGTAAAAATATAATCTATTTATACTTCCAAACCATTCAAATTTATAATTGAACACTATAAATTATCTTGATTAAAAAAGTTGTTTTCAATTATAATTTAGTATTTTTCAATTTTCACCCAAATGTGAAAGTTATCAGAAAAACACCACAAATTTATCAAAACTAAATTTTTATGCCCTGATTCTAAACAAGAAGTATATTTTTTAAAATTTGAATATATATAAAAGTGTCGAATATTAGATTTAAAAAAGGTTCCCCATTAAAAGGTGGTAAAATTTCATTTTTTGAAAAATTATTCCTTTATCTGAAAAAATGATTCTGTTCTCATATTATTTATAAGAAACACATAATATGGATGTTAAAATTATATGGAATATATAAAATTCAAAATTCAGTTAGTACTATTCATAACTGCTTTTGAATGACTAGTTTGGTAAGTCGTCGTGTGCCCGTACTCAGTGTTGTGTGAGGTGCAAGCTATTGAATTGCTTTAAAGAGATAATGTACTATGAAACCTTGGGGTGTTACATTCTTCCCTCCTTCAATAAATTTTATTCACGAAATTTAAGCATGGGATTGAAAACTTTGGTTTTGACATTTCAAAATATCTTAGTTGAAATCCCACATAGAAAATGGATTAATGAGGCCTCTATTTTAAAATATATAAAGGTAAGTATGATGGTTACCGAAAATAACACATAAAAGGGGTCCATATAAGAAAACATGGATATGGAATAGGAAACTATTCATCAGGTTCTGATGGAGAGTGATTGGGAATATTATTTAGAGAAGTTAATGATCTGAAATCCATAAACATGTGATTGGTTGAATGGTATTTGATTACCCAGTAGGAAAAGTAAACAAACAACATTTTTTTAAGTTACTTTTCATAATGTTGATGAATTTATTTATGAGATTGACTAAGAGTATAAGGATATATACTTACTTTACAAGTAGAGTTTCATTCATTGATAAATTTCTACCACAAACTCTTCTTTTCTCTAAATGATGAGTATTAAATATTACATGGTTACACCTGAAGCGCTACAATAAACTTATAGAGAATCACATAATCTACAAAGGATGAACTATATATTTCCCTTTTCATTAATCATCAACCAATATCAAAATTGTTAGTACATGATCATATGATCCACAAAAAAGACAATCCTTTATAGAAAGAAATACTACTCTTAATGTCCATAATTTAAACAAACATTACTCAAAGCTCAACAAATACACTTCAATGAAAAATTGTACTTAAAATTCTTCAATATAATCCTAACTAATATTCAAACCCAAAACTCAGAAGAATTTTATTACATAGTCTTCCACTTTAAATTGTATCTCCTTATAACATCGACTATTCTTAAAGCCACATACTTAAAAGTAATTAATCTAATCACATTTTCTCTATGATAGGATAATCATTTCCATAAATAACCTAAATCACTATAAATCCACAATAAAATCGTGAAAAATATCCACCATTGCACCTCAAATTAAATCCCATAGTGTTATATTTTCCTTATTCATATAGTGTTCCCAATAGAGCAAACGTCTTCCAAAATAACATATATCACTTAATCAACAAATAATTTTCCTAAACTAAGGATATCCATTTAATAATATGTATTGTCCCAAATCAAATTAATAAAATAGTTTAACTAAAAATAATTAGTCACACTAACTAGGGACTTCACTTAGTCTAGTGGTAGGTGATAAATCTCAATAGAACTCTAGTTGTGGGTTCGATTCACAAAGTTTTTTCTGACGTGACTGGTTGTTACACGGTCTACATGTTGTCCTTTTGTAAAAACTATATTTTATTACATTACCAAAATGAGATAAATTCCTCAAAATAACTATAACAAAATTTAACCACAAATTTTTTCTCGTACCTCGCATTTTCGTCCCAAAATTTAATAACTTGTAATTAACTCAAATTCAAGGATCATATTAAACCAATTGGTTATTTATAAGTACATCTACAAGAGAAAAGATAATTCTTCCTCAAATATCTTTTTCACATGAAAAAATGTAGGGTTACAAATACAAGAGAAAATTCTTCTAATGTAATACCACTAACAAAGAGCACTAATAATTTTAAGCATTTCACCAACTATTTATTTCCACATATCTTCTTATTTCACCAAGAGGATATCCTATTGAATAGTGAATTCAATCGGGTAATGTCCAGGTCCCCTAAATATACAGCAAATGACTATAAATGGATTCTTGGAACTATTTATATTTTCAACCATAATAATCTTATTTTTACTTAAAAATTCATTACTTTCTGTCCTTATTTCCCAAACATAATGCATTTCTTTGTTCCATTGAGTCACATTCCTGGGTGTCTCCTTCCACATTTCCATCATGATGGAAATTGATGTTTCTTTTCTCCATGGTCTCCACTACTAGAGCTCTTATCATTTATCACATTTTTATTCTTGGTTGAGTCTGGGAGTAGTTTAATATATATGTTGTTGATCATATTTTTGGTAAACTGATTCGGCATGAACACGATATCTTTTACACCTATCAACATTCCATTTTGTTTCTTCTTTCCACCACCAATACCACCTTGTACATCATTCTCAAAGTTACTATGACTTCCTTGGAATGCAGCCATTTACTAAAACCATAAAGCATTGTGTGAGTAACAATAGTCATAAAATAATTTAGAGAATATCATGACACCATATTTTCAATTTGAAACTCCTTAGGATTAACCAGGGTCATTTATTATCATCTTATATTAAAATACTTGAAATCTGTTTGTATAGAAAATGTAAATTATCATAAGCATATCCCCCAGGAGTTTCATAACCAAGAATGCATCATGGTCCATTGTCGTGTAACAGGATACCTCGGGTCAAGATCTAAACTCCTTATTAAAGTTTTCACACCTAGGTATATCTGTGCCAGAGCTGCCTCTACCTGCTCATATCTGGACAAGGATGTATTTCATAGAAAATACACAAAATCTCTACATTACCAAAATTCTAGGAAGTTCTTCTATAAAAATACTCAAAGTCTTTCTTAGGGTAAGGTGATCTAATCAGAGTCTATCTAAAACTAATTTCCAAGGTTTGTACTAAACTTCCTATTATACCAACTGTAATGCCCCGACCCCAGAATCCAGGAGCCGGTGAATTATTTTAATACACTAGCATGATTACAAGGAATCAAGTCCCAAAGGGTCGATCAGTTTAGTAGTCTTGGAAACAAGATTCAAACATAAGTTCAACATTACAACTTGAAAAGAAAAACAACACTAAATTATACCATTAGAAACATCCAAGATTCCTTGATTATGCCTGAAAGTCACTCATAACTAACTTATTCATATCCTGGAAAAATGAAAAATAAGAAATGGGTGAGCTCAAATGCTCAGTAAGAGTAAGAAATACAGTGGAAGATAACATAAACATTAGGAATAGCGAATAATTGAAAACACATTCCAATACAAATAATTAAAATGAACACTTTATGGCAGGAATATGAGTGGGTAAATAATTCGATAATAAAACATAGTCATGTGTATTCTACTAGTCTAATACCCACATGAAATATCAATAGCTAATCTCATAAGGATGGAATGCATAATATCGGACATCATAACCACATAGTCAAGGACTCATGGAAAGACTACAAATAAGATCCTGTCAAGGAATTGTTTCAAGACACTAGTTTGTCTCATGAGACCTACCGATTCATCGAGAAGCTATAGCAGGCTCCACCCATCACTTACTAAGTCCAATTTAGCCCCCATATTAAAAGGTTGAAACATAATCTAATCATTCGTATTAAAACTAGCATACGAGATGTCAACATTTTAACCACAAACCATGAATGATATAAAAAAAAGCACATCCACAGTCAAACATAAGTCATTCAATACAATATGGAATATTGTGTTATAATATGTTAACCTTAATCTATAATAATGAAGGATATTGACATAGATTAAAATAATCATCAAAACTATTTGAGATAAATATCACCCTTTTTCTTGAAGACATTTAAAAGTATCACTATTTATCATGAAGCCATTTAAAATAGATTCTTGAATCAAAGTGTCCCATTCCACTGTGAAACTTTTAAAAGGAATTTTATATTTAAAACATTAATGTCCCTATAAATAAATCATTAAAACCATTTTTAAAACATGGACATTAATGAAAAATATTTAGAAGAATAAATCTTTAAAACATTTAAAATATTATTTTAGTTTGACTCCCTAACCAAACTTGAGACACATGAATACAAAAATTTGGGGAAATAAAAAATTTATAATATCATGAGAATAAATGGATTCAGGATAAACTATGTAAAAGTACATTATATACACCATATAAAACTCAATTTGCGTATAACAACGAAGAAGTCTTAATGGAATGTAAATTGAGATGGAATCTATTATAAAGACTATATCCTTAGGTTAAGAATAAATAAATGAAATAATTATGTGTGAAAATTATCAATACACTCAATATGATTGGATATTCAGTGTAAATTTATCAATGTAAATTCACACATATTCTGGTAAAAACAAACCAATGACTGGGATGTTTAACACAATGAATGTAAATTGAGTTAAGATTACTTTTATCAAGTTCATATCAAGGACTTGAGAAATTATCAATGGAGTGATTATGTGTATATAAAGTATATCCACACAAAGGGGAGTGGTAATTACTAAATAAATAATAAATAGTGATTCCACATATAGTCTTGGAGTAAAATAATCAATGAAGTATGTGTAAAGCCCAAATAGTGGAAATCGAAATTAGAAATTCCCTTACCGATTTGGTGACTTACGAAACATACACCCCATGAAATAAGGATCAAAAAAAAAAGATGTAAATACCCACAAATTAATTTATATTACAAAAGGAATACAATCATGGGATGTATATACACCATACAAATGGAAATAGTGGCAATATAGTATGAATCTCATGGAAATAAGAAGTGAGATGGAAACCATATTGTAATCAATCAAGTCGCATGACCAAAAGTAAATAACCACTGAATAAATCACATAATACCATGAATATAAATAGAATCATGATAATATATATCAAATTAAAGTACAAAATACACCACATGAAATAAATTAGTGGAAAACAATAAAAATCTCATGGAATTAAAATGGAGATAAAAAACCCTTAACCTCATGTCTGACTTGTCTTGTATGTTCCTTGTTCTTCCTAAATAATAAACATAAGTTAATTTCTACTTGATTAAGAAAATTTTTCATGTTTATTATTCCTTTTATATAACTAATTAACGTACATTAAAAATTTGTTAATTATTTGAGTTCATATTGGATATTTTATCGATGTTCCAAACTTGAGTAAAAAAAGAACATGTTATAATTTCAATTTTTCATTGTGGATAAAAGTCCATTATCTCAAGAATGATATAAATGAATTAGATATCATATATATATTATATTTCTAGTATATATGTGTTTTTACAATAGTACAAAACATTTGGAGATAAGAAATGAAATGCACCGTTCATTGAGGCGGTAAGTCGTACGTACGCATGAACGCTACTTTCAATTATATTTTGTATTTTAATGGAATTGAAACTTAATGATACATAGTTATATTATAATTCCAGTATAATATCATATATAATATGATTAAATCCATCCTTTATATGTCCCAGATAATGCATTAACGAGTCATATCACTTTGAGGGGGCGGTAGTCCGCACTTCCTCAAATGATTTTATCGCATTTACCCATAATGGAAACCATAAAGGAATGATATAAATGAAAAATTTAGATGGGTAAAGAAGAAATAAACATAATATATATCATATATAAATAAAATGTCATCTTAATGTCTACTATGAGAGGCGGTAGGAGATAATTGAACAATCATCGTTTCGTGAGGTGTTAGTTTTCCATCCATAGAAATTGTGTGTTTATACACATTAGATGGAGGTGTGTATAAGTGTAGTTTGAATAATACTCATCAAAAGATAATATTATATTTCAGATAATGTTTTCGTAATAAAATAAAGGAATAAAAATATTTTAGGGGTTTGAGAAGTAAAATAATAGAAAATAAGTTAAGAGAAACCATAACCTTCAATTTTGGTAACTCCCTTTAGTTTGATCCAAAAGGACTTCTTGAAGCGACTTCTTCCTATGTTAAGGTTTCTAGGTGGCATTTATGGATCTTTAGAGCTTATTTGGGCAGGTATTGGATGAGCCAAGGGGCTTTAGAGGTGTGATGAATTGGATAGTAGTGGTGTCCTTTTATAAGGGAGAGGATGGGCTCTTTTGGAAAGATTGAAAATGTTATTTTATTATAAACTAATATTCAGATTCAAAAGGACCAAAACTCATTAAAGTCAAGTATAAGATGACTCATGTTCTAAATAAAATAATCCAATAATAATTGGATAGGTTTTGGATATTTTTTTAATATTAATAATCTTATTTATTTAAATCAGTAATCAATGAGGTGAATACTGCATCATTATTGTGTCATAAATAATTTAATTTATTTGATGTCTAAAAATTATAAAACAAATATAATATTGTAGAAAATCATTTTATATTTCCAATTATTATTTATAGTTGAAAATATGACTTATATAACCCCATGTAAAAATTGATATCCTAAAAAAAATTAATGTCATTTTTGTCTTTACATTAAGTTAATTAAAATAAAGTGTCATTATCACTCTTAAGTGACTCCATGGGGTCCACATATCGACCCAAGGAAGACCATGGTCAGACAGGACTGATACAATAAGGTTAAGACAATCATTAAGGTAATTTTTTATTATTATAATATTCTTTTTACCTTGAATTACCCTATTTACCTATAACTGCGGTAAATAAAAGTGAAAAGCTACAATTAATAAAAAATAATTTTCATCTTATTGAACCGAATATTAATTAATAATAACAACCATGTATTTATTATGTTTTAAATTCAATTCATAGAAGCAAAAAAAAATTATTTAAATGAAAATGTCAGTTTTTTAAGTACTACTAAATGGTTTTACTATTCATCAAAATTTGATGTTTTTCTGAAATATATCAAAAATTCAGCCTAAGAAATTTTTATATTACAAATTAAAAAATGATGTTTATTTTTCCAAATTCAAAACATAGAAGTTTCATTAATTAATTTAAAATTAATTCCCATTGTCAAAACAAATAGCGTGTTTTTAAGAAACAATAATTATCAAAAGATTGACACTTGTATATGTATAATTTCAAAGTGAAATTGATTGTAATGACCAACATTGGATTAAATGGTAAAAATATAATCTAGTTATACAACAAAACCATTCAAATGTATAATTTAACACTATAAATTATTTTTATTAAAAAAGTTTTTTTCAATTACAATTTTGTATTTTTTCACTAATCACCCAAATATGAAAGTTATCAGAAAAACACCAAAAATTTATCGAAACTAAATTCTTGTGTCCCAATTCTAAATAAGAGGTTTATTTTGGTAAATTTATTATATAAAAGTGTCAAATATTTAATTTGAAAAGGTTCCTCCATTAAAAGGCGTTAAGATTGCATTTTTTGAAAAATACGTCCTTTATCTGAAAAAAAAAATGATTTTGTTCTTATATAATGTCAAAGAAACACATAATATGGATGTTAAAATTATATGGAATATATAAAATTCAAAGTTATGTTAATAATATTGATAAATTATTTTCAACGACTAGTGTGGTAATTTGTCATGTGCTCGAACTCTGTATTGTGTGAGGTGCAAGCTATTGAATTACTTTAAAGAAATAATGTGCTATGAAACCTTGGAGTGTTACAGTAATCATCTTAATTGAATCTATCAAATTTATTTCCTCATATAATTTATATAAACCTATTATAACCATCATAAATTAATATAATTGTGTCATAAATATACATATATGTTATTATAGTTATCTAAAACACATTTTCTTCTTCCTTTCCATCCTATATATAATGAAAGCATCGCTTGTGTGTATCTAATGTTTATCGTCTCCTCATAGAGATATAATTTGTTTTTCATTTCCATTTTTATGGAAGGTTCTTATTTTTGTTTTTATGTTTATATATGATATTTATGAAATTATAATACATAATTAATTTTAAAATCATATCTACCATATTACCATCTAATCCATTGAAAAACAACAATGTGGCTTGTGCTTACGTGTTGACTATCACCTTCATAAAGTGATGTGATTTGTTTTTCATTTATATTTTACATGGATGGTAATATTCATATATTTAGTGAATATATAAGATATATAAGATATAATAATTATTCTATAAAGTTGAATTATTATTTACCTATATCTTGTTTCATCTGTCATACTGTAAAAACAATTATGTGTATATATGATTGTTAGCCACTATGAATGGTGAAATTGATTTTTCTATCTTAGTATTTTATGGATGACTGTAGACATATATATATATATATATTTAATATATATTATATTTTTATAATGATTAAAATTGGAGAGAATATAGAACCATGAACAAAATAAAAGTACCAGAACTACCAAACCTAGATTCTTATGAAAAATAAAATATTTAAGACATAGAAAGAAAGAATTATTAATTAATTTTTAATAAATTGATATTTTAATGATATAATAATATCATATACGAAAATATATGTATTTAAATGGTTATATTATTTAATTATAGTATATTTAAATTTATTACACATGAGTTTATATTATCTTTTAAGAAAAACAAACTTGATGTAAGGTATTTCTAATCTCACTTTTATTTCTGGGAGATATATATCATATTCACCAATAATTTCATTATCATAGTATATATATTTCCCCTATAAAATTTTATATCAATAATATCATTTTTTTCTTAATTTTTCAAGATTTAATTTAAGTTACTCATTCATGGATCTTACGATTCCAAAATTACCAAAACGATAATGGTTTTATGTTATAGTTTGATTGTTTATCATGATTATTTATGTTTTAGTATTAGATGATGAAATTTCATGATATTTCTCTCAATAAACTAATGAATTTTATTATCTGAAATTTATTTCTTAATAATATATTCTTTCCTTTAATTTATCTAACTTTATGTACTCCAGTAACCTAGAATCATTTCTAAGGAAAACAAACATTTATTTCCTTCTTTGCTCCAAAATAAAATATTAAATGTCTATGATTTTTAAAAATGTATTCAAGAATTTTTTTTTCATTCATTTATTATTGTTTCAATTTTTTTATCCATGATTTATTTCTTAAAAAAATTTATAAATGGAATCTTTTTGTCATTTACCAAAAGAGGTACTTTTTGAAATTTTTACAAAGTATAAATGAATTTTTTTATTTTAAGTTATACTCTATGAAATAAATTTCATATTGTAATGAACATTCATTTAATTTATTCATTATTTACAATTTTTCATAGTTATTTCCATAAAAAATCCCTTCAGATTTTGGTAAATTTTTAGATTTTAAATTAGATATTTCAAAACGAGAAAGGTATTTTCATTCAAAAATGCTAATAGTAATATTTTAAAGTCATTTTTTCATGTAAGATAGCATCCATTGATGTTAATTATGTTTTATTTGGGATATGATCCAACAAAACCATTATTACTATTTCTAGGGAAGGATTATGATTATGATGTAAAACTGTTTATGAAAACTATTTCTTTTAATTGGTTATGATATGATGAATATTTTTTTTATTAAGGAACACATATATATTGTTTTCATTATGTTATGGGTGGGACATAAATTATATATCCCTTCAATGACTTGGTTAATTATAGTTTTCCCTGAGACAAATACTACTAGATTGGGGAGTGTTTCACACAGAATCCGGGGATGACCTCCTAGACGGGAGATTCAAACGTTCCGATCGGTTTCTAACGGGTTTGTTCATAGAACCGGAAACATCCAATGATTCCACATCCGTTTGGACCTACTTTCCAAAGGCAGGCGCTCATTAGCTTGTGGACTAATGAGGCTTAGGAATTTGCATTGGTCGAGAGGATGGGAGGTCGGACTCATCACACCTTTTTGAGGGGAATTATTGTCTACTCCGGGACTCTCTTTATAGATTTAAGTTATGTTCGTGAATCCTTATTACACTACCAAGTATGAAATGTGCTTTTCTTTTAGTTTTAACAATCAATGATTAAATATGAAAAGAAATTTAGAGAATCTTTTATATGTATTCGAGGTTCTTCATCAATAGAGAATCATCTATATCTGTTTAGAGATTCTTGGTCAATGGTATCCTTCAAAACATTTATATAAAAGTCTCTTGGTCATTTATGATGACCAGGCTGATTTTAAAGCCACTCAGTGGGGCACTTGAAGTTTATCATCATTCAGAAGGACAGAGATTATTTCAAAGTTGGGATCGAACCCATAAATGGGCTACCTACGTATCCTTTGTTTTGGAAAAGGAATCATAACCCACGTAGTTCGAGAAATGGAGTATGATGTTTATGATTGATGGCTCAAAGATGAATGTCATAATTACTTTTACACTCTAAGCTCATGTGAGTCATGCTCGGTGTGAGAAACAAGAGGTATTGGTAAAATTTAGACAATTGTGCCATGAAAGATGCAATCATAATAATTTGTTTGGGGCTTATGTATGGATGACTGCCCATATAGATGAAGGTTTAGGATTTACTTTTAGGGAGAAAATCCATGAACATGGTCCATAAAGTTATATGTGCTTCATGGAGATTTGAATACTCTAATCTTGGGGCATACTCCTAAGGAGGATGCCTAAGTTAGGAGGGGACTTATGATTGGGTTTTACTCCTGAAAAGGAAACCCAAATCAAAAGGTAAATTATGACTGGTTAAGAGAAATTTAAGGGGACTTGGGGCTTATTCCTGAAAAGGAGACCCAAGGTTATGACTGAGTCTTATTCCTGAAAGGGAGACCCGGGTCAAGGGACTTGGGGCTTACTCCTGAAAGGGAAGCCCAAGATTATGACTGAGTCATATTCCTGAAAAAGGAGACCCAGTTTAGGGATTAAGGTTTGGGGCTTACTCCTGAGGAGGATGCCCATATTTGAGGTTGGGGCTTATTCTTAAGAAAGATGCCCATGATTAAAGGACTTGATTGGGGCTTACTCCTGAGGAGGATGCCCAGGATTGGGATCATTAAGAATTTGGGGCTTACTCCTGAGGAAGATGCCCAGATTAAAGGTTTTGATTGGGGATTACTCCTGAGGAGGATGCCCAAGATTGGGAACTTTAAGAATTTCGGGCTTACTCCTGAGGAAGATGCCCAGATTAAAGGTTTTATAACTGGGGATTATTCCTGAAAAAGAGACCCAGGTTAGGATTCTCTCATCTTAAAGGATGAGGTTGAATGAATGAACTCTCCGTATTTTAGTGACATAAGGATATTTAAATCACTAGACTTTGAGAGAGATTCCAAATAATTCCTTTCAGATAAGAAATTCAAATCAAGAAATCATGCCATAAATGGCTTTGAAGAGTGTCTTGATGACTGAATCTTGAAAAAGAAAGGTGAAATGGCTTAAGAGGAGTAAAAATGGGCAAGATGGGCACCCAAAAAGATAGGGGCGTGCAAGTCTTGCAAGGCGCGCAAGTCTTCCGTGGGCGCGCAAGTATTGGTCGCGCAGGTATACCTGCGCGACACATAGTGTACTTGCGCGATTTTCAACCAGCATTGAAATACTTGAGCGACTCTTTTTTAAACCCTTTAGAATGTTCTCGAGGTTCTTCCAAAAAAGGGACGCGCAAGTTATATTGAAGGAAATAAGTCGGCGCGCAAGTTTTTGATAAGTTTCAACACTTAGGCCTTCCTTCTTCTCTTTAGATCTTCCATTCTAGGTAAGAAATTACCTTAGAAGTGTTCTGGAAGCTTTGAGAAGAGACTTGGGCGTCGGGAGCTTCAATCCGACTTTTTGGAAAAAGATCCTCTCGAATGGGGGGCCCACAGGGTCTATTTATAGGCAAAAGAAGACCCCGGGCGGTTACCGGGCGGTTACCTAATTAGGTCGCGCAAGTCACCTGCGCGACCAAGGTAGCCACGCAAGTGTACTTGCGCGACAGTGATAAAACTTGCACGGTGCAGTTTCTGTCGATCCTTTGTTCATGCCTTTGTCAATTTTTGATGTTTTCTTCAAAGGTTGAATCACTTTGAGCTCAGATATTCCCTTTTCCGATCTTTAGATTCTGTGACGAAAGGAGCGTCAACAAAAGTCCCCCCTCAGAGTTGGATCTGGAGAGAAATGAGGATTTGACTCTGAGGAAATCGAATCCCTCCAAAGGAAAATGGAGGTGCGCAAGTCTGCAGTGCACAGAGGGCGGCGCGCAAGTTTGCGTCGCATAGTCCTTAAACGCTCTGAGTGCGGCGCGCAGATAGGCCTCCTTGCCTATAAATACACGGCCTCACCTCCGTACAAGTATCCAGATTTCCGGACTTCATACCATGCCGAGCTCTCGCCGCGCAGGTCTTCCTCGCCGCGCAAGTCTCTTTTTTTCACTTTTTCCTCGCTGCCGCGCTACTCTCAAGGTAATAGGGCTCGCGCGGTAATACATGCGCGACAGAAACTTGCGCGGCACATGCATCACTTGCGCGACATCTCCATACATGCGCGCCTTAATTCCTTAGCCATTTTTTCCAAATTCTTTCACAAATTTTATGAAAAAAAAATAAACCCATTTAAGAGTTTAATTTATTCAAATACTGTGCAGATTCAATGGCTCTTAGACCTGGATTAATTGATGAACGGGCTAGCAAGCGGATAGATGATATGATGGATATCATTGGCCCTGATTACTATACTGTCAAAGATAGTACTCTTCCAAATTTGGCTAAGTATCTGAAGAAATATCATCGCAACTTTCCTCACTGCACTTATCTACCTTTTTATGGTCATGGTCATCTGCAAGAAGTCATTATTCCAGAAATAAAGAATTATCTTCCATTTTCGTGGTTTCAGAATTATACCAATTTTGCTTCAGCAAATATCTCAGGTGGAGGAGTATTTCAAACTGCTGGAACAGTGGAGAAGGCTTATGTGATGCATCATAGCCCTTGCACACCAGATCTGAAAAAACATACACCTGAGCTTCAACCACATTGTCATCCTTCAATCTTCCGAAATGCTCAGATGGATCAATCCAAAGGCTGGAAGAAAAGTTGGGATTTCCGTCCTGGGGGAGGTGTGAAACCAACTTGGATGTGGGCATACTGGGTGTGACAGACTTGCGCAGATTTTACTGAGGATCTGAAGAGAGCTGTAATATATGAGCTTATTTGGGTTGGGCAAACATATATTTACAGACATGATAACTTCGTGCCAGAGATACTCAGCCACTGGAGCCCAGCGACTAATTCATTCCATTTGACTCATGGAGAAGTAGGTATTAGTTTGTGGGATGTCCACAAGATTTCAGGAGCTCCAATCTTGGTCGATATGTATGATGAATTCATTCCTCCCAAGGTGACTTGGAATGATCCAGAGAAGACTCCTGCTTTGGCTCGAGAATTATTTAAAATCTTTCAAAGGCTCAAGAGTTCAAAGACCTCATTAACTCATTTTAGAAAATATATCCATCCGAAAGAATGGATGAATGTGTTTCTTACTGAGAAGAAAGGGATGGAGCCAAAAGAAAAAGGATCCAAGAAAAAGAAATCCAAGGATACCCAGCCCAGACGTCCTACCACTTGTCCAAAACCTGAGAAGAGAGGAGCTCCTGACACATTCTGGCCAACTCTAGAAGCAGGAGAGTTTGAAAAATGGGGATATGAAGTGAATCAAAGAATTCCAAAGAAAAATCTTCTGGCGGGTTTCTTGGCAATCTGGCTCAGTGTTTATCTCTTGCCGGTTAGGGATTCGAAGGGAGGCGTTAGGCCAGGGACCTTCGTCATTGCGGCCAAGTTGGCTGAGGGAAAAATGGTTGGGTTAGCTACCCCCATTTTAGCAAAGATTCACAGGAGTTTACTTCACGTCTTCCATGGTAAATCTCCTTTAAGAATAGTGGGACCATTCCAGGTTTTGTGGGGATGGATCACCACTCACTTCAGGACTTACAATGTACAGAATGGATTACAAATTCCTGGAAGCTCTTTCAGACCGTCAGTGCAAGCCTTCTCTGGAATTGCTCCATTAGATGTTAATGGTTATGACATGAAAGTAAGACTAAGCATGTATAATGAATTCAACTTCTTTCCTTATGAAAGTCCGCCATCCGGGCGGTTTGTTGATGATGGGACAGCCCATTTGGATTTGAGGGCATACATGCTAGCTTGCAGGGATGGCGTGTTAGTATCCAGGATTGATGGAGAAATCATATGTGAGGCCTATGCTCCATAGAGATTTGCACGCCAATTCAAATGTTTGCAACAGATTGTTGTATCCCCTCCAGTACATGTCAGGTTAGAGCAACATCCGATGGTTGCTCGACAACTATGGTTGCAGACATCAAGAGATAAGACTGGGGCAATATTTGATCTACCAGTTGAAAAAGCGGCACATTATCTGACTACATTTTATGCCGAACACTGGATAGCATCATACCCTAAAGGGATATTGAATCACCCAGTATATCAAGTGGGAAAGAGGAAGAGGACTGTAGAGAAAGAAACCCTTCCTCATGAAGGTGACGTTTCTCCACCTGAAATAGGTTCAACAGACTCCTCTTCTAGAACTGATTCATCGGATTATCACGATGGGGATGATGAGGCGCAACCGGCAGAAAAGCGGTTTCGTGCCCGATATAATCCTCCGGCCAGAGTTAAAAGACCCACTCCATCAACTCCTGGTGAGTTATTTCATTGTAGAAATTTCAATCAATGCTACTTTATAAAGTAATAAGTCTTCCATTCTTATTCTCTATCTGTAGTTGCAGGAGTTGGGAAGAAATTAAAATCAAAAATTGTAGGACCTTCCTCACAGCCTTTATATCTAATACTAGAGGTTGTTCAGCTATGGAAGAGCTTATACTGTGATACTGAGACCGCCTGGCTGGATTTGTGTGAGGGCCTACAACTTCCTGGAATAGGATATCTTCTAGCTTCTAAAAACCTTCAATACGAAGATAACCCCAATGAAGTGAGAGCTTACATTAGAGAGCTGGAAATGCTCATATATTCCACTGATGATTCGATTCCTATCACCAGGCGGGTGAAGGAAATGATTAATCGTGGCGCCACTGAGGGGGCTGGTGGTTCTGGAGATGAGGAATGTCAAGAGTACGTGGCTCCTGAAGATGTAAGTTTTCTTTCCTTATTTTCTTTGCAACTTGATTTTAGTTGAAGCTTTGTTATTTAAGGAAGTTATTTTCATCATCTTGCAGCTTGCAAAGAAAGGAACTGGGGTTCCTTCGCCTCAATATAGCCCTGGTGGTACTGCAATCGGGGCTGCTGCTGATTCTCCTCGCGAACCAGGCGAGATATCTCCAGGCCAGCAGGCCATGAATGAGGCGCTGGACATAGCCTTCCATTCGCCAATCCAAGTGCCAATAAGCGAGACTACTGATACTCCAAAAAAACAAAAGAAGCCAAGGCAACGAAGGAGGAAATCCATAGCTAAAGGTTTCATTAGAAGTGGTAAGTCCTTCGAACAATCATGAGTTTATACCCATAATCATATGGTTACTCATATTCTGAGGATTGCAGGGGCTTCTTCAATTTCCCCCTTGAGGGAAGGGACTGACCCTCCTTCAAAGGTCGTGGAGGGTGCTGTAGAACAATCACAGACCCAGACAGACTTGGTTGCACCTGGAGAAGAGCTACCATCCATTCCCAGTATCCCTCCTACTACTGAAGATGCGGTCCAGGGTTAGGGGTTGCAGGACATAAGTCGGCAACAAGATGTAGCAAATGCTCCCACTGGTGAGACTAATCAAGATTCTGAAGTATCATTGGATGAAATGTTGAATCAAGGAATGACTTTTGAAGAATTTTATGATCAGGCTATGTTGTCATGTGATTTAGAAGACCCTGGGAGTGAGTTCTACCCTTCACCCAAATTTTTTTTAAAAAAAATATACTTCTAACCATGATGGAAAATAATATGCAGTTTCTTCCGTAGAAGCCGCTGAACTGCCAATGCCCGAAGAGGGTGTGGACACTGATGTCAACCCTATCATTGCAGAAACATTAGCTCAAGTAGAGCTAAATCCAATAAACTCTCCTGAGACCCATCTTGAAAATCCTGTTGAAACTGGGAATGATGGGGAGAAGTCTTCTCAGGTTGCTGAACCACCATTGGGTAAGGGATAACAATATTTGTGATTGTACTTTATTCGCAAGACAATCTATTCTTTTGTTATCCTTTGAAGCTGACTAAACTTTTCAATTAATCATGCAGGACCATCAACTACAATGACTAGATTCGAAGATGAGGCCTCAGCCTCTGCCACAACGGGAATTGAAAGTGAAGAAGCACAAGTCAGGGGGGAAAGAGCAGGACAAGGCACCTCCCTAAGCGCGCTAATTCCAGATTACATACCCCCTTCTGACGATGATATTGAATCATATCCAGATATGCTTAAAGCATTCATCTTTTCACGACGTAAGGCATGGAATAACATATGGAACATCATATCTGGGGCGCCTTTAGAAGAGCTACCATCAAAAATTTCTCGATTGTCATCCCAATTTGTTATACTGGGACTTGGTGGTTTTGGGTATGAAAAGATCCATGCTGCGGTGAAACAGGTCATTTTCTGGAGGGAGCAAGTGCAGACAAGTCGCGAAGATTTGACCAGAGTGAAATTGTCAGTCAACATAGGCGAATTTGAGGCTACGATATCCCAGGCTGAAGCTGATTATGCTGTCAAGATGAAGGATCTGAAGCAAAAAATCAAAGAAAAGGTCGTCCAGCAGGTGCAACTCCAGCAACAGTTAGATGTTGTTACTGGGGAACTTGATCAGCTTAATAAATCATTGGATGAAACTCATATGAATGGCATGAAATCCATCGCAGATGCTAAGAAGGAACTTCAGCAAGCTGAAAAGAGTGAAGCTGGTCAAGTGCACGAGCTTCAAGTAACTGGTGATAAGGCTCAGGATGCTATACATCAATTGAAGACCTATGTTGACAATCTTCTGTAATTCTTGAAAAAGAGAAGAGACTCCAGTCTGTGGATGTCTTTCTATCTCCTGTGTATCAATGAAAAACACTTTCGTCTTCAATCATTTGTACCTTCATTCTTTCATTACCTGCTTCAAATTTACTTAAGCCAATGGGCCTAGTAAGCATAGTTTGATTTTTACTAGGATTATAACAAATAATCCTACAAACTTTGAATCTTTTAACTGGTCAATATTACCTAAATCATACAAAAAATGTATATTTAGTGAGCTGGAACTTGACTTTTATTCAGAGTTCCTTTGTCTTTTGTGTGGGCAGTTTAAAGTCATGCACGCCGGACATAAAGGGGCTAATGTTTAAGGTCGAAATAGCTTTGACCAAAATAGATTAAAATTGATTCAATTCCTTGACAATTTATCTGAAAAAATATTACCATACTCAAGTATGAGAGAAAAAATGTAAACTATGGCTTAAGAATATTTGAATCTGAGGAATGATATGAAAAAGAGCTAAAAGGCATTAGAAGAAGTAGTTTCCAAGAATGAAGTTACTATTATTTAACAAAACCCGTTAGGGGGTTGAAATATGCAGGGCCACCTATGGGAATTGGCTGCATGGTCAAATAAATATCATCTTTTGGCTGACAAGTCTGTTATGTGGACTGTTTATGCAAGGCCACCTATGGGCACTTGCTGCATAGTGAGGCAAAAGAACTCCCAGAAATTTACTTTCCTAATGCTAAAATCCAGTGAAAGATTATGGAGATTCAAATTTTCTAAATTATAGGGTTTGTTGTATGGAAAGAGGTACTTGAATATGGAGAAGATATTTCCAAACAAGAATATCAAAGAACTGGATGAATATCACTCCTACGAAGGTCTGACCCAAACGTAGGGAAGAAGAATAAACCATAGACTTGAATACTTTCAGATCATGAAAAAGGATATGGGACAAATATGTTAAGGATGGCTATTTTTTTGCGGATCCCTACATACTGTCGTTTAAGACAAATAAGGAAAAAAGAGGCATTCTTCCCAAGAATGAAGTTACCATTATTTAACAAAACCCGTTAGGGGGTTGAAATATGCAGGGCCACCTATGGGCATTGGCTGCATGGTTAAATACATAGTATCTTTCAGCTGACAAGTCTTTTATGTGGACTGTTTATGCAAGGCCACCTATGGGCACGTGCTGCATAGTCAGGCAAAAGAATTCTCAGAAGTTTGAAATTTTTGTGACTAGAAGTCATGAAAAGGGTTATGAAGATCTGAAAATATTTAAGGTTAGGATTATAACACATAAAGATGGGTATTGTCCAATGTATATAGAGATACATAGGTTAATGAAAACTATAATCATGTTGTGGCTGGGTCCTGAATTGAAATTTTGGACTTCACTATGTATCTCATAAGAATGAGAATCAAGCCATACGTAGTTCTTAAAATGCAGTTTAACGTCGTGCAGGATGAAAGTATGAGTGATCTTAGTTTAAGGTCATAGAATTCGGACCATAATAATGAATACACAGTGTGTGTTTTCATGAGGACTTTTCAGCCAAGGGACTGAAAGTGAAATTTGGGGTTAGGCCCAAAAGACTTGGGACTGGATTCGAGGGACACTCGAATGTTCCTACGTATCCCATAAGGATGGGAATCAAGTCCACGTAGTTCTAGAATTACCCTTTGTACAAATTTGGTTCGTACATGTGAAGGGTGAAAGGGGACTTTAGTGCAATGATGGTTTAACCTAAGATAAAAAGTTTAGGCATTACCATGTATGCATGTAGTCTTTTGAAAATGAAAACCATGATTGAAAAATCAATGTCAATAATAGTTCCTTCTCAAATGAGGAAATCAAAGAATATTGTAGTTTATTGTCGTACCGGACAAAAGTGTTGTATAGTTTAACGTCATATAACAAGGACGAAAGTGAATCAATGTAAAAATATTGATTCCAGGGGCGGTTTCATGAATCAACATCATATGAGATGGTGGTGAACCGATGTGAAGAGATTGTTTTTGGGCTTGAACCCTGGGAGGTTGCCTACATACCCAGCCTGGAGGGCAAGGATCAAATTCCGTGTAGTTCAATTAAAGAATGAATTAATGATCAAGTTGTTCTTGTGGACAATGATCTAATAAAAATTGTTGTTGGGACTTACACACGGTTAGTGGCCCAAAGGGAGTGTTATGGTTGATGTTCGCTCTAAGCTCACGTGAGTCATACTCGGTGTGAGAAACAAGAGGTAATAACAACCTTAATGATGCACAGTTTAATGTCATGTAGGACATAAAAAAAGGGACTATGCAGTTTAAAGTCTTGCAGTTAGGACTATTGGTGCTGCACAGTTTAGTGTCATGTAGCAGGGACAAAATAACAGTTTAATGTCATGTAGGACATATCAAGGACTTTCTGTACAGTTTAGCGTCATGTAGTTAGGACGATGGGGACAATACAGTTTAACGTCATATTGGATGAAAGGGGGACTGTGCAGTTTAATGTCATGCAGTAAGGACAAAAGAGTGTACCATTTTAACTTCATGTCGGACGAAAGTGCGAATAGTTTAAGGTCATATGCATGGACTGTGAATGGTGCAGTTTAATGTCATACTGGACTTTTTAGATTATATAGTTTAACGTCTTTCCGGACGTGAGGGACTTTTATACAGTTTAGCGTCATGTAGTTAGGACGTCACAGTTTAACGTCTTGCTGGACCAGGGATGATGCAGTTTAAGGTCATGCTGGACGGTTTAGGGAACTTTTTCACAGTTTAATGTTGTATGGGACGAAGTTGTAGTTTAAAATCATACTGGACCATTTCTGTATAGTTTAATGTCATGTAGCTAGGACTAAGGTGAACCAATATGAGAATATCAGTTCTGGGGACTTTTTACAGTTTATCGTCATGCTGGATGATAAAAAGTGCCACACAGTTTAATGTCATGTTGCTAGGACACAATATAGTTTAATGTCATTTCGGACAAAATATAGTTTAATGTCATCTCGGACAAAATATGGGGACTATGCAGTTTAAAGTCTTGCAGTTAGGACTATTGGTGCTGCACAGTTTAATGTCATGTAGCAGGGACAAAATATGAACCACTATAGTTTAATGTCATGTAGGACATAATACAGTTTATTGTCCTGTAGGACATTGAAGGTGACACAGTTTAACGTCATGTTGGACGAAGTTGCAGTTTAAGGACATACTGGACCATTGCTGTATGAACCAATTGTAAGAGTCTTGGTTCTGGGAACAATATTTTGTGTTTATACAAAATACTTCTTCAGAAATCTGGCATTAGTTGGAGTCGTAATGTGTTCTCCATCCATTGATATTAGAGAATATTCTCCATTGGAGTAGACCTTATGTATTGAATAAGGTCGTTCCCATTTTGGTTCAAGCTTGGGAGGCTTCATTCCTGGTATCATTGGTTCTCTGAGAACCAATACCAATTATCCCTGAATGAATGAACGAAGACGAACTTTTTTGTTAAAAGCTCGTGCTATTCGATTCTGGTAGATTTCCAAGTGGTGCAAAGTGCACAATCTTTTCTCATCTAACTGTTCCAATTCATTCAACCACTTTTGGTATTGCTCATCTGTAGATAACTGATCACAAATGGCTATTCTGAGTGAGGGCAATTGAACTTCAATTGGAAAGACTGCTTCTGTTCTATATACCAATGAATATGGAGTTGACCGCGTTGCATTGCGAGTGGTAGTCCGATAAGCCCATAAAGCATGAAAGAGTTTATCAGGCCATGAATTTTTTTCTTTATCCACCATCTTTTGCAGTATATTTGAAAGAGTCTTGTTGAAGGCTTCTATCTGGCCATTAGCCGCTGCATGATATCGAGACGAATGGTTGGACTTAATGTTGTATTCTTGATACAATTTCTTTACCTCAGAAGAACAGAAGTTGGTGCCATTGTCCATCAATATGGTATGAGGGACACCAAATCTAGTAATGATGTTAGACTTGATGAAGCTAACAATGCATTTAGAACTGACTTCTTTGAGAGGTACTGCCTCTGCCCATTTGGAAAAGAAATCAGTAGCAGTAAGAATGTACTTAAACTGCTTGGCCGTAGCTGAAGGGTAAGGTCCCACCACATCCATTCCCCATGTGAAAAATGGCCATGAGTATTTAGCTGTATGAAGCAACTCTGGAGGTTTATGAATGAAGTTGGCATATACATGGCATGAATGACACTTCTTTGTGAAATTAACACAATATTGTATCATTGAAGGCCAAAAGTATCCAAGCCTTCGAGTTTGATCAGACAGTCTATGTCCAGACTGGTGGGCACCACAGACTCCTGCATGCACTTCTTTTATGACAGCCATTGTCTCTTCACCATCAATACATCTGAAGAGAACTCCATCAAAACCACGTTTGTAGAGAATTTTCTCGAGGTGGTTTGGGCTATCATAAAGAGTAAAATTGACCACACGTCGCCGAATTTGCTCTTTCCCGGCTCTATCAGGTGGAAGTGTTCCATTTTGAAGGTATTACCTGATAGGTGACATCCATCCTGTAGTATGACCATAAGGTTCAGGAATGGGACTAATTTCATTAATTTCCTCTGTTCTGACTTGAACATAAGGTGAAATTGCACGACGGTGGGCAATACAGATGGTTGTCTCGTCCCGATTTGGATCTACTAAAGTTGTGGCTATATTATCCAGTGCATCAGCTTGAGCATTTTGTGATCTTGGGACATAAGAAAATGTCGGTTCTGAAGGGAATTCCGACATTAACTCTCTGACGTAATCATACAAAGGGATTAATTCTTCTTTTCTGATGGCATAATCCCCACTGACTTGTTTGATTACCAGGTCTGAATCACCTTTCACCTTTAAGTGATTCACTTGTGCTTGAAGCGCTAACTCCAAGCCTATAATGAGAGCTTGGTATTCAGCTTCATTATTGGTACCACCTTCCCACAACAAAAAGGAATAAGGTAACACTGCCTTATCTGGAGAAATGAGCACAATTCCTAAACCAAATTTGTTGAATTTAGGATTTTCCATTTTCTTACCTGTTGGACTTCTAGAAGCACCATTAAAATACATTTCCCATGTTTGAGGACTCTCTTGAATAGAGAAAACTTCCTCATCAGGGAGTTCGATATCTGAATACGTGTCTTCCACTGAAGGATGTTCGGCCAGGAAATCAGCCAGAGCTTGGCCCTTAATTGCCTTTTGAGACACATACTGAATGTCGAACTGCTGTAGAATAACCGCCCACCTTTCCAGACGTCCTGTAAGCATTGGACGACTAAAGATGAATTTGAGCGGATTATTACGAGATACCAATTGGACCTCATGATGTTGCAGTAGTGTCTCAGTTTCTGAACTGCAAAGATTAATGCTAGGCATCACTTTTCAATACTTGAATACCGGGTTTCTGGTTCAAGCATAGTTCTACTGAGATAGTAGAGACTATTTTCATTCCCAGCATCATTCTTTTGAGCGAGAAAGGCACCCAATGATCACTCTAAATCTGTCACATAGAGAATAAGAGGTCTACCCTCAACAGGTGGCATGAGTACTGGTGGACTCAAGAGGTATTTCTTGAGAACATCAAATGCTTCTTGACATTCTTCAGTCCACTGGTAAGTGACTCCTTTCTTCAATAATTTGGTAAAGGGTAAAATTTTGCCTGCCAAATTGGCGATGAAACGCCGAATATAGGCTAAGTGTCCTTGATGTCCTCTTAATTATTTCAAATTCTGAGGAGGTGAAATACCAAGGATTGATTTGGTCTTCTCAGGATCGACTTCAATACCACGATGGCGTACAAAAAAGCCGAGTAATTTTCCTGAGGTTACCCCAAAAGCACATTTTAAGGGGTTCATCTTCAAATTATGTTGTCGAAGCTTGTGGAATATGATTTCCAAATCAGCCAAGTGATTAGAACGTTGTTTGGATTTAACCACCAAATCATCTACATAGCATTCAACAAACTTCCCTAAAAGAGATTTGAAGATATGATGCATGGCGCGTTGATATGTTGCACCTGCATTCTTTAAACCAAAGGGCATCACCCGGTAACAAAACACACCTTGAGGAGCTCTAAAGGCTGTATATTCCTCATCTTCTGGGGCCATTCGGATCTGATTATATCCAGAA
Source organism: Viscum album (assembly GCA_963277665.1). NCBI lineage: Eukaryota > Viridiplantae > Streptophyta > Magnoliopsida > Santalales > Viscaceae > Viscum > Viscum album. The sequence goes on along the minus strand of OY728128.1, from coordinate 249,693,077 downwards.
TATCCATCCATGAAAGAAAGTACTTCATAGCCAGCCATCGCATCAATTAAGAGTTCTGTAATCGGAACTGGGAAATCATCTTTAGGACAATACCGATTAAGATCTTTGAAATCGATGCAAACCCTAACATGTCCGTTCTTCTTCTTTACAGGGACAATATTATCCAACCACTTGGGATATTGAACTTCTCTGACGAAGTTATCTTTGATAATATTATCCACTTCAGCCTCGATTTTGGAAGCATAGGTTGGGTGTGTTCTTCTCGCAGCTTTCATGAATCCTCGATGTTCTTTTGGGAAACCCAAATGATGGGTGCGAACATCAGGATCAAGGCCAGGCATTTCTGTACAATTACAAGCAAAAATATCTTTATTTTGCTTTAGAAAAGAAATATACATCTCTTGCTCTTCAAGGGTCATGGCCGTACTAATTAAAGTGGGGCGTGGATCTTTCTCTGTACCCAGATTTATTTCTCTGAGTTCATCCATAGTGGTAGAGATACCCTCTTCAAATGCTGGAGGAGCATCTCTAAGATCTTCCTCTTCCTCTTCATCATGTGTTATTTCTTCCGTTTCTACTTGCAATGTAGATGAAAAAACGAAATTCTCATGATCATAAGAGATGTCAAAATTTTCACATTTTGAAGAAGAAGCTTCCATTTCCGACCCTATTGATGATAAAGGGTCTTCTTTGGGAAATAAAGAGGAGATGATGGATTGAGAATCGACTTCAATATTCACCTTTGGTGTTGCTATAACTTCTTCTGGCCTGATTAGCGAAGTATAGACTTGTTGGATTTTAGCAGATGAAATGAAAACGTCACCACTTATGCTTTCATCATTGCTTGGTAAATTACCAATTCCTCCCATGTTGTCTGGCTCGATTGCCGTAATTGACATTATCGATCTTTTCATAAGAGTATTTTGATTTGGGCCTATTTTGTCAATTTGACTGATAGGTAACACATAATCTGTACTCACATGTGAAAATGGATTTATTGGAATTTTCTCCAAACCATATGGAGCATTAACTTTGGTAATTTCCTTCATTGTAGATTTTTCTCTTCACTTCATGTGATAAAATTCCGCCTCAATGTATTGAGACTCACATGTCTTGAATGGGGCTTTATCACCATATAATGTTCCAACTTGACCATCGAAACAGTATTTGAGACATTGATGGTATGATGACAGAATAGCTGCATGCTGATGTAGCCAGGGTCTTCCAAGCAAGATATTGAAAGCTGAGTCCTGATCAACAATCATGAAATCCGAATTGGAAACAAGATCTCCAAACTGAGTTCTGAGTGTAACTTCTCCCAGTGGTTCTTGTTCATTTTTATCATATCCTTGCAACATCATGGTAGAAGGAGATAAATCAGATTCCGTGAGGCCCAATCGACGAAGTGTACGAATGGGCATGAGGTTGACTCCTGAACCATTGTCAATGAAATCTCTTCGAACATCTATACCATTGACTTTTCCAGATAAGTACAAAGGTTTTATGTGCCCATGCACAACATCATCTTCATCTTTATCAGTAAAATATATCACTACATGGCATTCTGTAGGATTATTCTCTATGTGATAGATTTCAGCTGCAGCAATTTCAGCTTCAAACTCCTGAGGACTTGACAAAGCTTCGATGAGTGCTTCCCGAAGATCTTTTGACAGATTAAAAGCATCCAAAATTGATAACTTGGCTGGTACTTGGGCCAAGTGTTTCAATATATCATACTTTTGATCTAGAGGTCTGCGTTTCCCAATAGGAATATGCAGTTTAGCAGGTACCTTGGAAGCAGATGCTTTGGAAGCTGATGCATCTTGTATTGAAGTTGGCAACATCCTTGGTTTTGGAAGATTAGACTAATTAGATCCATTTACTTGCTGAGATAAAGAAGATGGAACCTTTAATCGGTCTTCCAAAATAACTGTGCCGAAGATGAGTTGGCCATTGGCAGAAGAACTTGCTTGTTCTTTTTGAACTCGCTGAAGGGCTCTACCACGAGTTTCCGCTGCATATACAGTGCTAGCAGGGGTAAAATTAGAGTAGTGGCTTCGGAAAGATCCACGTCTTTCCCTGTATCCTGAACCTCTAGAACTTCCTTGGGTTCCCTTATTTGATACAGGGAATTCAGGCTCATCAAGACTGGAATATGAATCTGTTAATTGAATCATATTAACAAAACCAAAGATTAACTCTTCGTCTGATAAAGACTCTGCCTGGTTAGCCTGTTTAGGCTGTGCCGTTTGGTGGGACGGTGCCTGTTGCTTTGAAATAGATGGCATGAAATCTGCCAGAGTCAAAGACAATTTAGGCTTTGCTACATACTCATCTTCTCCTGATTCCTCTTTCTTCTTTGAATTGCGCTACCCTTTTGAGGATTTATCTTTTGATGGAGGCTTTACTGCAGTTTTTGTAGGAGACACAATTGGCTTCTTCAATTGTGTTCGCAAAATGGAATGGGTCCGATTGATTGTCTTTCTGACCATCCAATCATCATATTTTTTCGCAGTTTTGCTTTTGACTTCCTGTCATTCGCCTCCTTCCTCTGGATCTGTAGCGGTAATACACGCTACATGAGCTGAAGAACCCTTCAATTTGACTTGTCCCAAGTCGACCATCTTTTGCAGGAGGTCCTTAAAGACAAAACACTCCTGGATGGGATGCCCCAAAATTTGATGAAAGGGACAATAATTGGGACGGTCTTCATCTCCATCCTTGTTTGGCCTCTTCGGCACTGGTAATTTAACCAAATTATTTTCCAGAGTTGAAATGAAGTAACCAGGAACTTGCTCACTTCGGAAAGAGTAAGTTTTACTCTTCATATCCTCAAATTGTTTTCGTCGTTGATCTTTTTGATCATTTGGACGAAACAGCCTTTGTTGTTGGCGTTCAGGAGGTGGAGCCCTTCGAGAAGATGAAGGTTTTGAAGTAGAAATAGGTACAGGTGCCTGTTTAAGCATAACTGTAGCAGTTTCTGCTTTACCCATTCTTCTTCCTGGAGCTGATGGAATTACATGAGATTTAACCTTAGCCTGTATAAGGGAATCTTCAATCTGTTGAGCGATTTAAGTAAGGTCTCGAAACCCTCCTGTGTATTTCACAGGGATCAATGGCGTTCGTAATTCGTCACGCAGATTTGCCACACAGATTGGCAACAATTCCTCCTGAGGGAGTGCTAAACTCAAGGAATACGTTAATCCCTTCCAACGAGCAATGAAATCAGAGACTCTTTCATTCTCCCTTTGCTTGCAGTTTGTAAGATCGAAAACTATCATTTTTGGCAAAGTTGAGCTAAACTGCAGAAGGAATTTTTGATGAAGATCTTCCCATCCGATGACTGACCGGGATTGCAAGCTTGTGTACCAGACAAAAGCTGGTCCTTGCAAGGTTCACACGAAGCATCTGAGTTTCACTGCTTCTTGCTGCTCTGGAGTTCCCATCATAGGATCACAACAAGACATGTAATGCGTCAAATTTTGTTCGGGGTCGCCTGATCCATTGAAAGTATGGAAAACAGGGTTTCCAAAACTGGATGGAGGAGAAATTGAATCTACCCATTCTGGGTAAGCTTTCTTTTCAGGTTGAACTTGCGCCCGTTTCCCTTCCATAGTTTCTAACCGAGCTGTTAATGACTCAATAGTAGTTATTAACTTTTGAGAAACATCAGGTTGAACTTGGTTTTGGGTAGGTGAAATGAATGGAGCTTGGACAGACGTGATGGTTGGTGCTGCAACTGATGGTAGTGCTGCCAACCGTTGTTGTGTTTGACCCGTAGGATTAGACCTCTGAGGGTGTACTGATAAAGGAGGATATTCCTGATCCATCTCAGTAGTTACAAAAAATTCCTTCGGCTGTCGGACTTCAGCATTCATAAGAAGAAGACTACTCTGAAGTAGTTCTGTATTCAACCTTCTTAATTCTTTCATTTCTTCCTCCTGTTGTGCAAACCTTTTCTCTACTGATAGCGATTGAACTCCTTCAGAGGAAGGGTGAGAAGTAACCTGATTCTTTCCTTTCCCCTTATTTGATCCTTTTCGGAGAGGGGGAAGTGGGTTACTTGAAGGAATACCCAGATTTTGGGTAAGCCTTTGATTACGTGTGCGCACACCTTCTTCATTTAGGTCTGTGTGCGCAACTTCTTGAGCATGAACCTCTTTGTCTGATCCCTCTGATTGAGCCTCATCTGGTGAATCAGTAGCAACGGCATTGATGACATTAATGGATGCATATTGAATGGAATCCTTTCTATCAGCATTTCTGTGATATTGTCTTCTTCCATGTCCATGATGAGACATGGCATTCTGTTGACTTGATCCCTCAGGAATTTCTTGGAGAACCGTCACCTGGAGATAATCTCCTGACATCTTGGCTCTTCGTTCCTCTTGAGGCTTATTCCCTAATCGAGAGAATACTGACTTTCTCTGAGGGAGGGATTGAGGATTTGAAAAAGTCCCCAGTCCGGTGGACTGGGGATGTTCCTGCTGCTTCCGCTCAACTCCTCGAATCCCATTTGTTGACTCTGAGGGTTGGGTTAGAGAAGTCCCCAGTCTGGAAAGCTGGGGTGTCTCTTGACATGCTATGTCTGAGATCTTCTTAAAATCTCTCTTGATCTTGCGAATCCTAGTTCAAAAATTAGCTGGATGCATTAACATGTATCCACTTTTATCACCTGGTTCAACAGACCGTTGGATGATTTCCGAAACTTCTGTCATTTGATGACGTGTTTGCTCCAGACGAGAGGCTTGTGCAATATTCTCGCCTGCTTGATGTAGGAGCAATTCAACAACTTGTTCTCTATATACTTGATTTTGAGAGGAACTAGTTGAAGCTTGTTCTTGAGAAAGCTTTTGATTATGAACAAAGCCCATTGACTGTGGCCGGCCATGGGCAATAACATTGCATGAGACCATTTTCGGTGGGCTTTGCTGACCGGAAAGCACTGTGAAATGTAGTGCTCCGTGAACACCCCATCCTCTGATATGAACATCAGATGGAGCATTGGCAATTAACTGACGCAATCTTCTTAGTGCGCCAAGGCATGAACGTTGAAGGGTTCTCTGTTGCTTTTCAGCCTTCGGATACCGAGAGACTGATAGAGATGCCAAATCAATCTGACATTATAACCCTTCTATTATCTTAAGATGATTTTCATATTCATCATAAGATAATACCTTCTTCTTTAATTGACAAAGAGTTTTCCATATGTTGAGACGAATATCATGGATTCCATCATCCGTCATCATCTTTGGAATGTCGTACTGGGAGTCAGCCAAAGGCCAAAACATGACTGGTACTTCACCTTTTGCCAGTTTTTTCCTCATGTTCAGCATTTCCTCTTTATCATTAAATGAAGATTCTTCTACCTATTTTGACCAGAGTTGGTGTTTCCTTGTTGCTTCATCAGATTCAACAAGATTGGTAGAGAAATCACTATTCATGCTGGAAGATGAATGACCCAGGGATGGTTCGTAGAATAACCTGAACCCCAGGCTATCTTCTGATGGAGAAAGAGTTTCACCTGCCGATAGTAAAGCATCAGACATGACTGGTTTTACGTTTGCAAGTGCCTCGAGATAGGAGGGCTTTCACGTCACTACATTGCCTTCTGAAGAATTTTCGAGACAACGTGAATCACTACTGCGGAGAGGGCTTTCACAGCGAAGTTCATCACCATGAGGAGGACCATCATGATGGGTTACAGCAAAAGATGAATTCTCTTGCTCCTTGGTATTCTGACCACACAGAGGGTTCCTGTGGCTCTCATCTGAAGAAGAAACTTCAAGATTGACCGAATTTTCATGAAGCAAGTCTTCATGAGGAAGTGTCTGTTGAAGACCTTCAGAATTAATGTTCCCGTTACTGGGAACTGAGGGAGTAGAATCTTGAATTCCGACAGATAAATGTCTGAGGGCTTCAAGAACTCCAGCATCGAGAAAGGCTTGGTTACAGATTGGCCTTTGATCTCCTGACTGTGCTGGGCGGATCTTTTTCTTAGATGCCTTCTTACTCGCTTTAGAAACCACTTGATGAAGAAAGTGATTGCTCTGAGCAGGTGTATGTGCCTGATCAGGAAAGATGGTCAGGTTAGGCTGACGATCTCCACTCAAATCAGGTGTATGTGCCTGACTTGGTTGTCCGTATGATATGGGGGAGTATGCCCCATAACCCTCTTGGACTGGAACAGATGTGTGTGTCTGTTCCGGAGTGAATCGTTGATGTGTCACTCCATTTCTAGGGATAGATTTATGTGTCTGTCCCTGAGATGATGCTGAAGCTGTTATGATATCTTGACAAGCATCCAGAATATGAGCAGGAATTTGCTTCTGCTCTTTCACCATTGACAAAATATGTTTGGTGACTTCAGCCGCCGGAACGGGGATATACGTCCATTCCGAGATTGGAGTAGGTGTATGTGCCTGCTCCTGTCCTCCTTTTCCTGTCAGTGAATCCGGACAGTACTCAAGTGTGGAGGTAGAGAGTTGAGTCTGCCTCCTGTTTGTCGTCGGGACTTTCCGACTGACTTCTCCGTGTGCTACCAAGCGAGACTGTTGGTAGGCTTGATTAGTATTAGCAGGTGTATGTGCCTGCTGATTACACTTCGCCAAACGCGGTTGACGAGATCCATCATATGTAGTCAGACGAGCCTGCTGACTAACTGGTGATGTATAAGCAGGTGTATGTTCCTGCCTATGGTACTCCGCCGAAATTGCCTGGCGGGATCGGCTTGATGCTGCCAGACGAGTCTGCTGGACAGCGGAATTAAAACAGGCAGGTGATTGTTCCTGCTCGTTATTTGCCACCAAGTTAGGTTGGTGGACTTCTCCAGAGATGGCAGGGATGACAACCTGCCTATTGTTAACCGGATTCCATCTCTGGCGGTTCATCTTGCCTGCTTGGGTTCGAGGAACCTGAGCTGAATGCCTGGAGTCGGTACCCTCATCATGTTGAGCGCGCACTACCGCACGAGTCTGGCGGTGATTGTTGATGGGAGCCCTTGGGAAGGACTCCTGTCTTTTTGAATTAAGGTCCTGCGGGACCTGCTCATTCACTTCCTCAGAGTAAGGGAGTGAATGGAAATTGCGTTCCGGGGATAACGACCCGAAACGGTTGGAGACGGTAGTCAGCACCGTCTGCTTCTTGATTGCTGGCCGCCATTGTCCGGACGACCAGGTAGAGTTGTTAACTTGAAGGGCTTGACGAGCGGCCTCCAGAGTTGGGATAGTACCGTTGCGACGGTACTCCTTAACCAGTGCATTAGAAACCCAGCGTTGAAGATGCTGAGTTGGTGATGTCATCCTCAGAGCGGATGACGTTCCAGCAGGAGTAGCAGCATTGGTTTTCACAGCAGCAAACCTCACAGTAGAGGTGTTCACAGCAGCAGTATTCACAGGGGTGAATTTAAGGAAAGCCATTTTGCAGAAGATCTTGAGAAAAGAGTGCCTGTTCCATGTAACAGACATAATCAAGATGAATCCGGCCACTGCATCTTTTGGATGAGAACATGTCAATGATTGCTTTGCTGGCCCAAGGGGCCTAACAAAAAAGAAGAACATCACTTTAACTTGGTTAAGGAATTCACGTCGGGTTCACCATTTTTGTTTCGCACGGAATCCGGGGATGACCTCCTGGATGGGAGATTCAAACGTTCTGATCGGTTTCTAACGGGTTTGTTTGTAGAACCGGAAACATCCAATGATTCCACATCCGTTGGACCTACTTTCCAAAGGCACGCGCTCATTAGCTTGTGGACTAATGAGGCTTAGGAATTTGCATTGGTCGAGAGGATGGGAGGTCGGACTCATCACACCTTTTTGAGGGGAATTATTTTCTACTCTGGGACTCTCTTTATAGATTTATGTTATGTTCGTGAATCCTTATTACATTACCAAGTATAAAATGTGCTTTCCTTTAGTTTTAACAATCAATGATTAAATATGCAAAGAAATTTAGAGAATCTTTTATATGTATTCGAGGTTCTTCATCAATAGAGAATCATCTATATCTGTTTAGAGATTCTTGGTCAATGGTGTCCTTCAAAACATTTATATAAAAGTCTCTTGGTCATTTATGATGACCAGGCTGATTTTAAAGCCACTCAGTGGGGCACTTGAAGTTTATCGTCATTCAGAAGGACAGAGATTATTTCAAAGTTGGGATCGAACCCATAAATGGGCTACCTACGTATCCTTTGTTTTGGAAAAGGAATCAGAACCCACGTAGTTTGAGAAATGGAGTATGATGTTTATGATTGATGGCTCAAAGATGAATTTCATAATTACTTTTACACTCTAAGCTCACGTGAGTCATGCTCGGTGTGAGAAACAAGAGGTATTGGTAAAATTTAGACAATTGTTCCATGAAAGATGCAATCATAAGAATTTTTTTGGGGCTTATGCATGCATTACTGCCCAGATAGATGAAGGATTAGGATTTACTTTTAGGGAGAAAATCCATGAACAGGGTCCATAAAGTTATATGTGCTTCATGGAGATTTGAATACTCTAATCTTGGGGCTCACTCCTAAGGAGGATGCCCAAGTTAGGAGTGGACTTATGATTGGGTTTTACTCCTGAAAAGGAAACCCAAATCAAAAGGTAAATTATGACTGGTTAAGAGAAATTTAAGGGGACATGGGGCTTATTCCTGAAAAGCAGACCCAAGGTTATGACTGAGTCTTATTCCTGAAAAGGAGACCCAGGTTAAGGGACTTGGGGCTTACTCCTGAAAGGGAATCCCAAGATTATGACTGAGTCTTATTCCTGAAAAAGGAGACCCAGGTTAGGGATTAAGGTTTGGGGCTTACTCCTGAGGAGGATGCCCATATTTGAGGTTGGGGCTTATTCTTAAGAAAGATGCCCATGATTAAAGGACTTGATTGGGGCTTACTCCTGAGGAGGATGCCCAAGATTGGGAACTTTAAGAATTTGGGGCTTACTCCTGAGGAATATGCCCAGATTAAAGGTTTTGATTGGGGCTTACTCCTGAGGAGGATGCCCAAGATTGGGAACTTTAAGAATTTCGGTCTTACTCCTAAGGAAGATGCCCAGATTAAAGGTTTTATAACTGGGGATTATTCCTAAAAAGGAGACTCAGGTTAGGATTCTCTCATCTTAAAGGATGAGGTTGAATGAATGAACTCTCCGTATTTTAGTGACATAAGGATATTTAAATCACTAGACTTTGAGAGAGATTCCAAAGAATTCCTTTCAGATAAGAAAGTCAAATCAAGAAATCATGCCATAAATGGCTTTGAAGAGTGTCTTGAAGACTGAATCATGAAAAGGAAAGGTGAAATGGATTAAGAGGGGTAAAAATGGGCAAGATGGGCACCCAAAAAGATAGGGGCGCACAAGTCTTGCAAGGCGCGCAAGTCTTCCGTGGGCGCGCAAGTATTGGTCGCGCAGGTATACCTGTGCGACACATAGTGTACTTGCGCGATTTTCATCCAGCATTGAAATACTTGAGTGACTCTTTTTTAAACCCTTTAGAATGTTCTCGAGGTTCTTCCAAAAAAGGGACCCGCAAGTTATATTGAAGGAAATAAGTCGGCGCGCAAGTGTTTGATAAGTTTCAACACTTAGGCCTTCATTCTTCTCTTTAGATCTTCCATTCTAGGTAAGAAATTACCTTAGAAGTGTTCTGGAAGCTTTGAGAAGAGACTTGGGTGTCGGGAGCTTCAATCCTAGTTTTTGGAAAAAGATCCGCTCGAATGGGGGGCCCACAGGGTCTATTTATAGGCAAAAGAAGACCCCGGGCGGTTACCGGGCGGTTACCTAATTAGGTCGCGCAAGTCACCTGCGCGACCAAGGTAGCCGCTCAAGTGTACTTGCGCGACAGTGATAAAACTTGCGCGGTGCAGTTTTTGTCGATCCTTTGTTCATGCCTTTGTCGATTTTTGATGTTTTCTTCAAAGGATGAATCACTTTGAGCTCAGATATTCCCTTTTCCGATCTTTAGATTCTGCGACGAAAGGAGCGTCAACTGGGAGTTAACCCATTTCAGAGAGGAAATCTATCCACTTTGATAATGATTGGAGTAAACATTGACTACTATGATGTAATATAGAGTGAACCTGATTTACTTTGATAGTCTTGGAAGTGATCCTTGACTACTGAGAAAAAAATTCTCTGATTTTTTGTATTCCACAAACATATGTTTTATGCCAATGTTATGCTCTCATAGATCAATTTCATTGATTCCATTATGATTCATGTCATATGAATTGGAAAGATACATTTCATGACTCAATATAATGAACTATGATATATAAGGGATGGTTTCAAAATGTTAATATTTTTTTCTCTTACTCTTATGCTCATGTTATTATGAAGTGGTATTTTATATCTCCCTTAAATACCCTTTCTGATCATATAGGGTCACAATTTCTTATGATTCCTTTTCCCAGGTCATGAATAAGGATTTTGAGAATGAAATGTCAAATAAGGGTTATATTCATGAAGAACATAGTAGGAGATTGTGTAGACCTCCTATGAAAAAGTGGTTTATGTATCAAATTTTCCAAAGGCACTAGAATTATACAATTATTACATGGATTATTAAGATTTGTAATAAACTTTTCTTTAAAAATATGTAGTGTCTATGTATCAAAATTATGGGTCACTATTTCCCAAGATGATTTTTTATAAATGGTTTCAAATCCTAGTTTATCAAAAGGGGCCTAGGTTATTAAATAAATATTTTACTTTAGACATATGAATATCAAAAATTGAGTGGTAGGTGTTGGGAAAGATTATCCTTCCCTTTCCTTCCCTACTCCTTGAGTTTCAAAGGTAGTTGTGTTTTGGTTACTTTTTTTTACTATTTTTATTGAATTGAGATTTACATTCATTGTATTATGATTTTCATTATCATGTTATGGGTTTCCTTGTGGGTTACTCTTAGTGTTTTATGGTGAAAATAGAAATGGTATCGGTGGTGTGAGGTTAGATTATTTTGATTAGCAAACCATCTAGTGATAATGGTATTAATTCTAGTAACCATTTTGAGGTCATTATTGATTTTTCATATCCCTTCAAAATATGAAACAATGTTCAGTATAGTTATGCACCCTACTTTTTTATTACATAAAACCCCTTATTGTAGGATTATTTTTGGTGATTTCTCATTATTAAAAATATAATAAATGTGGGTCTTTTGATATTTTGATTATCCTTTTGTGCCTCCTTTTATGAGACTACTCTGAATGTAGTGTTGTGTGAAAAGGACAATTTTATTAAAATATTTTTTTGGGGATGAAATTATTCCATAGGGATTTTTTTTATAATGAAGTTGGTTTTTTATAAAATATATTATAGTTGGTTCATTTTATTGTGAAATCTAGAAAATGTTTTTGTTTTAAACCAAATAGATAAATTATTTATAAAGGGTTTTTACCCCATTGGATTTTTTCTCCAGATAATTAAATTTTGATGATATAATCTGGAAGCTATTTGAAATTTTTTTGAATTAAAATTAATTTTTAAATATGGAATTACTTAAATAGTTTGAGTTAGTGTCTTATTTTAGAAAAATGTGATCATTTTTAACCTTGTTTTGTGATTTTTTTAGTTTCAGTAACTTGATATTATTTTCCATAGAATATTATTTTAAATTTTTTTAAATGTTTTACATGTTTTGGGATGTAAATTTTATTTTATAAATATTTAAAATCAAGGAAAATAAGATTTTAACACTTAGTTATAATTCTAAAATTGATTTATTCTTTTTTTCTAGATGAATAAAAATATATAAAAATGTTGAAACATATTTATTCGTGTGTTCATTTTAAAAAGTGATGTTTTGAAAGTGTTTTCTTTATTTTGATAATTAGGATTGAATTTTTCCATTGATTAATATTGTGAATGTTCAATGTGATTTGGACAGTATCGATGGATGGGGTTTGTAATGCAAGTTACAGAAAATTATACCTCCCAGGAAGTTCCTGAGAAACAGTTAGGTGTTTATATATATGGGAATTCTATTTCTTTTTTCATGTCTCTACCAGGATTCGATATAGTGAAAGGTGTTGTTTTCATCTCCTAGTGGGGTAGGGGTCTTGGAATTTTCCATGATTGTGTTTTACTAGTGGTTTTAATTGGGATATGTATTTGTTGAATTGGGTATCATAGGATTGTGATCCCTTTTTTAGGACTATTTCTCATGGGTTTTTGTCTAATGATTTATTTTGATATCCATCCCCAATTATTTTTGATAATTTTTGGTACTGATATGGATTTTGTTTTGGGGTTTACTTGGGTGCCCATGTGGATGTTATTTTGTGATTAGTGGTTTCTTTTCGATTTTCATTCCTTATTGTTTAATTTTGATCTATTTGGTTATTTGGATATTCTAGATTGGTAGTGAGATATATGCATGTGTTTTTGTTATTTGCATTAGACATGGAAAATTCGGGGGTATGTCATTAGTAAACTAGGATGGGTTGTTGTTTTTGGTTTTACTATTAGAGCTACTGGGTTGTGATTTTCAGTTAAGATCACCATGAATTTTTATTCAATGAGATAAATATATATTACCCACCAATATAGTTTCTTGGAACAAGGCCAAAAATGTATTTGGTTATTGAGTCAGGTTTGTTATTGATGTGTTATTTGGTTGTCTTGGGATGTGATGGTTTTTGGTGGTCTGACTTAGGGTCTTGGGATATTCCTTTATTTTGGAGTTTTGAAGATGTATTTTTTAATATTTTTATTTTATATTGTTTTGAGTTGGTATTTTATGGTACCTTTAATTATGGTTTTGGGGGTTATAGTTGTATCATTAATTCACTTAATCTAAAAACACTACCCATTACATAAAGGATATTAGATTAATTCTAAATTGTGTGGAGACCTATGTTGAGTCTCTATTTCATTAAATATTTGGGTTTTATGTTTGTGTTTTAGGTTATGATTGAGGTCGTTTTATGATTCTATAGTACTATATCTATCATTATTAAGGAATATTATTGGATTTTTTTCACCCTTTCACATGATTCATCTCTAGTTTTCCACACCCACATGCCTATCATGTTTAAGTGTTGAGGTTTTGGTTCTAGAATTATTTCTTTATATTTCAATGACTTTATGAGGGGAATAAAGTTCCATGTTGTGGAAAAATTTTACACCACAATGACCTTATTTTATTTTATTTTATTTTATTTTCAATTATCATGAAACATCCATGTTTTTTCATAGTTTTTTGGTTTTTTGGGGTTCCCTAAGATGTTATAGTTATGTACTGAAAATGTTGATGCCCATGACCGTGGTAGTCACACTATGACCTATCTTAGTTAGTGATTCATAGTTTAATGGTGGATTCATTATTACATGTCTTATGTGGTCACACCATGAATCACTGCCTAGGGGTGGAACCCCATTTTGTGATTGATTTTTTCTCTTCACAACTAGTGTGGTAAAACCATGATGCACTACCTGGTATTGGTTCCCAGTGTTATATTGGAGTCATTCATGATGGGATATGTGATGGCTTGCTATAATGGTTCAAACGAAGAATCGTATTGTTTTCAAAAAATTATCTAAGCCCCTCTCAATTTAAAACACAAAATTGCTACCATTCCTCCCTCATTTGTGTGTCCTGATAGGGGGGGAATGCAGAATTACTCTCCCCCCCTTCCCTTTGTATTTTTGGAATCTTATTTTTAGATTTTAAGTAGTCTTGTTGAAAATTCCTCCTTTCTTCTTATCCACTTCTCTCATTCTCATATCCCCTTGGTTTTCCTCTTATTCATGAACCCTAAATGTGGTGAAGGATATATTTATGGTTATATATTTGTTTAATAATGGTAATTTGAGTTCTTAGGTGTTGAGAAGGTTGTCTCATTACTAGGTTGAGTATTTTTCAAAGGAGACATGTTTTTATGTGATTCCTCTTGAATTAGGTATATTGTTCTATAAAATATACCTTACATTAAATTCCATGAAATGATTGGATGATTAAAATGGTTTTTTATGAAATTAACTATATATTTAGTATTTCTGTTGGTTTTTCCAATTGGTTTTAATGGATTTAATGCTTGGAATAAAATGGGATTTTCATGGATTTTGAACTATGATTTCTAAATTATATATATTTGTCTTCCATGTTTTTGGTAAAATATTAAAATATTTTATGAAAAAAATTTGGATTTCAAAAAGGTTATTAACCCTACTCTGGGATTTTAAATAGGTGCATCTCACCTATTGTATCTCAATGAAATATTTTATGTTGTATAATGGGTGTTTCATAAATAGGGGTGGGTATAGAATAAGTTAATTGTTTTAAAGAATAAATGGTATTTTAATGTTTTAAAAAGATATTTCAAGGAAAAGGTTTTGTTTCCAAATAAATTTCAATATGTATTTTAATAATTGAGTTTCAATGGGTATTTTGAAACAAGGTTCAAATTTATGGGAATTGTATTTGAAACCTAATATTCTTTTGAAGGTTCATTTTGGCATTTTATAAATGATTTTTTTTTTCATTTTGAGACCTTCTTTTGAGACCCTTTTTTATTTTTATGATTAATGATGTTACACTTAGGGGTATGTTTCATATTTTTTTATTATTATGTGATGATTTTACATAGATAAAGTGAAAGGGGTCATTTATTATGAGTATTTAGAAGGTCATATGAGTTTTTTTCATCTATTTTATCATTTTTTATTCTTTTACTATTCTTTTTCTTATTTTTTTTATCACCTCCATTAAATGATATCCAGGGATCATAGGTTTCTAAGTAAAAGTTTTGAATTCTTGCTACACTATATTGGTGTGCACACACTAGAAAGTAATGCAAAAGGGTACTAAATTGGATGTTTTGTTTCATACATGCTCTGAGTGAGTGATATAATGAGCCAAATCCTACAAGTTTCTGGATAGAACCTAGGGATTTCATATGAATCTTAGTTCCAATTTTGAATTATATAGGGTATCTATTTCGTACCTTTCCTATATCCCTTATCCTTTATTTTGTTCCACGCCACCATTATTGGGTTATTAACCTTTTATTTTTCCTCTCTGATATCTTTGTCCCTATGATAGTTGAATTTGATTCATACTATTTTTTTTATTTAATTTTGAATTTACCCTAAAATGAATTGTGAATTTTTAGTTAATAATATGAAATTGAAATTGACTTCTAAATAGGACTTACGAAAAAATTATGGGAAAATAATGGGGAATTGTGTTGTTGATTAATGTATTTTGAAATACTTTTTTCATAATTTGAAATAAATTTAAATGAAAAGATTTTGTTCAATGTTGGTTTTTAAAAAATATATATATGTATATATATAAGAAATTTTATAAATGGAATTTCAAAGGTACCTCACTTAGATACTTCTGGGAATGTGTCCCCTAAAACATACATATACAACATTTTTTGGGAGTGTATACAACTTTTACAATTTCTTTCAGGTTCTTGGGTCTTATTTTCATTCGGATGTACATCTTGGTTCATTTATGGACACGTGGTTGTGGTGAGTGACCATGGGTCACAAAGAGATGTTTGAATAGTGTCATAGGGTTCCATTTAATTTATTTTTATTGGTTAAGGATGTATCATCCATTTTGGATATGTATTTTTTATTTTATATTTATTTTATTTGTGGAATTGTTGTGAATAGTGGATGCTATATTTATTTGATGAGTAGTTTATTCATTTACGTTATGTACTTCCGATATTGTTTATTATTTTTTATCTTTTTATTTATTAAAAATGGATCTCCAATGTATATATAGGTAACACTGGGTTCTTTTTAGATTCCACTACTATTTTATATTTTTATATGTTGTTCAAATTAATCCCAATAGAATATTTTTGAAACCCATGCACCAGTTTCCAACCTATGGGGATCAACAATTCTCTTCTAACCTATTATATAATTTGGTAGTGTTATATGTCAGGTCATACTTGGCAGTTTTTTTCACTATATTTTATTGATTAATACAAAACATATGGCTCCCATATTTTTGTGTGACCTCATACCTCACCGAGTTTTTCTCCTTGATAATAACTTCTTTTGAAAAGTATCTCGTATCAAGTAGGATCACAATATATCCCAAAATTGGGCTAGTATTTAATGAGTTCAATAATATAAAAAAAGGATAATAAAAACAGTAACTACAGATCTCCCCATGTATCTAATACTAATATTGTCTAAAATATATGAAAACAGTCACATAAAAAAAATATCTCATGCCTCCAAAATAGAGGCTCTAGTTATATTAATTACTAGGGACCATAAATCATATAAATAATTAATAACCGAAATTTAAGAATTTAATAAATTTAAATAAAAAAATTATTTATCTATATAACACCTAGTGATCAAGCATGTGATGTCAAAAATTGATGGGAACCTAATCACAAGATACCAAAGGCCCAGAAAAACAATTTTATTGAATCTCACCCACATGTAAAAAATCTATATGTGAGAAACTATAAAAAACCAAAAATCAAATCATTAGTACATAAATAAGTTAATAAAAATTTATTAAAATACAAAATTCAATATACCTCCACAATCAATGATTGAAATCAATATACATTCATCACATGATAATAATATCTAGAGTCATCAATTTCATGATGTCATAAACCCTCTAAGTATACAATGTTGTGGATGTATCCTATAGCATAGATGAAGATTCATCAAGTTAATCAACAGAAATCTAGGAATCCCTAAGGGAACAAAACAACTCATTGATATCTTCTCCATCCATTAAAAAATGATACATAAAAATAATTATTTTTATAAATATCATATATAAAAAACATTAAATTTTTTTAAAAAATAAATAATTTATATGGATTATGACTATAAAAATAATGTAGATACATAATTATTCATCGTTATATTCATATTAAACAATGATAATTCCTTTAACTACCTCCCAAATGTCATAAATTTCCATATGTACTTTAATTTAATCATTGTTTTTTTAAAAAAAACTTTGATTACATCATCGATATTATCAGCAAAATTGACCCTTAATTGTTGGGTTCTATCCACAGTATATGTATCACTTGAAGTAAAATATGTACTTAATAGTTTCTCTTGAAATATTTAAATATATTTTACTTAAACAAAATCACTTCTATTTTATATAAATAGATTTCCATAAGATTTAATCTTTATTAAACTCCACAGGTTAGTTAAGTCACATTGTAACACACCATGTTTCCATGGTACTTTTCAGTTCAAATAATGAAATAGATTCCATTGTACGCAACATCGATATTCTAACACACCGCGACCAATCAAACTAGCCATTGTGAATAGTAATACCCATTTTTTGAAATTTTATAAATTTTAATTTTGAAAATTTTCATAAATTTTGAATTCGGAACATCGAAATTAGCTTAGGGTGAAGTTTTGGTACATTTCTGAAAACTTTCAATTTTGGATGAATAGTGAAAAGTACTAAATTTTAATGAAAACTTTTTTAATAGAAATAATTTATAGTGATAAAGTATATAATTTAGTGGTTTTTAAATTTCATTAGATTATATTTTTATCATTTAATATAATTTAGATCATTGGATTTAATATCACGAATAAACTAGACATAAACAAGTGTCAATATTTTGATAGTTATTATTTCTTAAAAACACGCTTTTTTGTTTTTCCAATGAGAATAAATTTTAAATTAATTTCTTCAAACTTTCCTATCTTAATCCTAAAGGCCTTAATTTTTTCAGAAAGTCATCCTAAGGAGCCCTTTTGATTAAATCAAAAGGAAGAACCCGAAGAAGAGGTAAATATTTCATCACCTCTTTCAAGTTCTTTTCTTCTTCCACTTCATCTTTCTTTATTGTTTCCATTATAAAATAGTAACTCCAGTATCTTCTATAAATTTTGATGTTATTATAAAAATGGTACAAACATATTCATTATTCTATCGATCCTATAAATGACAAAGTCACCATACGTGTGTACGTATGGATTACCGTCTCCACGTCATGGTGTAGTTTGTTATTAAAACACTTCATTTTTTGGATGGGTATAATAATGAGTATATAATATGTAAATAATAAATATAACATGTTAATTATTCTTTATATAAGATATAATATCCAATTAAAAACAATTTCTCAATCAATATAATGATATTGTCGCTCGTGCGTGCATACAGATTACTGTCTCCATGAACACGATGAGATTCATTCCCCATCATTCTCATTCAAGAATAACTTTCATTTTATGATTAAAAATAATGTTTATGAACATAATATCATTATGAATATGAATCAAATACATCCTATCCATAATAAACATGGCTTACGCAACTAAGCATATAAAGGAAAATGAATCATTTAACACCCAAAATGATGATACTACTAAAATATTATTAACAAAACAATATTATAAGATCATATATGATATCCTATTTATGTATATTGTTATTTTATAATTTAATATAACTTTTTTTACTATTATACAGGATGTCAACATACCATCGACTAAGGAAAAATACAAGGTAACGGTTAATTCCATAATCTCGTTATTATCCGAAGTTGTTTTTATGTAAATATCTACTCGGACCTCTTTATCATCCATATTCGTGTTTTTGTAAAAAAAATTCAAAACATTTTTACTATTTACTACGCAATGGGTTAAAGTAATTTATAATCTTATTTTTTCCTTATATGTTTCGAAAGGAATCTATCTGTTGTTTTCCAAACAAGGTACTTTATAACCTTTTCGACAAAATTTAGGTAAGAATGTTTTTTTAACTTATACAGCAAGTGTGGCTATTTTTTACTGATATAAAAACTTTGAAACATCCCTTACAAGATTATAAGAATATTTTCAAAATAAATGTTTTCTTTCATAATTATGTTACTTTTAAATGATTTTAAAAAATAAAGTGATAATTCTATAAAAAAAAGTTATGATTTCATCTATGTCAACATCCTTTGATGTATTTTAAGCTTGTTTGAAGTTTATTTATTATGATATAAAAAATCCATATTTTATTGATGGTTTTTTCATATGTTTGAATGTGGATGTGTTGTTTTTACACCATTTGTGGTTTTTGGATAAAGTATTAAAATTTCGTATAATAGTTTTAATACGAATTTTTATGTTCTGTTTAAACATTTTCATATGAGGAATGCATTGGACATAGTAGGTGATGAGTGGAGTCCAATATACCTCCTCGATGCATCGGTAGGTCTCATGAGACAAACTACTGTCTTGGTATAAGGCCTTGACAAAATCATATTTGTAGTCTTCGCACAAGGCCTTGACTATGTGGTTATGAAGTATGGCATTATATATTTCATCATTATGAAAGTGGAAATTGATATTGCATGTGATTATTGGTATAGTAGAATATCCATGTAAATAAGTAAATGGAATTATTTGATTTCATATTTTTCCATATTATTTTGAATTTTATGTTTAAAAGGAGTTTGTTTTAGTCTTATACATTTCCTCAAATATTTATTCTTGTTTATGAAATTTTCCGCTATATTGTTATCCTTACTGAGTATCTGAGATCACCCTTTTCTATGTTTTATTTTTCACAGGATGTGAAGAAGTATTTAATGGTTGACCAATTGGGATAGGCTAATTATATAAGTGAGTTCAAAAGGGGACAAAATGTTGTGGATGTTTTTATTTCATGATGTAATGTAAAACTTATGAATGTATCTAGTACTTCCAAGGCTAAAATAAACTGATTGGTCTTTCAGGACAAGATTTCTTGTATCATGCCAATTTTATTTAATATTCCACCAAATCTAGGTAACTGGGGTCGGGGCATTTTGGTTGGTATCAGGGGAAGATTAGTACAAACCTTGGAAGCTATATTTAGAAAAACTCTAATTAGATAACATTACCCTAAGATAAACTTTGAGGATTAGTATAGAAGATCATCCTAGAATTTTGGTATTGTAAATATTTTATGGGTATTCCATGAAATAAAACCCTATCTGGATATGACCGGGTAGAGGAGGCTCTTTCACAGATGTACATAGGGGTGAAACCCAAAAACACCACTTTGGTCTAGACTCAAACGGGAACTGGTGCACGACAATGGGCCTTGCTTCACTCTATGTTACGACACTCATGGGGGATATTCTTAGGATAATTCTCATTTTTTTAGAAACCATTATGAAGGGATTATGAGTATATACTTTCTCAAGGAATTTTTTTTATTATTATGGATTATATCCACAAATTGTTCAATTTATGTTAAGTGTTGTACAATTTTGGAATTACTTATTTTGGTTCATAAATTAATCTATTATAGCCATTGTTTATAAATGGCACCTAGTGGAGGGAATGGAGATTGTATCAATGCACATAATCTAGGTAATAATTTCCCTCCTACTCAAGATAATTATAGTGGATCTGGTGAAGCAACTGATGCTGATCAGCTTATCACCACATTGGGACAACTCACTCAGGTTATGAATATTAACCAAAACTGTATAGCGCACCCTGATCCACAACATGGAGGATCAATGTTAGACTGATACATGAGGAAACAACCACCAAAATAGAATGGTAGTACAAATCCATTTTTAGCTGAGTAATGGATAAATTCCTTAGAGAATATATTTCATGCTTTAGGGAGTAATGAAAGGGAAAAAGTTGTCATGGCAGTTTATAGCCTCGCGGGGGATGTAGATTAATTGTGGTAATTGATTCAAAACTCAAAGGAATATGATGAAGTTTCAAATATAGAATACATGGATTTTAAAGACCTTTACATAGAAAAATACTTTCCACATGACCATCGAGAAGATATGGAAAGGAAATTTCTGAGTCTCAGGAAAAAGGAGGATGAGAATGTCACAAAATATGAGGCTAAATTTACAAGGTTATCAAGGCATGCAGCTGATTATATACATAAACGAAGTATTAATGTTGATCGATTCTTTGATGGTTTAAAACATTTTCTTCATCAAGAATTTGTCTCAAAATCCTTCTCATCATATGAAGATATTTTCTAATGTGCTATCAAGACAAAAAAAAAGAATTCTCTAAGTCTTACGACTTTAAAGAAATAGTGGAGAAGATGAGATATATTGAACACTCTGGAAATGGAAATAAGGGGAAGAAGGGAAAAGTTAAATATACATCTTGCGGTAAATGTGGGAAGAAACACCCCGGTACTTGCCTAAAGGAGATGGGAGTCTGTCACAAGTGTGGTGAAATAGGCCACCAAGATCATGATTGCAATTGGAATAAATTGATTGTTGAATGCTAAAATTGTATAGAAAAGGGGCATTATGAAAATGAATTTTCTAAGTTCCAAGGGAACATACCTTGGGAAAGTCCAAGGGAGAAATTAAAAGCTTATGCATTCACTAATAATGAGTTTAAAGCTCCCAAAGACATGGTGGCATGTAATTTAATGGTTTCCTCAAGTTTAGAAAATGCATTATTTGACTCTAGATCATTGCATTGTTTCATATCTTCCTAGTTGGCTAAGAAAATTAGATATTTTGAATTTTACTTATAAATTGATTTGTCAGTAAAAACACCAAAGGGAAGTATCATCGCAACAAATTTTTGTGAATCTATTTCCATTAGGGTATATAAATGTTCTTTATCTGCTGATCTGATCATCATACCCATGATTGAATTTGATATAATCCTTGGAATGGATTGTCTTTCATACCATGATGTGAAAATTTATTGTGAGAAGAAGGTGGTTACAATTTTCAATGATGATAAGGAGTACCATATATTTAGAGAAGAAACATCACCACCTGATTCTTATCTAGATCCACCCCTAGTAGCTCAAATAAATTCAATTATTATGGAAGAGTAGAATAAAATAACAATGTGTGAGGGAAATAATGCTTGAATAGAGGACGTACCTATTGTTCAAGAATATATTGATGTGTCTTCCATAGGATTTACCTGGACATCCTCCATAATGAGAAATTGAGTTTTCCATTGACTTAATTCCTAGTTTAAGGCCCATATCAAAGACCCCTTATAGAATAGACACTGTGGAATTAGTAGAACTAAAGAAAGAACTAGAGGAATTGAGTAATAGTGGATTTATTCTCCCTAGTGTTTCTCCATGGAAATCCCTTGTCCTTTTTTTAAGAAGAAAGATGGATCTATGAGGTTGGGCACTAACTACAGGGAGATCAATGCTATAACAATAAAGAACAAGTATCCCCTAACTCGCATTAATGATTTATTCGACCAACTTCATCGAGCTCAATATTTTTCAACGATTGAACTTCGATATGGATATCATCAGTTGTGTGTTAATAAGGAATATATTCTGAAAAAAACATTTCAAACCAAATACGAGCATTACGAGTTTACAGTAATGCCTTTTGGGATGAATAATGCAACGTCTGTTTTCATGGATCTAATGAATATATTTTTCAAGGAATATCATGATGATTTTTTAGTGGTATTTATTGAAGATATCTTGGTATACTCAAACATCTATGAAGATCACAAAAATCACGTGCGTATTATCCTAAAGACTCTTAGAAAAAATGAATTATAGGGTAAGTTTAGAATGTGTGAATTCTGGCTTCAGGAGATTTCTTTTCTTGGCCATATTGTCTCTAAGGATGGAATCTCTGTTCAACCTTCTAAGAAAAAGGCAATCTAAGAATGGCCCGCACTAATGAGTATAACTGAGGTACGTAGATTTATTGGTTTAGCTGGTTATTATCGGCGTGTTTTCCAGAATCTGGCCCGATTGGCTATCCCATTAACCAAGCTCACACGTAAAGGGGTTAAATTTATTTGGGAAAAAGATTGTGAAGAATGTTTTAAATAACTAAAGAGGATATTTGTTAATGCTTCTATCTTGACTCTACCATCGGGCAATGATGGGTAAGTTATTTATAGTGATGGTCTAAAGAAAGGATTTGGTTGTGTCCTTATGCAGAATGGTAGAGTTATTTCTTATGCATCATGAAAGCTAAAAATTCATTAGAAAAACTATCCCACTCATGATCTTGAGTTAGCAGGTGTAATATTTGCTTTGAAAATATGGAAACACTATCTCTATGGTAAAAATGTGAGATTTATACTGATCAAAAGAGTTTGAAATATATTTTCTCACAAAAACAACTCAACATGAGAAAAAGTAGATGGCTTTAACTACTCAAGTATTATGATTTCACAATACACTACCACCCAAGGAAGGAAAATAAGGTGGCATATGATTTGAGTAGAAATGATCATGGAGTCCTGAACAAGATGAGAGTTGAAAATGATCCTATTTTCATGGATATATAAAAGACTAATATAGGAATAACCATGGAAGGTGAAACATCAATTATTTTTCAAATGGATACCAAAACATCATTGCTAGAAAGTATAAAAAGTTCTCAGACTAATGGTGAGGAATTTCAAAATAAAATAAAAGCTCTGAAAAATGGGAGATTGATCGACTTCATATTAAAAAATGGAATTTTAAAATTTGGGAATAGATGTTGTGTTCCTGATATACCTGATCTAAAATGGAGTTTTTGGATGATGCTCATAGCTACAATTTCTCTATACACCCTTGTAGCACTAAGATGTATAGATATTTGAAAGAACATGTTTGCTAGGACAACAAGAAGAGAGAGATTTCTGATTTTGTGTCAAGATGTATGGTTGGTCAACAAGTGAAAGCTGGAAGTAAATAACCTGGAGGAGTCATGCAACCTCTTCCCATACCTGAGTGTAAATGGGATAATATTACGATGGACTTTTTCATGGGGCTACCAAAGACTACTTGAAAGAATGATGCAATATTGTTCATTGTTGATCGTCTTACAAAATCCACACATTTTCGTGCTATAAAAGAAGATTTACCACTTCAATGTTTAGCAAGACTGTATATTAATGAAGTTTTATGACTTCATGAAGTACCCCTATCGATTGTTTCTTATCGTGATCCCTTTTTTACATCAAGATTCTGGAAATGTATTCAGAATGCCCTGGATACTAAACTTCATTTGAGCACTTCCTACCACCCTCAAACTGATGGACTGTCAGAGCAGACTATTCAATCATTAGAAGACATGTTGAGATCTTTCTCAATTGAATTTCAAGGTATGTGGGATCAATATTTACCTATGGTATAATTTTCTAATAATAAATGATTCCATTCAATTTTTTAGATGGCACCATATAGAGCATTATAGGGAAAGAGATATCACACACCAACTTGTTGGGATGATGTTGGTGAAAGAAAAATTGCAGGCCCAGACCTTGTTGGGGAAACAATATAAAAGGTAAAGGTTATCCAAAACCACATCAAAGAAGCTCAAACTAAGCAAAAGAGCTATGTCGATAATCGAAGTAAGGATTTGGAATTTTAGGTAGGATATCATGTTTTCTTGAACATATCTCCATGGTAGGGTGTTATACATTTTGGGAAGAAGGGTAAATTGAGTCCCAGGTACATCGGACATTTCAAAATTCTAGAATGAATTGGAGTTGTATCTTATTGCTTGGAAATGCCTCCAAGTCTCTCCAATGTTCATGATGTATTCCACGTATCACTGTTGAGAAAATACAAGTCTAACCCAAAAAATGTACTCACCTATAAGGAAATTGATCAAGAACCTGATCTCTCTTATTGTGAAGAGCCTGTCAAAATTCTTGATACAAGAGAATAAGTGCTGAGAAACCGGACGACTCGTCAGGTAAAAGTTCTACGGAGAAACAATAAGATGGAAGAGGTAATGTGGAAACCCAAGGAACTTATGTTGAAGAACCACCTGAATCTTTTTATGTAGTAATATTATAGAAATTTTGAGGACAAAATTATTTTATGTAGAGAAGAATTTAACACCCCAAGATTCCACAGTATGTTTCCCTTTGAATAATTTAATAGCTTGCATTGTACACAACGTCGAGATACTAACACACCACGACCAATCAAACTAGTTTTTATGACTAGTAATTCTCAATTTTTGAAATTTTATAAATTTTATTTTTTAAAATGGACTTCATTTTTTAATTCAGAATATAAAAATTATCTTAGGGTGAATTTTTGGTACTTCTCTGAAAACTTTCAATTGTTTATGAATAGTGAAAAATACAAAATTTTAATTAAAAACAACATTTTTAATCGAAGTAATTTATTATATTAAATTATCCGTTTGAATGTTTTTTATGTATAATAAGATTATATTTTCATCATTTAATATAATCTAGGTCATTGGATATAATATCAAAATTAAACTGGACATAAACATGTGTCAATCTTTTGATAGTTATTATTTCATAAAAACACGATTTTTGTTTTGACAACGGAAATTCATATTAAATTAATGTTTTCCACTTCTGAGTTTTGAATTTGGAAAAATGGATTCCATATTTGTAATCATGATTTCCAAATTATGTAAATATATAACTTTTATTTTTATACATTTTGAATATTTACTTTAGTAAATATTTTATTTACCGTGGTTAAAGGGGTAAATTCAGTAAATAAGGATAAAAAATAACATTATAATAATATAAAATTACCCTAAAACCTGTCCTAACCATATTTTCTGATACATTTCCAATCATTGGCATCCTTTGGTTGATTTTGGGACCCCATGGAGCCACTTGGGAGTGATAATGACATTTTATATTAAATAATCTAAAGTAAAGACAAAAATAACAAAAGAAAATATCTTTTAGTAAAACATTTTTCATATGAGGTTATATAATTGATATTTTAAAATATAAATAATAATTATAAATCTAAAAATATTTCCTACATCATGATATTTTATTTATAAATTTTAGACATAAAATAAATATATTTATATATGATATAATAATGATGCAGTATTTTCCTTATTTATGAAATAATCAAATAAATGATATTATAAATATTAAAATAAATATAATTTGAAAGTTTTGATGCCATAAAAGAATTTTATTGGTGATTTTGACATGTTATGGTAAATTAAATGAATTGTTTTCTATGTAATCATGTTTTTTTGACTTTAACAAAAACAATATACAAAATATTGTCAAAATTGACATAAAAGAGTTTTAAAAAAAATTATATTATTAATTGATATAATATTTCAAAAAATCTATGGTTCAGCCAAAGGACTTATATAATGATATTTGTATCATTAATGAACCACATGGGGTTCAATTGTCATGTAATAGTATATTTATTAACCATATGATATAAAAATACAAAGAGACATGGTAAATGAAAAACTATTTAACGAAGAGTTTAATCTGAAAGATAAGGTTAATATGTTGACCTAAACATGTATAAAACCTATTGGTTGAGATTATTTCGACCCATTCTCACCATATCCTTAAAATAATTCATTTTGGAGACATTATAAACCAAAAATTATTTTATTATAAAATAATATTTCATTATTTTTCTAAAGTAACCCACACCTCTCTTATAAAAGGGCACTTCCCCTTCTCTAAATTTCACACCTCCGAAGCATTCTTTTTTCTTGGACAAACCCTACCCAAATATCCTCCCAAATTTATTCCCTTAATCCTAGAGGCCCTCATTTCGTCAAAAATCCATCCTAAGGATCCCTTCTGATCAAATCAAAAGGAAAAACATGAAAAAGAGGTAAATATTTCATCGCCTCTTTCAACTTATTTTCTCCTTCCGCTTCCTATTTCTTTGTTGTTTCCCTTAAAAAATAATAACTCCTATATCTTATATATAATATTATGTTATTATAAAAATTTTATAACCATATTCATTATTCTATCCATCCTATAAATGGAAAGGTCACCATACGTTTGTACGTACGGGTTATCGTCTCCATATCATGGTGTTGTTTGTTAATCAATCACATCATTATTTGGATAGGTATAATAATGAGTATAACTGATTTAAATAATAAATATAACATGTTGATTATTTTTTAAATATGATATACCATCCAATTACATATGATTTCTCCATCAATATAATGATATTGTTGCTCGTGCGTGCAAACGGATTACAATCTCCACGAACGCGATGAGATTCATTTTCCATCATAATCATTCAAGAATAATTTTCATTTTATGATTAAAAATAATGTTTATGAACATAATATCATTCTATATATGAATAAAATACATCCTATCGATAAAAATCATTTCTTACGTAACCAAGCATATAATGGAAAACGAATCAGTTAACAAACGAAACAATGATACTACTAAAATATTATTAACAAAGCAACAATATAAGATCATATATGATATCATATTTATGTATATAGTTATTGTATAATTTACTGAAATTTTTTAACTATTATATTGGTGGTTAACATACCATCTACTAAGGAATAGTACAAAGTAATTGTTAATTCCACAATCTCAATATTATCCGAGGTTGTTTTTACCTAAGTATCTACTGGGACCTCTTTATCATCCACATCTGTATTTTTTAAAATTTATTTCAAAATATTTTTACTATTTACTACACAATGGATTAAAGTCATTTATACCCTTATTTGACCTTTTATGTTTTGAAAGGAATGTTTATGTTATTTTCCAAAAAAGGTACTTTGTGATCTTTTCGACAAAATTTAGGAAAGAATGTTTTTTTAACTTATACAGCGAGTGAAATTATTTTCTCCCATTATAAAATCATCGAAACATGCATTACAATATTATAAGAATATTTTAAAAATAAATGTTTTCTTTTATAATTATATGACTTTTAAATTATTTCAAAATAGAGAGATATATTTCTCTAAAAATTTTTTCATTTCACCTATGTCAACATCCTTTGATGGATTTTAAACTTGTTTGGAATTGATTTATTATAATACAAAGATTCCATATTGTATTGAATGTTTTGTGATATTTTTGACTTCAGATGTTTTATTGTAACACCATTCATGGTTTATTGATAAAGCATTGACATTGTTTATGCTAGTTTTAATATGAATGTTTATGTTATGCTTAAACCTTTTCATATGAGAAATGAATTGGACATCGTAAGTGATGGTTGGAGTCCTATATAGCTCTTTGTTTCATCGGTAGGTCTCATGAGACAAACTACAGTCTTGGCACAAGGCCTTGACAAAATCTTTTTTTTAGTCTTGGTACAAGGCCTTGACTATGTGGTTCTGGAGTATGGAATTATGCATTCCATCATTATGAAAGTTTCTATTTATATTTCATGTGATTATTCAATTAGTAGAATATCCATGTGAATAATTAAATTTCATTATTTGATTTTATCTTTCCCATATTATGCTGAAGTTTATGTTTAAAATGCTTTTGTTTTAGTCTTATACATTTCCTTAAATGTTTATGCTTATTTATGAAAGTTTTTGTTGTATTGTTATCCATACTGAGCATCTGAGCTCACCCCTTTCTATGTTTTATTTTTTCCAGTATGTGAAGATTTATTTTATGGTTGGCCAGCAAGGATAAGCCAAGGATGTAAGTGTGTTCAAAATGGGAAAAAATTTTGTTGATGTTTTAATTTCATGATGTAATGTAAAACTTATGAATGTATCTAGTTCTTCCAAGGCTACTAAATTGATAGGTCTTTTGGGACATGATTTCTTGTATCATTCCAATGTTATGTAATAATTCACTGACTCTGGGTAACTGGGGTCAGGTTATTACACACATGAAGAAAAAAAAATTATAATAAAAATTAATTTCATGATGTTCCACCATAAATGGTTCATTTTATGAATGAAGAATCTAATATTTAATGTTAATGATTCCATATAATGGATGAAAATTAGAACCTTGATCAGTATCAAACCAACGACATTTAGTCATTGTCAGATAATTCTAACCCATATTAAATTCTTTAATTATTTAATACATTATATATGAAATTAAAATTCACTTTAATTGTGGTTAAATCATCTCAAAAAAACCACTTTAAATTTTTTTAACCACTATACATGTGTGTCTGAAATTGAAATCCAATAAACATTTCTGCATTAAAAGATTTGACCAATATGGATAATAGGTTACTTAGTGAGCATTATATATTATCAATTTTATTATTATGTTGTGATGCAAGAAATAATATAAAAAATATTTAAAAATATTTATAATAAAAAATTGGTTATATATGTTCAACCATAAACAACTTAACTCTCCAGTATTTGAAATTAGTTTTAAAAAAAAAGTATCGATGTATTTCAACAACATCCAGTATACTTTTTGTGTTTTATTTTGATATTGTAATCATATAATATATAAAAAATATAAATTTACTTTTAATTTTTTGGTTAAAAAATTAATTAAAAGTAAAAAACACTACACAAAACATTTTATTTTCTCATAATTGAACAAAACATATATATGAGTTTTTTATTCATAATATGAAATCCATTCTTCCTAAACACCACTAATAAAATCCCATGATGATTAAATACTAATAATTGATGGACTATGAAATCAACCAAATTTTCTTTCTTTTGACCCATTAAATTGTGTTTTGAAAAATATTTAGATTGAATATAATAGAAGAAAAATTCAAAATTTCTTTTTAAATTTTTTCCTTTTTAATTATCCCTTCGACCGATGATTTGTTTTGTACCTTCTTCTAAATTATTTTCATGATCACTTATATGGGTACGTTGATAAAAAATGTGCAATACCTCCATAATTGTTTTCATTTGAAAATTGTATTGTAAAATACTCCATTAATTAATGATGATTGATTTTATACCAATTTAAATAAAATTAGAACAACATCTTTTTAAATAATTCTGAGTGTATCATAGTATGTTGTCTCTTCAAAATTGTCTATAAAATATGATATTTCCATCAAAAAATCACAAGTCAAATAATTCAACAACCCTATATAAACAATCAGGAGTGGTCTTTCCATTATGACATGACAATCAAGGCCTTTTAATATAGTAATAAAACCCATTCTAATATAGAAGTCAAAATTCATAACAACTTCAACTAGCTCTTGAGGAACAGAAACTGGATTGATTGCACCATAAGAGCACAGGTTCACCTTCTCATACTCTAGAGGCTATGAACTACCAGTTGGGGTCTAGAGTAATATTGTGGGGAGACTATACCCTCATAACATAATGTACAATAATAGGAATGTAAACCAAACATATTACACAATATTAACTAACAGAGTATGTGGGAATAAATAAAATACTCAACTAATAATAATTTTAAATGAAGAGGCATATATACGGTAATATAGATTTTATTTCTCTCTCGGATGATATCATATAAAAAATACCAAGAGGAATAAAAAATAAAATGATACCCTAATATGAAAAACATTCCTTATATAGATACACAATACTTTTTCACATATTATTAAATTATTATTAAACATAAACATTCAATAATTAAAACATAGAGATTGGCAGTTCTAGAGTATTTGGAAGGCTTGGTTAATAATACATTATAAGGAAAATAAAACATAGAACCCTTATTTTATACTTTATAATGATCTTTTAAATCCATTAGATCTCTAAAAACTGTATAGAATAACCAAGGGCATACCTAAAATAAAAGGGTGAGATAAAATCCCAATATAATAATAAACATGATAAGGAAACATAAAATGTTAGTCAAAGGTGTGACATTATTTAATAAAAGTGAAGGCTCAGGAGTAATCACATGGAATCATAACATAAGGAACACATTATGATAAGATCATGGTGACATATGAAATTTGGAAGAAACATATAACATGACATAAAAATGATTTAAGATATCTTCCTAGACAATATCACATGGTGGAAAAAGTCCCATAATGGATTTGGTTTACTTTCAGATCTCCTACATGATTTCTCATGAAACTAAGCATTACCCAATGAATATGAGTGATATTTGGTTTGACCCATCATAACAGATTCATGATTATGTGTTCCCACAAAATGGAAATCAATCACAAGGAATAAACTATAACACCCCATGATTTCATAGTACGTTATCATATTAAAGTAATTCAATAGCTTGTGCTACACGCAACACCGAGTTCGAGTGCACCACAACTTACTAAACGAAACGTTCAAAAATTGATTATGAATATTATTAACTACAATTTTAATCTCATATACTCTGAATAATTTTATCATCAATATTATGTGTTTCATAGACATAATATTAGAACAAATTCATTTTCATTTGATCAAATAAGTTTTTTTCCAAACTGTAATTTTACCACCTTTTAATGGAGAACCATTTTTAATACCAATATTTAACACTTTTATATATTAAATTTAATTTAATTAAATTAAATTTTTCTTTACAAGAGGTACATAAAAATTTATTTTGGATAAATTTTTTATACTTTTCTGATACCTTTCATATTTTTATGAATAGTAAAAAATACTATGTTTTAATTGAAAAAAACTTTTTTAATCAAATTACTTTATAGTGATAAATTATGAATTTGAATGGTTTGGAAGTGTAATTAGATTATATTTCTATCATTTAATTTAATTTAGGTAATTATAAGTAATGTCACATTTAAATTTTACATAAACACAGTTCAATCATTTGATAATTTTTACCTTTTAAAAAACCTGCTTCTTGGTTTTGACAACAGGAATTAATATTAAATTAATAAATGCAACTCATATGTTTTTAATTTGGTAAAATGAACTTCATTTTCGAATTTTTAATATAAAAATTATATTAGGGTAATTGTTTTGTAATTTTTCTGAAAACATTAAATTTTTGATGAATAGTGAAAACCACTAGGTTATTATTTAAACGCGACTTTTTATTTAAATAATTCTTTATTTTATTTAATTTTTTTAAGTAAAAATAGATATATAATACCTATATAAGTTCAATTTAATTAATTGGAGTCATTTTATATCAAAATTAGATGTATAAGATTTTAATGAACTTTTTAACGTTTTTTACCCACCTTCTTAGCGCATTTGGAAATTTGCATTAAACATAATTTTCCCACTTATGTGAGTTGAATTTCAAAAATATGATAGACACAGTTGACATCAGTAAGTAAAATTTGGTTTAATAAGATGAAAATAATTTTGGATGAATAGTAACTGTTGACATATTTACCGCAGTTAAAAATTAAATAGGGCAATTAAGGGTAAAAATTATATTATAATTACAATAACACATGAACTAATTCTATTTTATAAGTGTAATTCGACCAAAAAAACATTATGAATAAAATATTATCGTCTTTGGTCCACTTGGATTATATTATGACATTTATTATTATTTTATTTAAAGAAGAGTTAAAATTGTTAAATTCAAAATTTAATAACTAAAAAATTTTAATATAGGGTCACACATAAAATAAATTCGACTATAAATATTCATTATAAAGCTAAAAATATTTCCTACATAATGGTATTTTATTTATAATTTTTGGACATTAAATAAGTTAGTTATTTTATAACACGATAATGATGCAGTAATTAACTTATTAATGAAATATTAAAATAATTGATATTATAAATTTACAAATAATGGTAAATTGAGAATTATGAGGAATACCACTAATGTTATAGGTTAATGTGACATGTTATGGTTGATTAGATAAACTTTTTTCAATTTTATAACATTGTTATATCTTTCACAAAAAACAAAATACCAAATAGTGTCAAAATTGACATTAATTAGTTTTTAAAACCAATATTATATTACATGTTGATATATTATTTCTAAAAACCTAATTTTTATCCAAAGAGCATAAATAATATTATATATGTCATTAATTAACAACTTTTGGATATCTTGTAAGTTTTTAGTATGTTTATTAACCATATAGTGTAACAATACAAGAAGACACAGTAAAAGTTAAACTACTTAACGAAGTGTTAATTCTAAAAGATAAGGTTAAAATGGTAACCTAAATGTGTCTAAAACCTATTGGTTGAGCGTTTTTTGTCCCATAACCTCCATATCCGGGAAATAAATTATTTTTGAGCCACTATAAACTGAAAATTATTTTCTTAAAAAATAATATTTTAAACTTTTAATAAAGTTACCCTCACCTCTGTTATAAAAGGGTATTTCCCCTTCTCCCAAAATCACACCTTCAAAGCCATTTGTCTCGTCCAAACCCTACCCAAATATCCTCCCAACATTCCTTACTTCCACCTAGAGACCTTAATTTTAAAAAAAGTCAACCAAAATAGCTCGTTTGATCAATTCAAAAGAAAACACTCGAAGAAGATGTAATAATTTCACCACCGTCTTTCATGTTCTTTTCTTCTAACACTTCCTCTTTCCTTGATGTTTCCTTACCAGAATAATAACTCAAGTAACTTTTAAATACTTTGATTTTATTATAAATATAGTACAACCATATTTGTTATAATATCCATCCTATAAATGAAAAAGTCACCATACGTGCGTACGTACAGCTTACCGTCTCCACGTCGTGGTGTAGTTTGTTATTCAAACACTTAATTATTTTGATGGGTATAATAATGAGTATAAATAATTTAAATAATAAATATAACATGTTAATTATTTTTATATATGACATACCATCCAATTACATACGATTTCACCATCAATATAATGATATTGTCGCCCGTGCGTACCTACGGATTACTGTCTCCAAGACGCAAAAAGATTCATTCCCATGTTCACCATTCAATGATGATTATAAATATATAAATATTATTAATAAATATGTAATATATGAAATAGTAATGATATTGGAGATATATATATATATATATTTATATGTACTTACATATATTTTATTCACTTACTTCCATTCAATATGATATGAAAACAGAAATAGTATTTATGTATACGTACAGACTACCATCACCATAAATGGTTCCTTCCATTTAATATATCAATCTATTATAAATATTTATATTCTAAATATATATGATATATAAATCAAGGTTTAAATTATTTAAGAATTTAAATCATGATCTAAATAATACTATCAAGAATAAAAAGTAAAAACACGTAAGATAAAGAAATCGGTTATTACCCAAAATGTCAATTTAACATGGAAATAATTATTAAATGGTTAGTATAAAGTTATAAATGAATCATGTACGATATAATAAATATTAATATGAGTCTTTTATAATTTAATAAAATACTATTTTCCTTATATGGAATGTTAAATGTACCCTCGACCAAATAAAAGTGCAAGGTAATGGTTAATTTGACAATCTCTTTATTATCCGAGGTTGTTTTTACATTAGCATCTACTAAGAAATATTAATTATCCATTTCCATGTTTCATAAATGAGTTTCCAAAGGGATTATTTTTTAAGGGAGTTTTTATTAAAACGTCATTTTAAATTTTTTAAAGATTTACTCTTCTAAACCATCCTCATTAATTTCTATGTTTTAAAAATGGTTTTAAGTATTTATTTATATGGACATGAATGTTTTAAAATTTTAATTCCATTAAAAAGTTTCAAAGTGTTATGGGACACATTTATTGAAGACTATTGTTTAATTTACTTCCTTTATATGAATTTTAAATGATTTCATGATAATGGACATTTCTCCCAAAGATTTTTAATGATCATTTTCAATTATGTCAACATCCTTTATGGTATATTATTCTTGATCGAGAATGAATTATTATGATACAAATCCTCTATATAGTATTGAAGGTATTGTGATATGTTTGACTGTGAATGTTCAATTTTTATGTCATTCATGTTTTATGGATAATGTATTGACAATTCGTATGCTAGGTTTAATACAAAGGTTTGTCTGATGATTAATCCTTTTCATATAAGGAATGCATCAGTCTTAGTAAATGATAGGGAAATCCCACTATAGATCTTCAATGCATCGGTAGGTTTCATTAGACAAACTAGCATGTTGGAACAAGGCCTTGATAAAATCTTATTTTTAGTCTTGGCATGAGGCCTTGACTATGTGGTTATGAAGACTGGCATTATGCATTCCATCATTATGATATTTTATATTGATATTACTTGTGATTATTCGACTAGTATATTATCCATGTGAATATGTAAATCGAATTATTTGATTTATCTTTTCCATATTATGCTAAATTTTAAGTATAAAAGGAATTGGTTTTAGCCTCATACACTGTCTTAAATGTTTATTCTTATTTATTAAAGTTTCCCCTATATTGTTATCCTTACCGTGCATCTAAGCTCACCACTTTCTAGGTTTTATATTTCCCTAAGATGAGAAGAATTATATTTTGACAGACATGTAAGGATAGTCTAAGGGATATGAATGTATTTAATGGAGATAATGTTGTTGTTTTTTTAATATTATAATGTAATGTAATGTTCATGTACGTAATCTATTTTCCAAGACTACTAGACTGATTGGTCCTTCGGGACTTGATTCCTTGTAATCCTTAAAATCTATTAAAATAATGAACTGACTCTAGGTAATTGGGGTTGGGGTGTTAGAGTTGGTATCAGAGGAAGTTTAGCAATAACCTTGGAAACAATATTTAGAAAAACTCTGATTAGAGAACATTACCCAAAGATAGACTTTGACAATTCATATAGAAGAACATCCTAGAATTTTGGTATTATAAAGATTTTGTGAATTTTAAAAGCAATGCATCCATGTCTGGATATGAGCAGGTAGAGGTGGCTCTGGCATAGATGTACCTTTGAGTGGATACTCCGATAAGGAGTTTTGGGCTTGACCCGAGGTATCCTGGTACACGACAATGGGCCTTGCTGAACTCTTGGTTACAACACTCCTCGGGAGATATGCTAAGGATAATTAACATTTTCTTTATAATACATTATAAAGGATTTAGGAGTAAATACTTCTTTAAAGGAAACATGTTTATGATTATAGATTATATGCATAATCTTTTCAATTTACGTTAGTTATTTTACAAGTTTGGAATTATGTATTGTGATTCATAAACAAATCTATTGTATGCCATTGTTTAGAAATGACACATAGTGGAAGGAATGGAAACTATATCAATGCATGTAATCCATGTAGGTACTTGCATCCTACTCAAGATAATTATAGTGGAAATGGTGAAGCAACTGGTTCTGATAATCTTATCACCATACTGAGACAACTCACTCTTGTTATGAAAAATAACCTTACTCGTATGGAGCACCATGATCCACAACGCGGAGGATCAATGTTAGAACACTTTGTGAGGCAACAACCACCAACAATAAATGGGAGTAAAAATCCATTAGTAGTTGAGCAATGGATAAATTCCATAAAGAAAATATTTTATGCGTTGGGGAGTAGCGAAAGGGAAAAATTTGTCATGGTAGTTTATCACCTCACGGGAGATGCAGATCAATGGTGGTTATTGATTAAAAACACAATGGAAGATGATGAAATATGAAATATGTAATGGATGGAGTTTAAAGAGATTTTTTTAGAAAAATACTTTCTTCATGACCATTGAGCGGATACTAAAGGGCAATTTTTGAGTCTGAGACAAAATGAGGAAGAGAATGTTGAAAAATTTGATGCTAATGTTACAAGGTTATCAAGGAATGCTTCAAATTATATACGTAACCCAAGGAGTAATATTTATTGATTTTTTGTTGGGTTAAAACCATTTTACCAGCGATAATTAGTCTCAAAATACTTCTTACCATACGAAGATATTGTCTCATGTGCTATCAAGACAGAAAAATAATTCTCTATGTCTTATGACTTTAAAGCAAAGTAGGAGAAGAAGAGATATTTTGAACACTCTGGAAATGAAAATAAGGGAAAGAAGGATTTCCCCATATGTGATAATAGTGGAAAGAATCACCTTCGTAAATTCTTGAAGGGAATGAGAGTTTGTTATAAGTGTAGAGAAAAAGGACACCAAGTACGTGATTTTAAGGGTAAGAAAAAGGTTTCAAATGTACAATGCTCTTCAAGGAGTTGGGACACTATACAAATCAATGTCCAAATCATCAGAGTGTACCCCAAATGATGCTATTGGATAATAATCGTGTTCTGATACTACTGAAGAGGAAGAGCAATGATTAACAGTTATTATGTTGTTATTAAAATATTGTGCCATTTGAGTATTGTATTAATGATGTATATGTTATAAGAATTATAATGTATATAAGGATTGTACTGTAGTAATATTTCATGAAGGAATTGAGATTGTGTGGAAACAAGAAATGTGACTCAATGATAGGTAAAATTTTGGAAAAATATATGGTTGGGGGAAAGATATTCCTTAATATGATTCTGATAATAAGGAATTTAGTTTTGAAAAAGATATGATTGATATGGATAAATTATATTGGATATTATTTACTACCTTGAAACTGATTAATAATTTGTATATTCCGTCATTGTTGGAGTTTACAGTATTTTTGGATATAATGAGTATATCTAGTACTCTATAAGGAATTAGAGAGAATGAATGTAATCAATATAGTTATATGATAATTCGGGGTATTTCCATGTTTTAAAACAATACATGATGATGGTATTCACATGTTAATACGTGGCAAAAAGGGTCTTCACTGTGTTTACCTTCCTTATAAATGTTGGACTGTGAGTTTGGACAGAATTATTTTGGATAATTCTAAAGGTTGGAATTGATTAAGTTTGATTTTAGATACTATTTTTATGCTTAAATCATTTCTGGAGATTATTTTTGTATTGTCATAAAAAGAACAACCTAGAGGTCGGACGACAACCCATCGCATCCAGCAAGGCCGTGAGACTTGAAACCGCAACCGAAGAGAGACAAAGGTGCATCACCTACCACTGGTCTACGTGATGTCATGGTTTATATAATTTATTGTTTTATTATTTTCTAATAGAAAAATTATAAATTCAAATTTTTGGAACCCTATATGATTAGGATAAGTAGAATATTTTTGAATTCTATTATCTTTTGGAGTGAAAGATGAGTTTGTGGTAGGAATTAGTTGATTGATGAAACTCTACTTGTCATGTATATATATATATCCTCTTATTCTATGAATAAATTAATTCTTAAAATTTAGGGAAGGGATCTTAAACCCATAAATGTGTTATCCTAATACCATATGTTTTTTACCGATGATATTTTACATTATCTTAGATTGATGGCTTTGAGGCCCTTAATTCTACACTTGTTTGGGATTAATGACCTCAATCACTCCCTATAAATATTTACGTTTTTCCTCCAAGTATGTGTATCTAATTTCCACAAATCTTCTAATAATTGAGATCATAATTTGGTGAAGATTTTTTCATTTCCCTTTCCCTCTTACTAAGACTAAATTTTATTAACCCAATTCTCGATGTGGGTTTTCGACAAAGGTATTTTTCTATTTTTAACAATTTATTTTTTATGAAAAATTTCAAATTGTCAGAAGGAAATTTATTGAAGGAGGGGAGAATGTAACATCCCAATATTGCATAGTACATTATCTCATTAATGTAATTAAATTTCTTGCGCTAAATGAAACACCGAGTTCGAGCACACCATAACTTACTAAACTAACTGTTCAAAAAGCGATTATGAATATTATATACTAAATTTGGAATCCAATATACTCTATATAATTTTAGAATCCATATTATGTGTTTCTTAGACATAATATAAGAACAATTTTATTTTTTTGGATAACATAATATTTTTCAGAAAATGAAATTTTATCGCCTTTTAATGGTGAACCCT
This sequence comes from Viscum album, assembly GCA_963277665.1. Classification (NCBI taxonomy): domain Eukaryota; kingdom Viridiplantae; phylum Streptophyta; class Magnoliopsida; order Santalales; family Viscaceae; genus Viscum; species Viscum album. The sequence continues at coordinate 249,654,581 of OY728128.1, read as the reverse complement.
TTTTAAACCAATATTTGACACTTTTATATTTTCAATTTAATGAAATTAAATCCTTTTCTAGAATATGGACATAAAAATTTAGTATGGATAAAATTTTTTTACTTTTGTGATGACTTTCATATTTTCATGAATAGTGAAAATACTATGATTTAATTGAAAAAAGTTTTTTAATCAAAATAATTTATTGTGATAAATTATTCATTTGAATGGTTTGGAAGTATAATTATATTATATTTTTATCATTTAATAACATTTAACTCTTTATAATTAATTTCACATTTAAATTTGACATAAACACATGTCAATCTTTTGATAGTTTTTACTTTTTTATAAACATGCTTTCTGGTTTGGACAATGGAAATTAATTTTAAATTAATAAATGAAAATTCTATGTTTTCAATTTGGAAAAATTGACTTCATTTATGAATTTGGAATATAAAAATTAGATTAGTTTAAATTTGAGGTATATCTCTAAAAACGTTCAATTTTTGATGAATAGTGAAAAACACTTTTATTATTTAAAACCTACTTTTTATTTAAATAATTATTTATTTTATTTAAATTTATTTTTTTTCAAATAGATATATAATTCCTATATAAGTTCAATATAATTAATTGGATTCATTTTGTAATAAAATTAGATATATAAAATTTTGTTGAACTTTTTAACGTTTTTACCCACCTTCTAAGAGCATTTGCAAATTTGCATAAAACATAATTTTACCGCTTATGTGAGTTGAATTTCATAAATCTAAGAGACAAGGTTGACATAAGTATGTAAAATGTGGTTCAATAAGTTGAGAATAATTTTTTATGAATAGTAACAATTGACTTTTATTTACAACGGTTAAAAATAAATGGGGTAATTAAGAGTAAAAATGATATTATAATTACCCTAAAACACGTCCTAATTATATTTTATAAGTGTAATTAGACCAAAAAACCATAGTAATAAAATATTATCCTCTTTAATCCTGTTGAATTAGATGAGGACATTTATTTTTATTTTATTTAAAGAAGAGTTAAAAGTGTTAAATTCAATATTTAATAACTAAACCATTTTTAATATGGGGATAAACATAAGATAAATTCGACTATAAATTTTAATTAGAAATATAAGAATTTTTATTAAATAATTGTATTTTATTTTTAATTTTTAGACATTAAATAATTTAATTTATTTATGACACAAAAATGATGCAGTGGTTACCTTATTAACGAAATATTAATATAATTGATATTATAAATATCTAAATAAATATAAACTGAGTTTTATGATGAATTAAAATAATTTTATATCTTAATATGACATGTCTGGGTTGATTATATAATTGTTTTTCAAAGTTATAAGGTTTTTATGACATTCACAAAAACAAAATACCAAGTAGTGTCAAAATTGACATATATTAATTTTTAAAACAAATACTATATTATGGGTTGAAATAATATTACAAAAAACCTAAGGCTTGGGAAAAGTTATTAAATAATATTATATATTTCATTAATGAACAACTTTAGATTCTCATGGATGTTTAGAATATTTTTATTGACTATATAATGTAAGAATACAAGAAGACACGGTAAAAGATAAACTATTTAACTAAGAGTTAAATCTAAAAGATAAGGTTAAAATGGTAACCTAAACTTGTCTAAAACTTATTGGTTGAGAGGTTTTAGACCCATACCCACATTAGCCTATAAATAAATCATTTTTTATCCATTATAAACCGAAAATTTATTTATTATAAAATAATATTTCAAATTTTTCCTAAAGTTACCCTCACCTCTCTAATAAATGGGTACTTCCCCTTCTCTCAAAATCACACCTCCAAATCCATTTGTCTTGACCAAACCCTACCCAAATCTCTTCCCAAATTTCCTCCAATCTACCTAGAGGCCTTAATTTTATTATAAAGCTATCCTAGGTAGCCCGTTTGATCAATTCAATAGAAAACACCTGAAGAAGATGTAATAATTTCACCACCCTCTTTCAGGTTCTTTTCTTATTACACTTCCTCGTTCTTTGTTTTTTCCATACCAAAATTATAACTCCAATACCTTCTAAATACTATTATGTTATTATAAATATGGTACTACCATATTTGTTATTCTATCCATCCTATAAATGACAAATTCACCATACATGCGTACATACAGCTTACCGTCTCCAGGTCGTGGTGTAGTTTGTTATTAAAATGCTTCATTATTTGAATGGGTATGATAATGATTATAAAAGATGTAAATAATAAATATAACATGTTAATTTTTCTATATATATGATGTAATATCCAATTACATGCGATTTCACCATCAATATAATGATATTATCGCTCATGCGTAAGTATGGATTGTCGTCTCCACGACGCGATTAGATTCATTCCCACGTTCACCATTCAATGATGATTATAAAAATGTATAAATTATTAAGAAGTATGTAATATATGAATTTATAAGGAAATTGGAGAGATTTATATATGTATGTACTTAAATATATCTTATTCGCTTACTTCGGTTCAGTACGATATGAAAATGGAAACATCGTTAATGAGTACATACGGCCTACTCTCTCAATAAACGGTGCCTTCCATTTCATATATTTATCTATTATAAATATTTATATTCTAAATATATATTATATATAAATCAATTTTTAAATTATATAAGTATTTAAATAATGATCTAAATGATACGATCAAGAATAACAAGTTAAAACATGTATGATAAAGAAAGCGATTATTACCCGAAATGTTACTTTAACATGGAAATCATTATTAAATGGGTAGTATAAAGTGATAAATGAATCATGTGTGATATAATAAATATGAATATGGTTCTATTATAATTTAATAACATTCTATAGTAATTATATAGGAGGTTAAACGTACCCTCGACCAAAGGAAAGTGCAATGTAAGGGTTAATTCCTCAATATCGTTATTATTCGAGATTGTTTATGGGTAAGTTTTTACTGGGACGTATTTATTATCCATTTCCATGTTTCACAAAATAATTATAAAATGGATTCTTTTTTGGGTAATATTTTATTAAAACATCATTTTAAATTCTTTAATGATTTATTCTTCTAAACCTTTCTCATTAATGTCCATGTTTTTAAAATGGTATTAAGGAATTATTTATATAGACATGAATGTTTTAAAATGTTATTTTCTTTTAAAATCATCAAAGTGGTATGGGACACTTTGATTCAAAACTAGCATTTAAATGAATTCCTTTTTATGACTTTTAAATGATTTCATGAAAGGTTATATTTCTCTCAATGTTTTTTATTGATCATTTTCAACTACGTCAACATCCTTTACGGGATATTATTCTTGATCGAGGTTGAATTATTATAATACAAATATTCCATATTATATTGATGGTTGTGTGATATGTTTGACCAAGGTTGTGTTATTTTTAGATAATTCATTGTTTATGGATAAAGTTTTTACATTTTGTATGATAGTTTTAATTGGAATGTTTATGTTATGCTTAAGCCTTTTCATATGAGGAATGCATTGGACTTAGTATGTGATGGGTGGAGCCCGCTATAGCTCCTCGATATATAGGTAGGTCTCATGAGACAAACTACTGTCTTGGAACAATGCCTTGATAAAAACTTATTGGTAGTCTTGGCACGAGGCCTTGAATATGTGGTTATGAAGTCTGGCATTATGCATTCTATCGTTATGAAATTTTATATTGATATTACACGTGATTATTTGACAAGTAGAATATCCATGTGAAAACGTAAATGGAATTATTTGATTTAACTTTTCCATATTATGTTGAATTTTAAGTTTAAAAATATTTTTTTTAGTATTATACATTTTCTTAAATGTTTATGCTTATTTATGAATGTTTCCACTATGTTGTTATCCTTACTGAGCATCTGAGCTCACCCATTTCTATGTTTTATTTTTTCCAGGATAAGCAGATGTATATTATGACTGACCTACGAGGATACTCTAAGGGATATGAATTTGGTCAATGGAGACAATTTGGTTGTTGTTTTTTTCATTTTATAATGTCATATAACTTTCATGTATATAATCTATTTTCCAAGACTGTTAAACTAATCGGTACTTCGAGACATGATTCATTATAATAATTCCAATGTATGAAAATAATTCACCAACTATAGGTAACTCATGTTGGGGCATTACATAAACTTAATAATTACCAATGGAAAGAAATGGGTTTCATAATCTGGTCACATATAATAAATAGAGGAAAAATCATAATGAAGGAATTTGAGAGATAAAAATAAAGCACGTATTTATCCAAAATTTTATGGTGCAATAATCTAGTTATATTTTTGAGAGAAATATATGAAAAATTTAGAATCAATCCATTACATCAAAGGTTATCTATGTTGATTAAAATTCATTAAATGATTATACAGAATATTTTTTCAGGAAAAAACCCCTTTTCACTTTGAAATCGATTCATAAAAATATAAAAATTTCCAAAATGTTATTGAAAAAAAATATCTTGAAAATAACCATATAAACTTATTTATTAAGCTCCAAATTACTAATTGGTCGGGAATTTGGGTAATTTCATGCATGTTTTATAATTTAAAAAATATTCATGAGAGAGTTGTTTGTAAAAATATTAAAAAGTATGTCATTTATAAAATCAAAAGAAGATTCCTTCAAAACCATTTTCATAAAATTAAAATGTCGGTAAAAATTTATTTAATATATCACTTATGGGATTTTTAAAATATTCTATAAAATATTTTTTGAAAACATGTATATGGAAGAAAAACGGTTTTCAACCAAAGGGAGAAATGAAGTCATCATTTCATAAATTTATTTCTCAATAATTTAAAGAATCAAATAGAGTAAAATATTATAATTACTTTAAAATCTCATTAATAACCCTAGGTGAGAAAATTAATGGTTTTTACTGAACAAAACCCAAATAATTTTGAACCATAGAAATTCTGGCATATAAAATCCTGATTAAATGAGATTGAAACATAAAACATTATAGCATTAGTAATTTTTGAATCATAACTCCAATGAATGAAGTAGATGAATAATAACCTAAAATATAATGAATCATGAATAATTCAATATATAATATGTAAATAGGAGGTATATACATCAATAAAAATAAATTATGTTCATAAAAGAACCAGTGTCTCAAAGAAGGAATTTTTGTGATGAAACCCTAACCTCAAGGCTAGGGTTTGTCATTTTTATATTTTATCTCATATACAAAACTTATATCCAATAGTTTTTTTCTATGAAAATTTTATAGGTTTAATCCCTTATACAGAAACCATTTAGTTCATTTATTTTAATGATTTATTTAATTATTAATTCCGTTATGTCCATTTTGGGTGTTTTGAGGATGCTTGGTTCATAATTTTAAAAGAAATACGTGTATTGACCATGGACAAAGTGATTATTATTCCATAATAACTAGGATAATAATAATGAAATTATAAACATATTTATACATCAATAATACTTATAAAACCAACCACGAAATATGGTTATAAAAAATGAACTACATTAAAATCATGGATACAATATGTTATATGTACACATTTATAATGTTTCCATTTTTCGACAATCATAATTGAATGAAGGTAAATGTTATTTTATATTTCTAGAATTATAATTAAATAATAAATATTATATTAATACATTTAATACAATAACATATACAATACTTGTTATTTGGTAATAAAAAATGAATCGCTACTTTTCGCAAGGTAGTAGTTTGTTTTTCACCCAGACGATGTTATCAATTTTCAATGGATTATAATATTTTTAAGAAAGATTTTCAGGGTAAAACCCCTTAAATAAATGAAAAAAAATATCTCCTTTCAAAGACTGGGGAAAGGAGGAACCCATTACAATGACCAAATGAAAACAAGAAGTGATGATGAACAATGAATAAATATCTATGAGAAGCGATGATGAACAATGAATAATATTAGTTCGTGAGGAACTAGTCCATCACACACAAAAATGATGGTTTCATTTCCCATTTTATAAGAGAGGATATGGAAAAATATTATTCCATAAACATAATAAAATCTCAATATATAAGAGATAAATGTATTATTAAATTGTAATTTTTATTACATAATTGAAGGTGGATAAAGAATAACTAAAAATAGGAATCTTGGTGAAGACGATTTCCTTCACTAAGAGGATCCTCATTTGGATAACTTTTAAAGGACCATATGTTTCATCTTATTTAAATACCATAATCTCTATTTTGTGTCTAAGAATTTGGGGGAGGTATTTTGTTAGGGTTTGGTCGATGCAAATTTTTTAATAGGTGTGAATAAATGAGGGGTGGGGTGCCCTTTTATATTTGACCAAAAAATGTGTGGAAGAGATATATGTTTTAGAGAAACTTATAGAATTCAAAATTAATACGTTTTAACCATGTTCTTCCATTTACCAATAAGGTTACTTAGTTTTATGATTATGATTTTTCTACCAAGGTAACTAGTTATTTTTCCTTTTTTACAATTAATTATTTCCAAAAAAATAAGTTTACAATATTATATATTATGAAATATACTTATCCCAAATATGGAATCCATTTTATCAAATTCAATTCATAGAAGTGTGAGGATTTAATTTTATATTAAACCTTTAGACATGTCAAAAAAATAATTTTTCAAGAAATTTATTTTTCAAGAATAAGATGATCTTATATTAACTATATAACATGTAATTATACTTAAATAAACATAAATTCATATTTAGATATTTATAGTATAAAAATTCTATTTAAATAATTCGTCATTAGTTATTATTTTAATTATTTAAAATAGAACAATATTATTCACTTTAAAATAGTTTTAAGAAAAAATTATGTTAAAGAATAAAAAACATACACTAAAATTCAATATAAAGATTATTTTATGATAATTAATTATATTAAATATAAATAAAAAATTATTATTTTAATTTTAAATCATATTAATAGAATTATGGGACTTTTTAATTACCTAATTTTTTAAAAACACTTTTACAAAAAATAGGTATTTGTCACTATTCATTAGAAAATCGACATTTTTTGGAAAAATTTCAAATGATAACAATATGGTAATTTTGATATTATTATTTCAAAAATTATATTCATTTTATAAAATAATTTTTTTAAAATATCCATAAATTAATTAAAAAATTACTTCAAAATGTGATAAATATCATTTTTGAAGGAAGCATTTATTTGTAGAAAAATATATATTTATTAAAAGTTGAGTTCTTATTTATTTAGAATTAGTCAGTTAATTTATATTTGTTAGGACCTTTATATATATTTCATAAATAATTTATTAATTTTCATACCTTGTAATTAAACACATATGTTAGAACATTCATGTATATATAATTATTTTTAAATATTATATAGATGTTTATTTAAACTCACTATTACGTATTGAATATGATATCAAACATAGAGTTCATTTAAAATATATGTGTATTAGATTATACCCCCCTTAAATAAATTTATTCCTTGTAATTTGAACTTATTCTTAGTAATAAATGGTTTAACAATCAAAAATTCATTTGTGGAAACCCCACATCAAAAAAATGGTTTAATAAAACCTCCACTTAAAAGAGGGAAAGGGAAATACAATAGTCATCTGGAATAAAAGAACTAGGGTTACAAATATGAGAAATTTGGTTGGAATTGAAATATGTAAATTGAAGAAAACTTTAAATAATTATAGAGAGTGATATAGATTATTGATCACAATAAATTGAATGATCAATAGAAAGATATCAACCACAAAACCATTAATCTGTGATGAGTTAAAAGACCATTGATTCATCTTATATAAACATCATAGGAATTTTTTTTGTTTAAATATCCTTTTACTATATTTGGGGTCTTATTCTAATCTCAATATAAATAAAACCATAAAATATACTTACCTGGTAGCTTTTTATTATATAAACATAATTTCATTAAATTTAATGTACTTCAGTCACTTTTAACTTCACCCCTTACTCTATGAAATGAATATCCAATATGTATTTTTTAATGTTTCAAGAACTAACGATAAATTTTAATGGTTCATAATATCCATAAAATTGTAATAATATATTCTTCTAGTATTTATTAAATCCACAATGGTTATCACAAAGTAAGACAGTGCCCTAAATGAATACCCCTTTATATTCATCTCCAAATCCAAAGTTAAACATAAATTATTCCATAACTAAATAACACTAAAAGACAAATAATATCAACAATCATGGATTTAATTATGTTATTCCCAAATAATATACCATGTTAAATAACATGTTATAACTAATGGTTATATAATTCAACCAAATGAAATATTTCCCAAAATATCATTAATCAATTTAAAATCTTAAAAATTAAAAATGATTTGATCCTAGAATAATTTTTTAAAATGAAATTAATTTTTATACTTTAATTTGATAAATTAATAAAAAATATCATACCAACAAGTACATCTCATAGGAAATTAGTGGGTGTCGTACTGTTTTCATCCTTCGGTTGTGGGTTCAAGCCCCATTTGATTGCTGAATATGATGGGTTATTTCTCCACTTATGGTAGCCCTTTTTTTAAATAAATATATTAAAAATTAATAATCATATACATAATTCACCTTTATCTTATAAAATTAACGAGAATATTATGAACATCTTCAAAAATAACATTATTCATAAAATCACCAATTTTTAACCTCTTTGTTTTTATATCCATCTCTTCCTTTTAAATAAGATCAAATAATTTTAATTGACTATAATTACCTCTATATACAGAACATCCTAAATAATAAATTTTCCTCAATCATTTTTATTTACATAAAATATCAGTTTATCATTAAATCACCTTTCCAATTCATTATTTCCATTCAACATATTCTTGGAAATACTTAAAGAAAACTAATAATGAATAATATTTAAAGGTTTCGTGATTCTTTTAACCAGAATACCATTGATAAAAAATATTTTGAAAATATGATTGTTTAGTTTCAACACATAAAAAATTCAATAATTACACATCAATTATTTTTATATCATAGGGCCATATGAATTATTCCTTGTATTAGAGCATTAACATGGATAATGACCGAGTTCCCCACATCTACAACATTGAACTATTAATGGTTCCTTAAGATGAATTTTATTTCCCTACATGTTGTTAATAAAACTCAGTGTTTTTATTAGTAAATTAGATACAATTTTCCCTCCTTTTCCAAACCAAAAAAAATATTCAAGTTACTTTAAGTCATTTTCTATTGTACCTATGACCACATTTTAGAAAAGTAGGAAATTGGATATTCTTTTCTTTATCATCTTTGACACTTCAACGTAAATGAGACACCATCCTTCTCTTCAATTATGTGTTTGGAAATTAAAATATATTCCAATCATCAATCATAATTCCAGAAAACTAACTATGAATTATCACAATATATCTAACATTGATTCCCATTTGGTTTAACATATCATTCCTGAAATCATTATATTAACCACCAGATTGGTTGATGTCGTGTCTTCTCTAATTCCAAACCATTAAATAAAAGAATAGATGATAAAATATGGGAATGAATACACATAAAAAATGGAAAACTTCTAAACATAGATGGAATAACATCAAAATGGTAAGTATATACTAACTTATGAGTCTTTAGGTTTCAATCTAGTTTATCCATGGTAATATTTCTTATAATTTTTTCTCACCTAATTTTTTTTCAATTCCTTAATAATGGTTCAAAAAGATTGTTAATTTACAAAATATATCCCATGGTGGTGTCAAATGAGGTGTGTAGCAAGGACCATTTTCATGTACCATGATCTGATTGATTCAATACTAGTGTGCCCTTTTGTGGTTATTTACCATAGGTACAACTCTTTCTGATCTAGATCCACTTGCATTATCCAGATAGGGACATAATTTATTAGAAACCACTCACTCTATCCATCACTAATATTTGAAGGTATTTTCTTATACATAGAATTTTCCTTATACTTATCCATGTGGTTCTTAATATAGTATTATTATCCAGGTTTACAATATTTAACTAAACCATTTTTTATATAAACTATAAAGAACCAGTCTTTTTCACATATCATTAAAATATTTTTAAACTTTAATAGCTAATAATTAAAAACCAACGATCATGAACCCTAGTGTCTTTGTAAGTCTTGGTTTATAATACATCAAAAGTAAACTAAAACCTGAAATAATCATTTTATTCTCCATAATGACCTCATAAATCCATCTTTACTCATAAAACTACATAGAATTACTTAGGAAATATAAAAAATAAAGGTGTGATCTAAAAGAAATAATAATGGAATAAACATGTTAAGGAAACATAACAAGTGATTCAAAGGTATAACATGATATCATGGAATAAAAGGATCTTCAATAATAACATGGAATAAAAACATGAGTAACTTAGTATTATAAGATCATGGTAATATAGGAAATGTGGTAGTATTATATAACTTGATATAAACATGAGTCAATACTAATTTCCAAGACAACATCACTTGGTGGAAAAATTCAAATAATAGATTATGGATAATCTCTAATCCCACACATGACACTTCATAAGACTTTATCTTTATCCAATTAATTAGAGTTCTATCCTATTTCAACCATCATCACGGGTTCAGGATTATGTTATCCAAAAAAAATAGAAATCAATTATAAATCATTAACATAATAATTACACATGGGAAGAAATAGGTTATATAAAATTTTCTCATATCATAATAAAAATAAACTTCATAACAAACTAATTAGAGAAAAAAAAATAGAGAATGTATTACCCTATCAGAGTAAGGAAGAATTATCTTATTATATATGTTAGGGACATATACATAATTTAGAAACAATCCACAACATCAAAGGTTTTCTTCAGTGATATAAATATCATTAAAATATTATATTGAATATTTCATGAGGAAATTAACATTTTCACTTTGAAATAAATACATAAAATCTAAAATCATCTAAAATATTATATAAATATTTTTCCCTAAAAAAAATCTTGGAAGTTTATTAATTAATCATCAAATAAATTACAGTTCATGATAGTGGGTAACTCTATAATTGTTTTATAATTTTAGAGAACATTCCTTTCAAACTATTAATAAAAAGGTTAAAAAGAAACTCATTTGAAAAATGATAATAAGATTTATTTCATACATTTTTTTAAAATTTCTTTAATAAATCATTTTTATATTGATAAAAATATTATTGAAAATACATTTTGAAAACAAAGATATGAAAGAAAAAGGGGTTTTGATAGAATAGAGAAATGGAATCCACTTTTAGTTGAAATATTTCTCAATAATTGCAGGTACCTTAGAAGGGAAAATGGTAATACTTTTTTAAAATTTATTGAATAAAAAAATGATTATAAAATTAATTTTTTTTATTAGATAATAATCAAATAATTTTCTATAATATAAATACAAGCACAAAAAATCCTAATAAAAACGAGACTGAAAAATAAACTCTTACCACATTGGTAACTTTTGAATCATAAATCCAATAAATAAAGTATATAAATTATAAGTTAAAATATAATTAATTATGAAGAATTAATGATATAATATTGAAAGGGGTAGTATATACACCATTAAAAATAAATTAGGTTCATAAAAGAATATGTGTCTCAAATAAAGAAGTTTTGAGACGAAACTCTTACCTCGAATGTAGGAATTGTCATGTATATATTTCATCTCTAGTATAATAAAATTTTTAAAATTAATTTTTTTATTAATAAAATTTTCTTCATATAAAAATTTATACTTAAAAAAATTACTTCATTAATTTAAATAATTTTCTAATTACTTATTCAATTATTTCCACATCAGGTGTTTGTTGATGCTTGGTTCATAATTTTATAACGACATTGGTGTGTTGAAAATGGTCAATAGTGTCATTATTATATCATATCTAGAATAATAATAATGAACTTATTATCATTTTTTAACATATATTTTACTTTCAAAAAAAAACAAGAAATATGGTTATAAAAATTGGAGATGGTAGGTCATATATAGGCATGTTTCACATTTCCATTTTTCATCAATCATAACAGATATATGGTAGGAGTTATCTTATATTAAAAAATTAAAATATTATCATAAATATCATAATATTTTTTTAAATACACTTAGAAATTCCCCAAATTTTATATGGTAATATAAAATTAATCACATCGCTTCGTGAAGTGGTATTCCACTATACCAACAAACGATGTTATCATTTTTCAATAGATTGTTAGGTAAGAAGGTATATGATATTTTATCTTTACATAATGATTAAAATTTAATTAATTTTATATATAAACACTAAATAAATCAACACGAACAGTTAGGGGAGGAGTGGATGGAAAATGAATTACAGTAGTTTGTGAGGTGGTAGTCTGTCGTAAACACGAATGATGGTTTCTTATCCCATTTGATGGAAGAGGATATTGATAAATATTATCCATTAAATATATTAAAATATTTTTATATGGGATATAATTTTTCCATGAAATTTATTTATTTTTACATAATTTAAGGTGTAAAAATAAGAAGTAAAAAAAGATGGAGCTTAGTGAAGACGATTACATTTTCTTAGAGGAAACTCCTTTGGATCTCTTATTAAAGACCGTAAGGATAGTATTAGGGGATGTTAGAAATCAATATAATGTGGATTATAGTTTTTTGGAGATATTTTTTAGTGTTTTTTTAGTCAATTTGTTTGATAGATGTGAATAACTGAGGGGATGGGGAATTTTATAATTGAGGAGGTGTGGCATTTTGTCAGTACACAAAACTATTCAATAATGGGAAGTCACACTCAAGACAATTGCAATAAAAATTGAAAAAAAATGAATCGTTGAGAGATAAATCCAATAAAAACCCCTAACATTCAAATGAAATATTTTTTTAACAGGTTATCCCCTTTACATCTAAATTTACTCACTTTTACCATTTTAATTTTTTACAATAGTAACTAGTTTTTTATTGTTTTTACTATTCAGTTTGACCACACAATTACATTAAAATTATTATATAATATAAATTATGATGATTATAAATATGGAATATATTTTAAAAAATTAAATTAAAATAATTTTCAAACCATAATTAAAAATTAAACCAACAGAAGTGTCGAACAAACGGTTTTACAAAAAATTCATTTTTCAAGAATAAGATTATTTTAAAAATAAATATATTACAGGTAATGATAATTGAATAAATTTAAATTAATATTTATATATATATATAATATACATTTAATTAATATAATTTCCCATTAGAGGTTATTTTACTTATTTAAAATGGAGAAACATCATGAAGGTTAAAATAAGTTTTTATAAAAATGTGTTTTAGATCCAAAGAATAAACTTATATTAAAATAAAGTATGAAAATGATTCTAATGAAATTAATTGGATTAAATATAAATAAATATTACTTATTTTAATTTTAAATAAAATGAAATTAATAATGGTTCTTTTAAAATTATTAATTTATTAAAAATAAATTATAGTTTTTCAAAAATCAGTATTTTCACTATTAACCAAAAAATCAATATTTTTTGAAAAATCCAAAAAATTCACAATAAGTTAAATTTTATATGATTATATAAAAAAATTATAATTTTTTAATATAAAATTTATAATATTTTCATAAATTAGTTATAACATTTTCTAAAAAAATCAATAAAATCATTCTTAAAGGAAGCATATTTTTTATAAAATAAAATATATTTGATAAATGTTGAGTAATTATTTATTAAGAATTAATAAATAAATTTATATTGATTTGGACATTAATATATATTCTTAAATTACCTAATATTATTCACATATTTCAAGTTAATGGTTATTTTAAATATGTCATGTTTATATAATAATATTTTAATATTACACTAAGGTACATTTAAAATCTATATTCCACGTTGAATGCGATTTCAGGGATAGTGTTATTTTAACATATCTGGATGTCATAGATCACCTCATCCAAGTGTCTAATCTTCGATCCCACCTGATTAACAATCATATCTCTAGCCTCATCCCAATCTAAACTTGAAACAATTGAGGATTTCTCACGTACCCATGGGCCATAGCCTCCTGAGAAAGGTCAGAGTACAAAACGTAGTGGGGAGCCACCAATATGGTCCCATAAATTAATAGTAAAAGTAGTCATATGTTTATCTAACATGATATTAGTCAATAAATTACCTTCTCCTCCAAATCCATTTTTTGGTACTTTCTAAGAGTCCACTTTATGGATAAGTGGGAACCTCACTTTCAAGTTGTTCACACCATCACGTCCCAAATTTGAAATTAAAAAGAGAGCGACAATAACCACATTTGAAATTCAAAATGATGTTCCATGGAAGAATCACCATCGATCATCCTCGAGTCACCAAATCTCTAGCAGCGGTCCGCCTTGATCCACACCCTCGACAGAAAAATCACCATCTTCAACTAAAAATCACCACTGCCGACAAAGATCACCAGCAATCTTACCACTAAATCTACAGACCACGAACACCGAAGACACCAATTGCCTTTCCATCGTCGAATCACCTTTCGAACGAACCAAAATCCACACCAGATCCATCTTTTTAAAACAACACCATTAGAAAAAAAATTCAAAAATGGAAACAAACCAGATTCGTTGAAAACATGCCCAGCCGAAACCCGAAGGCAGCGAAGAAGCCATCACGAACAACACCTCTGGGAACGTCGTCAAATTCTCAAACTAAACATCCCAAAACACCATCAAACCATCACCCTAGTCTGACTGGGAGATGAGTTTTGGGATCCTGGTGCCAGAGTAGAGAAAAAGCACCAGCAGCGAGCCACAAAATGACTCTATGACAAGAAACCTCTTCCATCAGAACCACTTGAAACTGAATCACCCAAAAATAAGAACAACCACCGAGGGAAACCGAAGAAAAGAAGACCGCTGAAAAACATGCCTCCTGAAGCACCGACCGCTCACACAGAAAAATCCTAGAACCTCCTCTAAAACCTCACACTCAACTAACCTAGAAAAGAGTAAGGGAACTGGAAGCTAGAGAGAGTTAGAGCGGACTGGACCTCCATAGGTAGCCTTGAAGAAACCAACACCAACAACCCTATAGAAAACATTGAAGAAAAACCATCATTGCCGAAAAAGTGAGCGTGACTCCATATAAAATCGCCATCAAAGGACCAAAGAAAAATAATCTTCAACGGGATGAGACAGCCATAAACCTCAACCCGAAACTGTAACCCAAACCATAAAATTAAGGAAAAGAAGATGAAGACGGGGAAATTGAGGTCGTTGAAGAAGAGATAACAAAGCAATAAGGTCGAAACAGCCGCGGAGAGAAGAAAAAGATATTCGAAAAGGAAAGAAATGAGATGGAGAGGTGAGGCACTCCAAGGATTGGGGGATGAACGCTAGATGGAGTTGTAGAGCTCTCAAGAGAGTGCTCTGGGAGAAAACGGAGCCATCTATTCCATAAAAAATTACCTCCTAAAAAATAGAAAATATTAAAACATTGTCAATCCTCATGTCTGTAACTTTGGTCAACCATACATGCTTCATCCAGTTCCAAATTTTATCTGAGTATATTGTGATGACCCTACCAAACAATATTATATATTAGGGTTATTTCACCATTGTATACAATTTAATGACATGGGTGATAAACTCACCACATTATAGAGTGATAATTACCTATGTAACAGTTCCTCCTAGAGTAATAACCCAAGGGAATAGTCCATACCAGTATAAAAAGGTTTTTTGAAACTTACCACTAGAAGTTCGAAAGGATCCACCAATCCCACCAAAGACCCCACAATCCCCAATTAGTTATAACATAATAGGAATTCCCTCCTCTCATAGGAACCAACAATCCCAGCTCCAAATCCATATTATCCCCACATCTATTATTCCCATCCACCATATTATGAGTGTTTTCTTTAGTATAATGACCTACCCATATAAGGTTTTCACTAGCTCCCTATAGAGACTTCGTAAATCCTCCCTATAGTTATTTTTCATGACCTCCCCATATAGAGATTTAATGAAAAATCGATTGGTATTTTTCAAAACGTCTAAAATGTAGTTTCTACGAGCACCCATAAGGGTTCTTTCAATTTAACATAATAAACATCATACCAAAGGAATTTTCAAATAAATCAACACAAAAATAATCAAATAAATTATAGACACTCAATATCCTAAGGGGAATCATATCCCAAATCTATAAAAATAATAACAAACACATGGCGATCCACCCTCCCTTGGCCACCAATGTCATTTTCAATTATCATACAAATTATAATTCCTTATGTCCCAATTTATTTTCTACCTCAGAAACCATAAATGTTAATCTCATGGTTAAAATTTAATCATTATAAGATCTCTAATCATACCATATACTATGCTCATGGTCAAATAACTCATGGCACCCACTTGAGTCCTACGGGTCATCAAAAAGGTAGAGGTACCCAATGTGAGTTCCTTTGTCAAAATATCACGAAACGTGGACTCCCCATGGGGGATCCACTTCACAAATCACTAGGTCATAATCCATTAGGCTTCCCAAGGACCTTATATCTTTCCTCAATACTCTAGATTATAGTTAGATCTTTTTCCATCAATAGAAAAGGTAGGTCAGTCGATGTCTGAGAGTTCCCTAGACACTATATGCAATTTTTATTTAAGAAATAATAAATGATTTAATTCCATTATAAAAATTAAATTAAACTTTACAAGACATTTCATTTATTTTAATTACACTATGAATTATGTTAGTGAGACCACATTCCACATGAAACATAAGTAGATGAAAAGTACTATAGGGTGTGTATCGATAACTACCTACCTCAAATAAGAACATTTCACCTTTATTAAAGTTTATTTATAGCTATCAATGAGACTCAGCAAAGGACTATCTATGATATCCCAAATATTGCAATCATTCCCGATATCCAAACTCATTCCAATCATATATAGTTAACTACTTTTAGCATTTATAATTAAATCAACAATTAAATTCAAAATAGGCATAGTCGCTAAAAGAAACAAAATTCCTTTTCTACTTCCGAATAATAATCAATGACCAATGGAAGTCCTGAAACATACTCCCAATTTAATCATAAACCAAATCCCAACACAAAATATTGATAAAATTTTCAATTTAATTTAGATATTTGGGTAAAAAATCATAATATTCATTATAGTGAGGTACCTCAACAAAACTAATAGTGGATCCATAAATAATGTGTCTCAACATTACTTCTAGATAGTGTAAGAAAATAAAAATGAAAACTAGATTATTCTATAATTCGTCATTGGAATTGTCTCAAGAACCCTAATCGGAGAAAAGAAAAATTAGAGGAACAAGAAGCGGGATGGGTTGAAGTTAATTGAGGGTGGATCTTACCTTAAACACCAAAGAATCACAACTTAAATCATCTAAAATAGTTGAAATTATAGGTACTATGTGATGATGTATAGGATATTCCATGTGTGCATGAGGAGATGAGACAAAAGGGCCACCCGCTCTCATAATTTGAAAGTGAATAAAGGTAAAAAACAACTTTTAATGGGTTATAGGGTTATTCCACATAGTTTTTCAAACCATGCACCAAACCTACTATAGTAACCTCCCATGTAAACACGTTCACATAGTTAGGACACACCGTTTTACAACGCATGGTCCAACCATACCAATTTTTAATCTTTCATTTTCCATCATTTTTCATGGTTTTTCTATAACTTTGGGAAAATCGTGTTTCAATCCCTCTGTCTAACCAAGATCACATGGATTGTAATGATACCTCAAAATGTTAACCCTCTACTTCAGACTATCCATGAAACTCAACTATACAATTTATTAATTTAAATGAAAACATCTTCACACTTAGGGTGCTCAAAGGATTATCCAAAACCATAAACACAAAACCATGTACCCTTGGAATAAACCCTCTAAAATTGTGTGAAAACTAAGATAAATTTCTTAGGACTCAAATGTGAACCAGAGGAATCCATATGGCCTCAAACCATATCAGAAATAATTATATTACGGATCTCAAACTCAGATATTATTATTATGAATCTCAGTTCGAAAAATGTAAATCCCATAAATTAAAAAATCCAAATTCCCTTTAAATTTAAGCCTTGTTCATACAAAAAGGTTATAGAAAACTCTTGACCATAGACCTTATTATCCCAGAGAAGTCATGGTGTTCATCCAATTACATCACCTTTCCTACATTGATCATATGTTCAATGCTAAATGTTCATGTTCTATCCTAAAATTCCATGAACACTTCTTTAGCATGACTCTGAACACAAGTCACAAGCTACAAAAACATATTACATCACTTGAATCCATAATAAATACTAAAATAATAATTAATGGAGTTTGTCTAACCCAAGACACACAAGGTTTCCTCTTACAAACTATCATCAATTTTAATGTTTTCCCCACCATATAGATCAACCCATAATGTACAATTCATTATTATGGTGATTTCTTACATAAGAATTACCTCTATGAAACAACATTATGATGGTATACAAATCCACTTAGTAAGTTTACAAACTCGCTACTTCAAAAAACAATTGCAATAAATATGGTTGAATGATGGTACCAATAGTTATTTGAAAATTAAAATCCAAAATGGGTGAATTATAACTACCTAGAAATAAGATGATAAGTCAGTTTTTCCATGAAAATACCCTACCAGAACTCACAAAATATGAATCATATCCAAAACAATGCAAACAATGTATTTTCTAGATCACCTCATTTATCTGAACTATCTAAAATATGATAAGTATTAGCCACCAATATGCTTCGAAATTACTAAATAACAATTCCTTAAATCTAAAAGAAATCCCATGGTCATACTTCATTTTCCCATTTAGGTTCGAACTGAACCGAAGGTGTAATTCTATGGTTAATTCATTATTCAACCAAATCTGTCATTGCGCTCTATTAATAACAATGATGTATCACGTACCATGTCTACACTTGATCCATCACTATTTCATATTAGGTATGTTTCTAATGATCTAACCCTATATATTACAAAACCTAAATTATATCAGGAATTCACATGGACATTGGCATCTAATTTCCATTAGAATTGTCTACCAACATGTCCCAAAAACCATGAACCTAATGACATCAGGCCATATCACCTATGGATGATAAAAATCCCCAACTATTGGATTATCCATTTCATTTATCCACTGGTTAAAAACCCCAAAAATGACAACCCATGTTTGGTCTATCCCTACATGTGATGACTGGTGGTGGATGGACCCACTCATACTTGAGCACCATTACCGATCATGAATTCTCTTATAGCTCCATATTCATGGAAATATCATCCACGATAACCATAGAAACCTTATTCTTAATATGTTTTATTCCATCAAACATCTAATGGTACACTCCCCACCATTTATATCTCTTTATACTACTTCTTTTTTTAAACCCCGTCTAGTTTATCTCATAACATATTCATGTCACAAATATCAATCTAAAAGCATCAAATTTCACGCTACAAGTCTGATAACCAACTCACTAACCCTATCATCCCTAAACCATATCACCATCATCATCAATTTTAAAACCCAATAGGAGTCATTTTTAACAAGAACATACATCCTTAGTTCCATCTAAGAATACCTCGAATACACTATCATATCATCCAATCATTAAAACCAAACTCACAATACTATTTTTCATAGATCATAGAATCATTCTGTCCAAGCCCCATGACATGTCAATATCATAAATCCTCAAAAACCCTAGGTGATCCTATTCAAAAATTAGAACCTTACTTATTGCATGATTCAATACACATTAATTTTGCATTCACCATCATTCAAAATACACGAGTGTGTACCAGCACTCTCAATGCATATAGAAATGAATCTAGAAAAAATAGAGTGAGGCACCATAACATTCATTCCCTTAAAAATAAACCATGATGTTATAAATTCTATAACTCAAGGTGTCTAATATAAAAAATATCCAAGCAATACCCATTCCAAAACCATGACCATGATAGACCCTCCCATAAATTGATTCCCAACAAAATCACCTACCCACACTATCTATCTTGAAGGAACTAGTAAGGTCAAGATAACAACTCTTCTCAGTTTCCATCAGACATCCTTAAGCATTAAATCAGTAAGGTTGAGTCAAGTCTAAGGGACTTTCGATCTCCCACCTAGCTTAAAAAGCTAGGGATTTCAAAAAACAAAAACCATTGGCCACTGAGCACTCCCCTGTCTCAAAAAATCCTTGGAATCCAACTTTCCCAACCACATATTCATGGATCACAAGTACATATATAATAACATCCCATGATAATACCACCATCCCAAAAGAGTACTAAATTTCAAGACCATCTGCAATGACCTTGAGAATCACAATTTCAATGTCCATCACTTATACCAATAACGATATCATCTTAGATGACCCAGATAAAAATATCTATAATCATAGGTTCTTTTGAAAGTAAAATATACTTCCATGATATATAAGAAAACACCATATAGGTTATTACTGTAACTTTAAATAACCAAACCCAAAAAACCCACAAACCATGGAATATCATAAGGGAATCCAATGCCCACGCCGGCCTACTATGGTAATTACACATATAATACTTTTGGAACTATATCATCGTCATGGAAAAATATTGTCTCACTATAGACCTTCATGAACACCCATCAGAATAATATATACATACATGTTGGAACAGTTGTGTATAATAGAACCAAAAACATAAATGGTAAAACATTGAACGAGTTTTTATGTACACTATAAACAGTTTAACCTCTATAAACCGTGATATAATCACACATAGGTAAACATATATATTATCAAAACCATATATTCCTAGTGATGATGCATGATACACCACTTTCATATGAATACCAAGGGTCAAAATCAAATTGAAATAAAAAATTCAACACCATGTGCATCACATAAAGTGAAAATCATAAAACTGTATTATTGAATGCAAAGAACAACCATCCTAAGGCCATTGTAACCTACACTTCCTACCAAAAAAAGTATTCTTGATACACCACATGATATCTATCACAATCATTGATGCATTTTTATCTCACCAAGATACCATCTTCTGAAGTAGTAAAATAAAAGAAAAATGATATTTGATACCACTTTGTAACATCCTATAATGGTTCACTAGGAACATTAACTGGATTAGAGGTTCCATGAGACCTCAAGTGCAACAACTTGTACACTAGTGGCTATCAACCATTAGTCAGGGTATATGGTAGTATTTTTAAGAGTCAATACCCTTGTATCAATGTTCAAAATAATTTTAAAGTAACTAAAACAAATTAATAATCCTCAGAGTACAAAATAATAACTAAGAACCCAAACCAATAAAAATATGAAACATGGAGGCTAACATACTTCCATAATGACTAAATTTTACACTAGTCCAATCTCATTTATAGAATAAAAAATTACTTAAAATACAAATGAGGAACTTCTCACAACACCATACCTAACCTCATCATAGTGTGTAAACTCCAATCCATCTAGATCGATGATCATATATGGGGCCTTGACCCAATAAAAACCTATAAAAATGATGTTTATTTAGATACTTGAGTTTCATGGACACCTAAATAGGATCTAAGTATATAAATAAATATGAAATAACTGGAATGGTTCCATAAATAGAGAGTAGATTTTGTAATATAAGCACGTGGCATGTTGGAAATCAAAAAATAACTACTGAAAAATAACACAAATGAACGACTATTGAACCTCTGGCCTGCAACCGTGATCGAACATAACTACTTCATCCATTACATGATTATATCTGAGCACATCACAATGACTATACCAAAAAATATAACAACCACATTATCTTTCACTCTAGTATACAATATAATGATATGCGGGTTACACTCACACTAGTATACAATGATAACAACATAGGGAATGATTACTCTCAGTGTAACGACCAAGGGAAATTACTTCCACAATTATAAAATACTTCCCATAATCTATGCCTTTATTAGTTCAAATGGCTCATCCATGCCCACAAAAGACCCCAAAATCCCATAATAGATATCACATGGAAGGAATTCCCTCCTCTACTAGGAACAAATAATCCCATATCCCATCCATGGTCTACCCACAAAAAGATTAACTAACCACCCTATAATGGGTGTATTCTTAAGTATCATAACCTCTCCATAGTTAATTTTCATGAACTACCTAATGGGATTTTCCATGACCACACAGATGGTTGTCTTCATGAAACTCCATAATGGTGGTTTCTCTTCAAGAGTATAAATATTTCACCAAGGGTGATTTCCATTTCATCAACACATGAATAATAATAATAATATAAACCTAAGAACCAAAGTTTAATCTCATACCCAAACTACTAAAACAATAATTAATACTCGAGGAAACCACACTCTCTAGTCCCTTATCTCATTTACATTTATACACTAGTCATAATTTATTAGGTCAAAATTATAGTTTAGCCTTATGGGATCTACAAGATCAATTCCTTTTTATAAATTGACACCCATATTGATATTTACCCACAATATATTCACTACTCAGGGTTAATTAAAACATAGGGAACTCACTCTGGTCACTAGGTCATCACATAGGTGGAAGTACCCCAAACGGGGACCACTATCATAATATCTTGGAACCTTGAAACCCTATGTGGGATCTACACCACCCCCAACTAGTTCACAAGCCATAAATATTCCCAACGTACATAAATATATCCCCAAGTATCCATAAAATAGTCACAACACCTCAACCATTAGTGGACGAGGTGAGCCAGGCGGTGTCTAAGATCTATGGTTGCCAAGACACCATATGAAATTCTTATTTAGGAAATAATTAAATGGCCTTTTCAACTACTAAAATTTCATTTAATTTAACTAAAATATGCCAATAACCTTGGTGGAAATACCTCATTCAATATGAAACATCATCAAAATAAAATTATTATAAGATGTGTATCAAGGACCCCTACCACAATCAAGAATCTTTTCCATAAAGTAAAGTAGCTTTAAATCTATGGTTGAGACTTATACAAGGAAAATAAAAGATCAACACTAGCTCACAACCATCCCCATGATTCAAAATCAAGTTAGAAATCCAATTTTAATTAATTATATAATTTATAATTCACTCTGGAAATAGATTTGTTTTAGTTATAGTGAAAACGTATCATATGATTCCACCACACTGAAACCATTTCCAATGACACACAAGATATCTTCAATGAACTAAAAGTATCAACCCTATCCAAATATATCACACATCACATCAATAAAATTTAAATTTAATATAATTTTTATCAAAAAGATCTTAAAATTAAATTTGGTCAAACACCTCAACACAACAAAAAGCAGCTGTATAAAGATAGCATCTGGATACACCCTCTAGAAAAGTTGATAAAAATCACCAAGACAATCAGATAATTCAACCATACTCTAGTGGAACTTTCCTAGGAACCCTAACCAAATAAAATGGATATTAGAGGATAGGGAGTGGGATGGGAAGAGTTCAACATAGGGTGGATCTTACCTAAAATGTCAAAGTATCAAACCCAAAACCATCTAAAATAGAGGAGATAACACATATGAGGATATGAGAGGGTTAGCTAGCCAAGGCATGCCTGTCGGGAGGATAAAAGTGGGGTTAACCCTCTAAAAATATTAAAGGGAATACAAGAAAATGAAATTTTTAATGGGATTCCTAATATTCCTAACTACGTATCAACAGTTTGTTATAAACTATCTAATCAATCCTATTCACATGGTTGGGCAACATAGTTTACAAAACTATTCACCAACCATGCCAATTTCCCCTACCTCAATACATAACATTTCCCATGGTTCTTGAACAACCCTGAAAAGACCATGCATCAAGCCTTAGGTTCAACCATTCTTTTAGGGTTTACTCTGATATCTCACACATTTAACCCTAAACCGTGACTTGACCATGTAACTAAATCATGAGAATCTGAAATTGAACTACAAATCACTATATTATTAAGGTTCCACATGGTTTATCCTAAACTTTAAAAGTGGGGAAAACCCTCTAAAAAATTCCAAAACTAACCAAATATCTCAATACATTCCTAAGAACCTAATAAACCCTTATCCCACAAACCATAACAAAAATAATTATTATAGGGAACTCAAGATCATAGAAAATAGTTCTGAATCCCATTTCTCATAACGGACATCCCCCAAATCAAAAATTTCAATTTCCCTCAAAATTCAAGGTTTTTTATATACACAAGGTATTAAAAAATTAGAGGCAAAGAAATTTGGTGACTTCAAATGTTAAATATTTTTAAATAATAATAAAAAAAATTATTTTTAAATTATATAATCTATATTTGGCATTAATTAAAATTTAAGATAATTAATTTTCAAATAACTCATGTTCATGTTGCCAGCAAATTTGGGTAAGCTATAATAGTTCCTTTAGAGTATCTTTATTCTTAATAAGTGTGTCCATTAAGATATAAATTATTTTACAAAAATATTTCTTCTCAATATTATTGATATTTAACATGAAATATCCCAATAAATCATTATAATATGAAAGGTCCCAAAAAATTACTCAACTTTCTCCAATTTTGATCACTCCTAATGACGCCTATATTTTATCAGTTTATGGATGGTCCAAAGGTTATAAGAGGTAATGAATATATGAAATATTTCACTTGAATTACTCATATCACAATTTTATATCTATCTCTTTTAATTATACCCATTCTAAAATTATTTCTATTCTTTTATAAATAACAATATATGGGAAGAAATCTTTAATGAAAATGAAAAAAAGGTTTTTTTCATTAATAAGAATAAATGTGAAGACAAGATTTTGGACCATGTGAACTCCATCTAGATAACGTGTAATATGATGAAAAATCATTGATTTCCCCCATTAATGAAACTTTCTTTTTAATAATTTATTTTTCAACTACATCACATTTAGTGAAAATATAACTCTAAAATAAATTTAATTGATCAATCAGTGTATTAAAATAAACATTAATATTCTTATTTAGTTGTCCTATAATTACTAATGTCAAATATATATGGTTTATTTATCGTCATCTAAGTAGGTAAGTAATATGGAGTATTAAATATAATATAATAAGAATATTGAGCATCATAAGCACTAAATGGACATAAACTATTATTAAAAATACTTAACTTCACATTACAAGGATCCAATAAAAAATACAGATGAACCTGATAAAATATTTTCCATGAATCTCCATCACATGGATGATTTAATATTTTTTAGATATAAATATTGAATCAATTCTATGTCATCAATGCATTGGTATTGTGAGAAATAAATAGATACTGCAATATAAGTGTAATCATAAAATACCTCAATTTATTAATAGGAATAAATCTAGAATTCCTTTATTGTACTTCTTGTACCTCGATTTTTGATATATAAGAAAATTTAAAAAATGAATTCTATTAGTTATAAGATAAGATGAAACCATTTTCACATGCATGGATATTCTAAAAACTAATTCCCAAATTACGAAATAACATCTTAATTTCATAGAAATTGATAGAAAGTGTATTTACTTCATTTAGAAATGATTTAACAATCACTTAACAAAGTAATATATTTGATGGAAATAAATATTTGATATTTTTTTATCTGATTTAGTAGCTATAAATTTTGTAATATATTTAAAATTAATTAGCTTTCATCTAGGATTTAAGTCATCCTAAGACGATTTCAATAACTCATAAAATTACATTGTTTGCAATTTGGAATTTGAATTATTATTTCAGGTATACTTTTTTGAAAAGAAGAGCTTGCAGCCGCAAATAATGTTTTTAAATGTGATGTATATTAAACAAAAAAATGTATCTTATTTTAATTCCATGCACATTACTGATACCAAAAAAATAAAATATTTTCAAAAACCAATATATATATATATATATACTACCTATATTTTGAAATATTTAAAATATCTTAATATCATATTTACAATAGATAAAATTAATTTTCCATTTTTTTAAAAAAAAATCATAATTTTATGATGTGAATTATATGAACATTTTAACAAAAATTGAAAAGAAAATATTTATAGTAGAACTGCTTTTATTTCTGTGAAAATTTATCTAACAGTGATCTCATGATATATATTTGTTTCTACTTCATAGGTCCATATTAATCCAAAAAATAATATTAATTAGAATGATATATAAAACTTTTAACACTAATTAAGACTAATAATATTAATTAATATTAATTACTCTTAATTAAAACTATCTAAGAAAAATTAACAAAAATTAACAATAATTAATAATAATTAACAATAATTATTACAAATTGAAACTAATTTTGTAAAATTGTCACTAATTTTCTCTAATTACATCTAATTTTTACTTTATTTTAATATTTTTTAAAAATTATCAAAAAATATTTCTAATTAAACCCAACTAACACAAACTAAAAAATATATTACTATTTATGGAATCAAATATGAATAATTTATAAGGAATATTGGTTAAGATTACTCTAATAAAAATGATTATTATGAGGGGTTGATTCAGGGGATGATATAAAATTAGAGACTTGAAAAAAGTTCATTTAATTTTTAATAATAAATAAAATATGAATATTTAAAAAGAAATATTACTTGCGATTAATCTGATATAAGGGAATGATTATAGAGGAAATTATTAAGAATTATTGGTTTTGATTAATAAAATAGAAAAGAATAATAATAGATAGAATCCATTGGAATATAGAAAATTATTAATCAGATAGAAAACAATATTTATAGAGGGATGGTCTGAGGGATATTAATTTTTCCTAATGTTTACTTGTTTTTTCTAATTTTTACTACTTTTTACTATTATAACCAAATTTCAGCAATTATTGCTAGTCTTTATTAATCCTTATTGATTTTGAATAATAAGTAATAAATATTACAAACTAGTTCTAATTTTTATTAATTTTTTCTAATTACTACTAACTACTACTAATTACTACTAAGTATTACTAATTATTATTTTTTTAAAAATTATTACCAATTATGACTATATTTTATAATTATTACTAATTATTAATAATTATATGTAATTTTTTTTTTAATTTTATATTTATTTATACTAATTTTTTTAAAATTAATTAATTTTTACTAATTTTTACAAATTTTCACTAATTATTACTTACTGATAATTTTTATTAATTACCAATTGTTACTATTTTAACAAATTATTACGGTGTTTTACTATTTTTTTTACTAATGTTTACTATTTTTTACTAATTATTACTAATTTTTTCATATTATTACTATTTATTAATATTTATAACAAATTATTATTGTTTTTTATGTTTTTAATAATTATTATAATTATTTCTAAATATTTATTTTTTCTGTTTTAAGTATTTTTTACAATTAGAAAACATCTTAAATTTTATAATAATATTCTTAATAATACAAAAATGAAATATTAAATTAACATTTCATATTTAAAATAATTTTAAAATATACAAAAAAAATTATATTTGATATTATAATAAATTAAACAAATGACAACATAATTTAAATTACAAAAATTAATAAAACATAAAATATAACTATAGAAAAATAAAATAAATTAACAAATAAATTCTATAACAATAAAATTAATAAATCAAATTAATAAAAACTTCATAAAAGTTTTAAAAATTTCTTATCATTGCTGTCTGGGTCAAAAAAAATTGAAACTAAAAAAATATATTCCAGAATAAGATAAAGTACTTGAGGGAGAATAATAGAGCTTGTGGATGTTTGAGAGGGTGAAAGAATGGGTGTGCAAGCTTCTTTTATAGGGACTTTTCTTATGGCGGATATTTTCTATGGAAATAATTATTTATGAAAGGCTTTTGTAACGAACTCGATATTGTTTGTAATAGATTCTAACCATAAGAGAAATTCTAACATATTTGAAAAATATTTTCAATGGAATACTTTATCATGATTGATTTTGTTGAAAATTTATTTTCAATAGACAAGTTATTCTATCAAAAACAATTATTTCTGACTTAATATTTTTGGTAGACTAGTGAACTCCATCACAAAAAATCCTTACTTCTATAATGCACACAATGGTGCCCTAATTATTTATGATGAACTTTTCATTCTGCAAAAATTATCATGATGGAAAAATTATTCCTGATATAAATTTGTTTTCATCGCAAAAAAAAATATTTCTGGAAGCTATTTTTGATGAATATGATGTTTGTCACAAATGTGACATCAGACTAAAAATGATTTTTTATAGTGATACTTCTCAAAACACAACACTATTCCAATCATATATCATTTAAAAAATCTACTAAACAACAACCACTACCCATCCTCATCAAAAAACAAATAAGTTTTCCTCCCATATGAACCTTACTGTAATTTTCTCCTATAATTGTTCTCCTGTAAGGAACTCACTGACACAACATCACTACCAATAAATTATCCTCCTAAAAGTAACCCACAAAATATCAACAAAATCATTCACATCATTATGGATCGATCTACACTTATAGAACTCACTAAAATCTCATCACCACTAACAAATGGTTATCCACCCACATGGAACTCATTATATTCACTTCTATAAACATGTAGTTATCTACCAACTAGGAACATTCTATGTTTACCCCCCATGAAACAGTATCTCTCTACTCATATGTAACTTGATAAGGTATCATCCACACATTGTATTTGGGTTTTTTCCACCTGTAAGGACTCTTATTTGGTTTTTAGGTGTCCATGCTCAAGGACTCTCCCCACTAAAGCCTATATCAATTGGAAAATTATCCACCCTAGAGGACTCTTGTTCTATTACTAGGATTCTGTCTCTAGAGCTTCACTCATATTAGGACTACAACAACATCACTCCATCACATATCTTCCATGGATATCCAAGTCATATACTATAATTATCATTATAAACATTACAATAAGACACCCTCATATAACAAGTCATAAATTCTATATCATTGTAACATTTCATAAGAATGTAATCATACCACACAATTTTAATTCACTCCCACCTAGTTATATCATAATCAGATCCTTGGGATTATAACTCACAACATCATTAAAAATTACTCATATAATGGTAAAACACTAACACCACAACCTTATCACATAACCCAGACATATCAAATAACCCCCTTAAAAAAGCATCATCTGTGTCCCCATCCCATATTCAAAACATCATATATTCACACCAAATATATTATTTTGAGTTTTAAACTTTATTCAAGTACCACCAATGTAAAGACCCGTAAAATTAAAGGGAAATGTTTTCTTAATTTTCTTTGGGATTTTGAAAGAACGCGGTTTCTGACAGAACTTGATTCTAAGGCCCGATGTGCCTGGAATTTCTATTCGAAGTTTAGCTCATGTATGTTCAGTGAACGTATGAGCGGGTTTTTCTAACTTTTGAACCATTGCTCGGAATAGAATTCTGAGGGCACAGATGGATTCGCAGCGCCGGTAATTACTTAGGAACATCTTTTCCGAAGTTGCGTTTACATGGGATAACTTGTTAAAAATGTGGAAGTTAAAATAAAAATTGAGCTTCAATTTTTATTTTTACTAGGTAATTAAAACCTTTGGGTGGAAGTTGGGTAACCACCCAACTTCCCATGAGAGGTTATGATGTTGGTGGGGCCCACATGAACCCCACCCCTTCGTATTCCCTAACTCCTTTAACTCGCCATTAAAGTTGATAACTTCTGTTAATTAATTTGGTGAGTTTAATTTGAATGTTTCAATTCAAATACTTATGTCATGTTAATAAAATAAGTAAAGGACTTATTTTATTTTGGTTGGAACTTGTTGCATTGGGAGGATTTGGGAGAAAAGGAAAATCTCTTGAAGTTCTTCTTCCTCAACGAAGAACGCGAAGAACGCCGACCTCCGACGAAGGACGATAAGAACGCTGTATCCTCGGAGATCGACGACGCGACGCCGACAAATCTTTTCTCTGTGACCCGACTCTCTCCTTCCGCGATGGTTATTTCCACGATGAACCCTCTCTCAATGAATTCGACGAGGTAGGGGTTTTATGCGTTTCTATTTCTTGAATTTTCTTCCGTCATCATCCCTCATTCAATTGGACCACTTGTTATCAGATAACGGAAGGAGGCCGGACCGCACAAACATGGCCGACCCACCTCCCCTTTTTCTCTTGTCTACCTTGTGGTGGAATGGAATTAGGATGGCACGGTTTCGTTGCACCGCGTGGGTTAATGAGGGAAGGAATGTGCGGTGTCGTCACGCCATGCCATGGAATCGAGCAAGATCGTGGTGATGTCGCGCTGTGCAGGAGAACCCTGAAGGCACCGCGGCCCGAGCGGGGCCGCGGCGGAGGGACACGGTGCCATCGCGCAGCATCGGGTGGACTAAGTTCGTGGCGGGGTAGGGACCGGCGGCCGGTTCCGAGCCTCCGGCATCGGAGCAGGGGGACCGGCCATCGCTGGTCCTGTGGCGGCAACAGCCGGCCGGCTGGAGCAGGCCGGCTGGAGCAGGCCGGCCGGACAGGGGAAGAACCCAGGGTTACGACCCCCGGGTGGCCAGCATGAGCACCCCCCCCCCCTCCCCCATTATGGGGGTCGCGGTTCCGAAACAGGGGGCAGGACCCCCCCCCCCCCCCCCATCCGCTCGGCCGAATGGCCGAGCCACCGGGCTAGCGCCAGCGCACCGGGCCGACAGCCAAGGCCGGACAGCCAGGCCGGACCGCGCTAGGCTGGGTCGGGCCGCGCCCAGGCCGGGTCGGGCCGTGCTATTCGGGTCGGGCCATGCCAGTTGGGCTAGGCCGTACCCATGCGGGCTGGACCCGGACCCAGGATGGGTTGCCCCGGTTCAGTCCGACCCAGAGGGTATCGGGCTGGGTCGGACCGGGCCCGAACCCCCTAATATCGGACCTCTCACTGTCTTTTTCCCATAACATGGGATGCGGACCTCCGATCGATGCACCGTCAGCTGTGATGCGATCCTTGGATCGAGACGGTCGTTTAGTTATATTACACTCAAGGTTTAGGAGAACTTTGGGTTCGGCTGGGTTGGTTCATACACGAAACCAACCGGGCCCTCATAGCGGAAACGCTTATAACTTGAGCTCCGGACGTCCGATTGACGTGCCGTCAACTTTGATGGATTCCTCTTAGTTAGAGGGACCTTTTGGCTTACTCCGCTTGAGGTTTGGATGCAATTGGAGTATGGTCGGGTTGGTTTTGACTTAAAAATCAATCGGGCCCCTAGGACGAAAAGGCTAATAACTCTAAGACCGGTCGTCCGATTGACGCGCCATCTGTGAAGTTGAGTTCCTATTAACGATACAGAACTTTTGGATACATCAACTTTGGACTAAGTGTCATTTGATGTATCATCCCCTCGGCTTGTGAAGCGGACCCTCCCGAATGAACTTGCTGTGTGCGGGAACCCTAGAGCTGGCTGCGACTGCGACGACGATGACGGCTGTACAGAAATCCTTCGTGGATTCAACGGCGACGACTACAGCACTCATCGATCCTACGTGGATCAGTGCTACCGATCCAGTTTGGGTCAGATCTTGTGTGGGTTAGTGCTCAACGGTCCTGTGTGGGCCAGTGCCTACAGATCCTGTGTGGTTATGATCCTGTGTGGGTCATTGTGGGGGTTAGTTACCTATCGATCATGTGTGGGTCCGATCCTGTGTGGGTCATTGTGGGGGTTAGTTACCAATCGATCATTTGTGGGTCATTGTGGGGGTTAGTACTTATCGATCTCGTGTGGGTCCAAAGGCTCAGATGAATCAGTGGAAGTATCTGATCATCTCTATTGTCTTATGAAGAAGTATACCTATGTGAGCTGAATCTTGACTTTCAATCCTTATCTTCGATAAGATTGACTTGATATCCTATGTGGATTACGTTATGCTTTCCTGTGTGGATTGGGTTGTGATTTCCTATGTGGACTGGGTTGTACTTGAGCTGAGATGCTGGAGCCGAACGAGAATTGATGACTTAGGTATATGTATGGTCATATACCTAAGTAGTGTCGGATGTTACTTCGTGATTGTATCTTTCCTTTGTGGATTATCCTTTGTTGATTCTGGGAGACCTTCAGGGGTCTCGGGGTCCCTACTGATTTGCTTATACTCACCCCTGCACGGGCTATTATCGCACTACGTTGTGTTGGTTGCAGACGACGGACAACGCTGATCGTGGTTGAGGCTGGCGGAGCAGGTCGGTACCTGGAGGTGGACCACTAGGCGGGACGTACACGGAGCGGACGGCTGGACCCGCGGAGCTGTGGAGACTATTTGTACCCACCCTTTAAGTGGGACTTCCAGTGGACGGCTCGAGGCTGTGGCTTTGCTTTTCAGTTGCTATATTCCCTTTTTCAGTTGTACTTTACTTTCAGTTTGGGTTTGTATTCTGGCCCACTTACTTTTCCGCACTTACTGTTGTACCCAGTTTTAACTTAGTGTTTACTTCTGCATGTTTTCTATGTGGTGTTTTTTTACTTTACAAAGTAAATACCTTCCCTTTTACCGGGAATTACGCCTTGGTGCTAGTCGCCATCCCCTGGCCAATGGAAGGCGGGCTTGGGGTAGTCCCAGCATAGGCCCCGAGGACGGGTCGTGACAACCATAATTATCATTTCATCCAAAAATAATAATATCTCAAAAGAATTTTGTTTCATACCCCCTACTTTGAATGGAATGAACCAGTTCCAATGTTGCAATACCCGGTAAAATTCACACCACCCCATGTAACTCACTAAAAAAATGGTGATACAAGTCTTGAATGTGTCATGAACCAATATATATATATATTATGACCTTTTATATCTTATATCAACTTCTTCCATTATCCATCAAAAACACATCTTCATATTTTATAAGAATGTGACACTACCCCCTTGTTGTCTTGGCATGACCTATTTCAAATTTCATAAATTTCACCCTTCTAACCTCCAAGGTATCATATATAGTTTTTCAATATTTAAGGATCTAATTTCAACATGGGGAATGTAAACACCCGTAAATTTCAAGGAAATTTTTTTCTTATTTTC